>JAVRXN010000014.1:11298498-11990165 GCA_033556935.1 Timema podura | reverse complement strand
ACCTTCGGCAGTCATGATATTATGTTGCCATAAAAAAAACTCTTCTGATAGCTTCTAGAGGTGTTTAGTATTAGAATTTTTTTCTAACCTTCGGCAGTCATGATATTATGTTGCCATAAAAAAGCACTTCAGATAGCTTCTAGAGGTGTTTAGTATCAAGAAATTTTTCTAGCCTTCGGCATTCATGATATGTTGCCATAAAAAAAACTCTTCAGATAGCTTTTATAGGTGTTTAGTATTAGAATTTTTTTCTAGCCTTCGGCAGTCATGATATTATTTTGCCATAAAAAACACTTCAGATAGCTTCTAAAGGTGTTTAATATTAGAATTTTTTTTCTAGCTACCGGCAATTGGAGGATGTGCCCACCAAGGCCCCCCCTCCCTCCCCCCCCGAAATTATTGGCTGGCTACGGCCTTGCTTCCCTGTTCCCGATTTTGACTTAACTTTTGGTTCTGACTGTATTCCTCGTTTAACCTGGAAGGTAGCAAGGCTCCACTATGACTTAGCTTGTATACTGCCTTTCAGGGTAAAGAGGCGTACTTGTTGTTTTGTTTATGCTACGGTCACATACAACAAAATTTATAATTTATTTGACATTTTACATAAAACTAATTTTAAAAACAGATGACTATAAGGTGTATTATGTACCATTTAAATTGGGTTCATCAGTAATTTTAAAATGTATGTCCCGGAGAAGGCAAAGAAAAAAAAAAAAGGTAAATTCAACTTAACCTCTAAAACCCAAATTTGACAAACATATTATCTTCAAGCAACAAAAAAAAACTCATAAGCCACCTGTAGATAAAATAGGGGATCTCAAAGAGATAAAAACAAAAACTCAAGATTAAGCCCCAGTATTTCGATTACTAGTCCGTAGTTCTAAACCCCTGGCTGCTCAAAGCATCATTTTTTTTCTTCTTCGAACAAGCCAAGAAGAAGAACGAGCCGTTATTAATATACCCGAATCTAATCTCTCTGACAAGTTTACAGAGGGTGGGTGTGTGTGTGGGGGGTTAGGGGGTGATCTGTAAATGATTGAATCGAAAAGGTCGGCCAGGCCACTTTGCAAGAGACGCGTAGCGTGTGCCGAACTGATAGTCCTTTGTTGGTAAGAATTATTTATGGGGAGGTGTGGTGGGTAAAGGGGGGGGGGTTTAAAGGGTATTAGACAGTTCCTACCGATATATAAAGACGATGTTTTTATGGTGATATGTGTGTAAGGAATTTTTAAGGGGGAGGAAGAAAACGAGGGTAGAAACTTTCTCACCTGCCCTTTTAACGGTCTTTCGTTCACCCCAAACACTTCTTTCAAGGTAAAAACAAGTACCGGTCGGTGGTCGGTCTTTCAGCTGATGGTAAGGGTAGGCTACCTTCAGACACACACACACACATACCCTTAAGACGATAAAGGATGGGGTGGTTATTTTTGTACGGTCTTTCAAAGTTACAAACTTAGATTTGTCTTGACACGGCATAACGCCATGATCCATTTTTTTTTTGTGGGTTAAAATGATTATTTTTCCCCTCTTGATTTTTTTTATCATTGCATCTTACTGCCCGTTAGTGTTGTACGCATATGTACGAAATGACGCTATTGTGTTAAGGATGAGGAGGGTTGAATTTAGAGGAAGTATACTAGCATTAGCGTGAAGGTATAGTAGAAAATATTAGGATAATTATTCACCTTATTATAGTTGGAATTTGAACCCAGATATAATCATCACCGGCCGATCAGTCTATTGTTGAGCAACGCCTTAGACTAAGGTGGTTAAATTTTTTAGAATCCCAATGGCCAAATATGACAATCAGTTTTCACCGCGGGCCGAAGATATAATTAGTAATCCCCTCATATAAATATAGGAATGTAAACCACAAATAATAAACAATTATTTTCAGTACTTATTTTATAAATTGTATTTTTTGGTTGATAGAATCTTTCAAATTTTACTGCCATAAAAAGTTAATTAATCTAAAAAAAATTGCATGATTAAATATGCACGCACAAACACCATTTTCAAAAAAACTTAGCATTTTATGTATATATATATATATATAAATATATATATATATCAAATAAATTTATCTTAAATGCAGTCATCACCCTTTTAAAGAAATATTTATATTTGATTCATTAGCTATTTTATTGAAGGTTTCACTTTAGTTTTTCTACAGGATACTGTGAGGGCCACATTTTCAGTGAGCGCAACACACAATTGGATTTTAATTCATAAGCAACATTACTTATTTCGAAATTGGTTCGGTTTAGATAGCTATATTAATTTTTTTTCGTCTATAGCTTCCATTAAATTTAGAAATAGTTGATTTATAATGTGATTTAAAGAGATGGGTTTAGTACAAATGATAATCAGGTAGCACACCTATGGTAAAATATTAAGACACATTTATGTCCAAGATTTTCAGGGCATATTGCTTTAGTTGTAATCTTTATAAAGTTTTATATATTTATATAATTGATTAATTTAAAAGCGTGCATCACATAACAATAAACTCTGTGATACAGTCGGCTAGAAATCGTAAATTTACACGAACACTATTGCACGTGGATCATTTCTGATCAAACATTAATTGAGATAAAGGGTTAATAAAGGTTAATTAATGAACATTGTTGAGATACTAAATGATATTTGGATAAAAACTGCAATGAAATGGCCGGTTTTTTTTTACCATTTTAGGATGGCTTCACAGATAAGCACTGTGCACAAATACTTATTCTGTCATAATAGAAAAACATACTGTAGTTATTAACAAGAAACTTTGTCGCTTTGTCCCCCATCGTCACCGCGGAAAAATTCGAGTAATTGTTCAAATACGAATGCACTGCACACATTTCCGGAATATCTAGGTCTGTTCTTTTCCTTTTTACTCCCATAACTCGCGCGAGTCGGGAGCTGAGTTGGACCTGCTATGATGAACGCTCTTAATACTCCTTGGCTATTAATGTGGCAAGCCACCATTTGTTTAAGGTACAATCCGAACTAATTGTCAAATTTTAACATTCATGTCCGACGCCTTAGCTCAGCCAGTAGCACATCCATTTACCGAGCTAAGGGCCCCGAGTTTGATTTTGGGTAAGGTCAGAAAAATGTATTATTGGTGAAATTTGGGATTCACTTATCACTAAGATGAATAATTAACGTTTGAAGGCCTTGGTGTTGTAGGTGTTTAGGAATTAAGTTAGTTTGTGACCAGATGTATTAAATAACAATCTCACAAACCCCCCCCCCCCCCTCATGTTAAAACACCTATCTTAGGTAGGTAATACAGCAAGAACCAGGCGTCTTAAGAGCCCATACAAGCTGTATAACCTAAGTGAGATGTTATCTGTGGGTTGAGACGGGCTCTTAAGACACCTGGTTCAAGGTGTATTACCTATCTTTTTTTATTTAGCACCGCGATTTACTACCCGTTCAACTTATACGCTTATATACTCATTATGATTGCTGTTTTAGGGATTAGGAAGGTTATATGTAGAGGAAGTGTACCCGAATTTGCATGGAGGGAGAGTGGAAAACCATTTGGGGGCGGGGGGAGGGAATACCCTAGTACACCCGACCAAGATTCGAATCTTGATCTGCCCGTCATTGGCAGTTTAATTTATTGCGACAGTGATGCCTTAGACTATGCAGCCACCGAAGAGGGTTCTAGCTTAATTACCTATCTAAGTTAGGTGTTATCCGTGGGTTGAGACGTGCCCTTAAACCAATAAGCGTTCCGAGAGAGACATAAAACATCGTCCTTCGAACGTGGATTAATTTGTATCGAAAAAGAATTCTACTTACAAGAGGTGTCCCCTAAGCCGCCCAATCATATGTAATACGTTGTATACGTCTGTCTCTCTCTTTCCAACGGATACGGTTGATTCAATACCCCGGATAAGGGGCACGTGCGCTCTGGTCGAACCTCCTACCCCCTCACAACCCAAACCACCGATCTTCTTACCGGTTACAATCTCAAAAGAAAAAAGGTTGAATAGAATCGGAGACAGGTATCAAAGATGGGGTTTTTTTTCGTTGCACGAATTATAACATTGGACTACCCATATACCTGATCCATTTTTATAAGACTAGTACATATATTATTCAAATATATAGTATTGTTATACTTTAAAGAACACAACATTTAAATTTTGCTCATACTAAAAAAAATTGTGAGCTTTTTTATTTTTAATATTATTATTGTCTTTAGGAACATGGTCATAAATAAATTTCGAAAATATCAGATAAAGGATTACGTTTGTCTTTAATTTACCAGAGGAATACGATTTTTTTTAAAAATATTTAGCTTTCAAAACTACATGAGAATGATAAGGTGGACAGGACACCTTGGACCATGTGACCTCTGTAAAAGGTTTATACTAACAAAACAGAATTGTGTTAGCCAATTTCTATGAGTAAAATGTTCTGGACCATCTTCGGTGGTCTAGGGTGAGACGGGCTCTTAAGACGTCTGGTGATTAAAACTATACATACATTTTCTCAGTTACGCTCGAAAACCTAGAGTGAGTTGGACAGGGCTTAGCACGTTGCGCCCGTGCATGTGTTGAACGCGGTTTGGTTCGAATCCAGGAAGGTATAAATAATGTATAAGAAATAACTCTAGTTTTGTAAGGTCACCAGTCTCAAAAAATTTAGCAAGTTGAGGGAGAAACACAAATATAGGTTAAATATAATGTTACTTTTTTTTTTCTTGCTTCACGTCTTACAATCCATTTGGAGTATATTTTGCTTCACATCTTACTATCCATTTGGACTATTTTTTTCTTCACGTCTTACTATCCATTTGGACCATCCGCATGTTTATTCTATTGAGTAAGCACGAGCAAGCTATTTTTTTAAAAAAGGAATTGCACTTTCATTATCAGGGCTACGCATTCAGGCTACCTGTATTTTTATTCTGATTTATTAAATGTGAGTAGGGTAGTTTACAGGAAGTGTACTTGCATTAGTGGAGAGAAAATGGTATTTGTAACTCCCATGTAGGTAAACAGGTCAAAATTTGAACCTGAACTTCCCTGTTACTGAAAATCCAAACTAGTGCAAGACATTAAACCATGTGACCACTGTTGAGAGTATATTTTAATATTGTAACTAGTAAAAATATTACCTTTGTTACCCTTCCACCCCACCACTCTTTCTTTAAGCCTACTATCCTCCTTACACCCTTTCATGTAATTCTAGTATAATTTGTTTTTTCTTATGTTTCTTCAATATTTTTTTTTCATTATTCCCTCTCCTGATCGTGTTCTCTAAAAGTCTATAGCATCAGCCCCCAATAGAGCCACACCGGCCACCGTCTGTTGGCAAAGATATTACCAACTTCTGCGGATAAAGGGTTTCACGTGGTCAGCACAACGAACACCCCCCTTCTTAATCTCGGTTTTCTAGACGGGAGCCACGACTTAAAAAAAATTATTTAGCACCGTGTCTTACTATCCATTCGGGCTATTTGCTTAAGTACTAATTACGCTAATGGATTAGGAATTGGGAAGGTTGAATTTAGAGGAAGTGAACCAGTATTTGCGTGGATAGCGTGGAAAATCATTTAGGAAAAACCACCCCCAGTTCACCCAACCGATATTCAAACCTTGATCTCCCCGTCCTCGGTAGTATAGCTCAACACGACTAACGCGTTTAACTACGTCACCGAAGCGGGTTTTTAAATTCAAAACGCTCCTTATTTGTCCTTATGAGGTTGAGTCTGACCCCGTTTCAAAACCAAGAAAAATCTGGAAGCTCCGGGGATTGAACCCGGGACCTCTGGATCTGTAGCCAGGAACCCTGACCACCCAACTACAAAGGAATTTAACCTCTATCTTTCGATATTATTTTTTTCTATAGCTCCTTTCCTGTATTTATCTCGCACGGTTCTACCCTCTGTTATTTGAATGTTTTACCAACTTACGCCACAGGAGGTTTGAAAAATAAATCCCAATCTTCACTAGATGTGGAGAACTCGAAACGTAAGTTACTATTCGAGAAAACGCCCTTCTTCCTATTGTATGTAAAGGCGATGATTATGTTGTAAAAAAAATATCTGTAAATTTAAAATTTATAGTAAAAAAGATTAAGATGGTTTCTAGATATTTTTAACGCAGTCACGCTAAGCTATTTTGTGTCACAGGTGTACGGTTCGATTAACCCAAATTGGTGAATTAGAAGCCATTTTGCGAAATATGTAACAACATCTTTAACTTGACGTTCCTAATCACTCTAAAGTTCAATGGCAGCAATTTTCAAATTTTTCATTGTAAGGCACACTGAACAAGGCACTAAAAAAAACTATGATCAAGAATGTGTTAACCACTTCAGTGGCCGCATGGTCTAAGGTGCTACTATCGCAGTAGATTAGACTGCCAATGAAGGAGGGATCGAGGTTCGAGTTTCAGTCGGGTATACCGAGGTTTTTTCCCCAAAATGGTTTTCCACTCTCCCTCCACGCAAATGCGGGTACACTTCATCTAAATATTACCTTCCTAATCGCTAAAACTATCAGCGTAATTACTACATAAGCGTATAGCCCGAAATGGTAGTAAGATGCGGTGCTAAAAAAAGGATTGTGTTTAGAAGTTAAATAACAGCTAGAATTATAATAACTGAGCAATTTAAAAAAAAAGGTTGATAATAATAATGTGGATTTTAAAAGATTTGTTTTTAAATATATACTATTATTATTACTATTATTTAAATTAGATATTATTGAAAAATATATATTTTATAAAAAAAATCCTGTGACACATACTTTGTAACGATACTGATTTGGACCGCTCTCATATATTTAAAAAAGTCATGGATGAAGGTACTTTTCTTCAATAATTGTATGTAAATTATCCTTTTAAGACTTCATCCATGAAGAATCCGCGCTTTTCAGAAATAATGTAGAAGGATTGCACCATTAAAACTTATTTTTTATTTCAAATTTTAACTCCGTAGTATTTACCAAACAAGCAAGAACGCTAGTTCCTATACCAATAGGAAGCTAGCCTTCAAGACACCTGTCGCAGGGACGCTTTCGATTTGTTGGTTTTGACACTGGTCACGAGAGGTCCAAGGGGCAAGGGTATATCATATATAAGCTGTTTGTGCGTATGAACACACATAGTGCCGACGACATAAACCTAGAGTACGTGTAATTCACGACAGTACTACTAACTTATATACAAAGAATACACAGAAAATAACCTGTATTTCAAGTAAAATTGTATAAGAAGATAAAATCACTCTAATAAATCGTGTGCAACATTAACAGTATCATAATAACTTCTAAAAAAAATGTACAACTCTTCCTACTACCCCTTCTCTGAAATTCCCCTGGACGGAATTCCCCCCCCCCCTATTTTTTTTTTCAGCTTCTTTTCGACACACCCCCTTCCCCAAAATTCCGTGGTACACCTGGTGATCCTTTGCTGGTTGAAAAACACAGTTCAACGGACTAAACCCAGTTTAGTGACACTAGTTAGGTATACATGAGGAAGGAATAATTTTGAGGGAATTAACCGAATTTGTGTGAGAGTGTGAAAGAAGAGTGAAAAAACCTTTAGTAAAAAAAAAACAAATATTCAGTACACTCACCCGGGATTCAACCCCCGCAACTAAGTCACCAGTAAACCAGACTAGATGAGTCTAATATTTAGTCCACTTACCCACATAGTATTTTTAGTACCCATTATATAAACGTCAGTGACATTGAACCCAAAATAAGCTTTATATTTTATTTGAAATATTTAACGAGCATTCTCTGAATCAACATATTATATCAGCATACATCACACGACTTATAAACTAACTTAAAATCTAGAACAGACACAACACCCAGCCCCCAGAAGTTTATTTCATCACTGTAAAAGGGGAAACCCCAAATTTCACCAATGATACATTTTTCGGCCATGCCAGTAATAAAACTCGGGACCCTTGGCTCAGTAGATAGATAGACACGCTACCAGCTAAGCCAAGGGTCCGAAACTTTTTGAGACCTCACCGCCCTTCTCATGTCAGATTTTCCGTGACGACGCCCCTGACAAAACATTAAAAAAATAAAAATTGTTTGACCTTGGCTCAGTCCATTTTCAGACTATAGGGGAGAAAGTTGAGCATGACGTCACCCGAGATTTCAAGGAGCATCAGAATCCGGAACTCATTTGACGGGAGCGCTTTCACAAGAAATTATATACGAGGTGTTTTATTGTAAGATTTATTCCATTCTTTAAAATATGTACGAGTAAACTTATTGAAAATTTGCATGTTGCATTTCAAAATAAATTATAAGTTTTTTAGTTTTTTTATTGTAACCGCGACGACCCGACCAAGACCGGTGAAGCCCCAGGGCGTCGCGACGCACAGTTTGGGAACCCCTGAATAAAGCTAAGGTGTCGGACCCACAAAGTATCATACGTATCTTAATTATTGTTATTTTAAATGTAACTACACCCCTCCTCCCCCACTAATTTTTTATTTTTTTTTTTACTTGTCGGTATATTTCAAATGATTGAGATGCTTTTTTTTTTTAACAACGATCATGAAAGTCACGGTTTTAACATCGGCAAATACAGTGAAAAATATATTATTACTATTTCGCGTTTACGCTTTACGGCTTGTAACGAGGGTTTACAACAATAAATTCTTCAGACAACATGCACTGGAACATTATTATAAAGTCTTGTTTCTCGTTTTTTTTTAGTCAGTCCCGAAGAACCACTTCTGTTGCGTCGTAAACCATTTGTACTGTTTTATCTAAAGATTGTTAAGGGACTTACTGACTTAATGGCTAACCGACACAAACTAATGTATCAACATTATTAGGTACTTTCAAAATATTCTTTGACTGACACTCTAACGTCCTTTTATCAGGTACAACCTAGCTCCTTTAAAGTGGTATGTTTAAATGTATTCAAATTTGGTAGAACTAAATTCTATAGATTTGGTATATTTTAGAATCTTTAAAGAAGGTATGTTTTAGTAGCTTTTAATTTGGTATACTCTTCCATCCTTTATATTTTTCAAAATTAAGTCATTAGTAAAATAACCTAAAAATAATTTTCCTTTAAGAAAAAACCAGTAATCAAATTCTTTATCGTCTAAAAAAATAACTTTCCGGAAATCCATTTAAAAAAAATCATTAGGGCCCTACAGCCACTTAAAAAATGAATCATATTTCCAAAAATTAATCATCAGTAAACCAACATTGATTTTGGAGCCAGAATCTAAATGCATTAGATTCGAGGTCTGATCTCATCACATATAACTTTCAAGTTTTAACGAAATCAATCAAACCACTTTCTGCTATAGCCCAGGACAGACCGAATTTTAAGACCCACTTTTTTTATGTTCGGGAGTAGACAATTTTTGCCGATTACAATAATTCTCTATATGAGAACGTAAACGAAAAGAATGGATTGTTTGGGTAAAATCGAACAAAATTATTTGATCCCCGTTGACAGATATAAATCATTGTTTTAAGGTGAGGATGTGATGAACGCGAGAAAAGGTCATTGTTTTTGCAGTATTTATATTAAAACTTTTTTTGGTCAATATAAATAAAATATTTCTCCACTATAAACATAAGAGTTTAATTTTCTTCTCATGGTGATATCAACAGTTGTTTAATATCTGTCAAGGGTATCCTGGAATTTAAAGACAACTTTTTCCCTTCATTTAAAAAGTTTCTCATCAAATGCTGCTATGCCCATGACAGATATTCAACAATTGTTGAGGTCACTATGTGAAGAAAGTTAAACTCTATTTTTCTAATTGAGAAATATTTGATTAATTTTGGCCAGAATAATTCATTTCCATTTTAAAAAATCTGCTAAAACAGTGACCTTTAACTGTCCTTCTCTACACTACCACTTTAAACAAAAGTCCTTCCCATGATGAAGAATGTGGTTGAGCCGTTAATTCCCTATACTTTAAGAAAGTAACTTATTCCCATAAGTACGCCAACCCAAGATTTTTTTTTTTAAAAGCAAAGTCTCACCGACAATTTATTAATCAACAAGTGCCAATTAAACACCGCCTTAAGCTATCTTGATTTATGTCACGCCACGTTAAACGCTGTATATACCAAACACTATTTTAAATCCTTCCCCCTTTTTTTTTCCAGCCCTCTCTTCACACCCCCCTCACCCTCCATCATTTTACCCTAAACGGAACGGCAATTACACGGTGCAACACAAGTTTTTGTCCTGTTGCTTAGTACATTCCAAAGTTAACAACCCGATTCCGAAATTTTGTTTATATTTCATTCAGAAAACTTTTACCTAGGAGAATTTTTTTTCTGTATTTTATTATTATTATTATTTTCGCGTGTTAACAAGAAAGCACGCTATGCAGCTTCATATCCATACAGTCGAAACATTTATTTGATTTATGATTGATTTTCAACCTTATTGGTGATCTTAAGTGTAGGACAGGTTTTTGTTTTTTACGCCTCACTCTTATTAAATTTTTTTTATATTCGGCTTTTTAATAATTGGAATGCTCTCCAAAGTTAGTCGCTTCTTGTTTCGCGAGATTAAGAGAAGAGTGTACTATGTCCATGACTTTTTAAAGCTTGCCACGCACACTGGATCGGAATAGGAACACGTCGGAAATTTTTGACTACCTGCATTTTAATCGAGGTCCGTACACTGGCTCGGATCGGATCGGAAACGTCAACGTCAGATCGGAACGAACCGGTTCGCTAGGAAGGAATTTAATTATTTTGACGGATTCCGAAGCTATGCGCATGCGTATTCAAGACTAGATTATAGCATCATTTATGCTTGTGTTCAATTTACTTCTGTTAATATCCGTTTCCTGTTTCTCGATAATTTTTGCTTATTTAAAAAAAAAATCTTTGGACGAATAAATAATAAATTTAGTTCAACAGTATACTATAATTTATGACATTGGTACCAAATAATAGTATGACAGTGATATGGAGGAAATCTCTGAATTTTGATGTTGCATTCACTGTAGGTCGTGAATTCAAAAGTATTTTTGAAGCAGTTTCTTCCTCCACTTCCATGGCATCGTCAGCGATGAACAGAGCAAACCCCCATTGCCTGCTCTCCACTACTACCATCACTCACTAACACCACATCACTAAAATCGACGTATCTTCAGATTTACGTGAAGTTAATTCCGAACCGGTGTGCTGCTGACAAAACTAGTTTACGTTCGTAGGGGGTCTGATTCGGTGTGTAACAAGTTTTAGGCAGCGGTTACGTTGGATAAGAATTCGTAAGAATCAGGACCGTAAGCATGGAGGGGATGGGGGTGATTACAAACCCTCCCCATTGAGAAATAAATTTAAACTAGATAAAACAGTATCAATATAATGAAATGAGAACAAAAACTGTCCCAGGAGTAGATTCCAGCGAGAAGAGAGATTTCCTATTTAATGATTTCTTCCCTGAAGTCTAATTCATATCTTGAACAAGCTTTTGGTATCGATGCTTACATTTTTGATCGTCCAAATAAAATACAAATATTTGCGTTGTTTTTTTATTACTCAACGAAACATCTCGATAGTATTTTATGTGTCGCCATAACTATAACCCATAATAGGTTATTGTATTGTTAATCAGTTAATCATAACTAGTCATTATAAAAAAACATTATTGAAACCCCCCCTCTTTGCAAAAATCCTCCGTACTGTCCTGGTAAGAATAAATAAGAAAATTTTCGCAAGATCAATTGGTTACATTGGACGCAAAGACATTGTACAGATACTTACAGAATCTTCAGTAGGTTTGTTGTTTCAACAAAGTGCAATGGATCTGTTGTGTTTTTTTTTAAGTCCTGCGCTAAAAGTTATCTTGTTGGACAAGAAACTTGTAAGGGTGGAGAGCTATTTTTCATCAAGGAATAAAAACGGGGAATTGACTGGCTTGTTTGAAGAACTTAGGAATGATGACCCTAAAATTTTTGAATATACGTGAATGAAACAATCTACGTTCTATCCCTTGAATTTATCCTTTCTGAAACAATAGTTCTTAGTTCCTAACAGTCCATTTTGAACATCAACACTGCTATTTTTCAAAGGAAAACGGATGAAATTTTTTTTTAAAAAAATATTTGTCCGCATCGAAAAATCGTAAGATTTCGTAATAATTTATTGCAAGAGCTATAGACACACACATGACTGATACATAGAATTGTTCGCTTCTCATGATGTGAGGATTCGTAAGAATTCGTACGAGTCATTTTTCGTAAGAATTCTAGTTCATAAAAACACGCCCTCAAGGACGTTGCCTACCTGTGACGTCACCTCCGGTCAAGATATGATTTATCGTGAAACTTATTAGTGTATTTACGTTTTACTCAGCGAGTTTTAAGGTTATAACGTTGAAACAAAAACTATAAACGCTAAAATAATTCTACAAATAGTCCTGCAGTGTCATAAAATTAGTATTCTTATCTTAAGGTAGTTTTTATAAAAAAAAATTAATCATCTACAACTTAGGCTATTTGTTTTGGTCACGAAAATGTCCTGTAGGAATCTTCCTGTCAGGAGGTAGATAAAAAAAAAAGTCCGCGGTAGCATGTCTATCTAGAATAGGAAACAAGGAAAGGATAAAATTACTGATCTACTCAATGTTTTCAAGGCGCAAATATTAAAGTGACTATTTAGACTCGTCAGAGGAAGAGGGAAAGGGTTATCAGCCCATAGACAAGAGGCCTCGCAAGTGAACTTCTCATTTTCTTCCCTCTCTTTCTATTTCGTACATTGGCGTCTAAGGTGTAGGCTAAGGTGCGTCAAGTTAAGATGCAACCCGCTTCGCAAAGTAGCTTCGAAATCTCCAATTAAGCAACGTCTTAACAAAGTTAACCAAAATATGTTTTTCAGGCTCGCTCTAAGTTAATATTGTAGGCCTATTAATTATAGTATTTTTTGTATAAATTTAAGGGTACAGAGGGAACAGGGGGAAAATCACACTACACACATTTTCAAGGACAACAATTTTTATATCTAAAACCCAATAAAGACACCAACATATTTTTTTTTAATTAATTTAAAAACGACAGAGACCTCTTTTAACCATAATATAAGCACATTAGCAATATAAGTACATAGAAGTCTTGTGATTGTATAACAGATGACAGCACTAACTCAATTTGAGATAAAATTAGACTTTCCACCTTTTTCCCTTGTACCCTTTCGATTGCAATGGACTTAATTGCTGATCATGGAGAGATCAGGGTTCAAATACCGATCGGGTGTATTAAGGGTTTTTCCTAAATAGTTTTACTCTCCCTCTCTCCACCCAAATGTTGGGTGCAGTTCCTATAAATTATACCTATCACATCCCTAATACATTAGAGTCATACGCGTATAATCTGAAAGGGTTATAAGACGCGGTACCTTAAAAAAACATGATGCACATGAATTTGTGTCACTTAGTCCGTTGTTGAGCTTTTGAACATCAGTTCGCCCCAAACCGTGCCGGAGTATTCTTGCAGCCCTCTAATTAAATAATGCGCTATGTCCGTTCATCATTTGTTTCGTGGGCTCGTTCTACCTTTTATTATTATTTTTCATTCTTTCTCGTTTTTATCTATTTTTTTTAATACTGGACCGTGCGAGTCAAAAAAAGGGGATGCTGACCTATACCTACCAATCAATATTCAATACTTTTTTTTTTTTTGGCACTGCGTCTTACTACCCTTTCGGATTATACGCTTCGATACCTTTACTCCACTCACTGCAGCCGATTTTAAATTATGTTGTTTTTATTTTTATCTTGTTGTTTACTCTCAAGGTCGTTCTTAAGGCGGCTGCCTCTGTCCGCGAGAGAGCATCAATTCCCGTCAGGCCCCCACGGCTTCAAATACAATGGTCTGTGTAGTTTTCTGGAACTACCCTCTATATTATAGCTAAGCTTATAGTCAATTTCGCCCTTCACCTACAACCAACCTTTGTCATATCGATACGAAAGAGGGGAAAGAAAACTTCGAAACTGCTATTCAAGCTTGTACTCCCTTTCAACCTTCACCTACAACCACCCGTTGTCTTGTCAATACAAAAGAGGAGAAAGAAAAATATGAAAATTCTTATCTCAAGTTAAAGAGGAAATCTCGCTGCTAGTTCTCAAATATATTAAAATTACATTTGTTGTGAGCCTATCAAAGAATTACTGTATTTGTCAGAGGGCTGAAATATAGAGCCCTTTTTTTTTATCGAGGCTAGTCTTATAGCTCCGCAAGTATGATTTAAAAATTCGTTGAAAATGAGCTAATGATACTTTTTCAAATATTTTATTTCTCTTAATAAAACTCAAAATATAGGGTCGCTAAGGAAAAAGAGTCCTGTTGGAATCCTTGGACTTTATTTTGAAATAACTAATCGTAGAATTAAATATTGCGTTAAGAGACGAACGTCTGCGCGGAAATTCCTCGCTTACCGAGGTGGCCGGCCCCTTTAAGAGCTTGCTCAAAGAGAAATTGGACCAATAATATAAGGACTTCGTGTCAAGGCGGGTCCACACTTATCGTATCCCCGACACGATCAGATCTGTAGCGGGTGAAGACGATACACACGGACACGGGTGAGACTTTCCCAAAATTGGTTTCTCAATCTCCTTCTACGCCAATACGGGTACATTCCTCTAAATTTCTACCTTAATCGTCCCAACCTCAGCGGTTGTAGATATGCGAATAACCCGGACGGTATAGTTAGACGCAATGGGTGTGGAGGATTTATGGAGGGGGTAGCCTATCACAGGTGAAATCAAGCCTTTAAGGACCGCTACACGGAGCCGCACCGCACCGCATCGCATTTTATAGCAAGTGGCTACACGAGCCGCACCGCACCGCATTTTCTAGCAAGTGGCTACACGAGCCCACCGCACGCACCGACACCCGCACCCACATTTTCCGGTGAAATGCTATCCCACGTTTTTAAATGCTACACACGCGCACCGAACGCAGATTAGCAAGTGCTACCGACCGCGATCGTCGCATGCTCACGATAGCAGCCACGCCAATTTTCCGGTGAAATGTTATCCACGTTAAATGCGGCGCGGACGATCGTGAGAGAGCATTAAAACGCGCTTTATCGTTCCTCGCTTCTAACACTCTAGAAATTCTGGCTACTTGAATCAACGCCGTGAGGCATAAAAGGTATGTTGTGTGAGAGGATAAGAGCTTTGTTAGGCGATAACCAAAACACAAGCTTCCGAGAATAATGTGAAGCATAAAACAAAGCAGTTTATGATGTTCAATTATTGTTTCTCGTTTTGTTTTCATTGCAAGCTTATATCCGATTATTACCAGTTATATGCCACAGTTATATGCCAACGAATAGACTACAGAGTCAATAGTTATGTCCCTATAAATTGGCATAACTTCTCAGTATAAACATGTAGGCTTAGTAGGTTATATATTTTTATATTGCAACAAATATAGATTGTATAAATTTACTTTTAGAAATTATTGAGTTTGTTTGCATTTGTTTTTATTATTGTGAATTTTATAAGGTGGAATTTCTGCTGGAAGGTATGTTTTGAAATTATTAAAATTCTTTTTTTTTAATTACTATTAATTTGCAAAAAATGCTAATCCAAATATTTTCAAATTTTGAACCGAATCAGAGACTAAGGTCTTATTTCGGGGACTAATGCTCAAATTATGTTACCTACGCTGCTTTAACGTTGAAATAACCCGCCTCGGTGGCCGAACGGTCTAAGGCGTCATTATCGTGTTAGCCCCCCCCCCCCTTGCTGAAGATGGGAAGATCCGGGGTTCGAATCCCGTTTTTTCGTAAATAGTTTTCTACTTTTTTTCCGAGCAATAGCGGGTAGATTACCGCTAAAATGATTCTTTTTTTATCTCTAACCCATTAGAATAATTATCATAATTATATGCTTATAAACTGAACATGTAATAACAGGTGGTACTAAAAAAAGTTATTAGATTTGTGTTGAGTCCACTATTTTACGAATCCAAAGCTCCAATTTACCTTCAAATCCGGAATCCAAATCTTGGAAAAAGAAATGAGCATAAGAGGAAATATAAATTATAAACGAGTAGGCCTAATATAAAACACAAATCTAACCAAATGTTAACATTATTTTATATAATACATTCATTATAACATTCATACATTAGTTAAGTGTTAAATTACTGGTCTGGGTCTGGTTAAGCTCATCCTATAATATAATTGGTTACATTATATAAAAATTAATATTTTTTTAAATATTTGCTTTTGAACCGATTCTTTTCGAATTCCTCGAATCTGGAATATTCTTAAGGATTCGAGGGCTCCATCCCTGATTATAAATATGTATATATGCTTATAAACCTATCTCGTAGTAAATGTGGTAAAAAAAATATAAAAATTTAATTCGCATGTTTCAAACTTCACTTCACATTTATAAAACGACCTTCGCGAAATCCTAGCCGACACATTAATATACTGACCTCTTAGGGTACGGCCAGACTGGGCAAGCGCGCGAGCGACTAAAAAATAAAATAGACACTTTGGTTGCAATGAGAGGTGGCCAGACTGGGAAAGAAAAAACTGGTTCTATTTTTCAAGCGCGCGCGCTCGACCCGGTACAGTCTAGTTTACAGGCGCTAGGCAATATTATTGTATGTTGGTTCATTGAGTGCTAGGAAAACTTCTCATTTTGACATTTTTATTACTATCGATAAGTTTAACACACTTGTTACTAATGGCCTATATTAATTGGTAAGATCATAAACTAAAATATTATATATAATGGTGACCTGGTGGTCTATGGGTAAGGTGTCAGACTTCTGTGCTGAGGGTCCGGGGTTCAATCCTCAGTCCCGGCACAGATTTACCTGATTACCAAACCCTTCCTTCACCTCTGACAAGACGTGTATTAATCACAACTTGTGAATGTGAGGAATGCCAGGCCTCCACCGTGGTTCGGATCCCACGTTAAACTGTAGGTCCTCCATTTAATCTCGCAATCACCCTACCATTACACATTAGCGTAAGTGCTTATAAACTGAACGGGTAGTATGACGCGGTGCTAATAATAATTAAATTATTTATATATATATATAATAATATTATTATTATATATATATATATATATTATTATATGTAGGCCTTTACAAATAAGAATCGCCATCAGCGTGGAGAGAGGATGAGAAAACACAACAATAAATCACTTGTTAAAAACCACCCTCAGTTCACTGAACCAAGAGTCGAACCTTTCCCTTATCGTAAACAATTATCGAGAGCTATCTGCTAGTCACGCGCTCGCTCGCACGCTTGTCAGTCTGGCCGAACCCTTACTCACAGCTCCTAAGTAGATTTCTGGGGGGCACCATTCGTATCATGTGTTGTAAAATGTCCCTCCGTGTCCACTGAAGAAAAGCAAATGATCTAGTTTATTTAGTTCTATTAAATCGTAAAATAAAACATTTGTTAAACCTTTCGGTTTCAAGGGATTGCCCGAAGGTATCATATAAACATGGATGTGGCAAGGTAACAATAATGAAATAGTCGGTCAATAGCGGAGATTCCATTACAAGATGTGTTGTTTTCTCTCTTCAAAACCAGGCGAGGACAAGTGTGGAGAGTGTAATAAATGTGTCTGATGATCGACTTAAAGGTGTATTTGTTTTACAGGGTCAGGAGTCACAAATATCCCCATGTACGGTACGGTACTAAATAAAACTTTGTATGTGTTCTATTTTATTTTTATTATTTTTCGTACGTGTCATTTGCGTGGAAAGAAAGAGTCGTAAGCCTTTTAGGGGGGGGAAGGGGAACCCTCGGCGTATCAGGTCGGATTCGAAACCCATTTTATCATCCTAAGTAACCAGAGTTTGGTAGCAAAAACTTTTAGAAGATAAAAAAAAATGTTGCGGCCAATATTGATAACATTTGACTTTGATTACTACAACTTGGAGCCCATGGTCTCGCGCTACCCTCGCAGTAGACAAGACTGGACCTTCTCCGGTGGCCACGTGGTCTAACGCGCTACTCTCACGTTGGACTAGATTGCCGAAGACGGGAAATCGGGATTATATCCCGGTCGGGTGCACCAAAAATAGTTTTCCTAAGTGGTTTTCCACTCCATTCCACGCAACTGCGGGTTCAGTTCCTTTAAATTAAGCTTTCCTAATCCCTAACCTATTCGTGTAATTAGTACATATGTGTATAACCCGAACGTGTGTAATACGCGGTACTTAATATAAATTTTATTATTATTAGTGTTTTTTTAAGTCGTGATATATGATCTGGAAAAGTGCCGTTTCAGTTCAGATCCTATGATTCGACATATGAGTATATTAAAATGGATTTAGTAATTTACGACTGTTTAAAAGGTTACCACCCTTTGAACAGGATCGAACAAAGGTTGGAATGTTCAATTAAAGGCTTATACCATTCAAAATAAATATATATTTTTGTAAGTAATAATGTAAATAAAACTACTGGAAATAAAAAGTTTTCATTATTTTTGTTTTTTTTTTTTTACAAATTATACGTTTTATTTTATGTTAATTATAATTTATTGAGCTAGATATGAAAATTATAAAAACATGCTTACGAGAGTTTTCTGATTTAATCTTTTTAACATGCCTGGATTTACAAATTAATGGCATGATGCACCACAGAATTTTTTTTCTTTTTATCTTAAAATGGAAACTTTTACTAAAAACCCGTAAGATTTGTGAAACTAAATAATATACTTTGTTACATGAAATATTTCACCAACAAGCATAAAATGAAATAATATACAATGTTACAGAAACATTCAGAAAAGAGTAATATCTCTGTCCACCAAAGAGCAAAACAATTAATTTCACATTTTAAGACCTCCATAAAAATTTAATATATTTTTCCTTACAGCTCAGAAATTATTGTTTTATAAAAACTATATTTCAATTAATACATTTTTATTTTTAATAGTACTACAACTTTACAGTGATGTTATTTCGTATAATATGAAATAGATTGGAGAAATATAGATCAGAATTTTAAATTTCAGATAATCTAAAGTACCCTTAAAGTCATTTTCATGGGAAAATAGAATAGCAAATTTTGTTTGTCATGTTACGCAATGCCTAGATACAAAATTTAATCAAAATCATCCGAACGGATTTCGAGTAAAATCGATTTTATTTCTTTTTGCCCTTAGTAAACTACCCTTAATTTTAGGGTTAGGACATCTATACCAAAAAATCCTCTAGGGAACCTAATGAAGAACCCTAGATACATGTTTTGGCAGGAGCCATAAAAGGTTTCAGTTTTAAGTCGATACAAACCACAGACGACATCGCGAAAACATGTTTAAATATTATCATAAAAGTCATCGAGATTTACTTTTTAGATATATCAATACTATCGATTTTAAATTAATTTAGAAAATATTATCGATGTGTCGAAGAAATAAAGATCTATTTTCTTAACTTTTATCAACAAAATTAGGAATATAGAATGACATATTCTAAGCCAAGTCCTAAAATGTTTCGTTTTATAGTTGAGATCAAACCCAAAGACGACATCGCGAAAACACACTTTTCTGTTTCGAAAATTCATCGAAAAAATTAGCATAGTTTGTTAATTCTTTTTATTGAATAGCATATTATGAGTATAGGGAGATGAATAATCTAAGCCAAGCTACAATGCCTTCAGTAATCTCTAATAAGTATAACACGGGCTCAAGGCCATTTTACCCTATACCATCGGTCAATTAATCCGACCACATCTGCATCGATGGACACGCCGACTAAACTCTAGCTCGTTAATCTGGTTTTCCATGGCGGGAGTTCGGGTTTGTTTCCAGGCCGGTGTCTGAGGTGTTTTTACCTAAATCATCCCTCTTTCTCCTAATGTGTAGGTTAATTAAATGAGGATTACCTTTCTAAATTATCTAAAAATAGAGATTATTATTATAAATGCAATCGTTCTAGGATGACGTCACACGATATTAATATTATCTACACTCGAAGCGTCTTAATGAAAGTTATTATTATTATAACCGCTTCTTACTACCCATTCGGGTTATACGCACTTACGCTAATGTTAATGGTAGGGTGATTGTGAGATAAAATGGAGGACCTATAGTTTAACGTGGAATCCGAACCACGGTGGAGGCCTGGCATTCCTCACATTCACAAGTTGTGATTAATACCGTCTTGTCAGAGGTGAAGGAAGGGTTTGGCAATCAGATAAATCTGTGCCGGAACCGAGGATTGGACCCCGGACCCCCAGCACAGAAGTCTGACACCTTACCCCTAGACCACCAGATCACCTTTAGTGAAAGTTGTTGAACCGTTAGGGCCAAGAGGTATTTAACGTGCGACCGACTGATTATATCAGCACAACGATTTATAAACTAACTTAAAAATGTACTACGAACATGGAACCCAGGACCAGTAGGCAGACACCTATCGATTGTACTAAGATGTCGTACTAATGAAAAACAGAATTTTTAGCTGTCGTACCAACGTACCATCAGTTCAGCATTACTAGGTTGAACGCTTTGTTCGTTCAACAGGCTTATCAACGACTTACCTATCTACTCATGTGCCAGTGTAAGTTTTAAATTTCGAATCTTGCTTACTAATATATTCTGAATCCAATATTTTAAATTATAAATGAAAATGTTTCGAATGAATCCGAAAAGATTTATTTTTTTTCAGAGAGTGTGTAGGTTGGTGGTATAAAAAATGGTGGCTCATGGTGAATTCCCCCAACAGATGTCAAGATTTTTTAATATTGTATCTTTCTTGAAATAATTCAGGGGTTGACCCTCCACCATCTCCCCCATACCCCACCGTCCTAAACAGCCCTCCATGGTACGTCCTTATTATTTAGGTAGTTATCATATGAATTCAAACACTAAGGGGACAGCTAGAATGGGTAGAGCGAGCGAGCGACTAAAATATAAAATAGAACACATTGGTTGTAATGAGAGGTGGCCAGACTGGAGCGGCGCTTAATAGACCGTGTGAGTTAGGTTGTCAACGGAGCGTAGGCAAATATAAATAAATTTTGTATGAGGTTCCATTGAGTGGCGAGGAAAAATATCAAAATTATAGACATTGTTTATTATCGATAGGTTGCCAACTTGCACTAACGCCTAATTAATTGGTAAGATCATAAAACATACCTATATATGTAATAATCAACTGATTCGACCCGGTACAGTCTAGTTTACAGGCGCTAGGCAATATTATTGTATGTTGGTTCATTGAGTGCTAGGAAAATTTATCATTTTGAGATTTTTATTAATATCGATAGGTTTAGCACACTTGCTACTAACGGCCTAATTTAATTGGTAAGATCATAAAACCATACCTATATATTATAATATATATAAAACTGATATGTTAAAATACTTCAATATTATCAAAGTAGGTCTTTACAAATAAGAATCACCACTAGCGTGGAGAGAGGATGAGAAAACCACAACAATAAATCACTTGTTAAAAACCACCCTCAGTTCACTGAGCCAAGATTCGGAGCCTCCTCGTCAACAACTAACGAGAGCTATCTGCTAATCACGCGCTCGCTCGCCAGTCTGGCCACCCAGTCGCTCGCACGCTTGTCAGTCTGGACGAACCCTAAGGATATTAAAAAAAATCTAACGTCCTGTAAGATTTTTTAGTACGGTAGTATAAGAAAGATTAACGCCAATATTTGTTTATCAGCCTTTTTTTTAACACCGCGTCTTACTAACCGTTCGGGTTAAACGCTTATGTACTCATTAAGTTAATGATTTTAAAGATTAAGAAAGTTATATTTAGAGGAAGTGTACCCGAATTTGCGTGGAGGGAGAGTAGAAAACTATTTTGGAAAAGCCACCCTCAATACACCCAACCGAGATTCAAACCTCGGTTTCCCAGTCATCGGCAGTCTGGTCTAGTGCGAAAGTAGCGCCTTAGACCATGCGGCCACTGAAAGGGTTTCAGCCTATTGTATTGAAATTAATTGCTCCCCATTAGGCAGTTAAATTACTAATAAAACTGATAATACTTATGTAATGAGGGGATTTTAAATATCTAACAAAAGAAAGTGCCTAATATCTAACAAAATATATGTATATCAAATTGATTTTGATATAATCAATTAACAAGGCATTGTGACGCATGATTAAAAAATATATATAATCAACTAGAAAATCTACCAACACAAATAATTTTAAATCGATAGATAAAATTGAAAAATTAATTGAATTAATTAGCCTACATACCTTCATAAGTAGGTATGACCTAAGGCCCTTGGTCCTGTCTAAAGCCTATTTTGTGGGATGGTGGGCGGGAGGGTGAAAGGCGTGACGTGGCTTCACAACCGACCAAAGTATCCTTCCGCGCCAACAAGAACAGATGGATCACGGAAACTGTAGATGGCGCTAGCTACCGGACTAGTCTTACGGACAAATCATACATTCGGAAATATCAGTTTTCTCGATAACGAGTGAAATTTTTATGTTAATATTTTCAACACCTCTTCTAAGATAATGTATCATGTTTATTAGTTGTTAATTTTCTTATTTTTTGTTGAGCAGCCGGCAGTTTTCTATTTAAAAATGTCTAAATTATCAATATTTGATCACTGTTAAAATTATAGAGGAGGAGTGTATAAAAAGTCTAACTTAATCAACATGCTTCTATTCTTGAACAAACCGTTTCCGAAAATAAAATTGTAAAACAATATTAATTCTTGAAGATAACCGTTTGTTCCCATGGCTCTGCATTTCCACGCCAAATGAAAAGGGTCAATCGCCTTAATGCATTTCCGTGGCTCTTTTACTTGTTAGTGACGTAACATACCGTATACACCTTCATAATAATAGTTATAATAAGCGAGTGTGCTATTTATAGGTGGTTTGAAGGAGATGCGGCAGTAGGCCTAAAGTCATTTGGCCTAAAAGTCATTTGGCCTAAAAGTCAGTTGGCATAGAAGTCAGTTGGCCTAAAAGTCAGTTGGCCTAAAAGTCATTTGGCCTTAAATGTATTTTGAATAAAAAAATTGATGTAGTTAAGTTCGACAAAAGTCATTTGGGCTAAAAGTTAATGCACCAGAATTCTTCTGGTTAAAAAAAGTTCCAAAATACCCTAAATGAGATTGAACTACGGCCTCTAGAGTAAGGGTCAAGAGAGCTAACACACCGAGCCAGATATTACACATAGTATTTTTTTCTCACCACCTCTTACTAACCGTTCGGGTTATACGCTAATGTACTAATTACACTAAATTGCTAGGTATGAGGAAGATTAAATTTATAGGAACAGTATCTACATTTGCGTGAAGGTAAAGTGGAAAACCTTTTAGGGAAGAAACCTCAGTAAACAGGGTTTGAACCCCAATCTCCCTGTCATCAGGTAGTCCAATCTATTGTAAGAAGTAACTACTAGACCATTCAATCACCAAAGTTGGTAAGTCCTATTATTAAAATAATTTATTTGTGAACACAAGATAATTCAAAAATTACGTAAAATAAAGTGTGACAAAATGTTGAATATTCCTACAATGTTCTACTAGTTTACTTTTCGCTTCTTCCTAATTCCTTCGTTATCGCTTTGCTTCCTTCTACTTGCCTTCAGCAGCAAAGTTGCATTCTCCCCCCCCCCCCCCCCCCCCCCCCCCCGTCTGATATGTCTCATGTGTGACTTAATCTTATACAGTGTTTATCACCTCACTGGCTTATCAGTAAATACTTTCGTCTCTCTCTTTCTCACGACTTTCGTGATTCTCTGTCCTTCCCGTCACTACACCGCAACAAGTTTTGATCGTTCCATTCTCAAGTGCAACTAGAGGTACCCAACAAACTTCTGTTGCGTAGGAATGTTACTCGTAATAACTTTTTTTTCTTCGTCAACACATGCCTGCTAAAAAATAATCATAAACATGTAAGTGAGTAAATATTTTAGTTTCATCGTCTCTATCTTTATTTTATTAGGTTTTATTTTTTAACGTTTAACATTAATTTAGGGTCTCCTACATGTTATAAAATACTTTTTATCTGCTAGACACACTAAAAATGGTGTAAAAATAAACATTTATAGTTGACAGTTAAATATGGGATGGCTAACGATTCATAACCAACAACTTACACATGAACTTAACACTGTGGTTTTTTTCTTATTTAGTTACTTCCCCAAAAACATACATCTTTACATTTTTAAAACAAAAATACTTTCACATTTTTTAAGGGCATAAATTACGTAATCAAATCGATTTGAATGGTTTTTTTTAGCAACACGTCTTACTACCTGTTCGGATTTACGGATATGTACTAACTACTCTAAGGTGTTAGGGCTTATGAAGATTGAGTTTATAGGAAGTGTAGCCGCATTTGAGTGGAGGGAAGAGTTGAAACCCATTTAGGGAAAAAAAACCTCAGTATAACCGACCGGGATCGAATTCCTATCTCCCCGTCTTTGGCATTGCGAGAGTGACGCCTTATACCATACGACCACCGAAGCGGGTGAAAGATTATTTGAACCAAACTCAAATTGTAATGTTTGAATGAATTTGGTATCTCAGCTAAATCGATGAATACGCAGACTTTAATCACAACTTGTGAATGTGAGGAATGCCAGGCCTCCACCGTGGTTCGGATCCCACGTTAAACTGTAGGTCCTCCATTTCGTCTCACAATCACCCTACCATTACACATTAGCGTAAGTGCGTATAACCCGAACGGGTAGTAAGACGCGGTGCTAATAATAATAATAATAATAATAATAATAATAATAATAATAATAATATTAATAATAATAATAATAATAATAATAATAATAATAATAATAATAATAATAATAATAATAATAATAATATGCAGACTAAAATTCAAGCTCGTGTATTTTGGTTTCCAAGTGTTTTGGAAGTCAGAGTTAAAATCTCGACCAGATTTATTTTTGAGTGTTTTTTTAATTTCCCTATGTGGGTTTTTACCTTCCCTCCAGGAAAATTCAGGTATATTTCCTCTATAATCTACCTTCCTCATCCTTATACGTGTAGTTTTATGAGGATAGCTCTGACGGATAGAGGGACGTGATGGACCAAAAAAAAGGTATTTCATTGGTCATTGTATTTAGCTTGCACTTTATTGACCATCCGGTTAATATATCAGAACGTAGCTTACAAGCTAACTTAATTCTAGGACAAAAATAGCCGTAATCCATCTGTCGTTAATTCATCACTACATAAAATATAATTGGCAAAAAAAAAAAAAACTCGTTCGTGGTGGAAACCAAAACCCAAGAAACTTGAGGTTATTTTTAAAATTATATCTCTCGTATATAATATATATATATGTGTGTGCGCATTTATGGGGGTTGGGGGGGAAAGGGAGATAAGTATATATTTCTATAATATAGGACTATACCTACCCGCTTCAGTGGCCGTATGGTATAAGGCGTCATTCTCGTGTTATACTGGTCCGCAGAATACGGAGAGATATGGGTTCGAATCCCGGCCGGCTCTACTGAGGGTGGTTTTGCCTAGACGGTTTCCCACTCTCCTTCCAAGCAAGTATGGGTAGATTACCTCTAAAATGCTTCCTTCCTCATCCCTACCCCATTAGAGCAATTATAATATCCACGCATAACCTGAACAGGTATAGTAAGACACAGTGATATAATAAAGGAATTTTTTCTATTTAATCTGTTTTCACTTGCAGTGAGTTCATTAATTATTCACCCCATTATATGTTTAATAAGTTCGTTATTTTAGGAGTTATCTTGAAACGGTTGTTAGTACTTAATAATACGACTCGAGACACGTGTTTTTTTCTTTACTTTGAAAACCGTCAACTAAGTGAGAAATGACAGTGCAGGAGAAGAAAGCAATGATTGCGCCGTGGCTTAGTCTTATAATGGGGTAAATAATTTATGGAAATTTTGGATATTCGTGCACTTTAATGAATGGAAAACACTTACAGAATACAAAAAAGAAGTATGTTTTAGTCAAACAGTCAGCGCAAAAATAGTGTATTTATACAGTACTTCGTATACACGACAAAAGTATAAACATAAATGGCAGGGAGTGTACTTTCAAGTTCCAAGCGGCCCAGAACTAAAAAAAAGGGTGTCCTGGAATTTAATGACAACTTTTCCTTTTCCTCTAACCCTGTAGTTTTATTGTTTTATTGTAATTATTGTCAAATGTAAGGGTTATTTACAATACATGTTTGCCATGTTGTCACATTATGCAATTGTTTTTTCCCTGTGCGCTTTTGATCCTTATCTTCGTGCGCTTTTGATACAAGGTCTAGATGCGCTTTTGATACTACAAGGTTTAGGTGCGCTCTTGATCCAAATCTTCGTGCGCTTTTGATACTACAAGGTTTAGGTGCGCTTTTGATCCAAATCTTCGTGCGCTTTTGATACTACAAGGTTTAGGTGCTCTTTTGATCCAAATCTTCGTGCGCTTTTGATACAAGGTCTAGGTGCGCTTTTGATACTACAAGGTTTAGGTGCGCTCTTGATCCAAATCTTCGTGCGCTTTTGATACTACAAGGTTTAGGTGCGCTTTTTATCCAAATCTTCGTGCGCTTTTGATACTACAAGGTTTAGGTGCGCTTTTGATCCAAATTTTCGTGCACTTTTGATACAAGGTCTAGGTTCGCTTTTGATATAAGGTCTAGGTGCGCTTTTGATACTACAAGGTTTAGGTGCGCTTTTGATCCAAATTTTCGTGCACTTTTGATACAAGGTCTAGGTGAGTTTTTGATACTACAAGGTCTAGGTTCGCTTTTGATATAAGGTCTAGGTGCGCTTTTGATACTACAAGGTTTAGGTGCGCTTTTGATCAAAATCTTCGTGCACTTTTGATATAAGGTCTAGGTGAACTTTTGATACAAGGTGCGCTTTTGATACTACAAGATTTAGGTGCGCTTTTGATCCAAATCTTCGTGCACTTTTGATACAAGGTCTAGGTGAACTTTTGATACTACAAGGTGCGCTTTCGATGCTCCCCGCTCCCAGTCCACCCCTGATCAGATGTATTCCCTCCGACTTGCGTGGCAGATACGGCGATCCTTGGGAGACTTTATCTGACACCTGCCAATGTCAAGCCTTTAGATCACGTCCCACGGTCATCCACTCCTGCCTCCGCGGCGTGTAACAATGCCTTGTGAACGCTACATTAAACGTAGGCTCGTGACGTGCTCATTGAAACTTTAGTAAACATCCTTCGCGGAACGGGAAAATAAAATAAAGAAATAAAAACTTTCCCCATCTTTAGTCTCGACGCCATCTTTGGACGCAGTTTCTAGGAAATCGCGTGACAAGAGGTGACACAAGCATGGTTCGGGAAAAAAAAAAAAATATATATATATATATATATATATATATATACCACCAGTCCTAACAGAGCCACATATTTGCACTTATGCGGTAGGGAATATTAAGGTGTAATTTAGAGGAAATGTACCGACATTTGCGTCAAGGTAAAGAGTGGAGGATAAAAAATTATGTAAGTACACACGGCTGGGATTCGAATCCCCGAACCTTTGAGTCATCAAAGAACTGGACAATACAAGACTGTCCCCTTTGTCCGTGTGCCCGGTAAAGCGAGTTTAATGACCCAAGACTCACATCAAAGATCAATGCCCGGGTGAGTTTATTTCTTCTTTAAGTCAACAACCCCGAAGGTTGGTTTTGATTTTATTTCTAATCCATCCGGAGCTGGGCGTGCACTCAACCCTTTGGCTGGTTAGTGCCGCCCGCACCATCTGGTATAAATACCAGGTACTAGGAGAGTTCAGGAAATGTGGTGTTTCCCTGTTGCTTTCCGCACTGAATTTCTACGAGCGAGAGCGGAAGGACCTACTAATTTTGCCGGGACAGGTATTCACACATACCTTCAAGGTTTTTTTTTACCCGCCACAATCGACATGGTGACCAACTGCTTTACTTTCCTTTCGAAACAAATTGTGCTGCGAATTTCGCTCAAAAAAAAAATCCATCGACCTCGCCTGGGTTTGAACCCACAAATGTCGGGTCTTGAGGCGAGCACTTTACCCTAAGACCACCGTGTTCGACGTTAGATCAGGGGTGAATTATCCAACAGTGTGTTTTACCATATTCTCTCCGGGCCGGTTTCATTATAGTTCACCTTACTCACACTTTTCCCTTAGATTAGAGAGATGTTGAATGTCCGGCAGCCGGCAAACAAGCACTAAAGCTTCCGATAAAAACTTAAAGACAAAAAATAATAAGCTCCTTTACGGGGCTAAAACCTCCCCTCTCTCAAATAAAGCGGGAGGAGAAAGATTTATTTTATTCCTGGCGACTTGTGACGAAATCTCCGTAAAAGATATTCCAAGAGATTTTTTTAACAACGAATATATCTTAATACGATATGAAGTTTAAAAACAAAACAAAATTAGGGCTGTAGGTGTTACGAACGAGACAAGACTCCGAAGCTGCTGTTTAAAGAAAATACCTTCAATAAAATACAAACATATCTTTTTTTGCGGCCCAAAATGGGTAACGCTATTCTGTAAGAATTGATAATATATACCTAAAGTAATAGCTGCAGGTCACATGACTTGACGTATGAATAAGTAAAAGTAGATCTAGTAGCTTTTCTAGATATAAGGCGAGGTTCTTCCTATTAAAGTTGTAGTGTAGTCATTGAGACTTGCGTCTTACCGTTCGTGTTAGACGCACGCTTGTGTTTTAAAGATGAGCAAGTTTGAATGAAAAGGGAAGTGTACCCGCATTTTCGTGTAGGAAAAGGGGAGTGGGGAAAGCACATTCGGTTCACACCAACCGGGATTCTAACCATGATCTCCCCATCTTCGGAAATATTATTATGAAAACTACTTTTTGGAGGATAAGAGAGGTTCTACCGTATTTTTTTTTGGAACGGGGCTCTGCTTCATTATCGTTTTGGACTTAACCTTCGAATCGTGTCACAGTCATCATTACAGATGTATCCCCCCTCCCTCCCCCCCTATCTCGCAACTGCAAAGGAAGTGGAGAACCCCTCTGTCAGCAAAAAAAGATATCTTCTTCAGCTGATAGAATTCCTCACCGTTTGTTCCCATGTTACCCTTGGAACGTCCCTCGAGGAAAAGGATCATCAAAACTTGTCTAAGGAGGTGTTCTTGTTAGTTCTCTTCCCTACCCTCCTCCTTCCATACATTCCACCGATGTTATCGTCCTCTTCAATTTATGGGCCGGACTTTGGAGGTAAAGAAAACAAGAACATTCTTTTTTTTTTCTTCTTCTTTTGGTAGAGGAAGGAATGGAGATACTTTGATGTTCATTGAAAATAACCCTTACACACTCCTTTTGGCATTCGGGTCTTCTTTGCCTTTCATTTAGGGCTCTGATCAGACCCGTAATTCCTCCTCCCTCACCCCCTCAGATAATCATATTCTAATAAGACGCTGAGAGTTAAATTTTTTTTTTCTTCTTTTGAAATTGTATGTGAACAGAAACAAGATGTGATTTGTGGTTGATTCGAGAGGGTGTTTGGTGGCGCCTGGTGGATTTTTGTGGACCTTTATTTGACGGGTAGGTGGAGGATGGATAGAAAATATTCCAAAATTACGGACTATCGGGTTTGGAACCAGGTTCCATCAAATTCGTATGTAGGAGATTATAATGTACGTTTATCTCAACAAAAAAAAAGTTTCGCGTTAAATTAGGCAGTTTTTGTTGTATCCTAGCACACCGCGTCTTACTACCCGTTCGGCTTACGCTGAAAATGGCCTGATTCAACCTTTTCTAAACCTTTATTTTAAACTATAAAACTTGAAATGTAAGGAAATTTATTTATATAGATATTGTATTGTTTATACTCTAGTAGAAGAGCAGTTAAAATATTTGATTAAGTTTTATGAGAATATTAAAACAATATAATTAAAATTAATACTGTGTGAGGGTATTATTAAAATCGATTTAAATAAATATATCCTACAGTATTATAAAGACCCAACCTCAAATTTATAAAAATTAAATTACTTTTTGAGTGGTTGAAACAATCGCCTTAAGTGTATCAATATTCAAGAATAAAGAGAGGAATTAAGCCCATTATTAATATCTTAACGCGCGCGTTAAGGTGAGACAAAAGAGACCGCGAGTCTTAAGTACGTATTTGTTCCATTCTTTAAAACAAACATGTTTTGATCAAAATAAATACAATATTACTTCAGTAGATACGACTAATTTAATTTAATTTTCTACACATGGATTCTTCAAAAGTGTTTGAATATTAATTATGAACATAATAGAGTTTGATTATACATTTTTGAATTGAAGGGGGGGTGGGGGTGGGGGCAGGGGATAGGGGAGGTTTTAGTCAAATTCCGGGATGCCAGTGACCAATATTCAAGTAATGTTGAGATCACCATATGTAGAAAAACAAAATAAACGTATCTAATGACACAACATTTTTTACTATCATTATTAGCACCGCGTCATACTACCCGTTCGGGTTATACGCACTTACGCTAATTTGTAATGGTAGGGCTATTGTGAGATGAAAAAATAGAGGAGCTACAGTTTAACGTGGGATCCGAACCACGGTGGAGGCTTGGCATTCCCACACGTTCACAAGTTGTGATTAATACACGTCTTGTCAGAGGTAAAGGAAGGGTTTGGCAATCAGATAAATCTGTGCCGGGACCGAGGATTGAACCCCCGGACCCCCAGCACAGAAGTCCGACACCTTACCCCTAGACCACCAGGTCACCCATTATATTTTATTTAATATGTTGTCAGATTATTTAGCGAAAACAATATTCTTGACGAAGAATCTCACGTACCGTAACGTAGCTTACGACAAAACAACGTAATTAAATGTCTACCAATCTTTGTAAAGACACTGTTAAGGTTCTGCTGCACCCTTTTTAATGCAAGGTAAACAACTTGAAAAAAAAAACAGGAACATCTAGCCCCTTATAAACGCGAGCCCGCCCCTCCCCCCCTCTCAAGATTAGGGCTGTGTTGACAGCAAACATGATGCGTTTTTGTTTTTCACTGCGATTAGGTAATGTTTACTAGTTAAGTCCCTACCTGTGTTTGATGAACATAAGAGAAGTGGAGCGTTCGGATTAATGGAGCGGGCGTGCAAAAAGGGCGTATACACACACTCGAGTCATTTCTCATACCTGAGCAGGCAATATTTTAGTTCGGGAAATTGAAATTTGAAATAGTAGTGCCAAATATATTGAACCCGGTTTAAATTACGAGTAGTAAAACGCGGTGCTAAAAAAAAAATCAAAAAACTTGATTCCTTAAAACATTTTAGTCTTAAGACTTTAATTTTTTTTTTCTTTATACCGCGTCTTACTACCCATTTGGGTTATACGTTTATGAATATTCGCGCTAATGGTTTTAGGGATTAGAAACGTCATATTTAGAGTAATTTTTTAATTAATTAATTTATTTAGCACCACGTCTTACTACCCGTTCAGGTTATACGCTTAAGTACTATTTACGCTAATGTGTTAGGAATTGAGAAGGTTAAATATAAAGGAAGTGAACCCGCATTTGTGTGGATGGAGAGTGGAAAACCATTTAGAAAAAACCACTCCCAGTTCGCCCGACCGAGATTCGAACCTCAATCTCCCCGTCCTCGGCAGTCGGGCTCAACACGACTAGCGCGTTAGCCAACTACGCCACCGAGGCGGGTATATTTATAGTAAATGTACCCACATTTGCGCGGAGAGAGTGGAAAACCGTTTTGGAAAAAAACCTTCCTCAGTACACCCGCCCACGATTCGAACCTTGGTCTCCCCGTCATCGGCAGTCAAGTCCACTGCGAGAGTAGAGCCTTAAACCACGTGGCCACCGAAGTGGGTGATTTTTAAATTGATGACTAACTTAAAGAATCCTTTTTATGTGGTACACTTTCAAGGCTATCTCCCTGTGTAATAAGATGATGATACAGGTAATGATAGACATTTGATTACTGATTATAAGAAAGTGCTTCACAAAATAAGGTGTGGACTTGACAAAGGTAATCTTATCTATTCATTTGATACGTAATAAGTAATAACGTCATGGATTGTTTTGAAAATAAACTTTATCTCTTGTTTATTTGAATGGTTTTTTAAAAATATACAGGTTGTAGGTTATCAGTCACATATGTAACAGGTAGGTTAGTTTAATTTATATTGATTTTTTTTTATCACCGCGTCTTAATACCTGTTCAGGTTATACCCAAATATAATTACTCTAACGAGGTAGGGATGAGGAAGGAAGCATTTTAAAAGTACATAATTTACCCGCGTGAAGGAGAGTGGGAAACCATTAAGAGGAAAATCACCCTCAGTAGGCCCGACCGGGATTCAATCCCCTTACTTCCCGTTATCAGCAGGCCAGTCTACTACGAGAGTGACGCCTTAAACCATTCGGCCACTGAAACGAGTATGAGAACAATTCAAAGGTAAAGTTTAACCTAAGCACTGCTTACCTTGGCAACACACCCCTACACGCCACTGAGGGTAGCTAGAGCTTGTTTAAACGGTACCTGTGAACTGATTTCATAAATAAATAGAACATTCATTGGCCAGGTATCAATGGAATCACATCCCCATGTTAGGTATGTAGAGCAGAGCCTATGTATTGCTTGGTCAAATGGGGACAGAATGGGTGATAACTTTTCACAGGCTCTGATTAACCCGGCAACATTCCACGCAACGCCACTGTTACATTTCCATGTTAGGTATGTAGAGCAGAGCCTATGTATTGCTTGGTCAAATGGGGACAGAATGGGTGATAACTTTTCACAAGCTCTGATTAACCTGACAACACTCCACGCAACGCCACTGTTACATTTCCATGCGAGGTATGTAAAGCAGAGCTTAAATATGCCTCTGTCAAATGGAGACAGAATGGGTGAGAACACATCACAGGTACAGTTTTAACGGTGACCTGGTGGTCTAGGGGTAAGGTGTCGGACTTCTGTGCTGGGGGATCCGGGTTCAATCCTCGGTCTCGGCACAGATTTATCTGATTGCCAAACCCTTCCTTCACATCTGACAAGACGTGTATTAATCACAACTTGTGAATGTGAGGAATGCCAGGCCTCCACCGTGGTTCGGATTCCACGTTAAACTGTAGGTCCTCCATTTCATCTCACAATCACCCTACCATTACACATTAGCGTAAGTGCGTATAACCCGAACGGGTAGTAAGACGCGGTACTAATAATAATACAGTTTTAACAAGCTCTGATTAACCTGGCAACATTTCAAGACACGCCACTGTTACATTCCCATGCGAGGTATGTAGAGCAAAGCCTATGTATTGCTTGGTCAAATGGGGACAGAATGGATGAGAACATATCACAGGTACAGTCTTAACAAGCTCTGATCAACCTGGCAACATTCCCCCTCCACTGATAGGCCCTATATGCGCTTCTTCATCGGAATTTCTGGGATCACTCTCCTTTATAGATAAAAAAAAATCAGAGTCTTACTCACCTATCAAGGCGATATTAATTATTATATTGACATAAAATTTCATGAAATGAAGAAACTTTCTAAAACAGTTCATGTTTGATTAAAGATATTGATTTTTTTTTTGTTTCTTGTATAAAAGGAGTGGCTGATAAAACCTGTATCAATCTAAAACACACGGTCCTTAAATATTTGCACGTGTAATTATTTGAACTGTTTTTATCTTAATTATTTACTTTTGTAGTCGACATAAAAAGATTCTACGTCTTACGGAAACAACCTAGTTAAAAAAAACTATTGAAATTAGGACACCACGTACGTATTAATCCCCGTGGCGTAGTGTTAGAAAAAGGGCATAGAAAGCTCATTTTTAGGGGGGGTTTGAACCCCCCCAACCCTGCCCTTTCTTTCAAACTTTTAATAGTTAGCATCTTACTGGTATTAGCATTTCTCGGACCCCACCTACTTAAACATTAGGTTTTTATATGTATTCGCGAGCCACCACCCACTTTAAGGGGGCGTCCAACAAAATCCACGGAGGGGGTCCAGACCCCCATCTTTCTTCGCCCTTGGTTGTGAGGTTACGCCGATATAATTTAAACCGTAGCTGTGATATTTTCTCATATTTTAGTACAACACTCATTGATCGGGGGTATTCTATTTGTTTGATGTATTTAACGTCAACTATCCGAACCGACTGATTATATCAGCACACGAGGATTTCTATGAGCGAGAGCGAAAGAGACTGCCAATTTTGTCGTGAAAGGTATTTTCACATATCTTCCAGGGATATTTAACATGCCACAATCAACACGGGACCAACGGCTTTACTTCCCATCCGAAGGAAGTTATGCTACGAGTTTTTATCGCCCAAGAAAAATCCGTCGACCCCGGCCGGGTTTGTGATCAGGTATTAACAAAAGTAGTTATATTACCGTGATAGGTATATAGAGTGGAGCCTATTATATGATTGGGTGAAACGGGGAACAAGCTCTGCTTACCCTGGCAACACTCCACAACACGACATTACTGGGTATATATTTACCTAATCAAGTATACTATCCCAATTATTCCCAACACACCCGCTTTGTTGGCCGCACGGTCTAACGCGCTACTCTCGTGTTAGACTAAAATGACGACAAGGAGATAAGGGTTTGATCCCGGTCGGGTGCACTGAGGGTGATTTTTCCTAAATGGGTTTCCAATCTTCCCTCCACGCAAATGTGGGTGCGTTTCCTCTAAATTAAAATATTCCTAATCCCTAACATATTAGTGTAATTAGTACATAGGCGTAAAAACCGAACGGGTAGTAATACGCGGTGCTAAAAAAAATTCCCAACCTGTGGTCCGCAGAATTTGTTAGTTCTCATAGATCACGATTTTTTATATCTAGTCTTGACACTAGACAGTAGCGTGACGTGGCGTGTTCCCAGGTTAACTAGAGCCAATTAAAACTGTACTTGTGATAAGTTGTCTTCCATTCGCTCCCCACCTGACCAATTATGCATAGGCTCCGGACAAGAATGTAGCCAGGGGGGTGTTTTGGGGGTTCAACCCCCCCTTCCCGAAATTTTATGAACAAAATATATATGGCTTTATTAATGGTTCAAACAATATCAAAATTAAGATACAAGTACAAATTAGGGGGCTGTGTTACCATAAAAAAAACCACTTCAGATAGCTTCTAGAACTGTTTATCATTTAGACTTTTTCCTAGCTTCCGGCAATTGGGGGATGTGCTCACCAAACCAAACCCCCCTGAAGTTATTGGCTGACTACTGCCTTAGCCCTGGACTACACATCTCACATGGGAATGTATGTATGTCCGTTTATAACCGGCCAATTAGTGTCTGACTCAAACTCTACCTACTGTGACAAATCTCCACGACACAGCTAGAGCTTACACTTTCATCTTTTAGAGCACAGAACTGAGTGATAAAGACTTGGATTACATGAGTGATGTTTGCTCCACAAAAAATGTGTTTGAGAATGGGATTTTTCTATGCTTGTTTAGTATTTAAAGAGCCCATCTCACCTCACGGATAGCACGTAACTTAGGTAAATAATAACCCACTTCGGTGGCCGCATGGTCTGACGTGATACTCTCGCGGTAGACTAGACTGCCGATGACGGGGAGATCGAGGTTCGAATCTCGGTCGGGTGTACTGAGGGTAGTTTTCCCCAAAATGTTTTACACTCTCTCCACGCAAATGCGGGTACACTTCCTATAAATATAACATTAATAATCCCTAAAAACCATTAGCGTAATTAGTAAATAAGCTATATAATCCTAACGGGTAGTAAAACACGACCCTAAAAAAATAATAAATAATTCCTTTTTTTTTCAGCAGCTCTTTTCATTACCTTCGGTCTATACGCATATCTACTAGTTAAGCTAATGTGTCAGGGATAAGTAGGGTTGAATTTAGAGGAAGTATACCCGCATTTGCGTGGATGGAGAGTGGAAAAGCGTTTTGGGAAGGGCAAACCACCTCAGTAAACACTATAGGGTTCGAACACCCGATCTTCCCGTCATCGGCAGTCTAGTCTATTGCGAGAGTGACGCTTTAGACGATTCTTCCACCGAAGTGGTTTTTTTTAGTAACGTTCAGTTAAAAATAGACTAAACGTATCAATATGTTTCTAACATTAAAAACCTAAAATTTTATGTTTTTTAATTTAAAAAATAAATATGTAAAAGGTGAAACTAGCTAATTTTAAATGACGCTACACGCGAAATGTCATACTGTGGTGTGCAGGGCTGTATGTAGGATTTTGTAAGGGGGCGGGGAGGGGGGGGGATGGAGGTCAATAATTTAAAAAATTTATAATTAGGCATAATAATTAACTGGCTAATAATACAATAACTTAATATAGTGATATATAAAAATATTATAAATAATTTAAATATTTGTATTTTATTGGGACGTTAAAAAATTTAAAAAAATAAAAAAATCACACAATTATTCGCAGAACTCAACCATTCATGCATGAAGCATCGCTACCAACATCTTGTTCAAGATGTATCTACTCCTGGACAGTTTTTTTTCTCTCGTATTATTATATTGATATTGTTTTATCTAGTGTAAATTTATTTTTTCAATGGCAGGGGTTTGAAACCTCCCCCCCTATCCCCCCTCTACTGGCGGTGTGATAGTAGTTCCCTTCGAGTAGGTAGTAACCGGTCGTAACTATTATCGTTTCAACTGGACATATTAGTAGTTATCTTTAGAAACAGATAAACGGAACTCGTAGACTCAAAAAGTTTTCATGTCGTTTGTAACTATCGTTGAAATGTGTTTAGCTAATCAAATTAAGTTCTGTGAAATGCACAGGTACATTAGCGGCACTTACTCCATGACAGTTTTTTTTTACCACTAACGGTACTAAAAGCATACTGGGGGCCGAGGGGGGGGGGGGGCTTCTATGATTAGTTTTTTTTTTTTAAAGTCCTGTAGAGTTTCCGGCATATAAAAAGGTCGGCAACAGCTGATATACAAACATCACGCGATTATTTAAGTAGCTGTCACTTTTAAACATATTTTTTTTTAAATTCTGACAGTTAAAAAGATAAATATGTTGTGCATCGAGTCTTACTATCCGCATTCGAAGTTATCCGCATATTTACATTATTGGTACAAAGAATGAAATAAGGTAGAATTTTAGAGTAAACGTACCTACATTGGTATAGAGGGAGAGCGGGTGGCCATTTACTAAAAATCAACCTCAGTAGAACCGAACTACGCTCTCTCAATAACCAGCAATCTAGTCTAATGCGAGAGTGACGCCTTATATCATACGACACGATGCGGAATGATAGGGGAAAAGTGGGTAATATCGTGATAGGGAAAGTGGGTAATATCGTGATAGGGGAAAGTGGTAAATCGTGATAGGGGAAAAGTGGGTAATATCGGACACTTAAGCGGGCCACCTTGGTAAGCAGACTTTCAACTCTTGGACGCAATGTTTAATTATACGTTGCATTATTTCAAAATATGGATCACGCCAAATTAAAATCTAAAGATTCCGACAGGGATATTTTCCCTTAACCACTCTGCAATATAATTTTTATTATAAGGAAAAAAGTGTGAAAATTTTCACATTTTTCAACTAATTTTTAATCATATTTGCGAAGCTATGAGATGCCTCGAAATAGAGCTCTAGAATTAGCCTTCCTCAACAAATACAGTAATTCTTCGATAGGCTTAAAACAGAAAATTTTAAGATATTTGAAAACTAGCAGCAATGGGTGGTTATAGGTGAAGGACGAAACGGGAGTATAAGCTTGGACAGAATAAAAAAGTAGTTCCAGAAAACGTCACAGACCATGTGGCCTGACAGCGATTGATACTTTCTCGCTGAACGAGGCGGCCGCCTTCAACCTGTCTGGGTGAAACCAAAGCGTTTAAAATCATGTGTGATAATGGCCACATGACAAACGTCACTTACTAACAGTAAGATGTATAGAAAAACTTCATCTTCTATAATATTATTTCCAAAATATCACTAATCTACCACTACAAGGATAGCTCACCCAACGAAGCCATTTTACTGAACTGTTCACAGAGATAAACAGCAACTATACCTCAGTTTTAGCTTCTGTGGTGCTGACTGACAGCTCACAGCTGACTTCTGACGGCTTTGAAAGCTACCAGACCAAATTATGTATCCTACGCGAACCATATGATCTGCAAAAACATGTGTTTAGCATTGTCACTTTTGACAGTCAAAATTTAGGTATATACCTTAGGTATATACTATGACTGTCAGAAGTCAGCTGTGAGCTGTCAGTCAGCACCACAGAAGATAAAACTGAGGTATAGGTCGCGCAAGTACGGTCGTGCTCAAATCCTCCCCCCCCCCCCTCAAACCCGCCTCAGGGTGCTAAGACGTCATCCTTTCCCTGTTAACTTGCCCCCCTATCATCATAAAATAACAAAACGGCTTCTAAGGTTAATTAATTCAAATTGATAATCATAAATGAAACATATGCAAGCTTTATTTAAGAGTATTCAGATACCAAGTATCAACGATTTTTAGAATTTTTTAGTGAAATGACCCTGAGCGTAGGCCGAATCCTTAGTTGCTCAATGCATTAGTTTGCTATGGCGTATCGTGGATTGTCGCCAGGGTAAGCAGAGCGTGTTAAAACTTTATGCCTACTTGTGATTATGTTCTCATCCACTCTAACCTCATTTGACACAATCACAGATAGATCACTGCTCTACAAACCTCATATGGGAATGTATGTTCGTTGATACCTGACCAGTGAATGTTCTAGTAACTAACGATAACAATTCACATATAGGTCTACAGATTTAACTCTGCTTGCCCTGTTTACAAGCCACGCCACGCCACTGAAACGAGATCATTCCTGGATCAGTATTTTATTTCTGTAGGCCTGCTCGTTACAGGGTTACAAGAGTGGACCTATATTTTTCCGTTGTCTTCAGTAAATATATTTGAACATAAAATTTAATTTGGTGCATCTTTTAGAAAATATAAACACATTATTTTGCGGTTAACATTGATAAAAAAAAAATTATCACCGCGTCTTACTACCCGTTCGGTTTATATGCTTATGTACTAATTACGCTAGGGGTTTTAGGGATTAGCAAGGTTATATATTTAAAGGAAGTGTATTCATATTCCCGTGGAGAGAGAGTGGAAAAATCACCCTCAGTACACCCGATCGAGATTCGAACCTCGATCTCCCTGTCATCGGCAGTCTAGTCTACTTCGAGATTAGCGCGCTAAACCATTCGGCCACCGACGAGGGTATTTTACTATATTATTATTTGTATTTTATAGTTGTCTGTTGATAAGAATTATCCAAAGTGACAGCCCCAAAACACACCACTCTTGGCTTATGAATATTTGAAAGTAGATCTAGTAATTTTCTAACTAGCTGTCAGATATGTCCATTCGTAAGAAAATTGGTTTATATCATTTACCCTTCAAATAAAGCGAAGGGCATATGCTACAAACGGATTACCACGAAGACAATTTATGTCGTGTTATTTTCCTCCACGTGGAGGCCACGAATGTCGCACAACTTTCAAACCTAAAAAAAACAACATATAAAGTGGACTGTTTAGATTAACAAAATACATTATTTGACCTCTCATATCACTACTCTATATAAATCAAAATGTGTTATTTAACTTTTAGGTTCCGTTTCTGCAGCGTTTTACCATTATTTGTCCCCCCCCCCCTTTTTTTTCTTTCTATTCCTATTTTCAACGGTGTAGAATAGAACAGCGGCCCAGAAAATGCCGACCTTGGCTTCGTTCGACTTGGCAACACCGCGCGACTAGCGAGCGAACCAAAAGATTAAAACAGAACTCAAGACAAGATAAAGCTATTCGTTCTCCCATATCGGGTGCGTGCATAGAGAAAGAGAGAGAGAAAGCAATCCTTAACGGTATGTATACGACAGAGATGGTTAGAGGAGGGAAAGAGGAAGGTATGTACTAACTGTTCCACAAACATTTATGGCTCATTTCCACGAGCGATTATAACAGCGTGACTTTTAGCAGCGTTTTTTTGACGATACGATAGAACCTCGACTATCCGGATTAATTAGGACCTAGGTTAGTCCTTACAATCGAAAATACGGATAAATGATTTATAAAGAGCGGGTGAGAATAGAACCATTTTGCAGGTGATTCTTCTGTACAAAGTAAACTGGATCAGACACATCCTTAGGAGGAACTGTCTCTTGCATGACGTCATTAAAGGAAAGGTTGAGGGAAAGAGGAGCTTAGGAAGGAGGAGGATTCAAATCTAAGATAACTTGTTGGAAAGAAGAAAATTCTGAGAGCTGAAGGAGGAGGCAGAGGACAGGGTTCATTGGCGGTCTAAGTTCACTTACAAAAGGAATGGACCTGTCGTAAGATAGAACACCTAATAATAATTATAGTACTAAAAACGCATATAACGTATGTACTAGTATGTACTTACAACACAACATAAAAATAGATTTTAAAACTTCTTAAAAACAATTACATACCATACATAAAACTCTGAAAAAAGTTTATCCAAATGTAACAAAAACCGCTGCTACAATACGAATCCGAATAATTGGTGCCTGGATAATCGGGGTACTAACTACTATAATGTTTCCTCAGGCGAAAATACGCTCGACTCTTCCAAAAGGGTGCCACGTGTTGTGATAGGCTCACAATCCCAAGATTATAATAGGCTGTTTTTTTATCGTATGGCCCATTTGACCGGTAGGGACTTTGCCGTACAGGTTCGGTCGCCTTGTGTAGACTATTAGCCACTCTGGTGGCACAGAACTTTACCCAGGGTACACCTTGGAGGTTGTCTACACGTCGTACCCTCAATGAGATGATGTGATGATAGTTAATATTATTATTATTACTATTAGCATTGCGTCTTACTACCTGTTTGGGTTGTACGCACTTACGCTAATGTGTAATGGTAGGGTGATTGTGAGATGAAATGGAGGACCTACAGTTTAACGTGGGATCCGAACCACGGTGGAGGCCTGGCATTCCACAATCAATTTATAATAGTTTGTCATTAATTACACACGTAATTGTCAGAGGTGAAGGACCCCAGCACAGAAGTCTTGACACCTTACCCTAGACCACCAGGTCTAATTAACCAAACCCTGGTGACCACTAGGATTATACCCCTAAAGGGAAAAATACCAAAGGTATCAGCCGAGAATCGATCCCGGGACCCTAGATTAGTATCCGGGTGCATTGACCACTACACCACCGGTTCATAATAAGCTAATATTGTTAGAAATGCCACAATAACATTTCTTTGAATATTTGTATATTTTTTTCTTTTGAAACGCGTCTTGCTAAGCTTATGTACTAATTTTAGGTATTAGGAAGGTTATATTTAGAGAAAGTGTACCCAAATTTGCGTGAAAGGAGAGTGGGAAAACACCCTCATACACCCGACCTAGTTTCGAACCTCGATCTCCCTGTCATCGGCCGTAGTATAAGAGTAATTACATGCGAGTGGTATAACAGCCTTAGATTGATGTAGGCCAACCAAAGCATGGTATGTTGTATGTATATGGTGAGATTAATGAATTGGTTAGGAAACCTACATCTTTCACCAAAGAAAAGTGGCGTTCTTCAGTGTGACCACGAGGAGAACGTCTATCTTTGACAAAAACTGTTGTTTTCTCCGATCGCGTAGCCCCGTTGATCTATAGGGGCACAAAAGGACTAGGGTCCACATTGCAAGCAACAGCTCAAATTGGCCAAACCCTGTCTGAGTGGTTGGCTTCACCGCTAGTGGCGGCCACAAAAAGTGGCGCTGTGTCAGTGTGAAACACCCCGTCTGAAGGTTTACCCTATGAAGTGTGATACTCTGAATTGGATGTGCGAAAAATACTAGAAAAACGTGTTTTGCCTTTTTTGTTAAATAACTTTAGAACCCAGAACCGATGACGTCATATGTTTTGAATAAATTATCTTATGTAATAAAACCAGCGCTAGTACTAAGTCCTTAAAAGTCATTTTATTAGTGAAATCTTAGTTATAAGAAAACATATGAGGGATAACTTATTGGCAGAGCGACAGTCACGCTGCTAAAATGTTCGTGGAAATAAATCCTTACCACGATGAAAAAAAAAAAAATTTACACACCAAGTTTACTAGCGTCTGACACATAATGAATGATAAACTTTCACTCTTTGACCAGATTTTAGCATTTCTTAGTAGTAATTTGCGAAAAAAAAAAAATAATAATATTACTTATTTTATTTATTTGAGGTATTTAACGTGCACTTTCTAAACCATACCGATTATAATCAGCACACGAGAATTTCTATGATGAGAGCGAAACGACCTAAACATTTTCCCGGGAAATATATTTTCATATAGCTTCCAGGGTTCTTTCACATGCCAAAATCGACACGGGACCTAAAGCTTTACTTCCCTTCCGAAGGAAGTTGTGCTACCATTTTTATCGCTTAATAAATATCCATCGACCCCGAATGGGTTTGAACCCACTGCATCGGGTCCTGATGAAGCACTTTACTTACCCCAAGACCACAAAGGTGACGAAAAATAATATCATTTATAGGCTTAAAACCTATTATTTTGAGTAGGTACATAATTTGTTGGAAAAAAAAATTAAAGAAAAAATCTAGGAAGATGTAGCGAACTTCATCATAAAAGAGGTTGGGACTAATTCTCTCTCCGGTTGAGCTTTTCTTCCATAATGTGTTTTCCCATCATCTCCAAGGTAAGTGCGGGTCATTCCCTTAAAATTTATCCCTTGTCATTCTGTTACTTAGCCATATAGCCATTTTCAATGTAACATAGTTTTTTTCCCCCAGTAAATAGATCTACAGTAGTGTCATTTATAAATTTAGCTTATGAGTAGGGATGAGAAAGAAAAATACACCCGCAGTAGCATGGATGAATGGGGAAAATCAAATGTGGAAACCAGCAGTTAACGGCCGGAAGAGCTTCTATTTCTAGAACTTTCCGTTTACGGTAGCCGAATATAGAGTATTGCGAGCTGGACGCCTTAGACCTGCGGCCAATGGTGTGGATGCTGTGTGACCACCTATGGGGATGGAAATGCTTAGTGAAATAAAATATAAGTTGGCTCTTAGTGAATCCTTTTAGACCAAACGTTCACAGTAAGCCAGAAGGCCTACATAATAATGGTTTTTAATTTTTCGGTTCAAGCGATGGCTAATAATATTTTACTACTAATTAAAACGTTATTGTTTATGTTAAGGCGAGGGGGAGGAGGAGCTATTTCAACTGACAGGTTAGTGTCTGTCTTTACTCTCGGGAGACAGATTAGAAACAAATGATGTCAAGGTGTAAAGACTTTTTAGTTACCGTTCAGGTAGAAACTGAGTGTCATCTACAACAGGTATCTAAAAATTAATCTAGTAAAACAATAAATTTTTAAATAAATATTTACCTCTAACTAGGCCTAATTTTAACGTGTAGGGTTGGTTGAGAAAAGAGGTAATTTATTATCTCACATGTTGGTACTTATGATGACCTACTAAAAAAAATACAGTTTGTCAAAACTTGACATTTATTGATGAGGTTTGTTGTAATCTACTTCCTGAAGGACATAAAACAATTTAAAAACGCATAACAAAACTTTTATTTTTCATTTTTTAAACGATAGGTTTTTCTTTGTAAAATAAATGGTACGGAACTCCGCACGGACTTTCTCGCTCTGTTGTTTAAAAATGAGAATTAACTCAAAACTCGTAATATATGTAATGAAATAATATACACTAGCAAACCCAAACATAAATTGCACTATATTATGTAAAACTTTTTGAGTCCCGGTTTTAAATTTTATAATTTTATTTTAAATAGTTAATGTCCTCATTTGTATGTTTGGACCGATAAAAAAAAGATCAATATTGGGTCCACAAGAGTCAACACTTCGTATTAAAATTTCGACTTCCGGTTAAAATTTTCGAAATTTTATTAGGTGTTGCACATCTTCATGTCATCACATTGCTATAAAATTCCTCATTTATAAATTTTGACCAATAAAAAATGTAAATATTGACTATTGAGACTAAAATGGAGATAGATCATTGTTGTACAAATATTTCTCCAAAGAGGTTTAAGGAAAAATAACAAACTTTTTGAGAGACTTACTTATATTTAATTACTCTATGACATTTGAGAATTATTGGGTTAAAACTTAAGCAGTATCTCTTTACAACTAAAGCTCACAAAATTGTAGCAATATATTTGCCAATATCTCGGAAACTGTTTGTTTTATAAAAATATATTTCATATAAAAGTTTTTTATTTTTAATATTACTACAATTTTGCATTGATAAGTTATTTAGTATCTCAAATAGTTGCGGAGATACGGAAATTAACGCTTCTGTAAAGTATCCATAAGGTCATTTTCATGGGAAAATGAAAATATCCAGTTTATTTATAATCTTAATCAACGCCTATATATACGAATTTTAATCAAAATCGTTAGAGCCGATTTTGAGAAAATCGATTTTTTCTCTTTTCGCCCTTTATTAAACTACTCTTAATTTTAAGTTTAAACAGACACACAGACAGACGGCATTGCAAAGACCAATTTTTAGGTTTCGGGGGGTGGGGGGTCATGAGACGTCGACATCCATCAACATTTTAGGTTATTTTTTTTTTTACGGTCGCAATACTTAACCTTTAGTGTTCGAAAAGTTAAAAAAATATATATATATTTGCGTATAGCTTAAAAGTTATAGGTTTTATAAAATACTTCGAATAAAATATTTGTATTATAAATAGATCTACATATTTGTACTGATAAGTAATTTCATCTCAAATAGTTTTGGAGATATGATTAAAAAAAATGATAATTTACGTATCTGAACGGAGCCCTCAAATTCATTTTGCCGAAATATTGAGAGTAGCCATATTGTTTGGAATATTTATAAATGTTTTGAAATGAAATTTAATCAAAATCGTTAGAGCCGATTTTGAGAAAATCAACTTTTTCTCTTTTTGCCCTTCATTAAGCTACCCTTAATTTTAGGGTTAAATATCCAATTCCAAAAACACCTCGGGGCAACCCTATGAAAACCCTAGATATCAAGTTTTAGCCCGATTAGTAAAATAGTTTAGGCTCTAGTCGGAGGTATAGACAGACATACAGACGGAAATTCAAAAAGAACTTTTTCGGATTCGGGGGGGTCATGAAAGGGTGAGATTAAGCAAAATCTTGAGTTCGATTTTTTCGACGATCACAATATTTTCTCTACCTGTAAGGTAGTGAGAAAGTAAAATAGGTAAATATTTATCACCATTCAATATCGATTTTGCGGTCCAGTTTTAGGCGAATGTTTTTTACTTTGGTTCGAACCACCTGAAGGCAGAAGACGGGTCCATAAGAAATACCGATAGGATGCTTTGTGCTAAAGTGACGTATCTAACACGGTCAGAAACCCATTTATTTTGTGTGGCCTACATATTTTGTAATCACACTTTGTATCTAGGTTTTAAAAAAAAATCCGTCGTTTTTGAAGAAGGAATTACATTACCAAGCTAATATTTTTGAGATGAGGAAGGTTTAATTTAGAGTACGTGTGCCCACATTTGCGTGGAGAGAGAGGGTAAAGCCATTTAGGAAAATGCCTCCTACATTCACCCGACAGGGATTTTAACCCCGATATCCCCGTAATAGGTAGTCTTAGTTTATTGTGAGAGTGACCCCTTAGACCATTCGATCACCAGAGTGGGTAAATAAAGTATATTTATTTTTAAGTTTTATAGGCCAAGTTGAAAAATGTAGTTTATTTTAATGGTCACGTTTGCGTAAGACTTAGCCATGCTATCCAATTACTCTATACTAGTGGTGTTCACACCTATTGGTCCGCGTACCCTCAGATTTAATTTCTCTTCTACTGTGTACCCCCAAAATTGTTGGTTCATAATGCAAGTTAAACATATTCTATGGCAGTGGTCTCTAACTCACTGCACGGCGCCAAATTTTTTGCTACCCACATGAATGATTATAAAATAAAAATAAATAATATATTAAAAATAATTTATAAGTGTGACATAATTTTATGTGTAAATTTTACATAGCCCCTAAGAAGTCTTCGCGTACCCCCAGGTTCAATAACACTGTTACTCACTTCGGTGGTCACGTGATCTAACGCGCTACTCTCATAGGAGACTAGACTGTCGATGACGGGGAAATCGAGGTTCGAATCTCGGTCGGGTGTACTAAGGGATGGTTTTGTTTCCAAAATGGATTTACACTCTCCTTCCACATAAATGCGGGTACACTTCCTCTAAAACTTAACCTTCCTAATCCCTAAAAACCATTAGTGTAGTTAGTGCATAAGTGTATAATCCGACCGGGTGCTAAAAACTGCTCTAGAAGCTAGAACCGGGTGTGATTACTGTACATGTTGTCCTAAGTTAAGTTAGTTTGTAAGTCGTGCACTTAAAAAATATATGCGTTTAGCAAGTGCGTTTTAAATACACACACATGCTTTTAAACATAACATCACTCTTAGGCTTTTTATTTTAACTACGCAAAAAAGTCACGTTATCTTTAAACCGATATATTATCACAGCCTTACGGTAAAATTGTTACTTTTTTTAATGGATATGGCAGCCACATCTACAGACACCTGCTGTCTCCTTTTTATTTTCGTCGGAATAGTGGACAAACACACTCTGTGTCAGAAACACCAATTTAGGACTTTGTGGAGCAAGTGGGAAAGTATAATTATTATTATTAGCACCGCGTCTTACTACCCGTTCGGGTTAAAACGCACTTACGTTAATGTGTAACGGTAGGGTGATTGTGAGATGAAAATTGAGGACCTACAGTTTAACGTGGGATCCGAACCACGGTGGGGCCTGGCATTCCTCACATTCACAAGTTGTGATTAATACACGTCTTGTCAGAGGTGAAGTAAGGGTTTGGAATCAGATAAATCCGTGCCGGGACCGAGGATTGAACCCCGGACCCCCAGCACAGAAGTCTTGACACTTTACCACTAAACCACCAGGTCACCCTTGGGAAAGTAGATGTTGCCTAAGAATATTTTTTTTTTTTAGTAATCAATGTAGAGTAGTCAGAACTGAGGAGGGGAAAAAAAATCACCTTCAATGAAATGACATAGAATGTTGCCACAGTAAGCAGAGATACTTTAAAAGGTCAAAACGAACCTACATTCTCATGTTAGGTATGAAGATGTGTGCTTAGTCAAATGGGGGTTAGAACATAATCACATGTACAGTTTTAACAGCTCTGATCTGTTTCGTTGGACCTCATGGGTTAAGGTTGGGTGGAATGAGTTGTGAGAAAAAGCAGTGTTTTTTGCAGTCTATAAGGGCAAAATTTTATTTGGCCAAAATAAATAAAATATTAAGAATCAAATAAGCCGAAGCTACCGAGTCTAATATGGCTGCCTTATCTGATGGCTCGTGAATAAAGCTGACGAATTTCCGCACGTCCATCATAGACTCTGCCTTAAAATATGAGTGAAGAATGACCCAGGGTACGAGACGAATCCTGGATAGCTCGTGGTAGAGCATTGGCGTACTAAGCCAAAGGTTCCGGGGTTCGAATTCCCGTGTCCAAGTGTCATTTTTCAATTTTAAGGAAATAAATATTGCTCCAGTACAAACATATGATTTTATTTTATTCACACAGTGATATCAACGGTTGTTGAATATCTGTCAAGGGTGTCCTGAAATTTAATGACAACTTTCTCTCTTCATTTAAAAAGTTTATCATCTAGTGCCGCTATCCTCATGACATATCAACTGTTGATACTACCATGTGAAGAAAATTATACTCCATATTTCTACTGGAGCAATATTTTATTTATTTTGACCAAAAAAATGTTTTTGCCATAAAAATTTCAAAAAACACTGACTTTTCTTGTGTCCACTACTCCACCTTAAGGAGTCTCTATCGCAATAGATTAGATTGCAGATGACAGGGATATTGATGTTTGAATTCCGATCGGAGTGATTTTTCCTCTATTCAAATATTCAAGAAAATATTATATGAGAAATTCTGTACGGTTTATATCCTACTTTTTTTTTATAAGGTGAAGTAGAAGGAACGTAAGTTAAGGTCGATACTTTTACCTTTTTTTTTTATTAATAACAATTTTTTGTTTTGTTTCACACAGTGCTTTATTTGATAGATTCCGCATCTTTGAAATGGGTTCGTGTTTTTTTTTTTAGGATTGGATCTCATAAATATGATACCGGGTAATGTAAAAGAGTAAAATTAAGTTAAGGTGAGGAAAGACGAAAAAGCGAATTAAGTTCCACAATTTTTTTTTTCAGATTTAATGACCAAAAAAATTGACAAGATAAATTAATATTGGTTCAGTATAAATGTTTAATTTAGTTTTCTCAACATTTCCTTGAATTTTTTTCCCCAAACTTTTATATACTACCTAAATTTTAGGTGGTGCTATAGGCTAAGAAAAAAACTTAAAAAAGGGGCTATTCGTAAACTACATCTTATAATTAATTTGTGTGAATAAACAATATATTTTCTTGTTTATCATGAAAAACTATTCCCAGACACCCATTTTGAACACAATTGTATGGGCCATTTTCGAAATATTGCAAATTTTCTAAAATTTGCTATAAGTCAACTAGCGTTAAATTAATTTATCTAAAAAATACAACAAACATTATTTACTATCATTTAAAATAATCTACAAATACCAATTTTGAACAAATTCTTTAGAGTTCTTTTCAAAAAAGTTCAATTTTTTCAAAACTCGGTTATCAATAAACTACAATTAAATTAATTTAAGAAACAAAGAAATATTATATAATAATTATTTATAATGTAAAGAACTTAACATATACCCATTTTGAACCAAATTACTTGGGTCATTTCTTTAAACACTCATGTTAAAAAAAAATTAGTCGTTATTAATCCAACTCTAAACGAATTTCCGTTGAAAAACAAGTAGGCCTACTCAGTTTTATTAGTCATGTCAAACATTTTAAACAAAATCGTTAAGAGATATCTTCGAAAAATTTAAAGTTAAAAATCCCCTTAATTTTAGAGCTAGTGTAAAAAAAAAATCTCTATAAAATTTAAATATCAAGTTTGAACAAAATACTGTCTCAGATCCGTGGCCAAGGATAGACAAACATACATGGCGAACATAATTATAAAATAAACTTTTTTTTTTTTCGGACACAAGAAAACGTAAGGATTCATCATAATCTCAAGGTTAGAAAATTTTCACATTTACAATTCGTTCGCTTGATATTAGACAGTAAATAGTACCGCGACAAAAACCTTTCGGACGGTGACTTGACCCGTTTTTGCTCTGCGAGAGGGGGGATAATGTTATGCTATATTATGGCACAATAAGAAATGCCCATTCATTTCGTTTGGAGAGCATGCAGGCGAGGTATAAGGTTTGGAGCGTGGGAAAGGCTCAAAGGTTCCAATAAGCATACAAAGAATTAGGATATTAATGAGAGAATGAATAAATAAATAGATGCAAGACACGGACTGATAAACATTTTTTCGAAATAACATGACTTCTTTGTTCTCTACGATTTGTTAATTCCAAGCCTAATGTGTGACGTACAGTACTTGGAATTAGAAACCACAAACAACACATACACCGAATACTTATATTTATTTTATATATATATATATAAGAGAGAGAGAGAGGGGAGAGAGAGAGAGAGAGAGAGAGGAGGAATAGCAAGAGAGAGACTCGATTTGAACCATTTTCAGTCTAAGATATTCCCTTCGGAATCGAATCGAAATTGATAATCTTGGATTCACAAAGGTTTACCACTCAAAATGTAGGGTAATATTCCAGCATAATTATTGGTTTTCCTGGCTATTAAAAAAAACTATTTTTTTAAATGTGTGTTGATCATGCCTTTAAATTTTAGTACTTGAGCAAGTATTGTAAATAACTAGTCTACCTCTCCCAAGATATTCGGGGTCCACCTCCAGAAATTTTTCAAAATTTGATACCCTAGAAGATATTTGGAATGATCCATCTCCAGCAATTTTTTTAAAATGGATATGTCCCTAAAAGCTATTTAGAGTGGTCCTCGCATTTAAATTCCTTACAGGCACCAAAATTCAAGAACTCTTCCCGGGTTTTTTCCCCACATGTGCACAGTCAAAAGAAAGCTTCCTGTTTTCCTGATCAAGGGACCATCTTGATATATACAAGCCTTTGCCCATCCGTGTATTTGCTAACTAGCTCACTTCGAAATCCAAATTTAATATTGAAATAAGCAACCAGTAAAAGTCCTCACAAGTTCCTAAACTCATTATCAAGAACCTTATAAGCTTGCTTCGGTGGCCGCTTGGTCTAAGGCCCTACTAGACTAAACTGCCGATGACTGGGAGATCAAGGTTCGAATCTCAGTCACGCTTACAGAGGGTGTTTTTTCAAAATGGTTTTCCACTCTCTTTCTCTCTACGCAAACGCTGGTACACTTTCTCTAAATATAGCCTTCCTAATCCTAAACCATTAGTGTAATTTGTATATAAGTGTACATACAACCCAAACGGGTAGTAGGTCGCTGCGCTAAAAAAAAAGTCCAGAGTCATGGACTGGTCTAACATTACGACCGGTCAATAATTATTATTATTAGCACCGCGTCTTACTACCCGTTCGGGTTGTACGCACTTACGCTAATGTGTAATGGTAGGGTGATTGTGAGATGAAATGGAAGACCTACAGCTTAACGTGGGATCCAAACCACGGTGGAGTCCTGGCATTCCACACATTCACAAGTTGTGATTAATACACGTCTTGTCAGAGGTGAAGGATGGGTTTGGTAATCAGATAAATCTGTGCCGGGACCGAGGATTGAAGCCCGGACCCTCAGCACAGAAGTCTGACACCTTACCCTTAGACTACCAGGTCACCGACCGGTCAATAAATTCAAGCAAATACACGGGCAATTGACCCAAACTCGTGTGTGTGTGTGTGAACGAAGTAGTTAAGGCGGCCGCCTCAGTCGGCGAGAAGGTATCAATCAGTGTCAGGCCACATGACTTGAAATTAAAAAAGTCTGTGTCCTTTTTCATAACTACAGTAGCTCCATGGCTTCTTTGGTGTTGACTGACAGCTGAAAGTTGACAGCTGACAGCTTTAAAAAGCTACCAGACAAATTATGTATCCCTACGCCGAACCATATGATCTGCAAAAATCATGTGTTTAGCAGCTGTCACTTTTGACAGTCAAAATTTAGGTATATACCTAAATGTTGAATGTCAGAAGTCAGCTGTGAAACTGTCAGTCAGCACCAAAGAAGCCATGGGGCTACTGTAACTCTCTATTCTTTATAAGCTTATACTCCCTTTCGCCCTTTACCTACAAACACATTTTGTCGTGCCAATAAGAAAGAGGAGAAAGAAAACTACGAACCTTTTTGTCTCAAGTTAAAGAGGAAAGCTCGCTGCTAGATCTCAAATATCTTAAAATTTTATATTGTGAGTCTATCAACAATTTAATGTATTTGTTGGACGAAAGTTAAATCTAGAGGTCCCATATTTTCGAAAATATGATTAACAAGTCTTTGAAAATGAGCTAATTTCACATTTACTCTACTGATAAAACTCAAAATAATATAGTGTTGTTAAGGAAAAGAAGCCCGTTGAAATATTTCGACTTTTGGCGTGAACCATATTTTTTTAAAATAAACGCATCGTAGAATTAAACATTGCATTAAATGTAAACGTCTGCGCAGCAATTTCTCCGTACCGAGGCGGCCCCTTTAACAAAATATTAAAGAGAATACGATGCATCTGGCGTTCCAAACTCATAAAATCTGGAACGTGGAAATCGCCTCCTCATCTGATGTTCATCATAAGAGACTTTAGGATCACGTCTACCTAATGGAATGCCTCACTTAACTGACTCGATCTCATGAAGGAGCAACTACCATGTATGGCACCTACCATAAACACGCCCCTCCCCCCACCTTTCTAATAAACCCTCCCTCCAAAAAAAAAAACTAAACCCGAATCAATGTTTCTTTATTTGGCAGCGTGGGACAGGAACATAAAAGCGGGTGCATTAAAAAAAAAAAGATAAAACTACTCGCCTTATAGTTCAAGGTCATTCAATTGATCCTCCCACATGTGTTTGGAACTTACTTCACGGTTAAAAACAAACTCACATTGTGTCATAATTATCAAGCTTTCGTTACTCAAACTTAAAGGCGCTAAAATAATCGAGTTGAAATTGATAAAACGTCAGAAACCAAGTGGGTTTATAACCTTACTGGGTGGAGCTGTCTGGCGGTAGGAGAACATACAGGAGAGGAGGAAAATACAGTTTGTGTTGTGACCCCCTACCCCCAATTAAAGGACATCATTAGATTCACAAAGTTCCATTCTACGCTCCTATACCATTTACCTTTCATTTCCCGAGCAGTTTGGTATTTTTTTATTTAGCACCACGTCTTACTAACCGCTCCGGTTATAGGCTTAAGTAATAATTACGCTAATGAGTTAGGAAGGGGAAGGTTGAATTTAGATTAAGTGAACCCGCATTTGCGCGGGAGAGACAGAGAGAGAGAGTGGAAAGCCATTACGGAAAAACCACCCCAGTTCACCCGACCGAGATTCGAACCTCGATCTTTCCGTCCTCTGCAGTCTAGCTCAGCACGAAACTAGCGCTTTAGCCAACTATGCTACTGAGGGGGTAGGCAGTTAGGTATTAAACTATCAACCAAAATATGTTGATTTTTGTACTTTTTAAAAAGAAAAATTTCAATTTCAAAACTATGTTTACGAGTATATTTATATATAGGGTCATAAAAATAGTTTTGTGTTCATTTCAGTAAACACACAGATCGTGTACTGCTAAAGGTTCTATCAATATTTAACCTAAGCACAACATCTGATTGGTAATATTATCTAAGTTACCTGGGCAGACCCTTTAAGGTCTGCAACCCGTCTCAGAGCTAGATACAGACCTGATACGGCCAACTTGTTGACTAGATGAACAACTCTACGAGACAATCTGCACAAATTATTTTGCACTGCATGTGAAATAGGTCTAATAAACCATATGGGATGGTCAGTCTAATTTTCATAGGAAGATCCTTTTGGAAAATACAAACTTTTTATATTGCGGTCAAAATTGGTAGTATAAGCCTAGTTCTTTTAATATTTATTATATCTTAGGTATCGGTAATCTTTATCAAAAGTGACAGCCGCAGATAACATGACTTGATGTATAAATACGTGAAAGTAGTTGTAGTAATTTTTCTAGCTGTCAGATAAGGTCCTTCTTATGAAATTTGGACTGTAGATATGAGTGTCATTGGACTTCCGAACCATTTACATGGCTAATAAATCAAAAGTGTAGAAAATTCTGTTTGATACCCAGTGATGGTGAGTACGGTATATTTGCTATTTTTTTAATGTGTCACATTTTAAATAGTTTTAATTATTAGACTAATTAGTAAGTTTGACATATATATTTTTGAAATTTTGCATATGCCTACTTTAAGAACTTTATATATTGCATGATTTCTAAAATTTAGCAAATTTTTATACTAAATATCTGGCATATTTTAAAAATTTGTCAAATTTTGAAAAAATACATGAGATATTTTGAAAATTTGACACATTTGGAAATTTTTTATATTAAATGGTAAACTTTGACATTTCTGTACTTGTAAAAAATCTAAATTAGGTAAATTTTGAAACTTTTCATAGGTCTATATAAAAAATTATAATTGACATATCTTTAAAATGCTAAAAAAAGATTAAATTACGCTCATCGTATAGGCCCTATTTTGAAAATTTCAAAATTCGAAAAAACGCTACTTGTTGAAATTAAAGAAAAAATATCCCAGTTTCACATCTAAATCAAAAAGTTCATTCTTCCTTAAGATTGCATTACACTTGTTGGAATGCTATTGTTACTGTAAGGCCTAATGGTTTTGGAAAGAGTGCCATTCCACGTTGAAATCTATGTACAATAATTGTATGCCTCATGATTATTATGTCTCATCCTTAACTATTACTTAGGGCTCAAAGTCACGGGCACAGATGCCACCTTACTGAAGATGAAAATTTTCCACACTGCTTTTTTCATATGGGGATGGTAGCTTTGATGTTCGAAACCCCAAAAAGAATATTCAATTAACTTAAAATGTTATGTAGTGACAATGCAAATAAATTAATGTATTTGTTTGAGGAGGGCTATATCTACATTTCACTCCAGTGCTGTGGTGTGGCGTGGAGTGTTGCCAGGGTAGAACATTCATTGAAGTGGGCACCCGCAAATCAAAGATTGGGGGGAGGGGGGCGCTTCAGACCCTCTTATCCATCTGCATTTTTTTTATATTTATGAACAGTTATAAAAATTATAAAATGTAGATTTCCTCACATTCCCTCTTCAACAGCTTTATTTTAATTTTGTTCTATTAATTTTAAGCTTATGAAAAAATATAATGTTTCTTTCCAATTTGGTTCAGCTACAACTACATTTTTTTTTTTTTTGTTAATTTTTCAGAATTTTTTTCTTCTGAAAATTGGTTCACAACACTTATATTAGCTCAGAATTATGTATAAATGCTCTAAAATTCCCTTCAGCAATGTTAAAATTCGTGAAATTTCTTCTTTAGTCAGGGGGTGCCGCGCAGATGGGATTCCAATCCACCCCTCATTTGGGAAACCTACATGGGCGCCCTTGCTCAATGGCCGTAACGGACATATATTTCCATTCGAGATATAGATGATCGATCAACTGAGGATCGAGTGGGTTAGAACATATCATAGGTACAAGATCTGCCTATCCTGGCAACATGAAGTTACGCAAAAATGGAGACAAGTCATAGTCTAATGCCGGGATCACGATCAACTTAACGTAACGTTCACTTAAAGTTAATTTAACGTATGTGTGATTACGATTCACGTAACTTAACGTAACAATTAGAGCCAAACATCTCCATTCTCGAGTATGAGCTGTGATTTGTACTATTTGTAAAGTGATGATCTGTGAATGTTTACAGTTTTCCAATCGATATCATAAATATCTATTGCAAAACTTTTTTTGATAAATTTAGCTTTCCTTTTTAGTTTAATCATTTTGTTTCAATGTCTGATCACTAGAACTTACGCTAAAGAGTAAATATTGGTCCTAATACCAACAAATGAATTACTAAATAGCCCTGTTGACGTCACTCGCATAATGATTGGCTGGCTAGATCACGTGATACCCTTCAAGTAACGTTCACTTAAGTAAAGACCTCCCAGACATCTCTTACGTTAAGTTAACTGAAATCATCGTTAAGTTAACTGCATCGTGATCGCTTCCATTTAAACACACAAGGAGATCCTTTACGTTAAGTTATTTAAGTTAAAGTTAAGTTGATCGTGATCCCAGCATTATCGTAAAGAAACCACTGGACTATCACGATTCACGTAACTTAAATAACAACTTGAGCCAAACATCAGCATTCGAGAACAAAGATGTTGATCTTGATCTGTACTATTTGTTAACAGTGTTATCTGTGACTATTTTATGTATTATTTACTTTTGATATATTTAATTACATTGCAATAAAATATTTATCATTCAAACTAATTGTATCAATTTAAGTTGTTTTTTTTTGCACTTTATACTTTTCCTATTTTAGTGTTATGTTATACTCGTCGTCAATCGTGATGTAAAAGTAGAATCTAGCTTGCATACACTATAAACAAATGAAGTAACGATACGGAACAAATGAAGTAATAAATAGCAGTGTTAACGTGATTGGCTTGCTAGATCACGTGATACCCTTTACTTATAGTTCACGTAACGTGGATCGTGATTCCGGCATAAGATAAGGATGGGGGAATCCACATTATTTTGCATTGTTCTGTGAGGTATTTTCGCATATTCTGCCAATTAAGTCATATCATCATTTATAAACTATACATTCTCAAACTCAAATTGTATTACTACCGTAAAACAACATGTAGTGTTTTATTAGCTGTTGAGATGTTAATTTGTAGAATTCCATTCTTGAATGATTTTCATTATATTTTATAATCCTTATTACATGTTGATACTGTATATATTTTTAAATATGTTTGTTTAGTACATACATATATATATATATGTGTGTGTGTGTGTGTGGTTTATGCACCGCGTCTTACTAGCCATTCAGGTTATATGATAGGAAATATACAATATATAATTTACCTCATAAAATATTTAATTTTAATTTCAAAGTATTTTGATTAGTAAAATTAACTTAAATTAACTACCGATATCTTTAAATAAGGTGAACTAAATATAAGAATAGATTATGATTAATTTACGAGATGGAGAGTGGAAAAATATTTTGGAAAAAAAAAACACCCTTGGTACACCCGGCCGAGAGTCGAACCTCTAACTCCTCGTCATCGACAGTCTAGCCTAGCACGATAGTAGCGCGTTAGACCACGCGGACACCGGCGCGGGTTACATACAGTTGAATTTCAAAATGAACCAGATCCATGGAGCATACATACACTCGAAAAAACAGTTTATCTTAAATCTTTTTTTAAACTGTTCTACTATTAATACATAGTAAAATTATATATAAAATTGAAATTTGTCCCGGTTGACTCTAAAAAGGGGGGGGGGGGAAGGTAAGACTAAAATTGTCAGTTTTTTTTATATTTAGAGCACCGGTCTTGTATAATTATGGCAAATTGTACTGCGCGGCCTTATGAGGAGTCCGTGGCGAGACGAACGCGGCCTTCCATTGTCAAAAGGTTCCTCACCCCTGGAAGATGATCTCGACTATCACAAGACTATAAAAGTGCATAAGATTGCGCACAGTTCACGGAATGTATTAAAAGTGTGAACATGAACTTATAATGCACCAATGAAAATAGCAGACTCGTTCACTAATTATAGAGGTCTCTAGCGGAGAATTTGCCGACCAATGAATTCACCGATACCAAATATATCTTTATATATAATAGAACTTCATCCGAGGCGTGCATAGAAGATTTATTGCGTACTTTATCACGCTTTTTTACTGCAGCAAAAACCTTTCTGGATGAACAGCACAGTGTGGTAACTACAAAGTCCGTCATAACTATTTAAGAATATGTTGAAGGTTTCCGAAATTTTTATCAACTATAGTAGTAGGTATTTAATTGTCAAAAGGATACATACAAAATGTTGGGGAAACCCACCAAGCCATGACGTGTCGTGTCGTGTCGTGTTGTCAGGGTAAGCCGAGCTTGTATAAAACTGTACACTCAAGTCTATCCTAAAAGGAAGCGGTCTTACCTTGACGGATTGCAATATGACCTTAAGCGAGGGGTTTCTCAAACTGTGGTACGCGTACCCCCTTGGTGTACGCGCTCGATTTTCAAGGGAAAATTGGCAAAAATTGACAAGAAAAAATGTGGCTAGGAATTTTAGAGGTGACTGAGGGAAATTTTCTCCTTTGATTACCTTACATTTGTCATTTGACCTATCATTTGGGGAAATTTTACCGTGGGGGTACATCAAAATTGTATTTGTGACCAAGGGATACAATCTAAAAGAAGTTTGAGAACCATTGTTATAAGCTCCATCATGGTAACATACCTTATAGAATAAACAAGGGGTACTTGTGGATTGTTATCATCATGTGAGGTATTTAAAGTAGAGCCTACGTTTTATTGGTCAAATAGGGACCATAGGGAATGACTATATTACAGGTACAGTTTTAACGAACTCTGATTACCTTGAAAACACCCCACGGTACGCCACTGAGCCCGTTATACATTGCTTTCTTTCAACTTATTTCTTAAGTAGAATACAGAAGGACACTTTTTTTTTTGGGGCCCTTCCCATGGGAAATTTGACCACCCCGTATTCCTCCTACACCATTTCGGGTTAGGCCACCTGCCTGAACAATTTCAACTTCTTAAGTCTACTGGACTTTGATAATATTTTGTCTTGGTTTAACTGGAGATTTTTATATTTTTGGGGCCCCCCCATGGAAATTTTTTTCATTTTAAATTGCTTTTTTATAAACATAATTTTTATTGAATGATCTGTGAAATATTTTGTTTAATTTACTGTGGGTAGATTCAATTTCTGAGTAGTATGAAAAACCACTAGGCTAACCATGAATGACGCAAGGCCATAGCCAGGAAGGGGTTTTGGGGGTTCAAACACCCCCGCGAAATTTTATGAACAGAATATATATGGCTTTATTTATGGTTCAAGTAATATTTAAATTAAGATACAAATACAAATTAGGGGGCTGTGTTACCATAAAAAGCATTTCAGATAGCTTCTAGAGGTGTTAAATATTTCGAAATTTTCCTAGCCTTCGGCATTTTGGGGGTTATTTTACCATAAAAAAATTCACAGAGCTTCAAAAAGTGTTTAATATTTAGAAATTTTCCAAGCCTTCGGCAGTTAGTGAGTTATTTTACCATGAAAAAAAACTACTTCAGAGAGCTTCTAGAACTGTTTATCATTTAGAATTTTTTTTCTAGCTTCCAGCAATTGGGGGACGTGCCCACCAACCCCCCCCCCCCTGAAATTGTTGGCTGGCTACGGCCTTGTAAGGGTCAAATATATCAATACGCCAAGGCCAAACGAGTAATTCGCTAACAAGCTAATAACGTAAATATAAAATAATTTGGCCAGTTGCACTCTATTGTGTGTAATATTTGTCCATACAAACAACAAGTCATATTATGTGCGCACACTTCAATTTTACTAGGGAGAACATTATCTGACCGCTAGAAAAGTCATTAACTTGACTTTTATATATTCTTACGGCAATTCATGTGATTGGCAGCTGTCACTTCGGATAGATAATATAAACATCATATATCACTAATTACTTACTTACTCTTTGGCGTTTTAAACTCGAAAGTTCATTGCCGCACTCACAAAAGTACGCCTACGCCACCTATCCCTATCTTGAGCAAGTTATATCCAGTCCACCTCATTACACCCTATCCCTATCTTGAGCTAGTTCTACCCAGTCCACTTCATTACACCCTATCCCTATCTTGAGATAGTTATATCCAGTCCACCTCATTGCACCCTATCCCTATCTTGAGCTAGTTCTACCCAGTCCACTTCATTACACCCTATCCCTATCTTGAGATAGTTCTATCCAGTCCACTTCATTACACCCTATCCCTATCTTGAGCTAGTTCTACCCAGTCCACTTCATTACACCCTATCCCTATCTTGAGATAGTTATATCCAGTCCACTTCATTACACCCTATCCCTATCTTGAGATAGTTATATCCAGTCTACCTCATTACACTCTATCTCTTTCAGGTCCATTCTAATGCTATCCTCCCATCTACGTCTAGGTCTTCCCAATGGTATCTTCCCATTGGGTTTGCCAGTTAATATTCTGAACAAGGTTCTAGAATCTCACATTAGCGTTACATGTCCGGTCCGCCGTAATCTACGGGACTTGATTACCCTAACAATATCTTGCGATGAGTACAAGTAATGTAACTCATCATTATGTAACCTCCTACATTCCCCAGTAGCCTCATCCCTTTTTGGACCAAATATCTTCCCAAGCATCTTGTTTTCGAACACCATAAATTTGTTTTCGTTATGTAAGGTAAGAGACCAGTTTTCACACCCATAGAGACCGACCGATTACAGTATTGTTTTGTATATTCTCAGTTTTACATTTCTGGACAGCAGGCGAGTTGTCAACAACTTACTGACCGAATAATAGCATCCATTCTCGGACTGTATTCTTTTCCTGGATTCCAATCTAATATCGTTATTGCTAATTTGTATTTTCTAAAAGCTACTTCCTACCAAAATCCTAATGTGCCTAATGTCTGGTTTAGGGTATTTACCTTTACTTCCCAGAATATATTATTATTATTACTATGACGAAGTGATTGAACCTCAAAAAAGAGAATTTTCTAAATATTTTCCAACAAGACAACACTATTAGACCATACTTTATATAGCCTATTAAAATAACTCACTGTCTTAAAAATAAAATGAAAACAGCTGGCCCGCCCGTCCAAAGCCAATTGAAATTTTATTGGCGTGCCTAGCCCGAAGAGATCATTTGCCGCCTACTAAAAACAGCCGATTATTATTTGGTACAAAAAAATTCGCTTGATTTCTATGTAAAGAGTTGAGATGAGGGGGGGGGGGGGGGGGGTAGGCAGGGGGTTTAAAGGGGAACTGAAATACTTTCCATCATGATTCTAGGGTGTCAAGCGGATGTTATACTATAAGAATTTTTTTTAATGATGAAATAAAACTTTAACTCATTTTTTTTTCTACATTGCCAAATATTTAAAGGTTATCCAATTGGACTTTATTTTTACCATGTAGAATAGATTAAACTTGTTTCTTAAAATTCAGTTGCTATTTATTTATATTTTAATCATTTCATATCTGATTCAAAATTCTTTTCATTTTATTCTAGAGTTCGATCCCCCGACGCTTCCAGATTTTTCTGTGAAGCAGTGTGTTCTGTAAAGGGGTTCAAACTCAGCCTCGTGAGGACAAAATGAGGAGATACTTGAATGGAGAAGTAACTGCTCCGGTCTAGAAAACTAAGATTAACGGCAGAAGAACTCATTGTGCTGACCATATGACACCCTTAATCCACAAATGTTGGCATTATCACCGTTAACGGAGGCGGCCGTTTGGTTCGTATAGCACACTTGCGGGCTCACACCATAGAGTTTTTTTTAAAAAATTTCCTATTTAATGCATTAAAAAAAGGTAAGTTTTAGTAAAAAAAAAAATTTCAGGATCATCCCCTGGCTACGTGAGCTTTGGGATTAGAAAGCCAGCCACATTTCGTGACTGTGAGTGTACGTTAAGCGCATAGTATAGTATGTATTGCTGCATTCTCCGCCGGCTCTTGTCTTACGGGTAACGAACAACAATCACATTATATGACTTCTTAACAGGTTCCTAGAAAGGCCATAAGCGAGGGAGTTGTATGTGTGGTGCATATTTGCAGGCAATTCACCGCCGTGGCAGGCGACGTAGACCAAATGATGCCAAGGTATGACAATATTACTTTACATAATACAGTATATAAATCTGTGCGTTACAATAAAATCACCTGGTTGGAAACAGTTTATGATGATGATGATATATTCTGTAGCCTAACTTATGTATAAAAAAAACCCGCCTCGGTGGTATAGTTAGCTAACGCGCTAGTTTCATGTTGAGCAAGATTGCCGAGGACGGGGATATGTAGTTTCGAATCTCGATCGGGTGAACGAGGTTTTTTTGTTCCTAAATGGTTTTCCACTTCCCTTCACGCAAATGTGGGTTTACTTCTTCTAAATTCAACCTTCCTAATTCCTAATCCATTAGCGTAATTAGTGTTTAAGCGTATAACCTGAACGGGTAGTAAGACGCGGTGGTAAATAAAAATGTATAAAAAAAAGACAAAAAAGAAAAAGTAACAAAAAAGAAAAAAAGAGCGTGTATGTCTTGGTGTATGGATGTTGTTGAAGCGAAAGGAATATGCAAGGATAGAGAAATGTGGAGAAAGTTAGTGCCGATGGATTCAAGGTCATTTCACTCTGACATCCGCGGTGTCCGTGGAATCCGAGGTTGGACGTTTTGTAGAAATCGCTTCTTATTTTATCAAATGGGGAAATTCACACTGACGCCCACGGTATCACAGAACGACCGAGGTGTCCACAGTACGGATGTTTTCAGATCACTCTACAAGAGATAGGTAGGGTGCGTCCACGTGGACGTTTTGACTGAGCATGCGCAGTGGTGTTTTGAAGAGCACGTGATCGACTATTCTACACTACACTACATATAACAACTCAAGTTTGAGGTATCAAATGTCTCGGACGTTGGTACGTCCATGGACATTTATTTCGTCCACGGTTACCGTGGACACATGGATAACAGTGTGAAATTGGCTTAAGCACAGAGCTGTTTTTTTTTATCGTAAGAGTATGCAGAATAAGCTCATACAGTAAAACCTTGGATTGCGAGCATAATTCGTTTCGTAAACGTGTTCGTAATACAAAGCACTGTATATCAAAGTGAATTTCCCCCATAAGAAATAATGGAAACTCAGATGATTCGTCCCACAACCCAAAAATATTTAATCTAATAATGATTAATACCTTTTTCATTTTCGTTATTTAAATGTAACTGTACTGTAATAAATTTATTAATTAAATTTAATGGTGGCTGGTGTGAGGTGGACGAGAGAGATAGAGAGGAGGTGAGTTATTGTTTAGGACGACTTTCACTGTCACTAACGGAATCACTGCTATATGTTGGCTAACTCAAAATTTTTTTGTGGACTTTAACAAGGAACCTATCCAATGAAACTGCTCGTATTGCAAGATATCGCTCGTTTATCAAGTTAAAATTTATTGAAAAATTTTGCTCGTCTTACAAAACACTCGCAGACCAAGTTACTCGCAATCCAAGGTTTTACTGTATATCCCAAAAGATTTTGAAAAAGGAGAGAAAACATCCCTTAACATAAAAAAATATGTCAAATTAAAATTTTAATGGTCATTTTTTAAAAGGTAGTGTTATCAAGTACAAAGAGCGAATGTACGCGTTCCTTTTGGTAGGATACGCTGATAACGTTCAGCCTAACGCACCCGGAGAATCAGGCTTTGCGGGTAGCTAGGAGGGTAATGCGCGCGCAACTGTTCATCTCAGCCACTGAAGGCGACCAGTAAGCCGGCTATCTCAGACTCGTGAGTGTTACATTCTGACCATACAGAGTGTGTTTCAAAGGTTTATTTCAATGTAGATTTGTTTAGTTTTGTGATTGTGACTTGAATTTTATTATTTTATTGAGTTGTTTTAAATTTCGTATTATAATATATATCAGTAATGTTTTAGGATTTAGTGTCTGCACCGTAGGAAAAAAAAAATGAAAGATGCTGTCAACAATTACTTTTTCGATTCAGTTGACTTTTTGTTAAATAATTCTACTGAGGCTTTGTCTTTTGAACCAAAATTGTGTTTAAAAGGAAAAATAGCAAGAACTAAATTGGATATTTCATAGAAGATCTAGCAAAAATCTCCCCAAATACTACAAACTCTATTCTACCACACTAACCACCTAAGCATCCTTCCATTTTACCACTTACCCTCGAATACCTTAAAAGAAACGGTTAGACATCTTACCCTACGTTACCTTACAATCTGCTTTCTTTCTTACCGGCAGAGATTACGCGCAGTTCCTAGCGTTCCTCACCAACGCCCTCCTCGAAAGCGCCTCTCCATCCTCGCAGACCTCCAACTCCAGAATCCTTCTCTCCGTCTCGTAGCGCTCACAAGTCAGCGGAACGTGTCCTACGTCTTCGTTCGCACCGCATGCCCTGCAGCCCCGAATCTCCTTCAGACGAACTCCATGAAGCTTCCAGTTGAATTCGCCACGCCCGGTGAAGAACTGTGTGGCGTAGTGGTTGGTGAGCACCCACTCATTCTCCATCCTTTCTTGCACAGAAGGCCAATAGTTAAAAGACTTTCCTGCTTTTCACCGATGCATCATCTCACCTGCCAAGCCGCCAGGGAGTCGCGCCGGCCCGTCCTCTTCTCCTCGTCGAGATCCAAACCATTCCTCTTCACCCAGTAGCGTCCGACCCTCTTCCTTACCAATAGGCCAATCAGCATCCTCCTGCAACAACAGGCAAATCATCATGAGAGACCGTGCTATAGGCCTTGGTCGCTGCTAAAAGTGCAAACCTCTGTGCCCATAAAAGGATTATCCAATGCTTCCAGGCCACGCATCAGTACGTGAACACCGACTCCACCAGGGCCTTGTACTTCTTCCGAAGAGTCAGGAAGTCCACCTCCCCAGTTGGTCCTTGAAACTCTGATTAATTTCCGAACGCAGCCTTGGCCACTCCAGCCGCTATCCTGAAATAATCATCAAAAGACAAACCCTCATCCAATATCACACCAAGATACCTATACACCCTTACGTATCGAATGCGCACCCCACTCATGCGAAAGGTAGGGTGTCTCATCGCCAATTATCTCCACTTGAGCAGCATCATCCTGGTCTTCTCCCTTGAAAAGGAGAGCCACGCCTCCCAGCCCCAGGCGAACACAGTTTCGATGGCATGCCCAGCCTTGACCGTAAGATCAACCCTAGTCACCTCTGACAAGTAGAAGACCATTGTCCACGTAGGCGTAGCAGCTGACACCGTCTTTTAAATCCAGTTTCGAGAAATAGGAGAAGCCACAAGGCCGGACCCAGTACTGACCCCTGGGGACAGCCCTGAGTGAGGCCTTAACGAACTCCTTCTGTTCCAAGAACAGCCCGGTCGTCCTATTCCTAAAGTAATCCCTGATTACAGTATACAGGTTCCGTGGACATCCGGTTCTTCTCAGCTTCTTCAAGATCCCGGGACACTAAGCGCTGTCGTGGGCACCAGACATGTCCAGGTAGTTGGCCAGTACATACCGGCTCTCACTCTCGTTAACGTCTCGAAGGACCCTCTCCAGAGCGTCCACCATTCCTCTTACCGGTCGAAACCCCTACTGCCTATCATAAAGAACACCATATACCTGTATGTAGCTCCAAAGCCTTGAAGCTAGTAGCTTCTCCATGACCTAATCCAGCACGTTGAGCAAAGTCAACGGCCGGCAATACTTCGGGTCCCGATCCGGAGACTTCAGCAGGATCCTCAGCTCTCCAGCCTTCCACGGGTCAGCGAAACGACCCTCCATCATCATCTGGTTGGCTATCACCAGCAGATACTCTGAGATGCAGCTCCAGAACTTCTTCACTATGTCAGTAGATAGAAGATCCAAACCAGGGTCCTTCTTGTTATGGCAACTTCTGACTGCGTCGTGAACCTTCATGAACAGAGGAACGTCCATTCCAGCGTAATCCTCCATAACCTCCACTCTCAGGGCCCGATGTTTCTCCTTGTCCCTGGCAGGGTCATCGCCTGGAACAATGACTCTGAACACCGTCCTTGCAGTGTTAGCAGCATAATTTTTAAGAAGACCATCAACTCTCAGCCCAGCCACGACCTGAGCCTGTCGTGCCTTAACCCAGCGCGAGCTTGAAAACCAAGCGCCGCGGGTTTCGGTTACCTGTTCTGGAGGCGAACCGTCTCCAGAAATCCTGCTTGGACCTCTTCACCGACACACGTAGTCGTTCCTCGCCTTGGCGTAGCCAAGAGCCACCTCCTCGCTGTTCCGTCTCCTTCTAGCACACGAACAACCTCCCTCCTCATTTCCAGCTCCGGATTCCACCAGCTGGCCCCCTTCTCCCGTCTTCTCGCCCATGGAATAAAGCGGAAGCAGATTCTCCTCATGGCCTGGGTAAGGACCCCGACCCTTCCATCCGTCCTGGGCCGACTGTCGCTGGAGTCTCTCTCCATTCACATCCCATCTCAAAGATGATGATATTGGGATCGCTGTTCATATCATCTGTAACTCTCCATTCCTAACTAGCCTCCCCACCCTCCTTGATAATAGAGTCACAATCAATGTTCGTACTACGACCTACGGGTCCCGCGAAGGTAGTGAACTCCAAGGCCTCATTATGACTATGAGGTCCGTCTCGGCGATACAATCTTCTATCGCCTCACCCCTGTCGTCCGTCTTGGCGCTGTATCACAGCACCGACTTGGCGTTGGAGTCCACCGAAATGATTAACTTCTTCCCCCTCAGTCTCTGGAGCACAATCCGAAGATGAGCAATGTGCGGCTCGATGGGTTCTTTAGGTCTGAAATAAAAAGACTTAACCAAACACATCCAACCCTTACCTGTAACCTGGACACAGGTACAGTAGTCGTTGGAGGATGACTAAGGAACAGAACACCATACCCAGCCTTGGAGATATAGATCGCACTCCAAACCTGGCCCTCCGTCCTCGGATAGACCCAATCCTACTGCTCCCTCAGCTGGGGATGACTCCGTCTCCGGAATAGGGCTCTTGAATAGCCAGAATATCTATCTCCAAAACCACGATGCTTGTCTTCATCTCATCCATGACCAGAATGGACCAATGAGCGTTGATCTGTGAAAACTTAACAGCCATAGCTATTTCGATCTATCCCGTTCTGCACCACCCTGATATAAGCAGGACAGTCACGGTCACCAACACCGTGTGAGTGAGGCTTACCAAACCTCATGCAGTTCAAGCACACAGGAGGAGAAACCCTCTCGGTGCAGGCCAAACGCACGTGCTCGCCAGCACAGTGCGAGTACACATCTCTCGGAGACCTGCAGAACTTGTGATGTGTCCGAAGCTTGGCACTCTGGCACTGGAAGCACCTGGACACGGAGTTGTAGTCCTTGAGACGACAGAAGTTCCACTGAATGTAGACCCGTTGGCACTCCTCATCCGGTTACAGTTCTCCGGGGCACACTCCAGGATCTAGCGGTTGTCTCCTATGTTCCTCCTCCCAACCTTGAAGTGACATCCGAAGCCGGCATCGAGCTCCTTCTTCGTTATTCCTCGTCAAAGTCCTGCGTCCGGATGGCCTCCCTCACTTCCTCCTCCGTCAAGTCCTTCACCACATCATAGAGTAATACTTTCGGATTAATCACCTTCGGCTTCTCGACTCTCAAGCCTTTCACCCTTACCTCCTGAGAAGCCTCTAGGACGACCCTCGACTTCTCATCCTTCGTCTCCACGAGAACTCCGCCCTTGACGATCTTGCGGACGTTCCGGACCTTATCCCAGCCACTCCCGGGTCGATGGCACTCAGGAGCTTCTCCTTAGTCTGCTGGCTGGTATGCGCAGACGTCCTGTCCTCCGGAAAGAACAGGATGGCCTTCGGTCTCTCCGTTATCTTACCAATCTTCCCGGTCAGCTTGGGCCGTCCTAGGCAGGTGAGCGGCCCGGCCTCCCGAAGAGTTCACGGCGTAGCTGCACCCCGGTCCACTCGTCCACACGTCAATCGGCACGCCACCTGCAATCCAGAAGCAGCAGCAACCCCACATTCCCTTAGCATACCTTGGATTTCCATCCTCATCTCTTCTCGACCCTGCAGCCGTTCCTTCAGGATGGCTATCTCCTCCGAGAGCTCCTCCAGGCATCCTCCAATATATCAATGTTGAATGCCAACACCTCAGGCTGAGCAGGGATGGCCGTCCTCTACCCATTCACAAGGCTGTTGATCAGCCTCTCCAGGTCGGACAGGCTCCTCTGGCCCCTGGTCCCCGCTGACGCCTCGCCGACCTTCCGTCTGGAGATCAGAAATAAATTTCACTAACAGAGCCCCAACCAATAACAATGGAAATTAAAATCAACACCACCGAATATAAAAAATTAGCAGGTCTATATCTAAGAATAATCAATTAGAAGTTGAACCAATCACAGAAAAAAGTTAAAGTCCAAAAATATCAAAAAACTAGGAAACATCAGAAAATAATCACTCGATTAACACAATTTCTCCTCAATAATCTGCGTACCAGTATTCTACACCTTTTATCTAAGTGACAAAAACCACTAAAACCAATAGGAAAATAAATATAAGCTCATTTGTACCTGAGGTGGCTGGAACAGAAAAAAGTTTTAAGTCCAACAAAACACAAAACCTGACTTATTTCAAAAAATAATTAACCGATTTTAATAAATCCTACTTATAAACCCTCCCACTACTTATCTGCAACTTTTATTTAGATACTAAAAACCTCTAGACACAGTACCGAATCAATATAAGCCAATTTGTCATTCAAGTGAACAAAAACACTGCTAAAAAGTTATAGACCTAACTCTTTCTAATTTGCAAATACCAAGCTAAAACTTCACGAAAACCTTCGTAGCGCTTTAATCCAACTTTTAGAAACACAAGAAACCCTCAACTTAGTCTTGTATTAACACCCTAAAGGAAACAAACTCCAAGATCACAAAATTAGCCAATCACTCTTGTACTTAAAGAGAAGTTTTAGCCAAAAAAAAAAAATCCCTAATAAACACCTTGCCAAATTTTTATACTACCAAGAATAGATGCTGAACTATCTATTGACACCAAAATGTAACCCTAAATAAACACTTTTAGGTATTAAATTTGACTTAAAAAATCAACTTACTCAGCAAAAAACAGAGTCTAACTCGAAAACAAAAACCTAATTTATTCACTTAATTCACAATTCTAAGCACTCCTAATCACACAACACTATTTAATAGGGGGTGAGGACCCCCCTAAAAGCACAAATCAACACCAAAATCATACACAATTTAACTCGACGTTTATACTTTAGAGAAATTTAACCCAAATAAATGTTAAGTTCCTAAATACGCTATTTATTCGGCCAGATCGGCACGAATCAACTCAAAAATACTACCACGAGATAATTTAACCCTTATTAACAAAATAAAAAAGATTAGCACCCAATTAAGCTTATTCCTCACTCAACTTGACCAATGAAATTCCTTACTATTTCCCTGATTTTCCCTGATCATTTCCTAAAATTCCCGACTCAAAATTATAGTTTTTTATTAATCTTTTTTATAAATAATGATAAATAACATGTGTATTTATAAATTATTGGACTTATATAATCTACTAGAAATTAGAAATATATAACATAATTATATTGCTGTTACAAAAAAAATATGTTTTAATCACATTGTAATTTTCTGATTTAATAATTATTATATTTCATATTTTGAGTAAAACAGAATTTTTCCCAGATTTATTTTGTACTTTACCAAACTTACCGACTTATTTCCGTTTTTTTCCCCGACAACTTCAAATTAATTCCCGGCTAGTTTCAGTTTTCCCAGATTTCCCAGATGGTAGATACCCTGTCACTATAATCATTCCCTCATCTCGACATGAAAAGAGCAAGCGCGAATTTAAGGTGGCATGTGCCCCCCTTCCCCACCCCTTAGGTAGAATATTTGATTATTTTTTTTATATTATCGGAAGTGGAGGGTGAGGGCTGTGGCGGCGACCAATGAGGTTGTGAGACCAGTGAGATTTTTATTTTGCAACTTATTGCTAGATTATGGGAGAGTTGGGGTGGACAGTGGGCACTGGGCAAGGCATTTGGCAAAAAGAACACGTGTTAAGGCAAAATATACCTTCCAGCGCAAGAAACTGTTGCTCCATTCAATATATCTGTACCCCCCTTGCCCTTTTAACCATTTCTAAATTCGTGCTTGGAAAAGAGCCTCTAGGAAAAAGGTTATACTAACTAGTAGTATATTAGGGCACCCTCTGGGCAACGTAACATTTGTACTAGCTAATATTTCCGTCAATATGAACTACAGATCGATTATTTATTTTATTTATCAACACGTCTTACTACTTCAGGTTATACGTTTAGGTACTAATAAGGCTAATGGGTTAGGAATTGGTAAGGTTGAATTTAGAGGATGTGAACCCGCATTTGCGTGGAGAGAGAGAGAGAGAGAGTAGAAAATCATTTTAGGAAAATACCCACCCCCCAGATCACCCGAACCAAGATTCGAACCTCGACCTCCCCGGCAGTCTAGCCCGACACGGAACTAGCGAGTTAGCTAACCACGCCACCGAGTCGGGTTACAGATTTATGTGTCTCAGTCATCCTATTATTGTTATTACGGTACTCTTGAAATATTCAAGTTCACGTGACCTTACAGGACCAAACAAACGTTCCTCTCAGCAAAGAGATCACTCCCATCAGTAGCAGCTCCCGGACAGATCTCGTATGACATTTAAACTCGCGATTGTTTATTGCTTAGACCCTGTTCTCCCCTTCCCCTCTGAAATACCCCCCTTCAAAAAAAAAAAAAAAGATAATATTGGCCATGAGATTGTCGGGAGTTCTTCAGTCGGTGGTCTGTGGGTATTATCCCATTCGAGTCTCATGACGAACAAATGACTGTAATTATCTTGATATTGAAACCGTGAGTGAGTTTGTTGTGATAAATTGCCCGCTCAGAATTGATTCGTAGTTGTGGAATGAGTGGATTAAGCGTCGCTTAAGGTTGCTAGGCTACCTGGGAGAGCGCTGAGACGCGTTGTGGTACGTTTAGAAATCCCGGATTATTAATTATAAAGTGGTTTGATTTTTTTTTAAATATTGTTTTCACCAAAATGTATACAAAAGTTATAATCAGTTAAAAAGGTTTAAGTTAATTTTTTTAAATGTATAGCTTACATTAGACCCTATAAAACAACCCCACATTATCTTAAAATATTCTGATGTGACCCTATCATAACAAAGGATGACTTTATTTGATAGAAGAATGATAAATATAGTTTTATAACCTTTTGCTTTAATCTAAGAGGTATAAATTTTCGAGTAAAGCGTGTGTGTTTGTTTTTTAATTTAAAATCAAAATTTAAACTTTAAAACTGGTCAGAAGCCTTCTTATAATTTTCGCCTTCATTTTGTAGAGAACAGTATTCAAAAATATCAAACAACTTCTCAACTACCGCTGGATTTGTAAACTTCTGCAACTCCCAGATAACACCAAAATTAGGCAGGTAATACAGCTCGAACTAGACGTCTTAAGAGCTCGTCTCACCCCACAGATAACACCAAAATTAGGTAGGTAATACAGCTTGAACCAGACATCTTAAGAGCCCGTCTTACCCCACGGATAACACCTAACTTAGGTAGGTAATACAGCTTGAACCGACGTCTTAAGAGCCCGTCTCACCCCACAGATAACACCTAACTTAGGTAGGTAATACAGCTAGAACCAGACGTCTTAAGAGCCTGTCTCACCCCACAGATAACACCTAACTTAGGTAGGTAATACAGCTAGAACCAGATATCTTAAGAGCCCGTCTCACCCCACAGATAACACTTAACTTAGGTAGGTAATACAGCTTGAACCGGACGTCTTAAGAGCCCGTCTCACCCCACAGATAACACCTAACTTAGGTAGGTAATACAGCTAGAACCAGACGTCTTAAGAGCCCGTCCAACCCCACGGATAACACCTAACTTAGGTAGGTAATACAGCTTGAACCGGACGTCTTAAGAGCCCGTCTTAACCCACGGATAGCACCTAACTTAGGTAGGTAATACAGCTTTAACCGGACGTCTTAAGAGTCCGTCTCACCCCACAGATAACACCTAACTTAGGTAGGTAATACAGCTAGAACCAGACGTCTTAAGAGCCCGTCTCAACCCACAGATAACACCTAACTTAGGTAGGTAATACAGCTAGAACCAGACGTCTTAAGAGCCCGTCTCACCCCACAGATAACATCTAACTTAGGTAGGTAATACAGCTCAAAACATGACTTGAATTTTCCTTTGGTTTTTCTCTAATTTACTTTAGAGGTTTAGAAAAGGGGCAACGGAGACCAGTTAATCACTTTCACCATATTTTTAAAAAAACATAAAATTGAAAAAATAATGATTAAAAACCGCTACTAACTTGATTTCAATTTCGCTGTCGTCATCTGAAGAATGCAGAAAGGTCTAATTTGATGCACTTTTCGGTTAAAGCGTGATCTTGTGTCTACTAGCCCCGGTTTATCGGTTGTGATACGAGCTCTTGATGAACCGTCGAAACAGAAATAAAGACATCATACTGCCAGGTACCCCTAATGATTGCAGACCACTGGTACCATGCATGTCAGGCACAACAATAAAAACCGCACGCTTCAAATGGTTAAAAAGATTACAGACTTTCAATTCTTATTGCTTTTTCACTCATTGGCGGCTCTAGTGACAAAAGACGCCGGTAATTGTATTCTCGTCTTCGATTACCTATTAATTATTTTTATTCGCTCTCTCTTTAAACCCAATTCTTCTCTTCGTTCACGTAGCCGCTCGCTCACATCCTGGTTTCAGTCAGAAGAACGATTATCGTTATATTGCTTCGTCCTTGTAATTGGACATCAATTACCAATTACATCCGTCTGTTGTCGTGTTTACATGGTAAATCTCCCTATAATCAAATTACACTTGTATGATCGTACCAGACGATTTGGATGACTTTTTTTTTTTTTTTTAGCTATAAGGTCTTTACGGCTACCGATCAGTTTAATTCTATTTTCAACCCGCTTCGGTGGCCGCATGGTCTAAGGTGCCACTTTCGCAATATACTAGATTGTAGATGACAGGAGATTAGGGTTTGATCCGGTTGGGTGTATTAAGGGTGGTTTTTTTTCCTAAATGATTTTTCACTCTCCCTCCCCGCAAGTTCAGTACAATTCCTCTAAATTCAACCTTCCTCAACCTTAACACTTAAGAGTATAAACCGAACGGGTAGTAAACGTGGTGCTAAAAAATTTCATTTTCCTATTTCATACTTTTTATCAGTTTTAGTCTAAAGCCTTTGGCTCTGTCACTAGCGCTTCCTTCTACTGAATCAAAAAGTCTTGGGTTCGATTGTTAAGATGACATAAAAAATGATCATAAATAAAATTTGGCTTCCCTTCAACAGTGTCTGATTAACAGCCTTAAGGCTGTGCTTAATTTAGAATTGACTTTGTTTGCAGGTCATGTGTTGATATTATAAGTTTGCTAAGAACGAGTGCGTTGAATTTCTCAATTAAATAAACAAGTGTTGGTCCCAGTCGTATGTTTCAATGTAGTGTTGTTGTTTTTAATATGTATGTATGTTTGTTTGAAAATGAATCATGTAAGGGATCATTAATGGATAATATTTAGAAATTTGCTATAAAAATAAAATATATGAGAAAATAAGTACGTCTAGTTCTTACAGCTCATTTTAAATACGGTTAAATGGTTTCACTGGTGTCAATTCTACTTTTGTTTTTTAAATGCATAAACATGATCAACTAATACACCACGATGCGACTTCTGGTTGTAGCTGTATTATCTACCTAAGTTAGGTGTTATCTGGGGAGTGAGACGGGCTCTTAAGACGTCTGGTTCTAGCTGTATTACCTACCTAAGTTAGGTGTTATCTGTGGGTGAGACGGGCTCTTAAGACGTCTGGTTCTAGCTGTATTACCTACCTAAGTTAGGTGTTATCTGTGGGGTGAACGGGCTCTTAAGACATCTGGTTCTAGCTGTATTACCTACCTAAGTTAGGTGTTATCTGTGGGTTATGACGGGCTCTTAAGACATCTGGTTTAGCTGTATTACCTACCTAAGTTAGGTGTTATCTGTGGGTGAGACGGGCTCTTAAGACGTTCTGGTTCTAGCTGTATTACCTACCTAAGTTAGGTGTTATCTCTGAGGTGAGACGGGCTCTTAAGACGTCTGTTTGTTGTATTACCTACTAAGTTATGTGTTATCTGTGGAGTGAACTGGTCTTAAGACGTCTGTTCTAGTTGTATTACCTACCTAAGTTAGGTGTTATCTGTGGAGTGAAACTGGCTCTTAAGACGTCTGGTTTCAGCTGTATTACCTACCTAAGTTAGGTGTTATCTGTGGTGTGAGACGGGCTCTTAAGGGCATCACCTTCTTGAAAGAAATTATCCCCATACTGCTGTATTTCTTATGGAAATAGCGGTTCTGTAGCTTCAAATACTCTAAAATCAATTCTCAATTATAATAGCATTTCTTTTTTTGAGGGGGGTTGGGGGGGATTTCTTCTAACTTTAAGGTGGGATAAAAGAAAACGTGAGTTAATGTCCTTATTTTAACAGTTTTTATAACAAAAAACCTTTGTAGAAGAAATAAATAAAATATTGCTTCAATATTTAAGTTTGGTGTAATTTTCTACATACAGTATCGTCAACAGCAGTTCTTGAATATTTGTAATGAGCACAGTAGAATTTTAACATAAGTATTTAAATGAGCATAGTGAAATTTCAACATAAATATTTAAACGAGAAGTAGAATTCCCTGGTCAAATTACCAATTGCCAATTGCCAATGAGAAAAGCTTTTTTATACCATTGCGTCTTACAACACGTTCGGTTTATACGCTTATGTTCTAATTACGCTAATAGTTTTAGGGATGAGCAAGGTTGAATTTAGAGGAAGTGCACACGTATTTGCTTGGCATAAAACTAGAAAAACCACCAACAGCACACCCGACCCAGATTCGAACCATGATCTCCCCGTTATTGGCAGTCTAGCCTATTGCGAGAGTAGCGCTTTAGACCACGAAGTCACCGAAGCGGGTGACAGATAATTCGGTGGTCACAAGGTCTAAGGCGCTACTCTCGCAGTAGGCTAGACTGCCAATAACGGGGAGATCATTGTTCGAATCTGGGTCGGGTGTGCTGTTGGTGGTTTTTCTAGTTTTATGCCAAGCAAATACGTGTGCACTTCCTCTAAATTCAACCTTGCTCATCCCTAAAACTATTAGCGTAATTAGAACATAAGCGTATAAACCGAAAGGGTAGTAAAATGCGGCTCTAAAAAAATGAAAACCAAAATAATGTGGATCACACACGAGGGAGGAAAAAACAAAACAGAAAAAAAAAACCGTTCAGACAGGATCTTCACTTGATTACTCCGAAAATCAGTATTTTTATTTGTATGTGGGGTTGGTTTTTTTTACGCATATATAAAAGTCGCATTCCACGTGCTTATGATTTCCATAAAAGGAATTGCACTTCACTAACTATTTACATATATTATAATATTGTCAAAAAGTTTGTATTATGAGGTTGAGGTGGGAGCAATATGAGATGTTTGTTACTCTTCCGCCTTCATCCCCTCCCCCCCCTCCTTCCAACCCTAAAAAAAACTGTACTGTGAGAGAGCGTTACTGCAACACTGACGACTCCACATTTTCCCAAAGACACTAAGGAAAGATCGTACACCCGAACAGGTAGTAAGACGCGGTGATGAATAATAATAGTAATAATAATAATTTTATTTATTTATTTAGCACCGCTCTTACTACCCGTTCGGGTTATACGCTTAAGTACTATTTACACTAATGGTTAGGAATTGGGAAGGTTGAATATAGAGGAAGTGAACCCGCATTTGCGTGGAGGGAGAGTGAAAAAACTATTTAGGGAAAAAAACCTCCCAGTTCACCCGACCGAGATTCGAACCTCGATCTCCCCGTCCTCGGCAGTCGAGCTCAACACGACTAGCGCGTTAGCTAACTACGCCACCGAGGCGGGTCAATAATAATAATAATAATAATAAACACTAAGGAAAGACGTTTGATGTTTTATCCGAGGTCAGTGTGTGTTTTTTTATGTCACATACACGTGGACGATATTTTCTTAATTGATTCAGTAGAGAAACTTACTTTCAAATAATGATAGCAGCCATCACAAAAGCCGCTTCGGTGGCCGCATGGTTACAGTCGCTACTCTCGCAATAAACTAGAGTGCCTATGATGGCAATATCGAGGTTCGAACCTCGGTCGGATGTACTGAGGGTTGGGTTTTTTTTCCCCCAAAATGTTTTTCATTCTCCCTCCCACGTAAATTCGGGTCCACTTCCTCTAAATATAACCTTCTTAATCCCTAAAACCATTAGTGTAATTAGTACAAAAGAGTATAAAACCCGAACGGGTAGTAAGACTTGGTGAGAAAAACAAACAAAAAACTAACAAACTGGAATCTTTATCTGGATACAAAGAGGTTTTGTATCCCACACAATCGAAAGACCTCTCGTCATTTACTATTGCTCTTAAAGTATAATTTTAAAATATGTTTTAAAACCTCTACAAGAATAATGTTGTATTAATGCAACAAAAACTTTTCGCTATAAAAAATATTATAAATACTTTATATTGAATTATTTTTATTATTGTTTAAAGAAAATTTTTATTTAGAATTTTCGTATTTTCTGTGATTTTAAGTAGAAATTTAATCTAAAGTATCATCGACTATGGGAGTAAATTTTTTAAGAGGATTGGCAAAATAAAACGTAAAATGATGACGGAGGCAAAGTGGAAGGGGGAAAAAGTGACTAGGAAGAAGAGGAACGCAATTGTTGTATGAAGGCAAACAAGGTAAGAATGAAGTTTCAGAGTTTAAAAAAAAGAGCTGCTTCAATGTCATGCTGAAGGACTCGAATTTGGACACGGCAACGGACCTGTCGAAAGACAGAACGTTTAATAAAATAAAAATAAAATTGAAAGACAGGAAAAACATTGTTACATTTAAGACAACTTTCCTGCGAATGCTTCTACACTTACATTTCACTGAAATAAATAAACTGAAAATTAAACTGTCGCTATGGATAGTTGTTCATGTCGCTGTGATAGTTGATCTGCAAACAATTAAGTACGGAAACATCGTCCGTACATACTCGAGATTAGAATGAGATTGGTTAAAAATAAAACAAAATAAGTCATCACAACGACAAAAAAAAAAGCTTGGATGTCGGTGGTAGCGTGGAAACATAAAGCGGTCTTGAAGAATGTGATGGAAAAAGAAATAAACATTTTTTTTTATCCACCCCCATTATTATTCATCTTAAGTTTTATACTATAAATTAATTTCTTTAGAGAGATTTTCATCTCATATTAAACATCTATTACATACTAACATATGTGAATAACGGATAAAAAATTTAAATCAATTTTCCTTATAACTGTGGTAAAAATAGAAATCCACCCTCCATCCCCCTCTTAGCCTTGAGAAGATAATTGTTTAGTAAAAGGCGAGTTTTTTTTAGGGGAGGAGACAAATATAATAAAAAATCTATATTCTTGAGTATAATTGTTTTTAGCACTGCGTCTTACTGCCTGTTCAGGTTGTACGCATACAAACTAATTACACTAATGAGCTAGGGATGAGGAAAGTTGAATTTAGAGGAAGTGGAACCGCATTTGCGTGGAGGGAGAGTGGAAAGCCATTGAGTATAAACCACCCTATTTGAGGTTTTTTTTAAGAACCGCGTCTTACTACCTGTTCGGGTTATACGCCTATGCACTAATTACGCTAACGATTTTAGGGATTAGGTAGGTTATATTTAGAGGAAATGTACCCACGTTTGCGAGGAGGATAGTGGAAAACCATTTGAAGTATTTAAATCACCCTTTTAAACCGATAGACTATTTCAGTACACTACTTATAAACTTAAATCCAGAAGAGACCCAACAACTACCTAGTACCGCGGACCATCACTGTGAAAGGGTAAACAAAATTTTCACTAGTGATAAATATTTCGGCCTTGCCGGGAATCGATATCGGCACCCTTAGTTCAATAAGTAGATACACGCTACAGGACTGATCTTAAGTGCTGAGTAGTAAAAGGGTTCAAAAAAAATAAGCCAATTTTTTTTAAAACAAAGTAATAAAAATAAAAATAAGAAACTTTTTCTAGACTCCCGACAGTAAAATACGTTCATAAAGTCACATAAATAGTCTTGCGGTTTATTTATTTTTTAAACGTTTCAAAGCGTAAGAATGTACTTGGCATTAAACTTTAATTTGGTAGCAGCAAATAAGAAAAAGTGCAAAGTGCAGATGAGCGGGTTTGAATAAAGACAGATAATAACCGGTCGTGAGGTCGGTTTATATTGGATGGCTTCAAAGAAATGAAGAGGGGAGGGGGGGAAGTCACCTACCATTTGTGATTTCACAATCCGCCTCGACTTTGTCCATTCTAAGAATTTACACATAATTTTTACTGTCTGTCATTTAGCAACACCGTCGCGAAAGCTTATGAGTAGCCAATTCGAGTTGTTTTTTTTAAAGTTGCATAATCACTCGGTTTTTAGTGTAGTTGATGTATTGTAATGCAAAAAAAAAACTATGTTGATAGAGAAAAAGGAAAATAGTCTGAGCAGGGATTATGTTTCTTTATTTTGTATTAGCAAGACTTGTTTAAGTACCTCTAGCAACATTCCAGAGAACGTACCAAACTGATGGCAACACTTGTTAAAGTACCTCTAGCAACATTCCAGAGAATGTACCAAACTGATGGCAACACTTGTTAAATTACCTCTAGCGACATTCCAGAGAACGTACCAAACTGAAGGCAACACTTGTTAAATTACCTCTAGCAACATTCCAGAGAATGTACCAAACTGATGGCAACTCTTATTAAAGTACCTCTAGCAACATTCCAGAGAACGTACCAAACTGAGGGCCCATACTTGTTAAGTACTCTAGCAACATTCCAGAGAATGTACCAAACTGATGGCAACACTTGTTAAATTACCTCTAGCAACATTCCAGAGAACGTACCAAACTGATGGCAACTCTTATTAAAGTACCTCTAGCAACATTCCAGAAAACGTACAAACTGATGGCAACACTTGTTAATTACCTCTAGCAACATTCCAGAGAACGTACCAAACTCATGGCAACTCTTATTAAAGTACCTCTAGCAAACATTCCAGAGAAAACTGATGGCAACTCTTATTAAAGGTACCTCTAGCAACATTCAGAGAACGTACCAAACTGTATGGCCATACTTGTTAAGTACCTCTAGCAACATTCCAGGAATGTACCAAACTGATGGCAACACTTGTTAAAGTACTCTAACAACATTCCAGAGAACGTACCAAACTGATGGCAACTCTTGTTAAGTACCTCTAGCAACATTCCAGAAAACGTACCAAACTGATGGCAACACTTGTTAAAGTACCTCTAGCAACATTCCAGAGAACGTACCAAAGTGATGGCAATACTTGTTAAAGTACCTCTAGCAACATTCCAGAGAATGTACCAAAGTGATGGCAACACTTGTTCAAGTACCTCTAGCAACATTCCAAAGAACGTACCAAAGTGATGGCAAGATTTGTTAAATTACCAAAGTAATTAGTACTTAAGCGTATAACCGAACGGGTAGTAAGACGCGGTGCTAAGTAAAAAAAAAAGCTTAAGGTGGGATTGAAGGGGACGCGAGAAAAGGTCAAGATTTTCGAAGTTTTTATAGTAAAACTTTTTTAACAATTAAAAAAATATTGCTCAAGTACAAACAAAGAGTTTCATTTTCTTCACATGTTGATATCAACAGTTGTTGAATATCTGTCATGAGCATAGTGGAATTATCTAACAAAATTTTAAATGAAGAAAAAAATTGTCATTAAATTCCAGAACACCCTTGACAGATATTCAAGAAAATTTGAGGTCACCATGTGAAGAAAATTAAATTCTATATTTCTACTGGAGCAATATTTTATTTATTTTGGCCAAAAAAAAAAAGGTTTTTGTATAAAAACTGCAAATTCACTAGTTTCTCCTCGCATCCCCTTACATTCCCACCCTAATTAGTACATATGGGTAAAAACCGAACGGGTAGTAAGACGCTGTTATCATTGTTCAGTAAAGATATGTTTGTGTTTTTTTAAAGTTATTTCTAACAGAATCCTACTCTAGTTCCAGTAGGCGCTAGATAAGTTTCTCTCTTCCCATTAGTTATCCCGTATTAAGACGTATTTTCCCACGTCGCTAAAGGCGACATCAAAGAGCTTGCTTGGCTCACTGACCACGTCAAACAAAACACACGTGGTCTAGCAGGTTAGTGAGCGCTTAGCCTATCCACGTGTTTGTTACCTGTCGCATTACTATCATCACACGCGCCAGGCAGGATTAGGAGCAATGCTTCCCAATATTATGATATTCACAGGTGGATGGGTGGATTTCAAAATATGGCTCACGCCAAAATAAAGTTGAATGATTCCAAAAGGGATCTTTTTTCCTTAACAACCCTATATTTTTGAGTTATATTAATAAAATTAACGTGTGAGAATGTGACAGTAGATCATTTTCAACTACTTTTTAATCATATTTGTGGATCTATTAGACTAAACTTGATAAAAAAATGGGCTCAGATTAGACCTTCCTCTAACAAATATAATAATTCTTTAGAGGCTCACAACAGAAAATGTTAAAATATTTGAGAACTAGCAGCCAGATTTCCTCTTTACCTTGAGATGTTTTCTTTCACCTTTTTCTTATTGACATGACAAAAGGTGGTTGTGGGTGAGGGATGAAAGGTAGTATAAGCTTAGACGAATAGATAAGTCGTTCCAGAAAACGACACAGACCATCGTATTTTAAACCGTGTGGCCTGACAGCGATTGATATTCTCTCGCTGACCCGAGACGGTCGCCTTAATTTTCGTTCCCCACACCCCTCACTAATTAAAATAAAATGTAATCATGAGTTTGCAGCTTTTGCGTTCAAAAGTGTAGGATTTTTTTTCCTCCCTACTTTTATTTAAAAAGTTATACAATATGGCGTTCCATTTATAGCTTAATCTTTTTTTTTTTACATACAAGTGTTTTTATTCACGCATGTCAAGTGGAAATTAAGCTTATGTTCTAAAAAAAAGAGTAAAAATATAAAAAGAAGTAGAGAAGGTTTTGTTTAAGACTGCGAAAAAATTTGTGTTCATTCACTCTTGAACTTGTTTGTCACACTACTTTTTTATTTTAGAAAAACAAAATGTTGGGTATATAAAGGGGGGAAAAGGGAATAACACGTGGAGATTAGAGTGAGAGGAAGATAGGAGGGGGAGGGAATAGTTCTTTGTTCGACCCTCCTCGGAGCGCCGACACGAGAACTTCTCCCCTCCTTATCCCCCTCCCCCTCCCCACACTTCCTCAGCCTCCATCCAACCAATTTCCCGTCCCAAGAGGGTTTTTTTTTTCCATCTCGCTGGATTGTGAGAATTTAGAGAGGATGATGGTAGCTCAAGAAAGAAAGTATTGCCCCCACAGGTCTGGGGCCTAAACACAGACTCCGAACACTTGTCTCGCCATGGACCAAAAAAAAAAAACCCCACCTAAATTCAAAAATGAGCGGTTCGTCAAACGGAAAAATGTAAAACCTTTACGTACGGTGGTAGTACTAAGGGTTGGTAGGGGAGAGGGGCTTTGGGGGAATGACTTCTCTTTATTACCTTCCCCCGAAATTATGATTAACTACGTTAACTACTCTGAGATTTCGAAGCTATTTTGCTAAGCGGGTTGCATCTTAACTTGACGCATCTAAGCAGTCTAAGCACAATCACACTTGGACGCCAATTAAAGAAATAGAAAGAGAGGGAAGAAAATGAGTAGTTCACCCTGAGATGGCTCTTGTCTATGTGCTGATAACCCTTTCCTTGTTCCTCTGACGAGTTTACATACCCGCTATACTATTTGCTCCTTGAAACCATTGATTCGCTTTTTAATTTTACCTTTTTCTTGTTCCTTCTTCTAGATAGATGTATTATGGTATCAATGACTTTTTTAATCTACATCCTGGCAAAAAGACTCCTACAGGACATTTTCGTGACCAAGCCAAAGAGCCTAAGTTGTAGAGTATTTATAAAAAATACGTTTATAAAAAACTTAAAAATAAAATTAATAATTTTATAACAATGTAGGACTATTTGTATAATTATTTAAGAATTTATGGTTTTTATGTCAGCGTCATAACTTTAAAACTCGCTGAGTAAAACGTAAATTCATCAACCTGGGATATCGTATCTTGACCGGCCGTGACGTCACAGGTAGGCAATTTCCTTAATATTTAAATAGCCCGCTTTGGTGGCCGCATGGCCTAGGGCAGTGTTTGCAAACTCACGGCCCGTGGGCCATACTATCGGACCGACCCGCTTCCCAGCAATACTTTTAACCGGACTGCAGTCAGGTACGCAAACCAAAAATAATTGTTTAATTCAGGTGTACATAATTTTGAATAATAAAAACCACTTATAAATATATAATATAGTTTGAAATAGAAATATCACTTTAAATACTTGGCTGGGAGAGTTTTTATTTACATTATACTACTATCAAGTCAAATGGCTGACTCACTCACTCATTGACTTTAATGTTTACCCACTTCCAGATGAGCTAGAAACTTGAAATTTGGCAAACTTATAGCTTCTAGTCTGTAACCGACGGGAAAATTCCAAAAAGTTGAAAAAAAAATTTAACCCCCGAAAAAAATTTAACTTTAAAGTCGGTGCGGACCTTTCTTTGGAGGTCTCTTGTGGCTAAACGGTAAGCCCTATCAAAGAACGGATTGCACCAGCAGCTACGGATTTGGTGAGATAGAGCTAGGTTTTTTGATTTTAGGTAAATTTTTGCACATTTTCCCACACATTTTTAAATTTTCTGACACACTTATGGGACAGCTAGAATCATAAAATTTGGCAGGAATATTGGCACATCCAATTGCCATAAGCGTGCCAAATACGATGACTGGGAGTTTGGGGGCGGAGCCCCCAACGAAACATAATATATAATACTTTGCAGTAGTTCACTAACCCACCTAAACATCTGGGAAAATATAGGAAGTGTTTAAATAGTTTAAATATATAAATATACACTAATATTTTAAACACAACCTATAAAATAGCTAGTATATATATCAACATCGGTGGGCACGCAGACTAAACGCCAATCTGTCTTGTTTTTCCAGTATCAAGGTTCGAATTTAGGCCAGATATACAGATGATTATTTTCTTTTCTTAGATAGCTTTCAATGTTCCCTTCACTCAAATAATGTTACATTTCCTCTAAATTTTATCTTCCTCATCTCTCGCCCACTATCGTGATTAAAACGTGTTCAGTCAGGACGGGGTAGTAAGACGCGTTGCAAAAACAAAATTAAAGAACCAATATTTTTTTGCAAACATGCGTGTATTAGATGTAGCCCACAACATTCCCGAATTTGTTAGTCTGACCCTTCGTCTTGTTTGTAGAAAATACTGAATATTTTATGTTGGGGACGGGGTTTCCTTCATCATGAAATACGCATTTTTATTAATTTTTTTTTTAGCACCGCGTCTTACTACCCGTTCGGGTTATACGTTTATGTACTAATTACGTTAATGGTTTTAGAGATTAGGAAGGCTATATTTATAAGAAGTTTACCGCATTTGCGTGGAGGGAGAGGAAAAACCATTTTGGAAAAACACCCCCCTCGATACATCCAACCGAGATTCGAACCCCGATCTCCCCGTCATCGGCAGGTGTGGTCTACTGCGAGATTAGCGCGTTAGGCCACGCAGTCACCGAAGAGCGTTCCAGCGTTTAGCACCCCTTCGAAGAAAAAAAAAATATATATATATATATAAGTACTGCCTTGACAAATTTGGACCTCACAAATATTATATTAATGAATGAAAAATGTTTGTTTTTTTCTTCCGCCCGGTTTTGTAGCCGCGGAGCGGAGAGAATCACGAAAACATCCTCTTCTTTATCCATTTCAAGAATGAAACGCAAGGAGAGAAGTGAAGAACCTACCGACAATCTTTTTAAATAAGGATCACGAAGAAGAAGAAGAAGAAGGAGCCGCAACAAAGAGGTTAGGATGAAGAGGATGAGAGAAGACATTCCTTTGTCTACCGCGCGTCTATGTATCCTCCCTCTCTCTCTCTTTCTCTCACACCGCAAGCACACATACACACCCCCCACCACGATCTCGTGATCTTCTCCCCCTCCCCTCGCCCCTACTCCCGCTTTGGACCCCCCTAACAACCTCATTCATCTCTTGCTGGGCATCTTCACAGGCTAACTCCCACAGATGGAATTCGGAGACAGACCTGCTACAATAGCCCCCCCCCCTCACCTTCTACACCCCTAACCACCAGCGCCACCACCACCTCCAATGATTTCTTTTTTCCCTCCAAAATATTGGCGGGAATTATTTTCGTGACTTACAAAGTTTTTCCAGGGCTAAAAAATTGTGATACGTGAATATGTTCGGACCCGCTTAGGTGGCCGCATGGTCTAAGGCATTCACTCTAGTTTTAGATTAGACTGCTGATGTCAAAGAGATCGCGGGGTTCGAATCCCGGAGTGTTTTTTTTTTCCTAAATTATTTTCCCACCCTCCCTCTACGCAAATGTGGGAACGCTTCCTCTAAATTCAACCTTCCTCGTTATTAACTCAACGCGTAGTTTGAATATAATGCGTAGAACGTGAACAGAGTAACACGCGGTGCTAATAAAAAATGTATATGTTTGGTTTGTATCAAGGTGCATCCTTTTATATCATACAAACCAGTGGTAGACCCAAATAAGCTAGGTGGGGGAGGGGTTAGTGGGGTATTTGTACCCTTCCTACCTCCATTTTTCACCCCAAAAGATCGCGAATGCTTGAAAAACAATTCTCAAAAACAAATTTAGTACAACTATAATAGATAGTGCTGAAACGTGTCCAAATTTAAGACTTGATATCCAAAAAAAATCCAAATTTCACCTAAAAAAAAATTTTTAATAAAATATAAACACTTTTTTTTTTTGCGGCCAAAATTGATCACATTAGAAACGTTTTATTTAATAGGCATTAATAATATAGGTCTACCAGTAAACCCTTGCGAAACTTTCACACATTCAACCTTCCCCGCCCTTCCCCTCCAAAAAATTATTTAGTCTTTTTTTGGGTTGTTGAAATTAAATACTCAGCGAAGTGTATACACAAAATAGCAAAGAGAGTTTATTTTAGATAATTGATACAAAAATATTGTTAGATTTTTCTTTCAAATTCAATTTTAACAAACAATCTATTTAACGTAAACTGAGTATGCTATGTATGTCAGAAGTCGGTAAAAAATCCTGTCCACTGATACCTTATTCATCGCTGTAGGCTTTGTATTAGTTGAGAAAAGGGATGTTTACAACAGAAATAATATATAGGATACCGGTATTAAAAGTGACGGTTGCAAAATACGTGAAAGTAGATCTAGAAACTTTTCCTAGATGTCAGCTATAGGCTCTCTCATTCTGAAAATTGCAATGAACCACTACACATATTATGGGCGACATCTAACTGAAGCTTAATATCTTCATTCTACGGCATTTCTTAAGGGGGCCACCTCTGTAAAATTTAATTCACATGTTCGCCTAAAATAAAAAGTAGTATCTGCCTCAGTGGCGCGGCAATTAACACGCAATATGTTGACTCATTATGCATTGCAACGCTAACTTAAAACACCAAATAGCTGAAGCTGTTATTAATTTTAGAGAGGAATTCACTATCTAGATATCATATTTGAAAATTGAAAAATTATACCTGGACACGGGAATTGAACCCGGAACCTTTGGCTTGGTACACCAATGCTCTACCAGTGAGCTATCTAATTGTACAAAGTGGCAGTAACAAGCCAACTACCGAGTAGAAGATGGCTGCGTTATCTGATGGCTCGTGAATAAAGCTGACGATTTCCGCACGTCCATCATAGACTCTGCTTTAAAATACGAGTGAAGAATGACCCTGGGCACGGACGACTCCTGGATAGCTCAAGTGGTAGAGCATTGGCGTACTAAGCCAAAGGGTCCCGGGTTCGATTCCCGTGTTCATGTGTCATTTTTCAATTTTCAGAATAACTTAAAACAGATGATTATCAATATATTTTATTTTATAGTGATAAACATATATATTAGATCATTCTACCGATGGATGTTTTCAAATTATAACGCTGTGTCGTGTCACAATCCAATACATCGATAAACACTCTTTCCATTAACGAGTTATTTCAAATCTCCTCACAACGGCCAAAAAAGCTGTCTGCTTGCTTCTAGCTCTACAGCGCATGCGTTGTCAAATGCGCATGCGCACTGATTTGAGATGGTTGGTTCTGAGATTTGATTGGTTCTCCCGTGCCGAATATCACAGGCAGAGCAGAATACGTATGAGATGAGTTGAATTTTAGCAGAACAGCTCGCACCGATGTGGCGGAAATCTTTTGATTGGCTTAGAGAGATCGTCACGTGAACACGTTTCTGTTCTGCGAACGCGTGAATCCACAGTGAAAGCCAAAATAAAGTCGAAAGATCCTAAGAGAGCTTTTTATTAAACTACCCCGTATTTTGAGTTTTATTAGTAGAAATAAATGTGTGAAAATGTGATATTAGTTCATTTTCAACGACTTTTTAATCATATTTGTGGAGCTCCGAGACTAGTCTTGATTAAAAAGAGCTCTAGATTTAGTCTTCCTCTAACAAATACAGTAATTTTTTTATAGGCTCACAGCAGAAAGCTTTAAGATATTTGAGAACTAGCAGCGAGCTTTCTTCTTTACCTTGAGATAAGAAGTTTCATAGTTTTATTTCCCCTCTTACTTAGTGACATGACAGAGCGTCGTTGTAGCGGAGGCAGTATGAGCTTAGACAGAATAGAGAAGTAGTTCCAGAAAACGACACAAACCATTTTATTGAGTGTACAGTAGCCCCATGGCTTCTTTGGTGCTGAATGACAGTTCACAGCTGACTTCCGACAGTCAACAGTTAGGTATATACCTAAATTTTGACTGTCAGAAGTGACAGCTGCTAAACACATGTTTTTTGCAGATCATATGGTTCGGCGTAGGGATACATAATTTGGTCTGGTAGCTTTCATAGCTGTCAGTCAGCACCAAAGAAGCCATGGGGCTACTGTAGGGAACGTGAGTGTAATGGCAATAATTTTGCAGTTTTATGTTAAAAAAAATTACCAATTTTTTTTCCAAATAAAAAATATATCTTTCCAATAGAAACCTATAGTTGAATTTTCTTCACATTGTTGTTAAATAGGTGTCAAGGGTGTCCTGGAATTTAATGACAACTTTTTTTCTTAATTTAAAAAGTTTCTCATCTAATGCTCATGACAGATATTCAACAACTGTTGATATCACCACGTGAAGAAAATTAAACTCTGATGTTTCTACTGGAGAAATATTACATTTATTTGGTTAAAAGGATTGTTTGCTAAACTACAAAAAAAAAAAACTGTCCTTTAACTCGTGTTTCTTTCTTCCTTCTCACCTTAACAGCACCTCACCGCCTAGAACTCGGTCTGATACTCTGACAAGGCAAGGGAAGTTCCCACAGTAAGAGAAAGAGAGAGAGAGAGAGATATCTCGGTATGTTAGCCAGTGATGCCAACGCATATAACCAAAATTCCGCTAGGAGTGTTTAGAATCATATAATTCATTTGCCGCTAGATTTAAACTAAATAAAGCAAGTTTCTAATGTTCAATATTGTTGGGGGGGTTTTATGGGGTTGAGAGAGGGGAATTTGGTGGGGGGGGGGGGAGAAGCAGAGTACTCTTAGTAAAGAAAATAATTCAAAATTGTAGTATATCCGGGCTTGAAATATATTGACCTGCCGAAAACCCTGACGCAAGATAAATATTGCTGCATTTTTTTTATCACCACGTCTTACTATCCGTTTGTATTAAACGTTTTTGTAATAATTACGCTTATGATTTTAGGGATAAGTAAGGTTATATTTTAGTAAAAGTGTACCCGCATTTGCATGTAGGGAAGAGTGTAAAACCAACCTCAGTACACTCGAGATTCAAACCTGAATCTCCTCATCACGGCAGTCTAGTCTACTGCTGCATACAGGTATTATTTACCCTAATTTTCCCATAATTGGCATATCTGACAGATAGAAAAGTACATATATATATATATATAAATAATAAAATACTATTAATGTTGACAACAAAAAAAATTGTATTTTTCAAAAATTCGTAATCAAAATCAGGGTTGAGCGAAAAAGTAACGGCTCGAGTTTAGGAAACTGAGATAAACGGCCAAAAGACGCTTTGTGCTGACTAGATAACACTCGCTATCCGCAAAAAAAATTGGCACTATCATTGCCAATAGACGGCGGCCACAAGGTCGGTATAGCTCCCTTGCCGTGTGGCACTATGGAGTTTTTTTTTTTTTTCTTAAAAATAGCAGTAAATCCACGAATACAAAATTTAATTTCCATATACCTACCTGTCACCTAAGATTTCTTACTTATTTAATTTTTTTTAAATAGTTTACTTTCTGCTAGAAAAAATCTCAAGTGTTTTTTTAAATAAACTCGATAGCCTCAGTTTGAATATTTCGGTTACCAGACCAACCCCTCAAATAAAGAAGCTAAATTTAGCGTTAAAAAAAATCTTAAGTTGGCAATCCCGGTTTGTTAGCGCTGTCGGTGCGGCGCGGCGCGACTTCAAAAAACTAACGAGACAAGAAGAGAATCCCTGACCCTCGGGGGTATTTATAAGTCATCCTTCTCTCCTCGCTCACTTTCTTGGACCCAAGCAATTTGAACACCAAGGTCGTGGGCTACAAAAACCGACGTGACTTACTCCTCCGTCGGATGGTACAAGATGGTATCAACGCAGAAAAGAGAGAGAAGAGAGAGAGAGAGAGGGTCAGTAAGAAGAGGAATGTTTAAGGGCGCCGCCTACTCCAAAGGACATTACCTCACACTGCGGTATTTCTTATGGGATTGGCAGTTCTCAAGCCTCAAAAAAAAATTTGGGGGGGGGGGGGGGGGGCGAAGGGGAGAGTTATTTTAACGTGCTGCGTGGGATTTTCTCACAAATTGACATTTTGAGAACATTTCAGAAAATATATAAACATATTTTCTTCGCGGTCAACATTGGTAATATAGTTTACTATAATAATAATAATAATAATATTTAGCACCGCGTCTTACTACTCGTTCGGGTTATACGCTTAAGTACTATTTACGCTAATGGATTAGGAATTGGGAGGTTGAATTGAGAGGGAGTGAACCCGCATTTTCGTGGAGGTAGAGTGGAAAACCATTTAGGAAAAACCTCCCCCAGTTCACCCGACCGAGATTCGAACCTCGATCTCCCTGTCCTTGGCGGTCGAGCTCAACACGACTAGCGCGTTAGCCAACTACGCCACCGAGGCGGGTACTATTATTATATATTTATATTAAGATCGTGCATCACATACCAATCGACTATGTGATACAGTCGGTTAGAAATCTTAAATTTACATCAACACTATTAAACATGGACCATTTCTGATTAATGAGTTAAGAGAAGTTCTTAATATTGAACATACTTGAGATGTTAAATGATATTTGGATAAAAACTGCATTGAAAAGACAGTTTATGACCATCTTAGAATGGCTTCACAGCTAAGCACTAGGCACAAATCTTCATTCCTCATAATAGGGAATTATTGCAGTTATTAACAATTCGTACGGTCTTTTCTTTTCCCTTTTACTTCCATATCTCGAATCCATACGTGTAATTTAATGACAATTTTTTCTTTTCATTTAAAAAGTTTCTCATCTAATACCGCTATGCTCATTATGCCTAGAGATATTCTGCAACTGTTGAATCACCATGGAATAAAATAAAACTCTTATGTTTCCATGGGAGCAATATATTAATTATTTTGGCAAAAAAAAAAGTTTTTATATAAAAACTGCAAAAAAAAACCCGATCTTCACTCTCGTTCCACACACTCGCACCTTAAGACACCTGACCTAAGCTGTATTACTTACCTAAATTAGATGTTACCTTGAGATGAGACGGACTCCTCAAGACATAACAGTCGGTCCCATATTAAAGGATGAAAGCTTATAAAGGAATGATGAAGATATATATAAAATAAAAATACTAAGGAAGAACATTGTAAGGTCGACGTGGAATTGATGAGAAGTTTAAAATAGCGTAATGTTAATGTTCCAGCGAAGGCAAGTTTGCCAACTGTATGATCTGGATACTACTTTTGATATAATTTCACAAACCTGTACAATCCAATTTTGGATATTTTCTAAAAGTAATATCCTGTGACCCAGCTATAATGTAACAAATTTTACTCAATTATTATTTTTTATTGAAAATCGGTGGGTTTATAAATATAATGTGAGAAAGTAGTATCCTACCGGTAAAAATACAATCCATTTCAGGCCCATGCACTATCGCTAGAGACTATAGAGTTGGCAACACTACAGCGAAGATCCAAATAGTTTAAGCTGCATAAGACGTGTTAGGTAACGAAGATGACGGCGGTTAGATCATTATTACAGTTTATCTTTGTTTGCTTTATTATTTATTAGAATTTTTGAAATAGTTTTGTTTCCAGCATCTGCCGCTATTTTGGAAATTTCTATTAATTTGGATGAAAAGAAATTCAAACTAGGGTTTGCAGTTTTTTATAACAAAAAAAAACTTTTAGTCGGAAACTAATTAAATATTGCTTCAGTAAATACGTTTTGTTGATTTTTTTTCTTTCATGTAGTCATACTAAGAGCAATTTTTAATTTGTCATGGACATAGCTGAATTTAAAAAAGGACAATCTGATATGAATTTATCAAAAATTGTGTGTTCAAATACAAAGACAAATATTCAAGAACTGTCCAGATCATTTTGTTTATCAAATTAAACTAAATTATTGATTGAACGAATTTTTTTTATTTTGGTAAAAAATGTTGTTCGTTAAAAATATTGATAATAAAAACTTACGTTCCCCTTCCACCTCACCTTTTAATGTGAGTTCTGCCATTGTCAAGAACTCTGAGACACAAGCAAAGGCGTAGAAAACTAATTTTTCCGGAAGTGGTCCGCTAGAAAATGTTACTGTATCTATAACCAATAAAAGTTTTGTTACGTATATGTCTAAAACCCCCCTCCCCTAAGGGGGCTCTGTTAAATTCTAGGGGGATCCGGACAGCCCCACACCCCGGAACCCCCCCACTTTTCAACGCTACTGGGCACAAAACTTTTCACTGTGTCTTTTAAAAGTATATTAAGCTTATTACCAACTTTACAAATCTTCATTAAATATTCCGTGGCCGCTTGGTCTAAGGCCTCACTTTGGTATTGGACTAGACTCAGATTGTGGTTCGAATCCCAGTCGGGTGTACTGAGTTTTTTCAAAAATTGTTTCCCCCACTCTCCCTCCACGCAAATGCGGATACTCTTCTTCTGAATATTACCTTTTAATCCCCCAAACCATTAGTATATAGTAATTAGTACTTAAGTGTATAACACAACGGATAATAAGACATGGTGCTAAAAACAGAATTTAAAAACTTTGAGCTTGTTAACCAATTAAATATATTTTATTTGATTTTAATTACTTTTTTTGTGCATCTATCCTGAGGCTACGAGGTTAGACTGTTTGGCCACAAGTCTAAATCAACCTGGTTCGATTCTGGATTGCACTAACAAAGATTTTGTGTGTGTTTGTTTTGGGGACCCCATCTTACTACCCGCTCGGGTATATTTACACTAGCGGGGTAGGGATTAGAAATATAAAATCAAGAAGTAGTTGTGTGTGGTTTGTGTGTGTGTGTGTGTGTGTGTGTGTGTGTGTGTGTGTGTGTGTGTGTGTGTGTGTGTGTTTGTGTGGTGGTACATTGCGTGACGAGAAAGTGAAAGCCTTTATAAAAAAAAAGTACAACTCGCTGGTAATATCCAAGCCTCAACCTTCCTATCTAACAGCAAACAAGGCCAGGTGACATTAAGTCCGCATATCTACCAATGCGGGTTAGTAAAATCAAAATCTATATAAAAAAAAGTAATATATATCTCAATTTAACACCCTATTAATCTCAAGCACCGTGGGAGGTCAGCCCCATTCGACCACCAATAACATCCGGCCGCTAACAACAAAGTTAATTCTCGGTCAAGTAATAAAGCTTTTATTTATTTATTTTTTATTTTGTGCCTAAGTATGACACGTAGACTTACGTTAAGTTGTTGTTATTGTTGTTGTTGTTGTTGTTGTTGTTGTTGTTGTGACCATTAGCATAAGAAACACAGGAACTGGAGACTTGCAACTAATTAAAAAAAAAAGTAAAGCATTGTGTGCATATATCCAGTATAAATATTCCTTTGCTCGTTTGAACCTGGGAAGTACACCCCCAGACACAGAAAACCAGAGTTACAATAACATTTGTTTGGAGAGAAAAGGGTAAAAAAAAAACTTTGTTCAGCAGTGGAGCCTCCTTTCACTGGCGGAGAGCATCGAAAGGGCACCAGAGGAATAAAACCTCATTTTTTTTATTATTAGCACCACGTCTTACTACCCGTTCGGGTTATACGCACTTACGCTAATGTGTGATGGTAGGGTGATTGTGAGATGAAAATGGAGGACCTAAGTTTAACGTGGATCCGAACCACGGTGGAGGTCTGGCATAACCTTATATCAAGAGCGCACGAAGATACGGATCAAAAGCACACCTAGACCTTGTATCACAGGGGAAAACGACTACATAACGTGACAAACTTGTATTGTAAGCAACCTCATTAATCTTTACAATAATTAGGTTAGGTTTGGTTAGGTTTAGGTAGGGTTGGTTAGCTGGGGCTAGTTAGGTAGGTTAGGTTAGGTTAGATGGTGTTAGGCTAGGTGGGGTTAAGTTAGGATTGGTTAGGTTAGGTTTTCTTAGGAGCTGTCATATGGGGCTCAGAGACTATAAACAATGGTGCATTTTTAATGCAGCTACCGTGTGCTCTTCTCGTAAAATCCAAATCAGGTACACAAATTAGATGATAAATTAACAGTGTGGGATATTATTTAGTGTTTGTATTAAAATTCATTTAGAATATTCTCTAGCAATCTGTTCATAGGATAGGCCTAAGTACATTTAAAAAAATCTAAGTCGTAATAAAATTAAATCCACTCCGGTGGGCCTGCACGTCAGTACGTCAGGTCTGTTTATCCAACGAGAGGGAGGTTGGGGTTCGTGTCCCGGCCGAGTGTACTGAAGGTGTTACTTATCACGCTATGCAGGCCTACACCCAACCGGGATTCTAACCCCGATCTCCCCTTCCTCGGCAGTCTAGTCTACAGCGAGAGTGACGTCTTAGACCATGCAGCCATCAAAGCGGGTCAACCAAGTAGTAGGTCAGTAGCCCGTCTGCCTACTGAACTAAACGACCCAGACTCAAATCAAGGCACGACAAAAAAAAATTATCAATAGAACGATTCAAATTTTTAGAAATCCATCTGGGTCCAAACTGATATCGGTACGGACACAAGGACAGAAAGGAATTTAAGATCCAAACTTTTGAGTCGAGTTCGGTGGCTGAATACTCAAAGGCGTCACAATTGTAATAGACTTAACTGCTGATGACGAGGAGATCGGGGTTCAAATCACGGTCGGGTGTAGTGAGGTTTATTTTGAATGGTTTCCCATTCTATCTCCACGCAAATGCGAGTAAATTTCCTCTAAAAATTCTACCAATCCCACTATCGTAATTTAACGTATGAGTATAGCCCGAATGTATACTAAAACATGGCGGGAAAATAAACAAGTTAGTGGCATGTCATGGACGTGTTCTATATTTTGTATCCACGGGTTTACATAAGTAGAAAACTCGAGCGAGTTTACCCTCTCTCTCTTAACCATATTAACCGAGTTGAACGTGATTTATGATCGAAATAACACGAGCTATTTCCACCGGACGTCGGCCAGTCGGCAAGGGTATCGAACCCACGACTGTTTGAGTGTGTGGGCGGCGCGATTGTAAAAGCAGGTAACGGGGGGGGGGGGGGAGGAGTGTAAAGAAAGGGGAGAGGGAGGGCAAGGATAGCGCACGCGCGGAAGATCGATCGCGGAACTCTCTGAAAGGTGAGAAGATAAGGAAGATGGTGATTTTTGACAGGTGCACAATGGACGGAATCAAAATGGAGATGAGGCTTTTTACTGTTCCCATTTTTTTTAAAAATTGTATCAATTAAAATGAAATATCGAATTGTGTTTCATATAATTTAAAACGAAAAGAGGCTGGCCACCTTTTTAAAAAAAAAATTGTGGCGAACATTAATTAACTACGTCAGGAAAGATTTTTTTCCTCTCTGCATCTTACGTCGATACCATATACAAAGCTCTTCATATATCCAGGTAAAAAAATTATACAGGTTGTAGGGGGTGACAAGAGAAGTATTTCCACGTAATGAACTTCGATTCGGCCAGATGGCGGCGCTACGAGACGTCAAAAGTTGGCGCTGTACGCACCTGGAGGGTTAGGCAGCTCATAAATGCACCCCGCGAGAACCAACACAAGCATCCCCACCAATCCCTCCCTTGACACACACGATGCAAACTTGTGTAGCAGAGTGACATCACATTGTTGTCTATCAGAATGGAAGAACGTCACAGGTTCCTCGAGATGACAGACATGTACAGGCACAACTGGAGGCAACTCACTTTGCAGTGGATCAGCTGTATGAAGAGAGATGCCGTCCTCGCTAATAAGAAGTGCATCCATTTCCTCGGTCGAGATTACCTCTGCGCTCTTAATATCGGCCGACAACCATGCTTTGAAAGAATCATCCGTTCCTTAGGAGTACCAGTTGTAAGGTCATAATTTACACCACACTCAACTATGATGATAAGTTGCCCTCCCCCTTCAGGTGCACACAGCGCCGCCATTGTCTTGGTATCCCCTACAACCATTATAATTGTTTACATTACTCCATTTAGACTATTTTATAACTAAGCTGCACCATATTGGAACCATGCAAGGTAAGTTTTCAGGGTAGACATAGCTTGTTGTGCCTCACTGTTCGGCCCTTGTATTGTATCTTTCCTCCGCACGTGGATAGACCGCTTCCAACCACCTTCTCCTCTGCCTGTACCGCTCCACACTTCATGTCCTCTGAACCGTTTGTTTTAGTATCCGAAACCACGCGGTGTGACCAATTGGTCGGTACGTGTTTAAATTTGCTCTCGTCCTCCTCTTGAGGGTGCATCAGAGCATTCTAAAATGCGTCTGCGTCTGAAGAACTCCTCTTTCTATTGGCTCGCTTGGCGGCAACCGTCTCTCACGTTCTCGCGCGCCAATGGGAAGCTCCCTTTTCTCCCATTGGACAAGGCCAGGCAGCAGCGGAGGGTATATAATACGGTGGTTCCTCGCTCAAAGCCAGTCGGAGAATTTGTTTTTTTACGAGTCAGAGATAATACAGGCATTAATAACAACTTGTGAATGTGAGAATGCCAGGCCTCCACCGTGGTTCGGATTCCACGTTAACTGTAGGTCCTCCATTTCATCTCACAATCACCCTACCATTACACATTAGCGTAAGTGCGTATAACCCGAACGGGTAGTAAGACGCGGTGCTAATAATAATAATAATAATACAGGCGCCGTTGTCGGCCTCAGATGGTGAATGGAAATGTATCCATCACAGCTGGACCACATCCCAAGAAGAAAAGCCTATCAATTCCGTTCCCGGACTCACGTTACGCTATCACCCACAATCGATCATTCCTGCTTTACCAACCTACCTCATCCCAACAAAAGGAAATCCTTCCTCTACCCGAGACCCAGCGCAATCACTCACAATCACCATTTATCATCTCGCAGTGTAATTTATTAATACTTCTGTAATTTTCTTTACAGCTTCATCTCATTGGTTTCACTTCATAGGTATTTAATTAATAATTCACGAGGTTAAGAGTCACGACAGTGACTCGGTACTCAAACAATAAATCAGCCCTTTCTAGGATGACCTAGATTGACGATTCTGTCAATTTGGATATTCTTAGTCGGGCAACAGCCGTACGGCTCATAGCTAGTCGGAGAGTGGCTACCCAACCGGATGTGCCACCAGTTTTAAAGAGCTAATAAATTGTCTTATGTTAAGAAGGAGCATTATTATGCTAACCCTCTCACTTTCCACCGTCATCCTACCTCACACAACCAATCAATAAACAGGCACGCGCCCTTATTCAATCAGATCGAGTTGAGAAGTTGGGCAAAACTTGTATTTATTTATTTTTTTGCCTAAACGAACGTTCGTGCCAACAAATGTATAGGTCTATGACAGTCGCCAATTTTTAGCCGATGGAATTAAGTAGAATAAGCCACAACAGTCCCAGATGTTGTTTCCATCACATGCGCGAGTGTAATATTCCAAACAAAGAAAGGAATGTGTTTAGCACTCACTTTTTTTTTTTTTATTTATCTCCCTAGGGCTACTTCTTGCCCGGGGGGCGTAGTCGTCCTTGACGGACTTCTCTTAACTCGAAATATGAATTAATAAAAAAACAAAAAAACAGGCGGAGTGTGCTTCTCCCAGATCTTCAGGGTGTTATCAAGCGAAGTACTGCTTGGAGTGCAGGCTGGATAAAGATTTATATTTTCACAGACAAACAAACAAAATAAATGTTACGATGTACCGCACACACTTATTCGCTCCTTTATCCAAACCAGGGGTTCCCAACCTTTTTCTCTCTAGATAACCGAATTCCCCACGCCTCCCCTTCCCCCTATTTTTTTTAGATACTTAAAAATAATAAAAAAGTTAAATTCAACCGCAGTTTAAACGGCAGTATAATATACAAGGATATTCATGACTACAGGCAAAAAGTTATACAGGTTGTAGGGGATGAAAAGGCAACTTGGGGTCAGCGACGACGCCAAATGGCGACGCTACGAGAAGTCAAAGTTGGCGCTGTATGCAGCACATCAATCTTCAAGCACATAGCAAGTGTATTGTGATGTAAATTATAACTAGCAACAGGCAGTGAATTGCCCGACAACAGATACCCACCCATAAGTCACCACCCATCGTGTGTGTCAAGGGAGAGAGTGGTGGGGATGTCTGTGTTGGTTCGTGTGGCGTGCTGCATGTGTTGCCTACTCTCCCGCAGCTGCATACAGCGCCAATTTTGACGTCTCGTGGCGCCGCCATTATTTTGGCGTCGCCGACCCCAAGTTAATCGCGTGGAAATTCTGGTCTTGTCAGATCGCTACAAGATGTATAACTTTTTACCTGGATATCTGAATAATCCCGTTCGGGTTATACGCTTAAGTTTCTAATCACGCTAATGGGTTAGGAATTGGGAAGGTTGAATTTAGAGGAAGTAAACCCGCATTTGCGTGTATGGAGAATGGAAAACTATTTAGGGAAAACCCTCCCCAGATCACGAAGAGAGATTTGAACCTCGATCTCCCCGTCCTCGGCATTCTAACCCAACACGAAACTAGCGCGTTAACTAACTAAGCCACCGAGGCGGGTCTGAATAATCCTGCCTGAATGAATATTCGTACAGCACGGAGAGGTAGTGAGTGACCAGTGAGACGCAATGGTAAAATTTAAAACACTAAAAACAGTCTAACTAAAGCTCAATTTTCATATCTGATAGTTATAGAAGTTACTAGATCTACTAGATCTGACGTCAAGCCATTTGAAATTCAGTTTTCACTTTTGATTACCAATACCTAGAAAATAACAATAATGATAAAGTAAAATGTTATCGATGTTGACCACAAAAAAGTTTGTATTTTCTACAAAAAAAAACCCCTTCGCATAAAAAACTGAGCATGGTCGCACCGAAGAAAGGGTGTTTTGGGGGTTAAACCTCTTCCCGAAAGTATTAATAATGCATTTTTGTATCCCTTTTCAATATATAGGTTAGCGGCTCATTGGAGTTTTTATCAAATTCATGGCACCTACAACCCCAATTATGCGTGTTTTTTTGTTTTTTTAGTATTTTTAATCTTTACATTGCTTCAAGAGGGAATATATTTTTTTTAAACTATTTCTTGCCCTCTCCTGTAGATGGACCTTACTTACCACTGAAGAAAGAACTCCCCCTCCCCCCCAATCGCAAATATATATATATATATATATATATATATATATATATATATATTAGGAACATACTTTAGCGTGAAAATACGAGAATAACCAGGACGACTCAATGGTTGTAATGGTAGGCTTAGTGCATTCAACCGGGATTCGAACCCCGATCTCTCTGTCATCGGCAGTCTAGTCTATTACGATGGTACCCGCCTCGGTGGCGTAGTTGGCTAACGCGCCAGTCGTGATGAGCTCGACCGCCGAGGACGGGGAGATCGAGGTTCGAATCTTGGTCGGGTGAACTGGGGGTGGTTTTTCCTAAATGGTTTTCCACTCTCCCTCCACGCAAATGCGGGTTCACTTCCTCTAAATTCAACCTTCCCATTTCATAATCCATTAGTGTAATTAGTACTTAAGCGTATAACCCGAACGGGTAGTAAGACGTGGTGCTAAAATTAATTAATTATTACGATGGTGACGCCTTGAACCATGCGGCCACCGAAGCTGGTGAATTCCCTGTATTTCTCCCGATTTTTCCCCTAAATACAAAATATAATTCCTGAGTTTTCTTGGGTTTTTTTCCAACCCTTAAAAAGTCCTTAGGGAGAACAAGAAAAGAGATGTGACCTAAAATCTTTGAATGTAGACGACGGCTTTCCGAATTCTTTGTTTCTTGCGGAGGTGTTATGTAAGCGTTCTCAGCTCCGTCTGGTGGGTCCACCCAGAACCTAGTATTCCAAGAGAGAGGGGAGGAGGGGGGCGAAGTCTTCAAGAGAAGAAGCGAGGGGGCCCCCCAATGGGTGGCCGACCAAACCGCCCTTCTTAAGGTGGGTTCCAACCAATTCTTGGCAGGAAAAGATTCCAGCCATAATCAGTAATTGGAGCATTTTATTGTCTTGGCTTTCGAACTTGTTTACGGCCGCTTGACACCTCCGTAAGGGATTCGAACCAAATCTGTTAAGGTGCGGTCGAAGAGAGCGCAAGTATTTTTATAGTTTTTATAGAATTGAAATTTTTTTGGACAAAATAAATCAAATATTTCTCCAGTAGCAGCATAGAGTTTAGTTTTCTGCACATCCTAATATCAACAGATCTTGAATATCTGTCGAGGGTGTCCTGGAATTTTGTCAAGACCTTTTCTCTTTATTTAAAAAGTTTTGTCAAAATTCCAGGACACCCTCGACAGATATTCAAGATCTGTTGATATTAGGATGTGCAGAAAACTAAACTCTATGTTGCTACTGGAGAAATATTTTATTTATTTTGGCCAAAAAAATTGAATGTTATAAAAAAATTTAAAATTACTCGCGCTCCCTTCTGCCGCATCTTAAGGGTGTAATGTGTTGCAATGCCCTCAGCCACGAAAAGGGTTAATTAATATTGACAACACTAATTGATTTTAAAAATAGTATATCAGGCACAAAGATCACCCACTAAAACCTGGCACAGCAATCATCCAACTTAAACATGGCGAAACAGTACACCAGATTCACCTAGATAGAGCCAGGTAGAGCATTCACCCAGATAGAGACAGGTAGAGCATTCACCCAGAGAGAGCCAGGTAGAGCATTCACCCAGATAGAGACAGGTAGAGCAACCCACCCTGGTAGAGCCAGGTAGAGCATTCACCCTGGTAGAGCAAGGTAGAGCATTCACCCAGATAGAGCCAGGTAGAGCATTCACCCAGGTAGAGCAACCCACCCTGGTCGATCCAGGTAGAGCAACCCACCCTGGTAGATCCGGGTACCTTATTTTAAAATCTCGAGTAAAAACGTGCTATAAAGATGGTCAAATTGCAACAGAATACACATCATCCCTGGTTGCTTAAAACTTGGGACATCCATCCCTTTCTATGAACAAATATTTTCACATGTTCTGACGTCATTCTCTACTAGTTAGTACAGTATTTGTAATACAAGTGTCAACGACCACAAATTTTGACATGTATATTTATATAAAATGAATAAAAGTGACATATTTCATAACGGTCAAAAGCCGTTTAATAAGAGTTCCAGAATGAGGTAAATACCGTCTCTATATCAACCTTAAAATAGTAACGGTAGTCACAAGAGTTCGTTCTCGTAATTAAATTGTTAAAGGGACAGGTTCGATTCCGGGTTATTCTGGCGAATTTATTTTTACTATTTATAGACAGGTATCTTCAGGTCCAATTTTCTTGGAAGAACCAATCTAATAAGTAGAAAAGTTAGTAAATCTACTCTCACGCATTAAAACATGGAGTCATGCGATTTGAGTCCAACACTTTTGAAAGTTAATAAATACTTATAAAATGGCACTAATAAAATAGTAATACCCCCTTTAGGGGCCAAATGGTCTAAGCAAGGCGTCAATCACGCAGTAGACTAGTCTGCCGATGACATGAAGATCGGGTCGAGTATACTGTGTGTGTGTGTTTTCCTTAATGGTTTTCCACTGTCCCTCCACGCTAATAAAGTACAGTTTCTCTGAATGCAGCCCTTCTATATTCTTAACACATCAGCGTAACAATTAATTACAGTAAAACCCCGTTAGACCAACCCATGGTAGTTCGAGCTTCTTGATAATCCGTACACACTTTTCGAAAAAAGAGGGAAAATATTAAGTAAAATGAAATATATTTTAGGTCTATTGGTTAAAAAGCTTACAGTTAAACAGAGAATTGTAAGAAACAGTTGAAGTCTGATAATGTATGTTTAGTATTTACGTGATTTAGTCAACACAATGTATTTTCCTGTAACTAAAAATAATTACAATAATAATAATACTTATCACCGCGTCTCACAACCCGTTCGGGTTATACGCTTAAGTACTAATTACTCTAATGGGTTAGGAATTGGGAAGGTTGAATATAGATGAAGTGAGCCCGCATTTGCGTGGAGGGAGAGTGGAAAACCATTTAGGAAAAAACCACATTTCACCAAAATAATTAGTTTCATACAGCAGTAAAATAAATAAAAATTTGATTAAACGCATTCAAATGTAATTTAAAATTCTTTAAAATGCCGTATCCTTTATTCGTCTTAATCCCAATTTTCACTAATACAAACAAGCCTCGGTCCCAATTAGTTCGAATTAACAAGGTTTTAGTGTTTTCAAACATATGCATGGAGCCTAAATGTATAGCTTAATAAAACGCGGCGCTAAAAAAATAAATGTACAGGGTGAACTTAACCCCCTTCAGACATAGAGAGGAGATACAAAAACCAAGAAAATAGTTCGTATAAACACGTGTCCTATTTGACCTTGTTTTCGAGCAACATTCAAGTGATTCCACTAAACTGTTTGTACACCATACTCGATATCTCTTGACCTGTTGACCTGTTATATGGGTTATTACAAACACCTGGTATTTTTGAAAGAGTGCGTCATTCTAAGACACGACGACTGTAGGCTTTCATTCAGGCCGAAGGTGGACATTTTGAACTCCTATAATGTTAAGAAGCTCAATATTACTGGGTACAAACAAGACAATAACTAGGAAATAGGGTTAAATGGGACACACAAGTTTATATGTTTTTTTGTACATCCTGTATATAATCAAATGTTATCAAAGTTGACCTTAAAAAAAGATTTTTTTTGTGGTTTTTTAAAAGGTCCTTCCTATGGAAATTGGTCTATAGACGCTAGCGTCGCGTGTATTAGAACTAGTCGTTATGTCCTAGGTTAAGTTAGTTTGTTATTCGTGTGCCGATGAAATCTGTGAGTTGTGTTTCTCCCCTCCCCCTCCTCCATCTCTCTCTCTCTCTCGTTGAGAACTAAGTATCGAAGAATATGTAATCGGTAAAACAGCTCTCAAGTCGACTCATCCACCGAATATTATAATATAGTCCACTCGCGGTAACGGTGACTTTTTCCATGATTATTCTATAAAATCAATATTTTCCGAGTTAAATTCAAATACAGTCATTATTTTTTTTTAAATAGAGCTTTAGGAAATGGGGAGTATAAAATGCACTAAAACAAATAATGCGTTTCTGTAACAATGTAAATTATTTCGATTCGCATATATTAAGGTGGGAGCGTATAGAACGCGAGAAAAAGGTAGTGTTTTTACCGTTTTTATAGCAAAGCCTTTTTTTTTTGGTCAAAATAAATCAAATAACTTATTGCTCTATTTTTTCAGTAGAAACATTATTATTATTATTATTATTATTATTATTATTATCACCGCGTCTTACTACCCGTTCGGGTTATACGAACTTACGCTATTGTGTATGGTAGGGTGATTGTGAGATGAAATGGAGGACTACAGTTTAACGTGGATCCGAACCACGGTGGGGCCTGGCATTCCACAATTCACAAGTTGCAGTAGAAACCTAGAGTTTAGTTTCTCCACACGGTGATATCAACAGTTGTTGAATATCTGTCATGAGTATAGCGGCTTTAGATGAGAAACTTGCTAACTGAAGAAAATAAATTGTCACTAAATTCCAAGAAACCCTTGACAGATATTCAACAACTGTTGATAGGTGACCTGGCGGTCTAGGTGTAAGGTGTCAGACTTCTGTGCTGGGAGGGTCCGGGGTTCAATCCTCGCTCTGGCACATATTTATCTGATTACCAAACCCTTCCTTCACCTCTGAAGACTGTATTAATCACAACTTGTGAATGTGAGGAATGCCAGGCCTCCACAGTGGTTCGGATTCCACGTTAAACTGTAGGTCCTCCATTCATCTCACAATCACCCTACATTACACATTAGCTTAAGTGCGTATAACCCGAACGGTAGTAGACGCGGTGATAATAATAATAATAACAACTGTTGATATCACCGTGTGAAGAACATTAAACTCTCTGTTTCTACTGGAAAAAAAGAGAGCAATATTTGATTTATTTTGACCAAAAAATAAATAAAAGTTTTGCTATAAAATTTGCAAAACCAGTGACCTTAACTCGCATTCCCTACACTGCCACCTTAAGAGCTATAAGTATAATTGATATAAAAGAGCGAGGAAGTATGTGCGGTGTATAGTACCATCTATTTTAGAAACTTTTCTGTCAAAAAAAAAAAAAAAAAAGGGGGCAAAGTTAGCGCGAAACGATTATACCAAGTTTCTACTTACGGGGTTTACCCCCCATCAATGAAGGATGAGACCTTGACATTGAATTTTTATATAAAAAAAAATCTCTGAAAAAAAACAACTTAGACGAGGTCTTTCTCCCACTTCCCTCCCACTGTGGATTGGTCCTCGTTATATCCCAGACAACCAATCAGGAGCCCAGCCAAGAATAACCACTTTGATTCACGTTGGAATGCGCGGGAACTTCACACACAGTGATTATTTATTTATTTTCTCCTCTAGACTGTGTTTGTGTTGGCTATAATGATCAGCGATACCAACATTACGAAGATTGGAAGGCGGGAAGGAGAAAAGGGATGAGTGGGGGGGTTGAAGCGGGGTGCTTTGTGGAGAGAGAAAAAAAAATCTATATATAGCGCAACTTGTGAATGAATTATAGATGTAATATATGAAGGCATGGTTAAAACCATCGGGGGGTTTGGAAGAAAAAAATAATGATGGCTTTAATAGATGTTTAAGAAAGTTTGTATTTTATATAATTAAAGGCTCTAAAAAAAATTGGGTACAAATTTGATTTTGAATTGTGGTCGTTCGAATAGCTACTTAAATATAATATACTTTAAGGTAAGGTTAAATTATGTTTAGGCCTACCCGATGGATAATTATATCGCCTATTTTGCTAGAACTTGTAAAAACAAAGTAACATCAAGTCCACCCGCATCGGTGGGCATGCAGATTAAGTGTCTTGCTCTTCTAGTCTGATTTGCCGTGGACCGGGTTTTAAAGGTTCGAATCTCGGTAGAATGCAGTGGAAGGTGGGGGTGATTTTCTACACGTGATCTATAGGCCTAAAAATGGTTTTGGAGTCATCCATAAACCACGTAAGCCTTTTTCTTACCTTGTTTGACCTCCCCCCATACCCCAATGTAAAATCATGTAGACATTAGAGCTCCCCCCCTAGAGCACCATGTAGACATTAGAGTCCTCTTCATTAACACCATATAGACATTAATGCTCCCCATTAAACACCATATAACATTTAGCTCCCCTAATATAACACCATATAGACATTAAAGAAGCTCCACCTCATATAAGACCATTGAGACATTAGAGCTCCCCTCATATCAACATATAGAGACATTAGAGCTACCCTATATAACACCATAATAGACTATTAAGAGCTCCCCTCATATAACACACATAATAGACATTAGAGCTCCACTCATATAACTACCATAGAGACATTAGAGCTGCCCTCATATTAACATAGAGACATTAGAGCTCCCCTCATATAACACCATATAGACATTAGAGCTCCCCTCATATAACACCATAGAGACATTAGAGCTCCCCTCATATAACACCATATAGACATTAGAGCTCCCCTCATATAACACCATATAGACATTAGAGCTCCCCTCATATAACACCATGTAGACATTAGAAACACCCACTATCCCTTATCTCAATGTGGTTCCGTGGTTTAAGGATGACCCTTTTCCTTCCTCTATCCACTCTAATGCGGCTGCACACCCCCTCTAAATAACCTTACTCATCTCTATCCTCTATAGTTTATATATAACCGTGAACACAACAATAAGAAAGTCCAATTGTCATAGGAAAACCTTGTCTGACAGCTAAAAAATCTACTAGAACTATACTTACGTATTCATAAGTCAAGCCATGTGATCTGAAATGATATATAATATCAATAGGCCTACCTATAAAATAACACTATTATTATTATTATTATTATTATTATTATTATTATTATTATTATTATTATTATTATTATTATTAGCACCGCGTCTTACTACCCATTCGGGTTATACGCACTTACGCTAATGTGTAATGGTAGGGTGATTGTGAGATGAAATGGAGGACCTACAGTTTAACGTGGGATCCGAACCACGGTGGAGGCCTGGAATTCCACACATTCACAAGTTGTGATTAATACACGTCTTGTCAGAGGTTAAGGAAGGGGTTTGGCAAATCAGATAAATCTGTGCCGGGACCGAGGATTGAACCCCGACCCTGCCAGCACAGAAGTCTGACACCTCACCCCTAGACCACCAGGTCACCCTAATAATAATAATATATATAATAATAATAATAATAATAATATGATATATTGTTAAAATAGTATTAATGTTGACCGCAAAAAGATACGTTTGTATTTTCTAAAAGGTTCCTCTTCCTAAGTTCTTACTTTTATTTTTAAATCCAAATTAACAACCTCCCTAAATAACAAGATGTGAACATTCTTTCAATAAAAATAGTCCATCATGGAGGGTACCGGACACTCTTTTTGTTTACATCAACATAATTGTATCCTTTGCTCATTATTCATAACTTACTTTTCCCCTCTTTCTTTCCATAGCACACTTCAAAAGCCCACAATCTATCGTCACTCATCTCCCCCCCCCCCTCTCTCTACCTTCCCCCCTCCATCAAGCTACACCCACCCTTAATTTATTTTTATTATTACTATTCAAGCTATATCCTTAGTAGGTTTCCACCCTAAATTCTTGAATGACTCATTTTCAAGTAGAACTTATGTATAGTAGGATTATGTTAATAAGAACTATTTATTTACAGTTATGAAAGTTTCTAAAACATTTTTCACGTATTCATACGTCGAGTCATGCTGTCAATTTTGATAGAAATTTATCAATTCAGGGAAATTAAAATTAACAAATTAGGGAAAAAATCTTAATCAATTTTGACAGCAAGAAAGAAAAAAAACTGTCGCGTTTTCCAAATGTACCTTCTAACCAGATCCGACTATAGATGAGATAAAGGGACATACATGACCGCAGCAGACTGAATTAATTGTGACTTATGTTGGTCACACTGATCCACTGTGTGTTGTGTGTGTGAGTGTGGTGTGTGTGTGTGTGTATAAGTTATCCCTTACTTTTCCCCTTCATCGCCAGGAGGAAAAAAAAACCACACACACAATAGGATCAACACCCTCATTCTTGACAACATAAACTGGGGGTGAAAGCGACTTAACTCCATAGATTGGGTTGGGTGAGGGTACCTGGGTTAAGGTAAATTTTTTGCATATTTTATTTTTCTTAAATCTGTTTTATAAAATAATTAAATATTTTTTTCAGTAATTGGTTTAGTTTATTTTTTTTTATATAAATAGTAATCACAACATTTCTTGAATGGAGGGCATCACAGAATTTGATGGGAGTATTATCTCTTCTTTTAAAAATTTCACATCAAATATTAGTATGTATATGACACAAATTATTCAACAAACTGTTGGACATTACTATAGCGTAGAAAATTAAACTAAAACATTATCCACTGAAGCAATATTTCCTATTTATTTTTAAAATCACAAAAAAAAAAAAAAAAAAAAAGGCTACAAGTCCGCGAAGTTGGCAACATCCATAACGGACACAATTCGTAAACTTATACCAATATTTAATAATGTATTTGTGCCAAATAATACGCTACTACTCACTTCTGTGGCCGCGTGGTCTAACGCGCTATTCTCCCGGTAGACTAGACTGCCGATGACGGGGATATCAAGGTTCGAATCTCGGTCGGGTGTACTGAGGGTGGTTTTTTCCTAATGGTTTTCCACACTCCCTCAACGCAAATGCGGGTACACTTTCTATTTTTTTAAATCCCTAAAATCATTGAGCGTAATCAATAAATAAGCGTATACCCGAACGGATAGTAAGATATATATGCTATTGCATAATTTGTGTCGCCATAGTTTTCGTTTGGACACTAAAAACGTTGGGTGCTGCCAACTTTACGGATCACCTAAGCTCAAGTCTCCTTCCATTCCACGACCTACAACTGTAACTTACCTAACCTGCGGCAACAACATCAAACAACCAGCCCTAGTATCGGGGACTATATAGTCATATCTAGGATATATTTTCAGGATGAAAGGTGGAGTAGAGGAAGCGGGGGGGGGGGGCTAAAAAGGTAATAAAATAACAATGGGGGTAAAGTGAGAAAGTTTTACCTACTCCGTAATGTAATGTAATGAATGTAATGTAATGTAATGTAATGTAACGTAATGTAATGTATACTTCATTCATGGTAGGAGTTACTCTCTGAAAGGTCTTTTTTCCTACCAATATCCTACTATATAAATACATAAAGACTTTATGTAAAGTCTGTTCAGCGTAGGAATTGTTTTCTGAAAGGCCTTTTTCCCTACCAGAAATCTATTATATAGTAGGATATTGGTAGGAAAAAATACATTTCAGAGAGTAATTCCTACCGTGAATGCAGAATATATATATATATTTATTTATTATTTTAAATCTTCATGTCAGTGTCCAGTTACTTTGTAATCTTATTATCCTGTCCAGTTTTTAAATATGTCTGTTACCTTTCAGTTGTTTTTTATCAATATTTCTGCCCGTCGTTTTTTGGTCTTCCTGACACTGCCCCGTTGTTTAATCGTTACTATCACTGTCCAGTTGTTTTTAAATCTACCTGTCACTGTCCTAATTCATAAAACAGAATCGGAGAACTCTTAAAAGTTTGATCTGACAGAGGAAAAAATATTTATATCAGATTTAGTTTTCTCTCTGAGACGCGGCGTTATTTATTAACTGAAACAATGAAATAACCTCTCAATTATAAACAGTGTTCTCAAACAATACGACTACCTGCTTGCAGTGCCGTGTTTTTTATTTGCAGAGAGAAAGAAAGAAAAATATAAAACGTTGAAATAAATGCAACTAGTAGACATGTAAGTATTCATAACAGATAACAGGACATGCCAATACATTTTATTCTGAGTATAAGGAGAAAAGGGAGGGGGAGGGGATAGTTACATAAATGATTCAAAACCAAGGCCGTAGCCAGCCAATAATTTCAGGGGGGGAGGGGGGGTTGGGGGGTCCATTCCCCAATTGACGGAGGCTAGGACAAATTTTAATTATTAAACGCTTAGAAGCTCTTAAAGTGTTTTTTATGGTAACATAACACATAACTGGCTAAGGCTAGAAAAATTTTAAGTAATAAACACTCTGAAGTGCTTTTATGGTAACACAGCCCCTATTGTACTTTTACCTTAATTTGATATTGTTTTAACATAAAAAGCCATATATATTTTGTTCATAAAATTTCGGGGGGTGGGGGGTTAACCCCGAAACCCCCCGACTACGGCCTTGTTCAAAACAATAGTCGTTCTAATTGTAAATAAAAATAATATGGTATTCAACATTTTATTTAAAAGTTAATTTATTTAATTAGTAAACGTTTCATTATTTAACAGCATAATACAAGTATTTAGGGTTGAGGAAGTGGAACGTTATCGGCGAGCATGTGGGTATGTAGGGTCGGAAGGGGACAAGAACAAAGTCAATGTTTTTGATTCTTTTTATATATAAAAAAAAAAAATGTTTGCCCAAAATAAATCAAATGTGGCTCCAGTAAAAACATATAATTTAATTTTCTTCACACGGTGATATCAACAGTTGTTGAATATCTGTCATGATCATAGCGGCATTAGATGAGATACTTTTTAAATTAAGTAAAAAGTTGTCATTAAATTCTAGGACACCCTTGAAAGATATTCAACAACTGTTTGATATCACCATGTGAAGAAAATTAAACTATAGTTTTCTACTTGAGCAATATTTTATTAATTTTAAACAAAAAGGTTTTGTTATAAAAAAGGAAAAAAACCCTGCAAACACACCTTTTCTCGCTGTTGCTTACACCACCACCTAAAGTCACCGATCTAATCTAATCCTGTCCACTGATGAAGGATGAACCTATGACTTTTCTAATGAAAAAAAAAACTGTCCGCCGCCGATGTAAGCATTATTTTGTCAATACATTATTGAAAGTAAATATAAAATCCACTTCGGTGGCTACATGGTCTAAGGAAGGCGTCACTCTCGTAATAGACTGGACTGCCGATGACGGGGCGATCAGGGTTCACATCCCGGTCGGGTGTATTAAGGGTTTTTTTTTTCCTAAAAGGTTTTTCACTTTCCCTCCATGCAAATGTGGGCATTCTTCAAAATTTCACCTTCGTCATCCTTAACACATTCACGTAATTAGTACATAAGCATATTGGTGACCTGGTGGTCTAGGGGTAAGGCGTCAGACTTCTGTGCTGGGGGTCCAGGGTTCAATCCTTGGTCCCGGCACAGATTTAGCTGATTGCCAAACCCTTCCTTCACCTCTGACAAGACGTGTATTAATCACAACTTGTGAATGTGTGGAATACCAGGCCTCCACCGTGGTTCGGATCCCACGTTAAACTGTAGGTCCTCCATTTCATCTCACAATCACCCTACCATTACACATTAGCGTAAGTGCGTATAACCTGAACGGGTAGTAAGACGCAGTGCAAACAAAAAAAAACTACATAAATAATATTCTGACACAGATAACCACTGTCAAATAAGAATCAAATAGCCAAAGGTATTATTTATGCTTTCAGTGAGGATTTACTCCAACTAGATATCATATTCTGAAAATTGAAACCTGGACACGGGAATCGAACCGGGGACCTTTGGCTTAGTACGCCAAAGCTCTAACCACTGAGCTATCCAGGAATCGTCCCGTGCCAAAGGTCATTCTTCACTCATATTTATTTATTTAGCTCGTGATTTTAATAAAATCACACATTTGTAGCCGACGATTTCCGCACGTCCATCATAGACTCTGCCTTAAAAAATATGAGTGAAGAATGACCCTGGGCACGGGACGATTCCTGGAGAGCTCAGTGGTCAGAGCATTGGCGTACTAAGCCAAAGTTCCCGGGTTCGATTCCCGTGTCCAGTTGTCAATTTTCAGACTGTGAATTAAGTTATAATAAAAACATACTAGTCTCCCCCCCCCCCCCCCATGGTGCCTGTATCTTCTGAATTCTTGCAAGCACATTGATACGGTCACCGGAAAGGTGTAAGCATCAATTGTCATATCGGATTGTCCAACAATTTCGCTGAGGTTGGTCAAAATATCGTGTTACCGGCGACCAGGAATCATGATGTCAGATGTCCGGAGAAATACACAAGGGCATACCTCTCTTAAGTTGGTTACACAATATATATTAAACCTTTGACCTTGGAGCGGTGGTTTCCAACCTGTGGTACACGGGTGGAGGTAACTAAGGTAAGGAGTGCGCGAACATAATGTATAAATGAATCAAGCCTGTAACTCTTATCAGCTACTAGCAATCCCGCACGGCGTTTACCGTGACCCACACTTCAAAAATATGTTAAAAATAGAATAATTAAAAAACTAATTACAATTTTTTAGAATCCAGCTTTGAGGTGCATTCGGACCCCCTTCCGTTCACCTATGTTGAGACATTTCAGATCTCTTGCGTGCAGTAGATTTGGTTTGGCATCCCACAGACACACAAACACTTCCTTTTATTATTATTATTATTATTATTATTATTATTATTATTATTATTATTATTATTATTATTATTATTATTATTATATAGATGTATTGTAGGCCTACATTGGGGGTCACAGTGATCAGGCGTTCGTCCGGCCCGACGTACGGCGGTACTGACAGATCTCTAAAAATGCGTCGGGGCGCGGCCCCTGGGCAATGTTACGGACGGGGTCCGGGCATAGCTAAGACCCCGACAAGATCATCTGTGTGTGAGGAGCGGGACACACACTAAGCGGTTGGTAGTGCGTACCCGTGTAGCGGGGGTAGTGTCAGGGCACCTCCCGAAGGTCTTCACACTGGGCAACTCCCAGCTTAGGTACTCAAATAAAGTTGTCTGGGCGGTATATTAATAAAGTTGAGGTATGTAGAAGAACTGAATTAGTTGAGAAAAAGGTTTCGAGGTGGATGTTCGGAGGCTAAGCTCCTACTATCCTCCTGATGGGTGATATTAGGAGGAGCCAATTCTATTAACCAACCGCCGCACCGTGTAAGGGGTATGTGGTATTACTAAGTAAACCCAAGGCAAGGCTGGCATGGAGGGCTGGTACTAGTTTTTACGGGTACCTAAGTACCGGAATGTCACGTCATCGGACTTCGTCCGTCCGGGTCGTAAGAGTGTGCCGTTCCGATGGAATCTGTGTTAGCATTGTTAGGGTTCAAATGAGCCCAGGCAGTGTATCTGGAACCCTTACGGGTTCTTCGGAGATTTAGCGAATACGCAAATGTAGTTCAACATTATGTAAAACATCTCATATATTTTTGCTTCAATCTTTCTGTCATCCAATCAAATTTTATCTATCCTTGGAACAGGTAATTTTTTATTCTTTCTGTAATGGTCCAGTTGGTTTTGAAATATTACCTGTCTCGGTTTTTGAATTTTACTGTCACCCTGTACTGCCTTTTAATTTATTGTCACCATGGTCCATTTGCTTTTTAATTTTACTGTTAGCCGATTTATTTAGGTTTTAGATATTACTGTCAATGCTTTGGTTTTTAATCTTCCTTTACATGTCAGTTAAATTTATTATAGTCACTGCCCGGTTGTTTTTTTATAACTTATGCACTTTATGTCAATTTTCATGAAATTGAATTGATGGTTATATTTAAAAAAATATTATATAATTTATGCTTGGAATACAAATAAACTTCACCACACAAACACTGTAAAATTTATAGAGTATCAGCTAGAATTTGCGTGATTATATTTTGTCGTCTGAAATTTAAATAATTTGTATAAAATAAATACTTAAAAAAAATTTAGCATTCGTCATATTAAGACATTATTTTTTTAAAACACAGACTAGACTAGAGAAAACTTTTAAGTTAACTTTTTATTTATTTAAAAAAAATCTCTGAGAGGCCTTTTTGAAGAAATGTTTCCACCATTGGAGAAGGTACACGACGTAAAAAGGTTAAAATCCACTGAATTTAAAAATAACTAATTACCTCATATACTTTAATAATATATTTACTGACTAATTAAAAATTATGTTTAACAATGAAAAGCAAGGTTTGATAAAATTACATTTATAATCTGTTGCTACTTATTCTAAATTTCAAATTTTAGGTCAATCTCGGTGGTCTTGAGGAACAGCTTGCCTCAGAACCGATTGTTATGGGATTCAACCACACCGGGTTGATCATATTTTTTTGAACAATTACTCGGACAGAACTTCCTTCGGTGGAAACAGTTTATTAAATGTCATTTCTAGGCTGTGTATAATTCAGTAACCGTTTGATTTAAAATAATTTTTACACTTTTAATTTATAAAATCACAAACCCATTTCCTAAAAATATTTAATTTTGGGAAACACCTAAAGTCTAAATTAAAGTATAAAAAGGACTAAACCCATGTGAATGTGCATAGTATTTTTTTCGTAGTACTGTAATGATAAGCATCTTTTTACAGTCCTCTGATTTTTAACTGTACATACATGTTTTATCTTCAAACACTAAGCTCTGTTAGATAAGCCATAATGACCACCTATTATGACCTAAGAGTTGAATGACATTACTATATTCATTTACTAGGCATAATTAATTTATAATATACGCCACCTACCTTTTCCCTTTATCTATTTTCCTTATATCTATATTATCATTAAATTAACATAAAAACTTGATATGGTAAATTAAGGGGGATGCCAAGGTAGCGAGATATTGCCAATACGATGTTGCACTCAGGTTAAATATTGACAAAACCTTTATATCATAGTTGATTACTGAATGAACACAAAAATTTCTATACTATGCATTATACTAAAATTTTGTATTGGATTCACCTGAAAGCCAAAATCCACGTATTTTACATAGCCATGTTCTTGGTGTATGACATTCACATGACTTTTGCAGTCACATTTAGGTATACTAAATTTGACTGTCAAGTGAAGTGCTAAATATTTTTTGCCGATCTATGTTCGCTAGGGATACAAATTGTTGTAGCTTCAAAGCGTCACTTAGTCAGCACAAAGAGCATGGGGCTACTGTGTTGATCATTTACAATCTAATTGCCAAGGAACTGGTATAGTGATATAGTGATATCCGATTTTATACTGTTGGTGATGTCGTGTATGCCTTACGGTGAGCAGTAAGTATAATGATACCGGGTTTTATGATGATGACGCATGCATGCCTTACTGCACACTTGTTATCACACGGTTATGTGATCTGATTATATGTTATGCTTATTCTTATGAAATGAGTAAGAATTTTAATGTTGCACACGATTTATTTAGATGATTGCACCTTCAGTGTTGTAGATTTGATATTAAAGTGATACAGTTTTTGTGTGATATTATTATTTTTCTGTGTCAAGATAACTATTTCTGTATTCTGAGTATGGTTTACCGTCACTGTGTGGATTCATACGCCTTGCTTCTTGGACCTCTTGTCACCAGTGTTAAAACTAACTAATAGGAGAACTCCTGGCAACCTGATGTTGTGAAGGCTAGCTTTCTATTGGGTAAAGGAGCCAGCATGTCACATGATTTTTTCAAAATACAACGGAGTTTGTCTTTTAAAGAAAGAAGTTTTAAAACGTAGTGTATTGAAATTTCTTCCGAAAACGCGTGATTCTCCATGGATGACGTATTAAAAGGAAACTTTATATACATTTATTTAAAGAAAAATACACTTCATCCATGACTTTTTGAATATATGAGAGGGGTCCAAAACAGTATCATTACAAGGAGCGTAGAATGGATATTTGTGAAACAATATGTAATTTAATGAGGGGGGTCACAACACACATTGAATTGTATTATCGTATGTATTTTCCTCTACCCTATTTTGTTCTCCTACTGCCGGACAGCTCCACCCAGTAACATAACAGTAGCTCAATCTCCAACGTTTATGAATTTTTGCTCGACTCTTCTAAGCGCCTTAAACTAGTATCTTAACGAGCCAATCAAAATTCATAGACAAGAAAATAAATTCAATAAATAAGGTAACAATAACATGTTTTATTAGGTATGTTACGACAACCTTTGGTTGAGGGAGCGGACCGCTAGATAGCATAAGTTCCATTTAAAAAAAAACCTTATAAATAAAAAAAACAGACATCATGATAAGACTTATCATCACAGCTGTTAATATTTTATTGGCTTCTATTTCTACACCTTGTTCTTATCTAATGAGTAATAGGCTCACCGGAAGTATATTGTTATCCGTGATATAAGTTCCGGCGCATAAGATGAGATACAAAATAGCTTTACTTAAAAAAATAAAAGGTACGAGGAACCGCTCAGACTTTCTCGCTACTTTACCTAAACTATGTTTATAGCTAGGGGTTGCCAGATTTTTTTATATGGTAAATAGGGACAGAAAAAATACATTTAAGTATCACAATTTTGTTCAATTTTTACGACAAATTAAATAAATGCTTTTACATACTACCAAAAAAAACGCAGCATTAATAATTTAATTTAAAAATAAAGACAACAAAAGTTAAAAGTTTACTCATATTTGAGAAATATGTTGCCTCTCCATGTTGCGCTGTCTTTTCCGGCATGTTAACACTGTAAATTAATTTAATATGTAAATAAATTTTAGAACTACGAAACAAACATATCCATGCATTTTCACTAACACTCACCAATGACGCAATGAAGTACAAATTCAGAGAGAATGTAATCACTAAACTTGTGGAATGGGACGGGACTTTCCAGAATTTTGCTATACTCATGCATACCAACAAGGCCGTAGCCGGGGGCCAGTTTTGGGGGTTCAAACCCCCCAAAATTTTATGAACAATATATATATATGGCTTTATTTATGGTTCAAACCATATCAAAATTAAGAAACAAGTACAAATTAGGGGCTGTGTTACCATAAAAAGCACTTCAGAGACGCTTCTAGAAGTGTTTAATATTTAGAATTTTTTCCTATCCTTCGGCAGTTATGGTGTTATGTTGCCAAAGAACACTTCAGATAACTTCTAGAGGTGTTTAATATTTAGAATTTTCCTAGCCTTCGGCAGTTATGGTGTTATGTTGCAAAAAAAAACTTCAAATAGCTTCTAGGACTGTTTATCATTTATAATTTTTTCTAGCTTCTGGCAATTTAAGGGATGTGACCACCAAACCCCCCGTGAAATTATTGGCTGGCTACGGCCTTGCTACCAACCTGACAAAAATAATGTTAATAAGCTCCTACATTAATGATTGCTGGATAAAAGATAACAAAACAAAATAGTTAAAAACCGGGACAGTCCGGAAAAACGTAAGTCTTTCAATACTATTACAGCTCGTAAGATATGTGAAACGAAGTAATGTATATTGTTATAGAAACATAATGGGAAAAATTAGAACATCGCATTTCACCAAGAGCAAACATGAAATAATAGACACTGTTATAGAAACTTATTATTTGTTCTGTGCATTTCTAACTCCCCATTTTACAAAACTCTATTTAAAATAATTTGCCTACAGCTCAGTAAATCCTGATTTTATATTGTATTACTACTAGCTGTTACCCGTCACGGCTTCGCCCGACGATAAGTTTTAACATTAGTATTGTAAAATTAATGTAAAATCAAAGGTTGGGAATAGTCCTATATGTTGTTCCAGGACATACTCTACCTACATACCAAGTTACATTCGAATCCGTTCAGCAGTTTTGTCGTGATTGAGTAACAAATATACAAACATCCAAACACACAAACTTTCGCATTTATAATATTAGTAAGATTTTAAATAAAAGTTGTTTATTTTTAAGAATCCTACAATTTTAAATGATAAGTTATTTTGTATCTCAAAGATATGCGGGAATATGATTAAAATTGGAAATGTACGCGAATATTAAGTACCCAAAAGTTATTTTCACGGGAAAAGAAGATGCTCTATTTTGTTTCGTAATATTAAGGTGGGATGGAGGGTGAAGCGAGAAAAGGGCATGTTTTTTGCAATTTTTATGCCAAAACATTTTTTTAGTCGAAATAAATAAAATATTTCTCCAGTAGAAACATATAGTTTAATTTTTTTTCACATGGTGATATCAACAGTTGTTTAATATCTGTCATGAGCATGGTGTCATTATTTTAACAAACTTTTTAAATGAAGAGAAAAATTGTCAATAAATTCCAGGACGCCCTTGACAGATATTCAAAAAAATTTGAACACAACTTCCTTCGGAGGGGAAGTAAAGCCGTCGCCGGTCCCATGTCAATTGTGGCATGCACAAGAACTCTGGAAGGTATGTGAAAATACTTTCCCGACATAATCGGTACGGTCCTTTCGCTATCACGCATAGAAATTCTCGTACGCTGATGTATTATTAGCACCACGTCTTACTACCCGTTACTTAATGGGTTAGGAATTGGAATGTGAATATAGTTAGTAACAGCATTGCATCGAGGAAGAGTGGAAACATTTAGGAAATCACTCCAGTTCACAACAGATTCGACTCGACTTCCGTCCTCGCAGTCGAGCTCAACGACAGCGCTTAGAACTACGCCACGAGGCGGGTCGTACGCTGATATAATCATCGGTTCGAATGCACGTAATACTCAAATATATTTTTATATATATTATCACCGCGTCTACTACCTTCTGCTAGCGCACTACGTAATGTGTAATGGTAGGGTGATTGTGAGATGAAATGGAGGACCTACAGTTTAACATGGGATCCGAACCACGGTGGAGGCCTGGCATTCCACACATTCACAAGTTGTGATTAATACACTTTGTCAGAGGTGAAGGAAGGGTTTGGCAATCAGATAAAATCTGTGCCGGGACCGAGGATTGAACCCCGGACCCCCAGCACAGAAATCTGTCACCTTGCCCCTAGACCGCCAGGTAACCCTGCCTCAGTTTTAAAAAAATGAAAAAAATCTTAAATTCGACTTTTTTTTAACGATCACAATAGTTCCTCTGAGTGGTGGTCGAGGGGAGTGGGGCGGGGATCACGAAAATTCCAAGGAGCCTGTGGATACGTGGACTACGCGTCAGTCTCTAGTTTGTCGGTACCGTTGAGGTAAGGGCAAGCCTTTTCAACCCTCCATCTTCTCAAATGCGGGTGTATTTCCTGTAAAAGTTACCATACTCATCCCTACCTCATTAGTATGATTAATTGCGAACTAAGGGGTCCGCCTCAGTCATCGATAAATTACCATCGCCGTCCGGCTTAGAATACAATGGTCTGTGTGGTTTTCTGGAACTACTTCTATATTATGTCTAAGCTTATTCTCCCTCCTGCGCAGCAATATCCCGCTTACCGAGGCGTAGATACAGCACATTCAGATGGACGGGTACCATAGAAGCAGTCTAGCGCCAGCTTCCCTATGATGGCCCCTCCCTCAGAGATTGAATGACGTCACATCCGGTGACTTTGACTTCTTTCCTCTTTCGTACGAGTCTCTTTCTCTCTCTCGCTTGGTTTCGTGTATACTCAGGGTTGCCAACTTTAAGTATCAAGCGACAATACACGAACCTGGATAGGTCGTCCGTCACTCTCGCGATATATCGGACCGCCCGATGACGAGGAGATCGGGGTTCTGATCTCGGTCGGGTGTGCCGGTGGGTAGTTTTCCCCCCTAAATGGTTTTACACTCTCCCTCCACGCCAATGTGGGTTCACTTTCTCTAAATTCAACCTTCCTCATCCCTAAATCATTAGTGTAATATGCATGCGACCTGAACAGGTAGTAAGGCGCAGTGCTAAACAAATAAATTGAAAATAAATAAATTCAAGTGGCGATAATTGCGATTAGGCCCGCAAATATTTTCGACTTACCTGGAATCAAATCAATGTATCTTGTGAAGAAAAGATGGGGGTTCATGATCTAAAACTTGGATTCTAAAGCAGTAGAACTCGATAACATCGATCAGATGGCTAAATATTATTTATAGTAATGCATTAATTATAAATTATATTGTTACTTTATAACAGGGTTCCAATAATGGATCGTCCGATTGGACAGAAGGTGAAATTACAGAACAAATAGTTTCTAAAACATTACAGTTGGTAACATTGTGACAATAGAACAAGTAGTATCCAAATCCTAAGGTTGGAAACATTGTGCCAATAGAACAAGTATCCAAACCGAACCGTTGGTAACATTGTGACAATAGAACTAGTAGTATTCAATATTACGGTTGGCAACATTGTGACAAATAGAACAAGTATCCAAACCGAACCGTTGGTAACATTGTGACAATAGAACTAGTAGTATTCAATATTACGGTTGGCACATTGTGACAATAGAACAAGTAGTGTCCAAATCTTACAGTTGGCAACGCTTATGTGTAGGGGCAAGTGGAGCGGGAGGAATGGATGGGGTAGGTGGGGGTGTAGCGGGTGGGGGGGGCCAAAAAGCAGAGGAAACATCGGTTGGTTAGTTTAGTTATGTTGGCGGCGATTAGCTAGAATAGATTGATACAAGCTGGAAAGGAAATATAGCCCTGGGGAGAGGGTGGGGGGAGGGAACTTGCGAGATAAAATCTTTATAAATATCACGCGTGCACACAATTGGAAAAAAAAAAACTTTCTCCTTGGACACTTATAGCACGGAGACTGCCATTCAGTATAGTTCGCTGTTGTCTCTGCTAGAGTGGCTTATATCCGAGGTTTTGAACAATTTTTTGTCATTTTTATAAAAAGGTTTTCAAATGATTAAAAAAAACTACCAATTATATCAATGGAAATAAATGAAAAAACCCTTTTCCCAAGCTAAGTAAGATGTCCTATATTGAGCGTTTATGTGCTAGATTGAGCGTTATGTCCTATATTGAGCGTTATGTCATATATTGAGCGTTATGTCCTAGGTTGAGAGTTATGTCCTAGATTGAGCGTTATGTCCTAGGTTGAGCGTTATATGATATATTGAGCGTTATGTCCTATATTAATTAATTAATTTTAGCACCACGTCTTACTACCCGTTCGGGTTATACGCTTAAGTACTAATTACACTAATGGATTAGGAATTGGGAAGGTTGAATTTAGAGGAAGTGAACCCGCATTTGTGTGGAGGGAGAGTGGAAAACCATTTAGGAAAAACCACCCCCAGTTCACCCGACCGAGATTCGAACCTCGATCTCCCCGTCCTCGGTGGTCTGGCGCAACACGACTGGAGCGTTAGCCAACTACGCCACCGAGGCGGGTATATGTCCTATATTGAGCGTTATGTCCTATGCTGAGCGTGACCTCCTGCGCTAAGTAAGATGTCTACCCTGATTTTGGTTGGAAGAACAGTAGAGAAAATTCAAACATATTTCTTTGTGGCCAACATTGATAAGATTTTATTGGATTATATGTGTTACTTTATAGGTATTGATGGTATCAATCAAAGATGAGAGTTGCAGATAACGTGACTTTTTGTATGCATATATTAAAATGGTTTTGGTGACTTTAGTTACTAGCTTCTACTGTTCTTCCTACCAATATCATACTTTATATTGAAAATCTAGATCAATATATAAACTGAGCAGGGACGTTTCTGGTAAATAAGTTGCGTTATCATGTGCTGAAATAACCTTTTTGTTACCAACCATCGTAAAGTGCGCGGTAAATCTTAAAACACAATAAATAAATAAATAACCAATAAAAGTTTCAGGCGAGCCAGAGAAGAAGAAGAAGTTGATGGTGTTTTACGACGGGGGGTTGGGGGGGACTCCCCTTGACCCCGGTAAAACAGGTGGATGACACTTTAGTGCCACCATTACTCTTTCTTCAGCCCGGGGACAAAACAAAAACAAGGCTTCATGTATGACATATGTGCGCGTGTGTTGGGGTTACTAGACAGGGACAGAGAGTATTAGCAAGACGTGTTATCAGGGTAGCTTACTGATTACTTACTTTTTTCTAGCACTGATCTTACTACCTGTTCAGGTTATACACATAACGCATAGTATGTATTAATTACTATAATGAATTAGGGATGGGGAAGGTTGAATTTAGAAGACGTGTACCCGCATACAATATGTATGTATTATCTATGGACCATTAAAACGACATCTACATTAAGATTCTGATAGAAATAACTATTTTGAAAATAAAAAAAATAATATTATCGACAGTGAGAAACATATTACTTCATTTTACTTTTATTTTATAGGTTCTGAGATTATAAAAAATAACAGCTGCACACATCACATGACTTGACGTACGAATACATGAAAGTAGATCTAGTAACTATTCTAGCTGTCAGAAAACTGGAAAATACTTTTTCCAACTCCCACCAGTGATTTCAGAATATCTTTCCCCGAAAACGCAAAGAAAAAAAAATTAATTGTCAGTTTAGAATTGGTCGGTTTTTTGTTTAATTATTTCTGGCTCTCCGTATCTGGTGAGCTCTCGAGCAAAGACGTCAGTCTCATCTTGTCCGGTGACGAACAAGTAGAGGTTCGAATCCCACTCTGGTGTACTTAGTAATGTTTCCCTGTGGGGATAAATTTCCTCTAAATCATATCTATTAGCATCCCTAGCCCATATACGGATATCACCAGGACGGATATCACCAAGACGGATATCACCAAGACGGATATCACCAGGACGGATTACACAAGGGCGGATATCACCAAGACGGATATCACCAGGACGGATATCACCAGGATGGATTACACAAGGGCGGATACCACCAAGACGGATATCACCAGGACGGATATCACAAGGGCGGATATCACCAAGACGGATATCACCAGGACGGATATCACCAGGACGGATTACACACGGACGGATATCACCAGACGGATATCACCAGGACGGATATCACAAGGCGGATATCACCAAGACGGATATCACCAAGACGGATTACACAAGGACGGATATCACCAGGACGGATATTACAAGGACGGATATCACCAGGACGAATAGTAGTAGGACACGGTACACGGGAGGAAAAAATAAGGACGATTTGTACATCCCTTGGTATAAGACACGAGTCACAGCATGGGGCATGCGCACAAGTGATCACTTCTCAAAACTAAGTACAGAGGGTATATCTCTCTCTGTCTTACTCCTAAAACACACTCACATATACATACAAAAAAAAAACACACGTCACTTACAAGAACTCCTGCTATAAATGTTTAAAAAAAAATAGTAATAAGAGAAGAAATAATCTTATATTAAATAGATTTTTCCCGCGCTTCCCTCCCCCCACCCTTATCATCCCCTGCCCGCTCCTAAACACATGCCCCCCCCACCCCTTTTTTTCTTCTCCAAGTGATGTATTTAATAATAGAACTAAACGTGTGGCCACGGCTCGCATTCCGCTGGCTATTGACACTGGTAATAAGACATCAAGGGTGTGGACAAATAAACCGACTAAGTCACTGTTAAAACAAAAACAACCAAATACTATGATAATTCTAAAGAACGCACTAGGAAACATTGTCTGCCAACATGTTGCCCTTGTTTCGGAAACAGTTGGACAACATTTTTTCATGTTTCCTTTGTGTTTCTCAGCGGGGAAAACATGTTTCTCGTGATCCATTTAAATGAGTTATAAGAAACATTGTTGGCCAACATTTCCCGACAACAAGCAACGTGAGCTAGTAGGTAAGATCGCAGAGATCTAAATCGTGTGTCTATTTTTTCCATTATCCTGGGACCAACCAATTTGTAAAATAACTTGAAAATCTGTAGAAGACACGCGAGGAAGTTCCTAAAGCCACTGTCGTCTTTGAGCTCCAGTTCTGTCAGAATATTATTTGCATAATATGAACCATTTTGAAACACTTGACAGATAAACCCCATTTCTTCTTCTCTGTCTTCTTGAAAGCTCATAACTACATACAAAGCCAAGTCATAGCAGAATCCTCAACAGACATCTTTCACTCGACTGAACTCTGTATGGGAAACAAATGTTTCATCATTGTAGTCTGGACGTGAAACAATGTGTCTTTAAAGTTTGCCAACAATCTGTTTCCCATGTTGGCCAACAGTTGTGGAACAGTTGGGGAACGTTTGGCAAACAGTTGGGCAACAAAGTTTCCAAGTGTGTACTAAGCTTTAGGGACATAACCAATGGCGGTGGTAAGAATCTTCCTCGGCCCTGGAATAAATATTCCTCTACCAACCCTAGATATATTTCAAATCCGCTGATATTATCGAATATGAAGCTGAAATATGACCTTAAGGTGGGAATGTAGGGGACACGAGAAAAGCCCAGTGTTTTTGTAGTTTTTATACCAAAAAAAATTTTTTTTTCGTCAAAATAAATTAAATATTTCTTCAGTAGAAACATAAGAGTTTAATTTTGTTCACATGATGATACCAACAATTGTTGAATATCCGTCAAGAGTGTCCTGCAAATTAATGACAACTTTTTCTCTTCATTTAAAAAGTTTCTCATCTAATGCCGCTATGCCCATGAAATATATTCAACAATTGTTGATATCACCATGGTAAGAAAATTAAACTCTTTATGTTTGTATAGAAGCAAAGTTTGATTTTTTTCCCCAAAACGAGTTTTGTTATAAAAGGATGTAAAAAAAACACTGGCGTTTCCTATAATCCCACCTTAATCAAACTCCAAATGACTTTTAGATTCATTCAAATTTAAAAATAATTACTGAAGAATACCATTTCAAAAAAATCTTTGATGCATCTAGTTGTCAGAAAATAATCAAGCGAGGAGCATTTTAAATGATTTCTAAGGTCATCCAAATTTCAAAAATTTCTAAGGAAGGACCATTTAAATAGGTTATTGAAGCATGTAATGTTGAAGAATTTTCAACTATGTTTAAGAGTCTATATATTATGTATAGGTTGGTAGAAGATAGTTTTGTGTAAATTCCAGTAAACACCACAACTCGTGTACTGTTAAAGGTTTTGACAATATCTAACCTAAGCGCAACATCTGATTGGCACTATCTCTGCTAGTTAGGGAGTACCCAAAAAACTAGTACTCTTTAGAAATGTCAGAAAAAAACAAAATATATGACACATATACTCCATTCATGGTAGAGTTACTCTCTGAAAGGTCTTTTTTTCTACCAATATACTACTATATAATAGATCTATGTAGGAAAAAGGCCTTGCAGTAAACAATTCCCACGCTGAACAGACTTTAGGTAAGGAGCATCGTAAACATATAAATTAATTATCATTGCGAGTTTGAAACAAGTGTGACTTGGTCGATTCTTAGTTCGTGCCGTTCGTGTCGTCGTGTTTCCACACCACATATGTATATGAGGCAGGGCCGCACGCATTCTGGTGAGAAAAAAAATTATTATAATTGATGTCTTGGCTTGATAATGCGCGTGGCGGTGACTGGATGATTGGGGGGTCCCTGTTTAGACGCCAGGCCATCATGAGGCCTTTTTATGACGGCCGTTAAGGGGGTCACCTACCGGAGCGCTGAGGCATGTTGCAGACGTCCGCAAATCTCGCGTTATTTAAGGCGGCCCCCTTGTTTAGCTAGAGGCCATACGGCTTAAAAATGCAATGCTCTTCCTCGTTTTATAGAACTAGTTTTATATTCTGTCTAAGATTATGCTTCTTTTCGCCCTTCACCTACAACTACCCTTTATTATGTCAATAAGAAGAAACAGATAACTACGAAACTTGTTATCTCAAGGTGAAAAAGGAAAAGTCACTGCTATTTCTTAGATCCCTTAAAATTTTATGTTGTGAACCTATCAAAATATTACTGTATTTGTTAGAGGGCAAAATCTAGAGCCCTTTTTCATTAAGTCTCGTCTCATAGTCCCGCAAATATGATTAACAAGTCGTGGAAAATTAACAAATTTCAAATTTTCCCACTTTTTTCTTTTTTTTTTCTAAAACTCAAATTATAGTTTTTTTAAAAAAGAAACCCGCCTCGGTGGCTTAGTTGGCTAACGCGCTAGTCGTGTTGAGCTCGGCCGCTGAGGACGGGGAGATCGAGGTTCGAATCTCGGTCGGGTGAACTGGGGGTGGTTTTTCCTAAATGGTTTTCCACTCTCCTTCCACGCAAATGCGGGTTCACTTCCTCTAAATTCAACCCTCCCTATTCCTAATCCATTAGCGTAAATAGTACTTAAGCGTATAACCCGAACGGGTAGTAAGACGCGGTGCTAAAATTATTATTATTATTATTATTATTATTATTATTATTATTTTAAAAAGAAGAGCCCCGTTGGAATCTTTAATCTTTATTTTGGCGTGAAATGTATTTTAAAATATCGCATAATGGAACCAAATATTGTGTTTAAGGTGGGAGTGTAGGGGGCGCTAGAAAAGGCCAGTGTCTTTTTCAATTTTTATGGCAAAACTTTTTTTTTTTTGGTCAAATAAAATAAAATATTGTTCCAGTACAAACATAAGAGTTTAATTTTCTTCGCATGATGATATCAACAGTTGTTGAATATCTGTCATGAGCACGGTGGCATTATCTAACACACCTTTTAAATGAAGAGAAAAAGTTGTCATTAAATTCCAGGATATCCTTACCACAGATATTTAAGAAATTTTGAGGTCACCATGTGAAGAAAATTAAATTATATTTTTGTAATGGAGAAATATTTTATTTATTTTGGCAAAAAAAAAAAAAAGTTTTGCCATAAAAAACTGTAAAAAGCCACTGGCCTTTTCTCGCGTCGCCTTCAATCACACCTTGAAGGGGCTGCATAGGTAGCCGAGATATTGCCGCCAATCACGTCATTTTGACTAAACTCTTTTAACAGTAGCTACACGAGTTTGGTGTTTACTGAAATGAACATAAAATTCTCTTCTATGACCCTGTACATATAGGGACTTGTAAACATTAATTAAAAAGTTGAAATTTTCCACTATGGAAAGTACAAAATCCACATATTTCGGTTTGATCGCTAAGACCTAACTGGTCAGGAAACGAAAGGTAACTAGTACAGGATAGTAGAATATATCTCTGTTAATAAAACCATGTAATTTCAAGGTACATTTACACCGAAGCGAACATTGGCGAACACGTGCTAACGAACATCATCAGCGAATGGAGAATTCTGTTTGGTGTCAAAAAGCAGTCAACGAATTGGAGCTAACACCATTCGCTGGTGTTCGCTCATGTTCTGTTCGCATTCGCTGATGATCCGTCCGCTGTCGGTCTCTGAGCGAATCATCAAAGGAAATTCGTGGTCTCCCCTGTTCGCTGTTCGTTCCGGTGTAGACAGTCTCGCCATTTGGACCTTACGAACGCTAGCGAACTGCTCTACGCTGTTTATTCTTTAGTGATTGGAGTTGTTTTTAACTTGTAGTGATTGCTGACGTTTCCGTAAAAATCCCGACACCCAAATTTTCCTCCTTTTCTGAGCAATTTTCCCCATAATTACAAGTGCACCCGCCAAACAAGCTACTGCTAAATGGTCTTCATAATCACTACCTTCCATGGTACACGAGTATTCACAATCCCGGGGTAGTTGCGAATGGGCGGATCTTTTGCGAACATCACCGAATCTAAGTTGTTCCCTCCGGTGTGAGCTCCATTCGAACAGGTCCGAACATCTCCGAATCTAAGTTGTTCCCTCCGGTGTGAACTCCATTCGAACAGGTCCGAACATCACCGAATCTAAGTTGTTCCCTCCGGTGTGAACTCATTCGAACAGGTCCGAACATCTCCGAATGTTCGTTCGCTCGTATTAGCTTCGGTGTGAACGTACTTTGATAGGGTGGTCACAACACAAATTGTATTGTTCATTTGTAGTTTCCTCCTCCCCGTTTGTTCACCTACTGCTGGAAGCTCCACCCAATAACGTTATAAACTCACTCTTTTTTTTCTGCGGTTATTTAATTGTTTATCAACAAGTGTAACTTACCTTTATGAGGTTATATACCCATTGTACAAGTTTACATCTAAAGTGTTAGGGATTAAAAAGGTTGAGAGCAAGTGTACTCAAATTTGCAAAAGAGGGAAATTAGAAAAATCATTCAGAAAAAATCACCCTCATTTCCTTTGACCAGGATTCAAACCCCGATCTCCCCAATCATCGGCAGTCCCAATATATTGGAGGATGACGCCTTTGAGCATTCGAACCACCGAAGCGGGTAAGCTATTCGATTAGAAAATGTATGGGGGGGGTGGGGGGTATGTAGATTAGTATTAAAGTAAATTATAAATATATTTAAAAATTGTTTCGGTTTCAAATTCTCGATTTATCTTGAAATGTTGTCGTGTGTTTTTCGTGTTCGTGCATATAGTGTGTGTGTGTGTATGTGTGAATGTCTGTGTTTGTCGACTGGCCGTGTATCTTTCTCACGGGAGAAGCAAGCGGAAACAGCTGCTTATCACCGCTGTAATTTTACATGTCTCGTGATATCAGAGATGAAAAGCAGGTATTGATAATGTCTTCAGCTGTCTGCTCTTATTAAAGTAGCAAAGCTAACGCCAGCCGATTCATCTCTACCCTCGCATCCTTTCGTCGGGCTGGGGTCCAGCACAATAGTGGACCAAGGGGGAGGGGAACGGGGGGTCATGACCCCCTTATTCCCATCACCCCCCCAAGATTGAGATAATTTTAATACACTATTTAAAACATATGAAGTAAACAGAATATAAAACGATGAATCATAGGTTAAACGTATAGACCTGCTTCGGTGTCGCATAGTTTAGCTAGTATTCCGATGACGGGGAATCGAGGTTCAAATCTCGGTAAGGTGTAATAAAGATGGGTTTCTCCACTCTCCCTTCAAGCAAATGCGGGTACACTTACTATAAATATAACCCTCTAATTCCTAAAACAGCTAGCGTAATTAGTTCATAGGCTAAGCTCATATCCCGAACGGGTGGTAAGACGCGGTGCTAAAAAAAATATATTAAAAAATTAGAAACCGGACCTATGACTTGATATTCAAACGGAAGGCCTATAGGCGCACATTAAAAGTTGCCCTTAAGATCCCTAATTTTTAAGCCTACTTACCCGAGTATTTTACGGGTGTGTCTTTTTTCCATTCTAAATGGTTTCCCCATCCTCCACGCAATGATATTTTTAAACTATTTTTGTATTTTGATTCACAATGTCTTAGGACCCGTTACGGTTTATTATATATATATATAGGGTTAAGAATGCTACTTTTCAGGGTAAGCGGAGTTTGCGTTATATTATTTTATTTTTTTACCGTGGGGCCTTGCATGTTCGTCCTAAGTAAAAGGACATGCTCCTGAAATATCAAACAGTTGAGATATTACTGTTCGCCGACGGCTCTTTCTTGGAATATCACCTTGAAGATCGAATATTTGCAGTAAAATACACGGTAAATATACACAGCTGTTATCCGGGGTGTAACAAACCAGGCCACAATGAAACCAGCTGTCTAGTGGCTCCAACATTCTAAGGTACATCTATCGTATAGGATTGGTGGTAACTGACAACTAGCACAAGATTTGTATCGCAAAAGTTGGATGAAAGTCACTATTTTTTTTTTTATAACGCCGCGTCTTACTACATGTTCGGGTTATACACTTAAGATGGGGTGCTAGTGAGTGTGAGTTTAGGGAAGTATTTTTGAAGTTTTTACAGCATAAACATTTTTGGCCAAAATAAATCAAATATTTCGTCCATAGAAACATAGAGTTTAGTTTTATGCCCATGCTAATCTCAACAGTCCTTGAATATCTGTCAAGGGGGTCCTAGAATTTAATGACAACTTTTTCTCTTAATTTAAAAAGTTTGTCACCAAATGCCACCATGCTCATAGCCAGATATTCAAAAATTGTTGAGATTAGCACGTGCAGAAAACTAAACTATATGTTTTTATAGAAGAAAAATTTGATTTATTTTGTTCAAAAAATGTTTATGCTATAAAAACTGCAAAATTAGCGCACTAAATTCGCGCTCACTAGCACACAACCTTAAGGACCGGCTACACGGAGCCGCACCGCACTGCATTTTTCCGGTGGAATGTTATCCATGTTTTTAAATGCAAGTGGCTACACGAGTCTGCATCGCACCGCATCGGCGCGGACGAATCGTCGAGAGAGCACTGCTCCGCACTTTTGCGGTGCGGAGCGGACCATGTATCCACCTACCACCGGAAATAAAATGTTCGGGAGCTTCCGAACTTTGTTTTCATGGTAAAACTAAGCATTTATTTCACAGCCGTGTCACGTGTGACGCTGTAGTCATTGTTTCCAACATTACGTACAAGATAAACAATATTATATACAACAACTTATTGAACAACAAGCATTCTTCTTCTTAATTATTAGCCAACTTAAAACTTTATTCTTCGTGATTGATAGCTAACTTAATTTTATGAAAATAGGTGAAAACCTATGCAAGTAAACATAAAAATACAAACTTATTTTGTAATAAAACTCAGTCTATAAAGAATAAAAATTGTTAGAAAAAGCGGTGCATTGCGGGTCAGCTCCGTGTAGCCAACTATTATTTTCTAAGTAATACCATCAATCAAAAGTGTTAATAAACGCTTCTAAATAAAATTCACTAATGGTGACTGACTACATGATTGGATTTTTCGTAGCTAATTGAAAGAACAAAAAATATGACTATGCTTTTTGATTCGTGGTTGTGACAACAGCATATATTATATAGTGCATGAAATAATAATTCACAAGTTGTGATTAATACACGTCTTGTCAGAGGTGAAGGAAGGGTTTGGCAATCGGATAAATCTGTGCCGGGACCGAGGATTGAACCCCGGACCCCCAGCACAGAAGTGTGACAACTAACCCCTAGACCACCAGGTCACCCTATCTTCTTATAATTGGCCACCATAAATTATAAAATAATGTTTCTTATAACTTAAAGAAATAATTTTATTTTGTAAACATATGCGCATGAACATAGCCAAAAACTGTTTTAATGACGCCCTTGTTTCGGCTGTCTCACCATCTTAGTTTATGAAGAGAAGGCAGCCTTTTAGAAGCTCTCATTTAAAAAAATTAAGTGAACTACAAACGGCGCTTTCACAAAAAAAAAATCCAAACAATTATTTTCATCAATTCCAGGGCCGCATCTGGGGCGGGGATCAAAGGGGGCAATTGCCCCGGGCCTCACATTCCAGGGGGTCACATTTCCTCCAAAAATTATTAAATTCAATTACAGTTATTCTAAATTTCGCATCAAATAGTGTCCAGATAATTAACAGCAATAAGTATTCGCTTAGTTTTAGGATTCCAATCCATATTCCTGAAAACCCTAACTTAATGTAATTTAAGATTTACGTTATTCGAGTAATGTGCTGCAGTACAGTAGAATACGCCACCATTGTGCTACCGCTGTTGGCCCACAGACAGTGCATTGGTGCAAAGAGGAATTTACTTTTGTTGGATTGAGTGTTTGCATTTAATTTAGTACAGTCATTTGATGGGTTGATCAATATTCCATAAAACACGAGAGATTATTAAATAACATAGGTACCTAGTACACATCAATCAATATATTATAACGATTTAGTGCTAAAATTGAAAAACTGCCGTTCAAAGAGGGGAGAATCACATTTTTTGGCCCCGGGCCTAACAATTTCTTAAAACGGCCCTGATAGATTCGTATTTAAATAATATGAAAACGCTTAAAAGAAAGAATTAATTAAAAACAAATTGTTTGTTGTGGACGTTATGACTGACAAACGTGACATCAGTTTAATACATAATCTTGCAGATCACGTGGTTTGGCGAAAGGTATTTTTAACTAACGATAACGACATATAAAGTATGTAGGAAAAAGACCGCAAGGGAAGCCAAGAAAAAGATGGGAGAAGCAGATAACAGAAAATGTTCGTGTGAGAGGAGAAGAATGGAAGAGATTAAAGGAGTAAGGGTTCGGCCAGACTGAGCGAGCGACTAAAATATAAAATAGAACACATGGGTTGTAATGAGAGGCGGCCAGACTGGAGTGCGCGAGCGAGCGACTGAGCGCGCACGCTTGAAAGATAGAACTGGTTCTATTTTTCAAGCGCGCACGCTCAACCCGGTACAGTCTAATTTACAGGCGCTAGGCAATATTATTGTATGTTGGTTCGTTGAGTGCCAGGAAAACTTCTCATTTTGACATTTTATTACTATCGATAGGTTTAGCACACTTGTTACTAACGGCCTAATTTAATTGCTAAGATCATACACCATACATATATGTATATATGTTCACTGAGCCAAGATTCGGAGCCTCCTCGTCAACAACTATAGAGAGCTATCTGCTAATCGCACGCTCGTCAGTCTGGCCGAACCCTAAGAACGGTGGGAGGATAGAGGAAGATGGAGATATTTTACTAAACTGACCCGGCCACAGACTGGAAACAGTTAATGATGATGATGATGAATAACGATATAAAGGGGCCCATACTGTCAAACATGTTTGACAAGAGTACTTGACAAGCATGCTTGAATCGCTTCTATAAAACCCTATGTGTTGTGTTTTACAACGTCACATGTATATTCTTGAATTTATTTATTTTTTGTTTCTGAGAGTCATAAGCTTGTCGTGGTTGCAAGCACGACCACACGTTTTGAAGCGCGCTTGCGCAAACTCTTGTTCGGAAACGGATAATCAAACAAGTTTGATATCTTGTCAAGCTCAAACAAAAGCCATAAATTGTTCTTACAGACACTCAAAATGCTTGGGCAAGCATGCTTGATAGTCTGTGGGCCTCTTTAGACTAAAAAATTAGGAAAATAATACATTCGGGGTAATAGATTACTATTACTCGGTCAGTAAGTTGTAAACGTCTCGCCTGCTGTCGGTCAAAGACAAAACCATTTTATCGATAGGGCTAAATATTTCATAGGTTCCCCCTGAAGTATTTTTGGATTGATACAACCCTATAATAATTAAGGTTAAGGGTGAAAAAAGAAAATAACGATTTTTCTAAAAACCAGCTATAATTATTTCTATTAAAATTGGTATCTAGGCACTGTTTAACATTATAAACAAAATGGCGTATCTCATTTTTCTGAGAAAAAAAATAGAAGGGTGCTTTACATATCTCTAATTATGTTCATATCTCAGAAACTCTTTTGTGATAAGAAATAACTTATCAGTGAAAATATTTAGTCGTATTTAAAATGTAAAGTATACCTTTATTTGAAATATATATTTTATAAAAAACAAAATTGTTTCCTAACTATAAGCACATATTTTTAAAGTGAGGTTTCGGAAAAGGGGAGTTGAAAATTTACAGAACTAATACACTCCAGATAATTAGAAAATTATTTAGACAAGAAACTCCAAAATCAAGGGCCAGGAGAGGGGGGAAGTGTTTCTAAATTATTTGCGAAACTACTTCTTGGTGAGGTAATTTTTATTATTTTTTATGTAGAAGACTAAACACCTTAAAAATGATGAAACAACAAAACCAAAAAAGAGGTTGAATTAGTGTAAGGATTAACAGACCCCATGGTCAGTTCACCTGACTACTAGTCTAGGGTTCTAGGTTCGATACCCTGCTGGTACCTTGGGTACTTTTCCCGAAAGGTGAATTATCCCGACGTTCACCAAGGTTTGGTTAGTTAGGCTTAAGTTAGGTTTAAATGTTTCTTCTGGTTCCACACCCTCATACTCACTATCACCATCACCTCATCTCATCGGGACATGAAAAGAGCCTCCACGGAAAGGATGTACGATTAGTACATTCGGGTCCCCCTGTACAACGGTACAATAGTACTGGCTAATCTTTCTCCTATTGGGCTACGATTGTTGTAGCCCAGATGTGCAATATTATTATAGTGAATTGACTACAAAATTGAAAAAAATACAACAAACATTTTTAGCAAAACTTGCGTCCATGCAACAGAACAATTAAAATAAACAACATGTGCTGCGATGGATGCTCTAACATCTATGTTCGACGACGGAGAGAGAAACTCCGTGCGGTGCACCGTGCCATTTATTCTAATCGTCCCCAAGCTAGTGTAAACTGCACTATCGATATTTGATGTTTCAAGGCGGGTGCAGAATAATAATGTGTCTGATGGAATACTGTTGTTACGTAGGTGTGGTGGGTGTAGGTACGAAGTAGAGGAACAAGGTTAATCATAAAGAGGACGTTTGTGCACATCACAACTGCCTTTTGGGAGGAGGCCTCTCTCTGACTGATTTCTAACGTAATATTTACACGCGATATCTATCACGCACGTATCAGGAAATAGTAGGGTATATTTTTTTTTTAAGGCTACAGTCATGACATGGACGTTCAAATAAATTCAATTGGCGATCCCTTTAAATGGGTCTAACTCAAAATTACTGCGGAAGAATGGTTTTGTATTTTTGAAGGTGGAAATTTTTCTTGATAACACTTCAATGGTTCTTTGACGGTGCTAAAGTGTGTCCCAGTTTTTTTTAGCACCCGTTACTACCCGTTCCGGTTATACAATTATATACTAAATTAATCTAATGTGTTAGGAAAGATACAAGTCAACGAAAGATGAAGTGTAACCGCATTTGCGTGGAGAGAGTGAAAAACCATATAGGAAAAAAACACCTAACCAGAATTTAAACCCCGGTCCCCCGTCATCGGCGGTCCGGTCTATTGCGAGAGTGACACCTTAGACCATGCGGCGATCTATGCGAGTGTGTCCCCAGTTAATTACATTATTAGGGAAAGGGGGGAGGAGACGTGACCCTCCTGCCCCCTCCTCCTCCCGCAATAAAGATACCACGTGATGTGGACCCATGCTGACGAGGGTGGGTTGGAAAGAGGGTGAGTGGAGAGGGGGGGTGCTTTGAAAACCCACCTGTGCCGGTATGATTACTTTACTTTCCCGTGAACACCCCCTCCCTTCAACGACCTGGTGAGTTCTTCAGTGCGCATGCGCGTATGTACTTAGTCCGTTCCTGCAGCATCTGGTGCAGTGGCTCCCAAACCTTTATTCGGCTGACGAAACGCGTCTACCACCCCCTCCTCCCACCCACCCCCGGTAGATCGTCAAATTTTTCACGCACCCCCCTAGAATCCACCCTTCTGGTTTTTTTTAAATAGTTATAAATAAATCTTTAAAAAGTTTTATTTTCCATCAAAATCAATGTAAAACTGGAAGCAAAATGGACTAAAAATACAGTAGGTCCGCCATTTCCGCGGGTAATAGGCCTACGTTTATAGTTCTACCGCAGTTACGTGAAACCGTGGATAGTACCGAACTATAATATAACATGATATTCATGTAACATACATAGATAGATACGGTAGAGTTTCATTGATAAATTATTAATAGTAAGACATTACCAACATTTAAAAAAATATTATTATTACTAGCCCCACGTCTTACTAGCCGTTTGGGTTGTAAGCACTTACACTAATGTGCAATGGTAGGGTGATTGTGAGATGAAATGAAGGACCTACAGTTTAACGTGGAATCCGAACCACGGTGGAGGCCTGGCATTCCTCACATTCACAAGTTGTGATTAATACAAGTCTTGTCAGAGGTGAAGGAAGGGTTTGGCGATAAGATAAATCTGTGCCAGGACCACGAGGATTGAACCCCGGACCCCCAGCACAGAAGTCTGACACCTTACCCCTAGACCACCAGGTCACCCCCCCAAAAAAAAGTACATAATAACGTGTACTGTAAAATACAGTGTACTTACTACTGTACATTCTTCTTGTTGTGACAATCATTGATGGTGATGATGATGATTATTATTATTATTATTATTATTATTATGATAACGGCGATATGATATCACTTTGCCCACGACGAGGCGATGAAGTGGAGTGATGGGCTAGGCATTGTGAATTATAAACCAATGGTTCTTTAATTAAAAATAAATAAAATTGGATAGCGGTAATCCACGGATAATTGAAACCACGGATACTGAATCAGCGAATACTCATAAAAACTAAGCAGCGTTTGTCGACTTGAAGAGGAAAGTGATTTACAGTGTGCTCTGTCAAAAAACCCAACCTGATAGCCAAGAACTGGTGAAGACTAAACAAGGCTCACTGTGCTGATAACATGACACCCTCTATCCGTAGAAGTCGGCACAGCTCACGAGCGGATGGCGCGGCGGCCGCCCGGTCGGTCGCTATAGCTCGAATGCGCTAGAGAAGAGTAAGTTTTCGGTTGAGGCTTTAGTTATAACATTGACGTAACCTAATCAACATACCTGGTCAACATCAACCTGGACGTTGGTATAACATTTAACGACCAAGCGCTGTAGTAGATTCGTGAGCGTGATAACGGAACTGGAATCGCTTCATTGTTACTCATTTGATAACGTTTCATTACAATACATTGTTAGGATAGTCAAGTTCCGTAGATTACGGTGGGCAGGACATGCAGCGATAATCTAGAATCGTGTTCAAGGTATTGGCTGGAGAAAACCCAATGGGAAGACGCAGATGGGAGGATAACATTAGAATATACCTGAAAGAGATAGGGTGTAATGAGGTAGACTGGATAGAACTAGCTCAATATAAAGCTAGGGTGTAATGAGGTAGACTGGATAGAACTAGCTCAATATAAGGACAGGGTGTAATGAGGTGGACTGGATATAACTAGCTCAATATAAGGACAGGGTGTAATGAGGTGGACTGGATATAACTAGCTCAATATAAGGACAGAGTGTAATGAGATGGACTGGATAGAACGAGCTCAAGATAGGGATTAGGATGTAATGAGGTCCACTGGATAGAAATAGCTCCGAATAGGGATTAGGGTGTAATGAGGTGGACTGGATAGAACTAGCTCAATATAGGGATAGGGTGTAATGAGGTGGACTGGATATAACTAGCTCAATATAGGGATAGGGTGTAATGAGGTGGACTGTATAGAACTAGCTCAAAATAGGGATAGGGTGTAATGAGGTGGACTGGATAGAACTAGCTCAATATAAGGACAGGGTGTAATGAGGTGGACTGGATATAACTAGCTCAATATAAGGACAGGGTGTAATGAGGTGGACTGGATAGAAATATCTCAAGATAGGGAAAGGGCGCTTACTTATGTTAAGTGCGGCAATTAACTTTCGAGTTCCTGATGCCATAGAGAAACTATTTTCTAAAATTTAATGAGGGTCTGCGAGTTGCGACATTTTGGACGCTTGTGTAGATTCATCGAACGAGACGGGGCCTCCTCATGAATGCCCTCATTGCTTCATACGTTTCCTTTTAAAGCAGTGACGTAACTTACAGTGGGCGTTGTTGCATGCTGCTTTAGCAAAATATTCGCCACCAAATGTTGGGCCTTTACCGTGCAAAAATGGTCTAAATAATTCGGTGGCGATCCGCCCCTCCCAACTTCCATAGAAAATAATCAAAAATATTAGAACCAATAGCTTAATGTTGTAAAGAATGGCCGACTATCACCTACCTCACCCTATATACTAAATGACCTCATCAATAAATCTTTCAACTTAGCTCTAATGTGCAGAAAAGCAAGTGGATCAAAACTTTCCAGTAAGTTTGGTAGGAGAGCCAATTATTTCTATTAAAATACCTATTTTTTCTATTAATACCTAATAAAACATTTTACGCCCATGTAAATATTTATTATTTTTACTGTGACAATTAATTTTTGGTTAATGTTTTTAAGTTACAAATTTTTTAGTCAAAATTGTGTTTTTTCCTAAGTCCTTTTTATATTAAAATAATAATTAATTTATATTATTTTTGTAAACTAACAATAACATTATTAATTATCATTATTATTAAAATTATTATAAATAAAAATCTTGATTAGTTAAAATTATTAAATTTATACTTAAAGGATCCTTATGAAAAATAATCGCCCCCATCAACAACAGGTGCCTTTAAAATAATTAAATTAAGTGAAAAATGACAACCTAGACACGGGAATCGAACATGAGACCTTAGGCAAGCCCCGGGTTCGATTCCCCATATTGCTTTTGTAATGTTTCATTTAAATGAATTTTATTTAGCTATCAAGACTAATTCTGTGGATAACCGTTTCGTATCAGTTTGTGATGTACATGAAACAAAAGTATATATAATTATTTATATTATTATTATTAATAGTTATTTCAAGTGCCCATCTTCATATTTTTAACACTTATTTTGGGTACGCAATATATATATATATATATATATATATATATATATATATATTTCAATCAACCAACTATTTAATTAAAACCCTTTTTTATATTCATACCTATGCTTTTTTTAAACTATATTAAATTATTTTAATTTTAAATTTTATTATAGATCACAAACTGAAAATTAAATCGAAACACATAACAGCAGACAGAGATGAAAATTTTCCGGGGAAGTTTCAGATAATTGAATGTTAGAGTAGATCATATCAAACACTCCCAAGATACCCATTTGGAACCAAATCGTTGGAGCCCTTTGTAAAATATTTACAGTTTTTGAAAAATGAGTCACCAGTAAACTACCCATAAATAATTTTTTATACACCCCCTCCCAAAAAAGAAATTTATATATTGTTAATTTTTCATACTAATGAATGTTCAAATATACATTTTGAGCAAAATCGTTAAAGCTATTTTCCAAATATTTAAAATTTTCCAAAATCTACCAACAGCAAACCCATTAACGAAGGTTTGCCCAAAAACCCATTATACAGTGCTATTTGTCATGTCAATCAAATCTTAGATATGTATTTCAAACAAAATCGTTAGAACCATTTTGGAAAAATTTGGAAGTAAAATAAATCACTCGTCAGTAAACTCCCCTTAAATAAAGGGCTAGGGCGAAGAGAAAGTTGCGGTACTGCCCTATACAATCTAAATATCAAAGTTCGAAAAAAAAAATCCATCAAAACTGTTTTGGATCCGTGGCCAGGGATAAACAGACTGGCAGACAGACAGACAGACAGACAGTGTGTAAAATCAACTTTTTTTTTTTGTTCGAGTGGACATAAAACGTAAAGATTCGTCGTAATCTTTGGAATCGATTTTTTTACAATCACAATACTTTCTCTTGATATAAGTAAAAAAAAACTTATTAGGCCGCAAGGCACCACTGTAAGACATTTACCGGAAAATTTAACCGATTGAGAATTTAAAACCTAAAAATGTTGAATGTCTCTATATTTAAGTCTATGGAAAACTTTATCTTCTTTTGCAAATATGTGCATAGAATATTTTTTTTCTCTACTGGTTCAATCAAACCTATTTTACAAACTTCATAATACTTTCTCAAGTGTACTATTAATAGTTTCGAGATAACTAATCAGCACTATCAGTCCAAATAGCGCAAACTAGAAGAGAAATGAAAATGTCAACTAACCACTTCCTTCCTTCAGACACGTCACCGATGTGAAAGGACAAAACAATAATTTACTTGTCTTGACGAATGTGGTGCTGATTTAACAAGGTTATCGACCTCTATGGACAGTGAACAACCCCGGAGTTAACAGCCCCCCCCCCCCCCCACTTCCCCCCATTCCATAAACATTCTGAACAAGATGAGGAATGACCTGCAGGGCGAGATAAAGGTCGTCCCCCCCGTCCCGCCCCGGGGTTCGATTCCCAAAACGTCCGAAAAATGTATCGTTGGAAAATTTTGGGTTTCCCCTTTCAAAGTGATGAATTTATGGTCGGGGAGAGGGGGCTGGAGGTTGTGTCTGTTCTATATTTAATTTGATTTATAAGTCGTATGGTGTGTGTTGAAATAAACTATCGGTTTAGAAAGTGAACGTTAAATAACTTAAATAAAAAATAAGTGTTCTTGCATTTACACCCCAATTTTCTTGAGAATAGACCTATTTGACAGATATAAAAAATTACTAGAACTAAGTTCACGTATTCATACGTCAAGTCATGTGATATGCAGCTGTCACTTTTGATAGATATTATCAATACCTATATAATCCCACTAATAATATAGCTTGGTATCATGTTATCAAAGTTTACCGCGAAAAAAATACTCTTTGAGTTTTCTAAAAAGTGCTCAAAATAGTTCTCAAATCAACAACCCGAAGGATGATCTGATATGATTTTTCTATCCGTCAAGCGCTGGGCATGCATCAGCCCTTCGGTTGGTTAGTGTCTGCCTGAACCATCTGGTGGAAATCCCATGTACTAGGGGTGTTCAGAAAGTGTGGTGGTTTCCCGTTACCCACCAAAATGAATTTCTATGAGCGAGCTCGAAAGGCCTAACAATTTTCCCGTGAAAGATACTTTCACATACCTTCCAGGGTTCTTTTACATACTACAATCGACATGGGGGATCGACGGCTTTACTTCCCCCGCCCCCCCCTCCGAAGGAAATTGTGCTACAGATTTTTATTGCGCAAGAAAAATCCGTCGACCCCTGACTGGATTTGAACCCACGAACATCGGGTCCTTAACACTCCGTCGGGCGCAACTGATCTATTAGGCACACCTCGAATTCTTTAGTTTGCCACGCCCCCTCAATACGTCATGTCCCCTTCTCCAGCCTGGTAGCTTTCTCACTTCGAGTGTTACTCACAGTGGCAAGGTCAGTTAGTGATTCTCTTTCTTCGTTTATGGCAGACAAGTGAAAAGATCTAATAGGCTCATTGCGCCTGATTACGTTGCAGTTTGACAAGTAAGTTTTCTCATTCATTTGGAATACTGTATCACATATTTACATCAGTAATTTCATTTTATGAAATATCTCATGATTATCGATACATAGGAGTGTGTTTTTTGGCTGTGTTCTCTCAAGCACATTGCGCCCGATTATGTGATTTGTTGCGAAATGTTTCAATATTTTTGCCAGAAATTATTTACAGACATACACACAATAAACATTCATGATTTTTTGTTTGTTCCAGACAAAAAAAGTCGAAGAAATTGTACAATCCAAATAAACCCGAAGACCTAGCAGAAATTCACCGTTTATTGGAGGCGTCTGATGAGGAATTCAGGGATGAAAATTTTGAAAACGAAAGCGACATTGATTCAGAAGATAATGTTGAGGAGCGTGAAGAGGGATCGGAAACTGAACAAGAGGGTAGCAGTGAAGATGAAGACGAAATTGAAGAAAATCGCGACTTTTATATGGGAAAAGATAAAGTCACAAAGTGGTATAAGACTCATCGACAAAGCAAAGTTCGTAGGAGACCTCAAAACATCCTGATTCACTTACCTGGGGTTATTGGAGCAGCAAAAACAGCAAAAACTCCTGTGGAATGTTGGAACTGCTTATTTACAGAGGACATTCTAAATGATATTGTAAAGTATACTAATCAGTACATAGATAATATCAAAGAAGCATTTTCCAGAGAACGGGATGCAAAACATACAGATTTAGTTGAAATACGAGCATTTATTGGCTTACTCTACTTGGCTGGTGTTTATAAAGCGAATAGACTATCCCTCGAGGAATTATGGGCAACAGATGGCGACGGCATTGCCAAGTTCAGTCTTGTCATGAGTATCAAGAGATTCAAATTTCTCATACGGTGTCTTCGATTTGATGATCGAGAAACAAGATCCACTAGAAAGGAACTGGATCGGCTCGCACCAATACGTGATATATTCACAAAATTTGTGACTAATTGTAAAGTTAGCTACTGTGTTGGTGAAAACGTCACGATAGATGAAATGCTCCCAGCATTTCGTGGCAATTGTCCTTTCCGGCAATACATCCCTTCCAAGCCAAGTAAATATGGGATTAAAATTTTCTCACTAGTAGATGCGAAAATGTTCTATTTGCTCAACATGGAAATATACGCGGGAAAGCAGAACGAAGGACCCTTTTGCGTAAGCAACAAAGCACCAGATTTTGTGAAAAGGTTGGCGGAACCTTTGTTTGGCTCAGGAAGAAACATAACGGCCGACAACTGGTTCACACAAGTGAGTCTTCTAAATGAATTGAAACTAAAGAAACTCTCCTATGTTGGAACCATCAGGAAAAACAGGAAAGAGCTACCAAATGATTTCATAGCCACCAAAGCCAGAACACAACACTCTAGTATTTTTGGTTTCAGTAGTGATGGTGATACATTGGTATCCTATGTCCCAAGAAAGAACAAAAATGTCCTCCTTGTATCATCATTGCATGAAGACGAATCAATTGATGTTTCTACTGGCGAGAAACAAAAACCAGAAGTAATCAGTTTCTATAATTCAACTAAGTTGGGAGTTGATATTGTAGACAAAATGTGTGGTGCATATAATGTGTCTCGAAACACAAAACGGTGGCCCATGGTAATTTTTTTCACAATGCTAAATATTGCTTCAATCAATTCCCAGGTCATATATGTCGGCAATGGTTTTGCAGATCTGAGAAGGAGACTGTTCATAAAACAACTCTCTAACGAACTTGTGCTTGGTCAACTTGCTCGACGAAGTCTCAAGTCAATTGGGATGCCGTCGAACCTTCAACAAAAACTGAAGAGATTCGCTCCGACTCAAGAACAACTGAATGAAACAGAACAACAATTACCTCCGAAAAGACGCAGATGTGAAACTTGCACCTCAGAAACTCATCACAGGAGATTAAGTCAATATGAATGCAAAAAGTGCCATACTGCTACCTGCCTCTCACATGCTGTTTTCATGTGTCTTCAATGCTATAAAAGAGAGGTAGAAGGACATATCGATGATGAATCAGATTAATGACCAATTTTCTAGTTCCTTATATTCTTGTTCTAATTCAATGCAATTTTCATTATTATAGCTCATGGAAAAATGTATATTCATTTTCTCAAATAAACATATGTTATTTTCGAAAAACATGACAAACTGTTTTATTTCTCCTCTTTGGTGTTTGTAGTTGACAATTTTTTCGTAAGAAAATGTGAACATGCGTAGAAAAAATTAGTAGATCAAAGTGTGCTTCCCAGGCTCAATGCGCCCGATCGTGTTCTACAACATATTGCGCCTGACGGAGTGTTAAGGGCGAGCACTTTACCCCAAGATCACCGAGGTCGACTCAAAATATATATTCGCAAGAAAATCAAGGTATATATTTAAATCAAATCTAACGGTAAATTAAATCAATTTTATTACTACCCGCCTCGGTGGCGTAGTTGGCTAACTCGCTAGTCTTGTTGAGCCCGATTGCCGAGGACGGGGAGATCGAGGTTCGAATCTTGGTCGGGTGAACTGGGGGGGGGGGTTTCCTAAATGGTTTTTCACTCTCCCTCCACGCAAATGCGGGTTCACTTCCTCTAAATCCAGCCTTCCCAAATCCTAATCCATTAGCGTAATTAGTACTTAAGCGTATAACCCGAACGGGTAGTAAGACGCGGTGCTAAGTAATAATAAATTTGATTATTTCTGGCGGGATTTTTTCGGTGAAATGAGTTCAAAACTGGTCCATAGTGATCTCTTGATGATTAGGGGAACAGGAGCTTGACTATCAAGAGGTATAATAATAATGAACACAAGGAAAATACCGCATCTTCTCGACGGGGAGGTGGGGGGGGGGGGCAAGGCTCACAACAAAACAGGATGAAAAACTCAACTTCCTGATCTCCGAAGAGTCGAGTCACCGCAGAAACAATTAGCGGCCACCATTCTCGCAACACTTCCCGTCGAAATCGCTTTCCGACTTCAGATTGTGGGACAACGCGATAAAACGAGCGAGGTTGAATCCTTAGGGGGGCCGCATCGGTAAGCGAGAAATTGCTGCTCAGACGTTCGGCTCTTGTACGCGAGATTTAATTATCCTATGCGTTATTTCAAAATATGGTTCACGCCAAAATAGAGATGAAATATTCCAACAGGGCTCTTTCTCCTAAACAAACCTACATTTCGAGTTTTATTAACAGAAAAAGTGTAAAAATATGACATTAGTTCATTTTCAACAATTTTTTAAATCATATTCGCTGAGATATGAGACTAGACTTGATGAAAACGACCTCTAGATTTAACCTTCCTCTAACAAATACGATAATTATTTGATAGGCTCAAAATGGACAATTTCAAGATATTTGAGAATTAGCAGCGAGCTTTCCTCTTTACCTTGAGATAATAAGTTTCGTAGTTTACTTTCCTCTCTTCCTTATTGACATTACAAAGGGTGGTTATAGGTGAAGTGTGAAAGGATTATAAGCTTAAACAGAATATAGAAACGTTCCAGAAAACAACATAGACCATTGCATTTTAAGCTGTGTGGCCTGACAGTTATAGATACTTTTTTCGTTGACCCAGACGGCCACCCTTAAGGACGTTTAAATCCCCCCCTCCCCCTACTGAAATTTCACTTTGATATAAGATGTGTTTTTTAAGGCGGGATAGAAGGGAACGCGAGTTAAGGTCCGTATTTATGGTTTTTTTTAACTAAAAATATATTTGGCTAAAATAAATTAAAGTGTTTTATTAGATAGGTTGAGTTTAATAATTATTGTAAACACACAGTATTTTTTTAGCACCACGTCTTACTACCCGTTCTGGTTGTATGCACTTACGCTAATGTGTAATGGTAGGAGTGATTGTGAGATGAAATGGAGGACCTACAGTTTAACGTGGGATCCGAACCACCGGTGGAGGCCTGGCATCCACACATTCACAAGCTTGTGATTAATACACGTCTTGTTGAGGTGAAGGAAGGGTTTGGCAATCAGATAAATCTGTGCCGGGACCGAGGATTGACCCCGGACCCCAGCACAGAAGTCTGACACCTTACCCCTAACCGTCAGGTCACCCCTCCTCACTAAAAAGCATAAATAAAGTTTCGGCTATTTGATTTTATTATAACATTACACACATTAAATATTACCCCTAAAAAATTACAAATTGGAAAAAAAATACAGAAATGATGCTTTAGACATATTTTTATGAAAGGCCTAATTTTATTATTTAAATCGTTGCCCTTGGATATATTTTTTTAAACTAAAAATAACGTCTAGATGATTTAATATAAATACATTTTCTTGGCCTCCAGTGGTTAGAGTAATGTACTCCCCCCCCCCCAAACTTCAAACCCTTCCTCCTCCTCAAAATTTCATTTCGGTTACAGTCTTTATTGAATGCCTCCCCCAAAGTAAAATGTCTGGGTACGCCACTGCTCCACTGTATCCACATATCTACAAGAGGGAGGTAGTGACTAAGTAGGTAGATTTTAGAGGGAAATGTACTCGCATTTGCATGAATGATAAAACGGGAGAGAGAGACCCTTATAAGTTAAAATAATTCTCGACACACAACTCAGCCGGGATTCAAACTAGCGACCTCACCCCGGTATCAGCGAAATAACCAGACAATACAAGCGAGGCTGGTTGGATTCTTTCTCCGACCCCACCGTCCCGAACAGACTGTACAGACAAACAGATTCTAGTTGCAAGATGATAACAATTTCCCTTAGTAACAGGCAAACAAGTAAAAGGGGCATCCATAAACTACGTAACGCTGTTAAGAGGGGGAAGGGGGGTCTCATATGGTGTTACATGGGGGGGGGGGGTACGTCACTGATACGTAACATGGATCAAATACTATATTTTATTATAATGTTGAAAAAAAATTATTTTCAGGATTTAAAATAGATTCTGAGCTGTATTTTTTTCTTTGGCACCGCGTCTTACTACCCGTTCGGGCTATAAGCTTATGTCCTTTTTATACTAATGGTTTTAGGGATTAAGAAGGTTATATTAAGAGGAAGTGTACCCGGATTTACGTGGAGGGAGAGTAAAAAACCATTAAGGGGTAAAAAAAAAACACGGTAACATTGATCGGGATCGAAACTCGAGCTCCCAGTATCGGCAGTCTAGTCTGTTGCGAGAGTGTATGACGCCTTAGACCATGCAGCCCCCAAGTGGTTTATTGAACATTTTTTATTAACTTTTGTAACTTTCAGGAGATTCCTATTATAACAAGACATTGTTACCATGCGCTCGGGGTAGGCATGTGGACAGACGGAATGCCTTTGGAACGTTAACTATGGAGACGACTTGACACACACACACACACACACACACAACTTTGCGGTGTCAAGAGATAGGACATTCCATCCAGTATTCGAATTTTCCAAGAGAGAAGTATAAATAATACCTTTGAAGGTCAAACAAGGAGATTGGTTTCAGAGGGACGTTAAATATCGGGGAACATCGGAAAGCCTATAAAAGCACAAAAAACGATCAAAGCTCAAAACTCGTATCAAAAGCACAGAGATACGGATCAAAACTCACCTAAACCTTGTATCAAAAGCACACAAGAGATAGGATAAAAGCCGCTCTAGACCTTGTATCAAACGCACACAACGATAAGATAAAAAGCGCATCTAGACCTTGTATCAAAAGCTCACACAACGATACAGATAAAAAGCGCATCTAGACCTTGTATCAAAAGCTTACGAAAATACAGATAAAAAGCGCATCTAGGCCTTGTATCAAAAGCCCACGAAGATACGATCAAAAGCGTACCTAGATCTTGTATCATAAGCAGATAAATTTACGGATCAAAAGGTACCTGAACCTTGTATCAAAAGCCCATGAAGTTATGGATTAAAAGTGCACCTAGACCTTAGTATCAAAAGCCCATGAAGTTACGGATCAAAAGCGTACCTGGACCTTGTATCAAAAGCTTACAAAGATATGAATAAAAACCGCACAGTGAAAAAAAACTGCATAATGTGGCAACATGACAAAGATATATTGTAAGCACATCCCTTCCTTAGATTAAGAGAAAAATGACAATCTAGACAATGGAATCGAACACAGGACCTCTGAGTAGCCAGGAATGCAGACCACCAAAATAAGAGGCCACCTGTTTACAGATAACCGATTTAAAAAAAAAGTTCATAAGTTTTTTTTAGCACCACGTCTTACTACCCGTTCGGATTATACGTTTATTTACTAATTACGCTAATAGTTTTATGGAATGGGAAGGCTAACTTCCAGGGTTCTTTTAAATCCCACAATCGACATGGGGACCGACAGCTTTACTTTCCCTCCGAAGGAAGTTGTGCTACGGATTTTTATCACCCAAGAAAAATTCCTCGACCTCGGCTGTGTTTGAACCCACGAACGTCGGTTCCTGAGGCGAGAACTTTTACCTCCAAGACCATCGAGGTCGACATTTAATAGATTGTATCCATAGAAACGCATGTAACCCTGTCTAATTTATACCAAAGTTTCAGTTTATTATTATTTTTTGGGTAATTTCTCAAAATTGGGTCGTACGACAGTACAGGTGATTAAATTATTTAATAAAAATAGTATCCAGATTGTACAGTTGGCAACACTGTGCCCTCCTCCTGCTTTTTTTTTTTTTAATCTCGTGTCCTTCGCTGCAGTTATCCTCCTGTTACACTCTAACAGCTGTGATTGGCCGAGCTCCAAGTGCCGATGACTTTTTACATAATCAACAAGTTCAATAGCAATGCCAATCAGTTCCTTTCGACATTCCGCTTTTCGTTCTTCTTCTACTTATTTCTTATCTTTAGCGTAATTTACCTTCCCCCCCTTTTCTTTACCATTTCTTAGGAAGAGGATATTAACCATTTTCCTGTTAAAATTTCATATCATTGAATACCAAGGGCTGTAATTTGTAAAGTATAGTACGATTTTTGGTAGAAGGTAACTTTAGAAATCCAATTTTTTTTTGTTAAGATTTTATTTATTTTTTTGTTAAAGCTATTTTATAGGTAGGCCTATCGATAATATAATTAATACCGACAACTGCGGATCACTTAATTTGACGTATGAATACGTGAACTATTGAAAGTAGATCTAGTAGCTTTTCTGGCTGTCAGAAAGATAATTTATAAGAAAATTGATCTGTAAATACTTTCTAAATAGAGTTCCTTCAGAAAAACAACCATATCATTTGGATACACATATTAAACACATTTAAGGCGTTAATTCTAAGGAAAATCAATGAAGCCAATATAATTAATAAAAAATTAAAAATCAGTCTGCAGTAAAATTCCTAAAAATTATATTTTTAAATAAATTTATAATGAAAAACACAAAATGGTCAAAGCCAATTTTAGAAAAAGTTTTAAATTTTCTAAAAATCTATCTTCAGAAACTACCCTTGGACAAATTTTTCTCCAAAAATATAACTAGACAGTGTATTTTTCATGTAAAACACTACTCAGATATACATTTTCAATTAAATTTTTGAGACACTTCAGAAAAATGTCGAGCTTTCTATATTAAGCTAAGAGTTAACTGTTTTTTTTTAGAACCGCGTCTTACTACCCGTTCGAGTTATACGCTTATGTACTAATTACGCTAATGGTTTTATGGATGAGGAAGGTTATATCCAGAGGAAATATACCCGCATTTGCGTGGAGGGACAGTGGGAAAACCTTAAGGAAAACCACCTTCAGTACACCTGACCGAGATTCGAACCTGGATATCCCAGTCAAAACCTTCTCTGTATGAGAATGTAAAAAAAAAGTAAGTCTAGGATTGTTTTTGTTGTTATGACGAGAAGTGCAAGACGCAGCATCCGCATTCCCAGGCGTCGCGTTCTTGTTGGCGCCGTCAGCTGTTTCAGAGCGGTCAGCACGGGGAGTCCACTGTCGTACAGTCATAGCCTAACATATGGGACCCTGACAACAGTGCTACCAACTCGTGGCGCCGAAATACCGCCAGAGGTGATCACTTTCTGAACTGACTGATTTTATCAGTACAAGAGAATTTCTATGAGCGAACGCGAAAGGGTCCTACCAATTTATCTAGAGAAGGCACAATCGACACGGGACCGATGGTTTACTTCCTCCCGAAGGAAGTTGTGTTACGGATTTTTATCGCCCAAGAAAAATTCGTTGACCCCGGCTGGGTTTGAACCCACGAATATCGGATCCTGAGGCGAGCACCTTACCCCAAGACACCGAGGTAGACTTTGGATCAAATAAAAAGCATAAGTAGAGAGTGGAGAAAACGATGGCGAAACTTTTGATAAATTTAAGTTTATCGGGGCCCAAAAAAGATTGCCGACCCTGGGTTAAAAACATCAACCACCGAGGTGAATTTTTAAAATTATAAAACTGTTAATCAAAAGGTAAAATTATCCCATTTTAAACGATGTTTAACACCAAAATATTATCTTCCAAGTTTAAGGTGAAAGGTAATAGTCGCAGATCTAACCTACTCAACCAATAATGGATTAAATAGCTAAGCTATTATATTTGTTCATTTCGGTTATAGCCGCACTTAAATATCATATTCTTTAAATTGAAAAATTACACGTGGACACGGGAATCGAACCCGAACCAAGTCAAAGGTCCCGGGTTCGATTTCTGTATTCAGGTGTCTTTTTTCCATTTAAATAATATCAAACCAATAATTCCAACAAATCTATTTTTCCTTAACAGCCCTATTTTGAGTTTTATTAATAGATTAAAATGTTTGAAAATGTGACATTAGCTCATTTTCAACGACTTTTTAATCATATTTGCGGAGCTATAAGACTATATTTAATGAAAAAGGGCTCTATATTTAGCCTTCCTCTAACAAATACAGTAATTTATTGACAGACTCACAAGAGAAATGTTACGACATTTGAGAACTAGCAGCGAACTTTCCTCTTACCTTGAGATAAGAAGTTTCGTATTTTATTCCCCTCTTTCGTATCGACATGTCTAAAGGTGGTCGTAATTGAAGGGTGAAAGGGAGTATAAGTTTTTCCTTCCCTCTTTCGTATCGACATGTCAAAAGGTGGTTGTAAGTGAAGGGTGAAAGGGAGTATAAGCTTAGACAGGATAGAGAAGTAGTTATATTAAACGACACAGACCATTGTATTTTAAGCCGTGTGGCCTGACCAGCGATTGATACTTTATCGCCGGCCGAGGCGGCCGCCTTAAGGTCGTTTCCAAAACGCACCCGAACGCTAGCACAGAGGTGGAGCGGAACAGCGACCCGGCGCTCTCACCCATCAATCAATCCCGCTTGACAATAGAGTCCAAGTTGACCTCCCTCGACGAAGGCCCTGACCTCTTCTGGCACGTGGACAAAATAACAAGACACCTACTTATTCTAATTAGCCCCCCCCCCCCCTTTTCACTGAATAGATTACCATCAACCGCAACTGGATTGTTTGTCATTAGGGAACCGTCTTTTACCTCGGTCGACCTATACCTACCTAGAGATGTGAGACGGAAAATTTTCCCTATGTTTTTTCCGAAAAATTTTCAATTATTATTTCTGTAGATTTATGTCAAGTGATTAAATGGATAATGATAACAACAATAATAATAATAATTAATGGTAGTGATAGTAGCAGCAGTAGTAGTAATAGTAGTATAAAGTAGTAATAATAAGACACCGAGTAAGATGCAACATCATTACATTTTTCCTTAAAAAATAAAAAAAAGAATGAAAATTATATTCGTAAATTTGGCAAATCATCTCTTGACCCGAAATTTAGTCGTTTCCCTACGTCACATCCTTAGTTTGTTCCATTGACAGTTACACCCTTCCGGCTTATTAGAATAAATTTTAATACTGGTCGGAAGGTGGGAAGTGGTTCTTACAAAAGACCACCTCTAGGATAAATAAAGTTTTCATTTTCTAGACGAGAATGTTTTGGTTTTTATAGCTTTGGGGTGTCTGGCATAAGGAACGACGGTATCTTGACTGTTATAAAAGTTACTAAAAAAACTTCTTACATGTATTCATACGTCAGGTCACTTTGTATAGAGCTGCTAATTTTAATAGATAGTAACAAACACCTATAAAAATAAATAGGTATGTTTAACGCAAAAAAAAAGAGTTTTTTTTACTGTCCAAAAGTTTCCTTCTGGCACGGTTCAGTCCCGACTATTCAAGGTTCCGTATTATCCGAGGCTGCTTCAGGGTATTCCATAACTATTTCAATCAAACATTTTGTAATCAATGCATTTTTTAATACAGGCATCATATTTACTTGGAAAAGAGAACATTATTGTAATTTTTTTGATATACAATACATTATTTTAAGATTATTTTATTGTATTTTGAAATATTTAATCGAATAAAATATGTTTATCCACTACATGGGTGCACCATTGTAAATAGCTTGTTTCCGTCATTATCAATCACATAGTTTAAATTCGTCGGTCGCCATTTTGAAACTATGTTTGTTAGACCTTTTGTGAAAGTGATGTGAATAATATTTTTTTATTAAGTGGAATAGAACGAATAATAAGCTTTGTGCCCGACCTCAAATAAATATATAAATAATACTGGCCTAAATTACTGTGGTTAACTATCACATTTACACGTTATCATATGTTTTCATTACAGCTATCCAAAGTGGCATATGTCAGCTGTTGACGTAGGAATACACTAAGGACTATTTCTAGTAACGTTTCGAGCTGTCATCCAAGTAAACTCGAGTGGTGAATGTACTCTAGCTATGGCGGAGCACAGTTTGAAAGTCTGCACTAAACAAGTAGTTCTTAACTTCTTTTTTTTTTCCTTGCGCCATGTCCTACTTCTATACTTCAAAAAAATGTATGCCCCCCCCCCCCCCCCCCCCATTAATACAAAAACAAATACAGTGTTGCAAGGTTATAGTAAACTTTATAATTTAACAAAAACAAAATTAATTAATAATATCACTTTAAATTTACAATATTAGGTATCAACATGGTAAATTTAAATCAGCCTTTGAAGGCCTAGCAAAAGCCTAGAAAAAAAAAATCCATAAAGTTTGATTATAAGTTAGTGAGATCCTTGAGATTGGTTTTTACTACAAATGATTTTGATTTCAGGCAACAATTTAGTTAGCTTCATCCTTAAGTTCCTTCATTTTGTGATATCCGATCGGTCTATTTTTTTCCTGTAGTAATTCAATTATAGCACTAAAACCACATTCCACCAAACATGAAGATGGGAATGGTAACAGTAGCTCTCTTGCCAAACCAGTTGAATTTGGGTATTTAATCTGTCTCGATCACAGAGACACATCACGGTTCCTTTTACTTTGAACGTAGTTTTTCACAGACTCATCATTTTGAATTTTGGACAATTCTTCTTGGTACTTCATGCCTACTTTCAGACAGGTCCACTAGAAATGGCTTGAGTTAAGCCAAGATGGAAAATTCACGATAAAAAACGAAAACATATTTTCTTATCGTACTACTTCCAAAATAACCCCCCCTATATATTCAAATCGTCCCCACACTAAGGGTCCAGCCAGACTGACAAGCGCGCAAGCGACTGGGTGGCCAGACTGGCGAGCGCGTGACTAGCAGATAGTTCTCGTTAGTTGTTGACGAGGAGGCTCCGAATCTTGGCTGAGTGAACTGAGGGGGGTTTTAACAAATGATTTATTGTTGTGGTTTTCTCATCCTCTCTCCACGCTAATGGTGATTCTTATTTGTAAAGGCTTCTTTGATAATATTGAAGTATTTTAACATATCAGTTTTACATATATATACACATATATATAGTTTATGGTCTTCCCAATTAAATTAGGCTGTTAGTAGCAAGTGTGCTAAACCTATCGATATTAATAAAAATGTCAAAATGAGAAGTTTTCCTAGCACTCAATGAATCAATATACAATAATATTGTCTAGCGCCTGTAAACTAGATTGTACCAGCTCGAGCGCGCGCGCTTGAAAAATAGAATCAGTTCTATCTTTCAAGCGTGCGCGCTCCAGTCTGGCCATCTCTCATTACAACCAATGTGTTCTATTTTATATTTTAGTCACTCGCGCGCTCCAGTCTGGTCACCTCTCATTACAACCAATGTGTTCTATTTTATATTTTAGTCACTCGCTCGCTCCAGTCTGGCCACCTCTCATTACAACCAATGTGTTCTATTTTATAATTTAGTCCGGCTCGCTCGTCTGCCATGTCAACACATGTTTTCTACCTCGTCATGGCACTTAACAACCAATGTGTTCTATTTATATTTTAGTCGCTCGCTCCAGTCTGGCCACCTCTCATTACAACCAATGTGTTCTATTTTATATTTTATCGTCGCTCGCTCCAGTCTGGCCACCTCTCATTACAACCAATGTGTTCTATTTTATATTTTAGTCGCTCGCTCCAGTCTGGCCACCTCTCATTACAACCAATGTGTTCTATTTTATATTTTAGTCGCTCGCTCGCCCAGTCTGGCCACCTTCATTACAACCAATGTGTTCTATTTTATATTTTAGACGCTCGCTCCAGTCTGGCCACCTCTCATTACAACCAATGTGTTCTATTTTATATTTTAGTCGCTCGCTCCAGTCTGGCCACCTCTCATTACAACCAATGTGTTCTATTTTATATTTTAGTCGCTCGCTCCAGTCTGGCCACCTCACATTACAACCAAGGTGTTCTATATTTATATTTTAGTCGCTACGCTCCAGTCTGGCCACCTCTTCAACAATCATAAGCCGTAATTCCTTATAAACCATGTGCTATTTCTATTATTCAATGGAATTATTTCATAATTTAGCGCTCGCTCCAGTCTGGCCACCTCTCATTACAACCAATGTGTTCTATTTTATATTTTAGTCGCTCGCTCCAGTCTGGCCACCTCTCATTACAACCAATGTGTTCTATTTTATATTTTAGTCGCTCGCTCAGTCTGGCCGCCCCCAAAGAATCACTGCACTAAACAAACCACAGAGGCGGACAAAAATCATGGGCAGAAGAAAAAAGAGGACGACACAAAAGTAAACCAAGTCTCAACTCTACCTACCAGACGAATCAGTAATGCCGGTAATTCTCTTAGAATCCGGGTGCATATTTCTCAATGTATTCAAGGAATTATATTCATCATTTAGAGCCGTGGTGTGAAAAATGTGGCCCGCGGGCCGATGAACCCTATCCTCGGCAAGGGCAAACGGCGGCAAGGACAAGCGGAGTATCTTGTATAAACACTGTACTTACTGGGAACATTTCTATCTGTGGTTTGTATTCGACACAGGACTAAAGTTAGACTACCTTTCTCTCTCTCTCTCTCTCTCTCTCGTCTTAGAGCTACGTCACTTAACTCAAGGCCAGAGAGTCTCGACATCTTTAGTCAGTCGGTAACTTGTCTGGCTACTTAGTTAAAAAAAAAAAGGTATCGGGTTTGATTCTCTCCGACACTGCCGAAAAGTTTAGCGATAATATAGTCGGTCTTTTTTTTTTTGTCACACCACGTCTTACTACCCGTCCGGACTAGACGCATGTGAACTAAAACCTGATTTTTTATAGGAAGCCTACTTTCGATCACTAACATTGGTTGAAAGTCACTTAAATTTGGCATTGTACTCATTTGTTTTATTTAATTTATTTATTAAAAAATTAATCAAAAACTCTCAATAATACTTACTTGTGGATTACTCTATAGTCTATCTATAGTTTCTCTTTACATTATTAACTAAACGGACTAAGAATATAAATACACTAGAACATTAATAATCCGAACTAATTGGGATCGAAACAGAATATAAATACACTAGAACATTATTAATCGAACTAATAGGATCGAAACAGAATATAAATACACTAGAACATTATTAATACGAACTAATTGGGACCGAAATAGAATATAAATACTCTAGAATATTATTAATCCGAACTAATTGGGATCGAAACAGAATATAAATACACTAGAACATTATTAATCTGAACTAATTGGGATCGAAACAAAATATAAATACTCTAGAACATTATTAATCCAAACTAATTGGACCGAAATAGAATATAAATACACTAGAACATTATTAATCCGAACTAATTGGGATCGAAACAGAATATAAATACACTAGAACATTATTAATCTGAACTAATTGGGATCGAAACAAATATAAATACTCTAAGAACATTATTAATCCAAACTAATTGGGACCGAAATAGAATATAAATACACTAGAACATTATTAATCCGAACTAATTGGGACCGAAATAGAATATAAATACACTAGAACATTATTAATCCGAACTATAAATACACTAAACATTATTAATCTGAACTAATTGGGATCGAAACAGAATATAAATACTCTAGAACATTATTAATCCGAACTAATTGGGACCGAAATAGAATAAAATTTTCTAGAACATTATTAATCCGAACTAATTGGGACCGAAATAGAATATAAATACACTAGAACATTATTTAATCCGAACTATAAATACACTAGAACATATTAATCGAACAATTGGGATCGAAAGAGAATTATAATACTTAAACATTATTTATCGAAATAACTGGCCTGAAGTTGTTCGATTAAAAAAATCGGACTAACCCGCAATACGGATACAGTATTTCACCAACTTTAAATTACAGTTGAATGATTTAAATCAAAATTTTCGTTTATTTTACTGATGTTTGAAACGTAAGTTAATATGTACTGTAATTATTTTTAGTTACAGGAAAACACATTGTGTTGACTACATCACGTAAATATTAAACATACATTATCAGATATCAACGGTTTCTAACAATTCTCTTTTAACTTTGAGCTGGTTAAAACCATTAAAATATATTTCGTTTGACTTAGGCCTAATTTTTTTTTCCTCCAGATTATCTGGAATTTCGAACTACCGGGGTTAGGTCAAACGGGGTTTTATTGTACAAATGTAGCCCCATCCTTCCCCCCCCCCTCCCCTCTATTGTGACAACTTGAGCTCCCAGCTTCCAAATAACGGTCTTCCCACGAAAATCAGACTGTGTATTCGCTCTGAACGCGTCACTCTAGCAATATAATAGACTGCCGATAACGACGGGGTTCAAATCCCTGTCGGTTGTACTAAGCAAAGTTTTTACTAAATGGTATTCCCATTCTCACGCCACGCAAATGCGGGTATACTTCTACTAAACTTAACTTTCCTGATCCTTAACTCACTAGCGTAATTAGTACATATACATACAACCTGAACAGGTAGTAAGACGCGGTACTAAAAAAAAGGACTTTGGTTGTTTTATGGACTTTTGCGTCGCGTGCGTCTAGGCTATATGCATATTTATACAGACTAGATAGGGATGGTGATGGTATAATCTAGAAGGAAATGTACTCGCATTAGAGTGAGAAGAGTGTGTGAAAAACCATTTAAATTACCGGCAAACTAGACTAGACGACTAGACTGACATCCAGCCCGCGTGTCCACTGATGAGTGCTACCAGTTTTTTAAATATTTTTTTTAGCATCACGTCTTACAAGGTTCTTACAGACATATGAAACATAAATTTAAGTACTTTTCAAGGACTAAAACCGATATTTCTCGTACTGCCTGAAGCTAAACACGTCAATAAAACATAATTATAAACCATATCAAATTTTAAATAGATGGAAAACATTAACTTTTCTTTAAATTTAATGAACAGATAGGACTATAAAAATAGTAATCTATATTTTTTGTCACATCACTCTACTTGGTTTATTGGTTAGTGCAGTCATTCTAGATTCAGTATATATTGCATTATGGCTAGAACAAGAATTTGAGCGCTAAGGTGGATGGGAGATGAACTAATAGATATCGGCGGTAATTTTAGTTCAAAGCTGTAATTATAAGTAATAATAATAATACTTACTAATTACTTACTACCCGCTCGGATTATACGCTTAAGTACTAATTACGCTAATGGACTAGAAATTGGGAGGGTTGAATTTAGAGGAAGTGAATCCGCATTTGCGTGGAGGGAGAGTGGAAACCCATTTATGAAAAACCACCCCCAGTTCACCCGACCGAGATTCGAACCTCGATCTCCCCGTCCTCGGCGGTCAAGCTCAACACGACTAGCGCGTTAGCCAACTACGCCACCGAGGCGGGTTGTAATTGTAAGTACTACTTAAAGTGTTGATAGGTAGTCAAATATCTTAAAAGAATTATTACAAATGACGGTTTTAGAGCAACTTATAAAAAAAACGGCGAATGCACATGAACTGAAACCTGGAAATTCCAGGACTTTTCAAGACCCAGAGCGATTTAAGGACTTTTCTAGGCCTTGAACAAAGACACATTAAATTCCAGGTCTTTCAAGGACCGTATAAACCCTGGTCTTACTACCCATTCGGGTTATACGCCTATCTACTAATCACGCTAATGGGTCAGGGATTAGGAAGACTTGATTTAGTTGGAATGCACCCGCATTTGCGTAGAGGGAGAGTGGAAAGCCAATTAAGAAAAAACCTCAGTACACCCTACCGGGATCAAACCCCGATCTACCCGTCTTGGACAGTCTAGTCCAACACGAGGTTGACGCCTTAGACCACGCGGCCACCGAAGCAGGTTCCACCGGGGTTGTTGAACGATCTAATTAAAATATAAAAGAGAAATGTGGCTGAATGAAACAAGCCGAACGGAGATGAGTTGTTTGTGTCGGCGGCAATCAACATCTTTTTTTTTTTAAGTCTTCCCATCTCGTTCATTCATGATTCATTCATCTGTGGAGACCAGCACAGACAGATATAACTACTTGAGTTGAGGATGAATCAACAAACAAACGTTTCATTCGAACAAGACGGACGCACATCTACATTACAATTTAACCGAGGAATACAAGTTAGATGGGTCATATTGGTCAACTACCGATCTAAAAGACCCGAAGATCGATTCTGGTTTAGTCGAAGGCGATACTGGGCGGGGGGAGAGAGGAAGAATATAATTTAAGACCTAGACGCAAAGAATGAGCGTATTCTTTGTTTTGTTCTCTTTAGCACCGCGTCTTACTACCTGTTCGGATTATACGCTTACGTACTAATTACGCTAATGAGTTAAGGATTAAGAAGGATGAATGTGGAGGAAGTGTACACGCATTTGCATGGAGGGAAGGTGGGGGAAACCAACCCTCAGTTTCACCCGACCGAGATTAGAACCTCGATCTCCCCGTCATCAGCAGGCTGGTCTAATGCGAGAGTAGCGTTAGCTCATGAGGCCACCGAATCGGGTCTGGTGTATAGTTCTGTTCTAGGTTAAGTTGGTTTGTCATTCTTCTTTTTTATATTATCTGTTAGTTGGATAAGCTTGAAATCAAAGCTCTTGTGATTACTCTCTTCTCTTTGTATATATATATATTATTGAATTCTAATTTATAAAAAAGCTTATCAAATATATAAATTTAACATGATTTATTGAAATTTTAGCCCCAACATAAATATAAGACAAACACGACAACAAGAGCCCAGACCATTAATTTTACATTTTAACTGAATGTATGAATATATATATTTTTAAATCAACTTTTCATATTACTATCTGTAGTTGGTTTGTATTTTTCTCTTATGTCAATAATTTTTTTTTCCTCCAGATTTCGGATTCTAATCCGTGATTCAGGATTCCTAGATGAAATTAAGATTCGGATTCGTAAAATCAATTCAAACTATTATTATAGCTCGAACCCTGACCACCAGGATCAGAGCTTGGAATGCAAACAACGAACACCGGTATCAAGGAATCAAGCTCGAATCCCCCTGCAGAGTGCACTGGGAAAAAGTGGGGCGGGGGCGGTTGAGGGTTTTTACAAGGAGATGTTGGTAAATATAATTAAAATTCAACCCCTTTCCCCTCCCTCCCCCAATTTATAAGATACTTCATGTCATATTTTTAAAACACAGGTAGGGCCTAATATATATTACTACTACTACTACTACTACTACTAATAATATAATAATAATAATAATAATAATAATAACATACAAAAACCACTCCAGATGTCGAGTGGTCTAAGGCGTCACTCTGTATTAGATTGGCCTACTGATGTTAGGGAGATCAGCATTCAAATCTTGGTCGGGTCTACTGAGGGTGGTTTTCCCTAAATGGTTTCCCACTCTCCTCCAGGCAAATTCGGGTAGATTACCTCTAAAATGCTTCCTTCCTCATCCCTCTCGAATCATAGTAATTATCATACATGCATATAACCTAAACAGTTAGTAAGACGAGGTGATATAAAAAGAAAATAATACTTTCCTTTAGGCCAGCGGTCACCCCTTCCCTCCCCCCCCCCTCAGAGGTCCCAAGGGGGTACGTGCCTCCTGATAGGGTCAATAATATGACGAACACGTGTTCGTTGTCTGTGAACTTATTCCCGCCATTACTTACACTGAAACCAGCTCCGATAAGGACCGAGGTAAGCACGGTTTTTCGTTGCATCTCGTCCAGGGACGCCACCAGAACCGGCTGTACGGTTAGATTTTCATAGAAAGAGGCTTTATCTTGACAGTTAGAAAAGGTTTCCATATCTACTTTCACGTATCCATACGTCAAGTCATGTGATCTGCAGTTGTCACTGTTGATAGATATTAACAATACCTATAAAATTACACTAATAATATAGTGAAATATTATTAATGTCGACCGCAGACAATATGTTTGTATTTTTTAAAAGGCTCTTCATCTGAAAATTGGACTGTACGAAAGGGGGCGTCCCAACCAAGATGGCGCCAATCGTTGCGTTGGGCGTATTCTTCAGAATCCTCTAGGGACAGCAGGCAGAGCCACCTAGATATTATACACCATAACCAGTGGTTTAGAAACCGGTGGCGCAACCAGAAATGTACTCTGGTTTCGTCGACGACCTCAGTGGTCTTGGGAGTAAAGTGTTCGCCTTCGATGTACGTGGGTTCAAACCAAGCCGGGGTCGACGGATTTTTTCTTGAAGTGATAAAAATCCGTAGCACAACTTTCTTCGGAGGGGATGTAAAGACGTCGGTCCCCATGTCGATTGGGGAATGTATGAAACCTGGAAGGTATGTAAAAATTACCTTTCCCGGTAAAATTAATAGGCCTTTCGCTCTCGCTCATAGAAATTCTCGTGTTCTGATATAATCAGTCGGTTCAGAGAGTGCACGTTAAATACCTCAAATAAATACTCTGGTTTCGAAGGTTTTATTTCTTTACAATTATTGTTTCCACTATTTTGATTTCTAAGCCCACTTTTAATGTGTATTAAATCATGAAACTTATACTAAAACAATTTTATATCTTGTATGGAGCGGGACGGGAGGGCAAGTTTCCCCAATTATGAATTGATTTATAATATTATTATTTATTAGCACCAGGTCTTACTACCCGTTTGGGTTGCACGCACTTACGCTAATGTGTAATGGTAGGGTGATTGTGAGATGAAATGGAGGACCTACAGTTTAACGTGGGATCCGAACCACGGCGAAGGCCTGGCATTCCACATATTCACAAGTTGTGATTAATACACATCTTGTCAGAGGTGAAGGAAGGGTTTGGCAATCAGATAAATCTGTGCCGGGACCGAGGATTGAACACCGGACCCCCAGCACAGAAGTCCGACACCTTACCTCTGTATCGCCAGGTCACCTGATTTATAATGAATGGACATTTGGAGCTCCTTTTAAAAAAAATACATATTTTTTTGTGGATAACATTGGTAATACCCGTTTCAGTGGCCGCATGGTTTAAGACGTCGCTATCGCAATAGAGTGACAAAGATGGGGAGATTGGATTTCGAATCTTTGGCATGTTAACGGTTTTTTAAAAATGGTTTTCCATTCTCCCTCCATGCAAATTGGATCCACTTCTTGTAAATTCAACCCTCTTCATCCCTAACACATTAGCGTAATTAGCTAGGGACTACGTAAGTAGTACATAAGTACGGGTAGTAAGAGGCAGTGCTAAAAATATTATAGCATTTAAATATATTATAATTGTTATTCAATAGGTATTGATTGATAACTTGACTTGACGTATGAATAAGTGAAAGTATATCTAGTAGCCTTTTCTAGCTTATCTGATACGATCATTGGTAAAAAGAATATTGGGGTATATCTTTCCCCCCACCCCTTCGTGGGTATGTCTTTCGTACGACCAACTTTGTTATTTTTTAAAAAAAACTCCGGAAGTGTTGTTTTTCTCGAAACTATTTATCGAAGTCTACACTTCACAGTCAGCTGATTTCCCTCCTATCTCAAAGATCAGCTGTTTGTCGCTGGTCCGAAAATACAGCTCCATGTTTGTCCACGTCAGTCACCCCCTCCCCCCTCCAAAAGACAAGCGATGAGTGATCACCAGTCAAATAAAACTTTGTCCGGTAAGCAGCTGACCGTTATCTCGTCGGCCATTTGACATCTAGTCAGCCCCCTCCACCAGACATTCCAGAGGAAGGAGGCACAGGTCCACAAATGTATTTATTATCCTCGAGTATTACGACCTGTATAGGTTACACGCGTATATGATAATTACTCTATTGGGGTAGTGATGAGAAAGGAAGCATTTTAGAACTTAACTACCCGCATTTGAGTGGAAGGAGAGTGGGAAACTATTTATGAAAAATCCACTCTACGTAGACCAGACCAGGATTCAAACCCCGATCTCACCATCATCATCAGGTCAGTCTATCACGAGCTTGACGCCTTAGACCATTCGGTCACTTAAGCGGGTAGCGTGAAAGTAGATCTAATAACTTTTTTTCTATCTGTCGGATAAGATTCTTCCTATTAAAATCGGACTGTAAAAAATTATTATTATTAATATTAGCACCGCGTCTTACTACCCGTTCGGGTTATACGCACTTACACTATTGTGTAATGGTAGGGTTATTGTGAGATGAAATGGAGGACCTACAGTTTAACGTGGGATCCGAACCACGGTGGGGGCCTGACATTCCACACATTCACAAGTTGTGATTAATACAAGTCTTGTCAGAGGTGAAGGAAGGGTTTGGCTATCAGATAAATCTGTGCCGGGACCGAGGATTGAACCCAGAACCCCCAGCACAGAAGTCTGACACTTTATCCCTAGACCGCCAGGTCACCGACTGTAAAAAAAAAAAAGAAAAGAGGTTGTTGCAATGTCGATCTGGACTCACGAGGTCACCGATAGTCAGTCCTGGCACCGACCGGGTCGCGCTAATGAAGAGAAGGTGTTGTGTTGTTGCTATGGAGACCGATGCCTGTCTCTTCCAAGACGTGCCTGAAATCTCTCCTAGTCAGACAATATCCAGTTGGTGGGATATTATTTGAGCGGACGGATCAAAGGTTGGTATGCATGAAATCGAAATACTACGTCTAGAAACCCGCATCATCCGCTACACGTGACTTTTTCACGCGCGTGATTCTAAAGGGACCTGAGATTTGCCGCGTGATCATTAACCTAAACCCTGGTACTGCGATTCGAATTATCGGAACCTGATGCTCAGGTGCGCACCTAGAGACATAATTTATTTGCTCGTCGTCGACCTTGGGGGTAGAGTGGTCGCCTCAGGATCCGATGTTTGTGGGTTCAAACCCAGGTGGAGTCGGTGAATTTCGCTTGAACGATAAAAAAAATCCGTGGCACAACTTCCTTAGAAGGGGAAATAAAACCTTCAGTCTCTTGTCGATTGTGGCACGTAAAAGAACCCTAGAAAGGTATGTGGAAATAACTCTCCCGGCAAAATTGGTAGGCGCTTTCGCTCTCGTTCATAGAAATTCTCATGTGCTGATATAATCAGATGGTCTAATAAATAAAAATATAATTTTCTTATCTCCGTGGCTCCATGGTAGTCTTTTTTTATTTAAGGATGAACGGTTAGTTCAGGAACGACATAAGGTAATGCCCATTAACTATTTATTTAGCACCGCGTCTTACTACCCGTTCGGGTTATACGCTTAAGTACTAATTACGCTAATGGATTAGGAATTGGGAAGGTTGAATTTAGAGGAAGTGAACCCACATTTGCGTGGAGGAAGAGTGGAAAACCATTTAGGAAAAACCACCCCCAGTTCACCCGACCGAGATTCGAACCTCGATCTCCCCGTCCTCGGCGGTCTGGCTCAACACGACTGACGCGTTAGCCAACTACGCCACCGAGGCGGGTAATGCCCATTAACGGTTAGTTCAGGAACGACATAAGGTCGTAATGCCCACTAACGGGAAGTTCAAACATTTTTCGTCAGTTAAAAAATTTGTCGGGTCTACTCAGGGTGGATTTTTCCTAAATTGTTTCCCACTCTCCTTCCACTCAAATGCCGGTAGATTACCTCTAAAATGCTTCCTACCTCATCTCTCTATCCCATAAATGCGTATAATCTGAACAGGTAGCAAGACGTGGTGATAAAAATAATACTTTCACGTATTCATACGTCAAGTAATATATCTGTAGCAGTCACGTTTGATATAATATTTTATCAAAACCTTAACACTAAATAATATGGTAAAATGCTATTAATGTTGACAGCAAAAAAAAAAAAGTATTTTCTAAAAGATCCTTCTTATAAAAATGAGCAGTTCATGTATCTAGTTCAATAGCTCACGAACTACTACTTGTTTCAGTCGTTCGCTACAACTACATCTCCCGGTTTGGTACTCCAACAGTTCGCTAACTACCGCCTGTGAGTTATTATTATTAGCTCCACGTCTTACTACCCGTTCGGGTTATACCACTTACGCTAATGTGTAATAGTAGGGTGATTGTGAGATGTAATGGAGGACCTACAGTTTAACGTGGGATCCGAACCACGGTGGAAGCCTGACATTCCTCACATTCACAAGTTGTGATTAATACAAGTCTTGTCAGAGGTGAAGGAAGGGTTTGGTAAATCAGATAAATCTGTGCCGGGACCGGTTGACAAATAAAAGGAAGTCCCTTAAGTGTATTTCACGATTATCAAAATTGACACCATCTCAATTAAAGTGGCGGTTACAAATCATACTTCACAAAGTATGACTAGAACTCTTTTACATTCTTGAATTTAGATGAAAGAGAAAACTTAAGTGCAATAACTTTCAAAATCAAGATGTATTTTTTTTTTGTATAGAATATTTTTAATATCTTTAAAAACTCACATCCAATTTAGTAAAATGTTGAAAGTCCGGACGGGTAGTAAGACACGAAATTAAGAAGAAAAAAAACCACAAATCAAAATGTCTTAATATAAACGTGTTTCCCCCCCCCCCCCTTTGTTTCGATAAATAGTTATTTGTCATAGAAATATAAAGTATAAGATCAAATAAAAATAAAATATAAAAATAATAGATAGAATTTCTAAATGTCACCCGCTTCGGTGGCCGTATGGATTAAGGCGTCACTCTTAATAACACGGTGATCAGGGTTAGAATTATTCCGGTCGGTTGTACGGTCGCAAATGCTAGTACACTTCCTCTTAGGTTCAACCTTACTCTTTCTAACATATTAGCGTCATTATTACTTCTTTTTTTAAAAAAAAATATCTTTTAACAATGATTTGACAAATAAACCTGTTTAACCTTAAAACGTATTTTTTTATAGTTAAATTTGTTCCTCAAATAGTGTAGTTAATTTGTCATTGGAATAAAAAAAAAACTCGAACCCAATAGCGATATAATTTGGACATAATTTAATGTCAACCTGATGTGGTAGAGAGTTACGTCTCGTCTGGACCATCATCTACCTTCTCGCTCGGCTCCAAGACTGTGTGTGGGCTCGCCCCACTCCGGAGGGGTAGTAGAGGGGGAAGTAGGGAGGGTAAAGGGAGGGGAATGACGGCCAGCTGAGAAGAAAGAATGGAGGGGGAGACTACAGAGTCGGGGAGGGGACAATATAGAACATATTTTTACATAGTGACCCAGTACACATAAATGATGAATTAAACAATTTTTTTTAAAATGCGTTTTCGTACTTTCTCATTTTTTTTTCATTTCATTTATCTGAAGTATTTAACTTGCACTTCTGAACCTGTAGATTATATCAGCACATGACTTATAAACTAAGATAAATCTAAAAAGACACAACATCCAGTCCCCCCGGCCGTTAATTTATCATTGTGAAAAGTTAGACCCACATTTTTCAGCCATGCCAGGAATCAAACTCGGACCCTAAGTTCAGTAGACAGACACGCTACCGACTGAGCTAAGGTGTCGGACTCGGATAGTACGCCTATGTACTAATTAGGCTAACCTATTAGTGATGACGAAGGTTTAATTTAGATGAAGTGTACCTGCATTTGCGTGAAGTTAAAGTGATTGTGAAACAATTTAGGTAAAAACCACCCTCAGGACATCCAATTGGGATCGAACCACGATCTCCTCGTCATCGGAAGTTAGTCTCTTGCGAGAGTGACGCTTTTAGACCATGCGGCCACTGAAGAGGCTCTTTCTGAGTTCATACACCCTGTTTATTAGGCCTACCTTCCCTCGCGATAATCATCTATAACTGTATGATACAATAAGTCGTGAACACCGAGGACGGGGAGATCAAGGTTCGAATCTCGGTCGGGTGAACTGGGGGTGGTTTTTCCTAAATGGTTTTCCACTCTCCCTCCAAGCAAATGCGGGTTCACTTCCTCTAAAATTCAACCTTCCCAATTCCTAATCCTTTAGTGTAATTAGTACTTAAGGGTATAACACGAACGGGTAGTAAGACGCGGTGCTAAATAATGATAAGTCGTGAACCCTTACATTTATTTCGCTATCCGCCAACGTGACCCACAGTTTGAAAAAAAAAACTTGAACTAAAAAATAAATCTTCGTCAGCTGACACAAGTTCGAATAATTTTTATTTTCATTTTCCCTTCAAATCATATATAGTGCGGGCCAACAGTCAACAAGGGCCTGTATCTGACGATCACTGAGAATATTGTAAGAACGCGTTGAAATCGGTATCAGATGATTTTAAAATAAATAAATAAAATATTTTTATATTTAATAGTATTACAACTTTACAATGATAAGTTATTTTGTAAACGGATGAATACAGTTTTGTGTGGAATTTTAAAATGTGAAAATCGACTACTGTGGAGTTTTACAATCAATTTGAAATATTTCTTTATTCGTGGAACTATTTTAAAACGTTGTAATATTGGTTTTTTACCGGACTAAATATATATTTTTTATTACATTTTAAGCACCGCGTATTACTTACTACCCGTCCGGGTTATACACCTGTGTACTAATTACACTAATATATTTGAGATTAGGAAGGTTTAGTTAAGGAAGTGCATCCGCATTTGCGTGGAGAGAGAGTGTGAAACCATTTTGGGAAAAATATATCCTTGGTGCACCCTACCGTGATCGAATTCCCATCTCACCGTCTTCGGCAGTTTAGTTCAACACGAGATTAGCGCGTTAGAGTACGCGGCCACCGAAGCGTGTGGCTATATAATAAAAGGTGAAAGTACGTTTGATATGTTTAAAACATTTTTAAATTTAAATATTATTTAGATTATAATTCCGGCGAAGCTACCTTAAGAGGTCATAAGTGAGGTCTCACGCGTTAATAAAAAACTAACCCGTCCACATGTGTTCATCAGACAGTCCTCGGTTCGAACCTCCACACGTCAACGAGGTTTAAACCTCTCCCTCCTCTGTTCTCCTCCCAACAGCTGCTCGCCCCCCCCCCTCTCGTCCAGTTGTGTGCCCCTCCAGAAGCCAGGGAGAGTTTCCCCTTCCCCTCCTTTCCCCTCATTCCAAACCAATCCATTCATTCTCCGTGGACTGAGCGGCGAACCATTCTGGCCTGGTTGCTCACCAGGTACGGAGGTGTTTCTAAAGACGCGTAAAGTCGTGCGTGGTGATTTGTGAACGTTGTTGAAAACCTCATACACGTTTCGTGGCCAATTTTTTTTTTGGGGGGCAGCGGTTCGACAAAATAAGTCTCTTCCCTTTGAATAAATCGTTTCTTTAATTTTGATTATTTCTCTTTTTTTTTTTTACATTCCCACTTAAAATTTAACTACTAAGACCACACCGAGGGGAAAAAAAAAAGTATCCACCTGAATTTTATTTGTATTACATAAAGTTTTTATACATATAGTTTTTTTTAATCATAATTGTCGGCCCCCTACCCGACTAGAAAAAAAACCCCAATTTTTTGAGTCGGGGGGAGGGGCTGTCCCCGGAACTCTCGCCATGGGAGACGATCTCCTATGCTGGGAGACGAACGTTGAGTGCCGAGCTTTCGTGGATCCGGTCCTTTTGAACGACGAGAGGGTCCTTCAGAACCTGCTGAGTTCCGAGGACCGGTACAGCCCTTCCAGTTCGTATTTCACCCGGTTCCAGACGGACCTCACACCTCAGATGAGGGAGATCGTCACGGAATGGATGTTGGAGGTAAGGCAACAAAACATATAGACGTTTCTAATTTACGTCCCCGATGTCGCACGCGCTTCCTCCCCCCCCTCCCCTTTGTCTATCTGAGAGATATTTCCCGGTATTTTATAAGTCAACCGGGTCTAGTACGCAAATAATTCATCATTATGCTATTCAAAAACAATGTTTTCGCCAAAAAAAAAACCCTACTAGACAACATTATAAACAAGATTTGACACAAAAAGGGTAAGACGTTGAAACATTATCACCAAGGTGGAATGGAAAGGTACGTGAGAAAAGGGTCAGGTGGTTTGAATTTTTTTGCAGTTTTTTCATAGCAAACAATTTTATTTCAGCCAAATTAATGAAATGTTTCTCTAGTAAAACGTAAGAGTTTAATTTTCTTCACGCGGTGATATCAACAGCTGTCATGAGCATAGCGGTATTAAATGACAAAACTTATTAAATGAAGAGAAAAAGTTGTCATTGAATTCCAGGACACCCTCAACAGGTATTCAACAAAAGTTGGTATCACCGCGTAAAGAAAATTAAACTATGTATATATATATATATATATATATATATATATATATATATATAATATATATATATATATATATATTTGCTACAAATACAGAAGAAATACCACCCTTAGATAGCGATTCCGCCCATCCAACCTTAAATCCAAAATTTAGAAAATATTAACTTGACTCACCAATTTCCCAAAGTATCGTTTGTTGTCCTCAGGATTCCGTGAAAACTGCTCAACCTGTGAACCGAGGTAATGATCCACCTGAATTAGTACACACATCCCAACTTTTGAGTTCCATTTAATTTTATCACAGACCTTGTTTTGCGTTAGTTTGTAATTCATCGCATACAAACTATTAGTTTGTACATTTAATTTTATTTGATAAATAAAGTTCGTTAAAAAATAATCGTTTATATGTTATGAATTACAAACTAAACCAAGGAGACTTCGGCAAAATTAGTTAGTTGTGCAGAAGAGAGAAGGTGGAGGTTAAAGGGGAACGCTAAATTAAGGTATATATTTTTACCGTTTTTTTTAATAACAAAACCCTTTTGTGTCAACATAAATCAAACATTGTTTCAGTAGATTCGTTTGGTTTTGTGATATTTGAACATCAATTCGGGTAGATAACGTCTAGACTTTTTCTTTTGAGAAACTATTTTTTACTAGAAATAAACCTTGCGGCGTTTTAATTAATTACACAAGACACGGACCTGGTTAACTACGCTCTTTATTATTTAACAACCATCTGGCGTCTGCTGCCAAGACACGGACCTGGTTAACTACGCTCTTTATTATTTAACAACCATCTGGCGTCTGCTGCCATCATCGTAAGACCTCATGAAGTAGACCACAATTTCAAGCCCCTTAATTATTGGCCTCTAAAATCCAAAATAGCACAATTATTAACAAAAACACTATAAGCTTTGTGACTTTGCATATGAATAAATATCCATAGGTCTGGTTAAGATTGAGTTTAAATCTAAAATGGCAAAAAAAATTTACCCACAGATAAAAATTAATTTCAACTAGTTGCTTTAGGTAAAGTGTTACTTAACATGAAGGTTTTTGCGATAATATTAATGTTTTAAAATGTATTTTTAATGGCAAATATGAATAAAATTGGCCTATTGTTTTAAATCTTGTATACTGTGTACGACCAAAGTAAAACTATACGAGTTATTCGGATCATTTAAAAACCATCTCATATATAATTTATTTATTAAAAATTTAACTAAAACTACAACGGATCTTGCATATGTCTCGTGTGTAGGTTAGTCTGAATTATAAATTAGACTAAATTAGATTCAGCCCAACGACGGGGTACATTTATAGACAAAAATAATTCTTGATTTTTCACTGCGATGTCCTTTAAAGAAACACGTAAAGAAATCACGAAAATATTTGGGATTCTATAAAAAATAATTATTACATACAAAATGTTAAAATATCTGCGGTGGCAAAATTTAACCAGTAATTTGTATTGGGAGATTTTTTTTAGTTCTGAATTTGAGTCCTAGTTTGAGCGTATCTTCTTAATATATATAATTCTTCTGTACGTGTGTATGTCACTGAACTCCTCCTAAACGGCTGGACCGATTTTGATGAAATTTTTTGTGTATGTTTGAGTGGGTCCGTGGATGGTTTAGATTCACAATTGGATTCGGTAGGTGGCGCTGCAATCGGGTTCTAGGATTTTTTTTACTTTTTGCATATCAGAACATGTAACCTCAAATTTTCACCCCCCCCCCCACCACCACCACCCAATATTTATAATAATGAATATAATATTAATAGACCGTTAAAACTTTCTGAAAAGTTCATGAATAATTGAACTTCTGAGAATAATTCATAGTTATGTTTGTTTTTCGATACAGCTGATATTTGTGGAGCTGTGGGCGAAATGCCAAAAATGAAAAGATGTTTTATTTTGTATGTTGTCTTGACAAACACTGAATTTGTAATATTTGTGTAATTCACTAATTGGAGTTCATTGTGAATTTGTAATTGTGATGATCAAATAGTATTTGTTTTATTATCGAAATCAATTATGCCACCCAAACGAAAAGCCAACGTTTCGGGCAGGACAACGTCTGTCGGGTCCGCTAGTAGAATATATTTTTTTGACTTCTGTGATGACTTGTTACCCCTGAATGTGTTGTTTTTGCACAGCTGAGTCGTAAGTTGACATTCCATTGGCCGGCCACCTGTTTCACCAGCGAGCCAGCTGGTTGGTCTCTTTGGAAACTTTGCCCAGCCGGTAGCGTGTCGGTTTAATGAGTTTTTAAAAAAAAACTTACCTAGCTCGATTCTCTGTGCATACGAAAACAAATATCAATATAAAGAAATTGGGGCCTCTCCCTCATCTATTGGTGGATTAACCGGCTCGTCTTAACCGGGAAAAGAACACGGTCACGTAGATCAAACACAACGGAAACAAGGAAATCTTGGAAATATCGAGGGAATTTTAAAATAGAAAGTTTTCTAGACACTTTTTGTAAAGTAAATTCATCTGGGAAATATGCCCGGTGGTTTCGAGGAAAATAAATTCAGGTGATTGGTTAAGCATTGTAAAGAATGTAATTGAATATATTGGAATTATTTATTATTATTATTATTATTATTATTATTATTATTATTATTATATTATTATTATTATTATTATATATTATTATTATTATTATTATTATTATTATTATTATTATTATTATTATTATTATTATTATTATTATTATTATTATTATTATTATTATTATTATTATTATTATTATTATTATTATTATTATTATTATTATTATTATTATTATTATTATTATTATTATTATTATTATTATTATATATTATTATTATTATTATTATTATTAATTATTATTATTATTATATTATTATTATTATTATTATTATTATTATTATTATTATTATTATTATTATTATATTATTATTATTATTATTTATTATTATTATATTATTATATTATTATTATTATTATTATTATTATTTATTATTATTATTATTATTATTATTATTATTATTATTTATTATTATTATTATTATTATTTATTATTATTATTATTATTATTATTATTATTATTATTATTATTATTATTATTATTATTATTATTATTATTATTATTATTATTATTATTATTATTATTATTATTATTATTATTATATTATTATTATTATTATTATTATTATTATTATTATTATTATTATTATTATTATTATTATTATTATTATTATTATTATTATTATTATTATTATTTATTATTATTATTATTATTATTATTATTATTATTATTATTATTATTATTATTATTATTATTATTATTATTATTATTATTATTATTATTATTATTATTATTATTATATATTATTATTATTATTATTATTATTATTATTATTATTATTATTATTATTATTATTATTATTATTATTATTATTATTATTATTATTATTATTATTATTATTATTATTATTATTATTATTATTATTATTATTATTATTTATTATTATATTATTATTATTATTATTATTATTATTATTATTATTATTATTATTATTATTATTATATATTAATTATTATTATTATTATTATATTATTATTATTATTATTATTATTATTATTATTATTATTATTATTATTATTATTATTATTATTATTATTATTATTATTATTATTATTATTATTATTATTATTATTATTATTATTATTATTATTATTATTATTATTATTATTATTATTATTATTATTATTATTATTATTATTATTATTATTATTATTATTATTATTATTATTTATTATTATTATTATTATTATTATTTATTATTATTATTATTATTATATTATTATTATTATTATTATTATTATTATTATTAGCATCGTGTCTTACTATCCGTTCGTGTTATACGCTTAAGTAATAATTACCCTAATGGGTTAGGAATTGTGAAGGTTGAATATAGATGAAGTGAACCCGCATTTGCGTGGAGGTAAAATGGAAAATCATTTAGGAAAAACCACCCCAGTTCACCCGAGCGAGATTCGAACCTCGGATCTCTCCCCGTCATCGGCAGTCTAGTCTAGCACGAGAGTAGCACCTTAGAACCATGCGGCCACTGAAGCGGGCCATTACCTACTAACTACGCTAATGGGTTAGGGATGAGGAAGGTTAAATTCAGAGTAAGTGTACCCGCACTTGCGTGGAAGCGGAGTAGGAAACCACTTAGGGAAAAATCGCCCTCGGTACGTCCGACCGAGATTCGAACTCTGATCTCCCCGTCAAAACAAAAGTGACGCCTTAGACCATTCGGTCACTGAGGCGTATAGTCCGTTACACAAATAGTAAATATATTCCTCTCAAGTTTGGATCCTACGAAGTCGAACCAAAGTCTTCCTAAAACCATCGTAGATATCTTTGACCACAAAACCATGGAGGGTCCTGTTGAAAAATAAAATAAAAATACACTCATTATAAACAAATGAAACGATCCAAACCCCCTCCTCCCCGTCTAACACTTTTTGAAGATGGTTTATGTCTACAAGTCAAAAGGTCGAACCCATTCATTTGTCTGCCGTTTTAGGGGAAGGATGAGACAATGAACTACTCTTTGAGGACGTCCAGTACTTTGAGCGACCGAGGACATGGCTAGGACATGGTTTCTAACTGTGAAATTTTACCGAGAGGGGGGAAAAAAAAACAACTAAATGTTTGATAAGATATTTTGTATGAAGGGTGTGGACTTCCGGTTGAAACTAGTGAATGAATGGTTGCCGATAGCGAGGAGCTATATATATTTTTTCGACAACTTCTTGTGTACAGACCATAGGGGCATTTTTATCTTTTAAAATAATTGAGCTGTGTATATTTCATAAAATATAAGAAACACATCCTCAATATTATGTTTAGTATTATTAGATTAAGGAATATGTCTAGAATTAATAATAGAGGGCACAAAGCCCGTCAGTCTCATACTCTTTCTTGACTCACCGGTTATACGAAGAGCTCGGGTTCAAATCCTGGCCGGTTTTACTGAGTTGGGGTTTTTTGGCTTATTGTACTGTTTCAGATGATCCCTTTGCGCAAATGTTGATACACTTTCTCTGAGCTCTACCTTCCTCATCCTTAATCTTTGGTGTAAATAGACGGATAATTCTGACGTGAATGAAGCATGGGAGGTGGGGGGACCCCTTTCAAAATGCAATATTTAAAATGTTTTATAAAAAAAATGTATTTGTACTAAGTTATGATACCAATTATTTAAGAAGGTAAATTTATATTTAAAAAACTAGTTGTGTGTAAATGCTAGTATTCGAGGAGCAGCAGTGTTAGGAGGTATTACTACCTACCTACCTACCCATCCAACTTCTCATTATCAATGTTTGTGTGTGTTTACGGGTATGCGAGGAGCAGAAGTGTCTGGAGGTATTCTCCATTGTCCCTAACTACTTAGCAACAATGTTTGTGTGTATTCGCATGTATGCGAAGAGCAGAAGGGTCTAGGAGGTATTCTCCATTGTCCCCAAATACTTAGCTACACATGTTTGTGTCTATTTGCATGTATGCGAAGAGCAGAAGTGTCTAGGAGTATTATTTCTCATTGTCCAACTACTTAGTTAGCAACAAGTTGTGTTTTGCATGTATGCGAAGAGCAGAAGTGTCCAAGAGGTATTCAATCATTCTCCCTAGTCGCCAACTACTTAGTATTACGGTTCGTAGGCATGCGAGAAACAGAAGTGTCAGGAGGTATTAGCCTGATCAACAACTACTTATTCATATTTTTGTGTGTTGGCGGGTTGCGATCAATATAAGAGTACTCATACTCTCCCCGATCGCCAACTACTTAGTATGAATGTGTTTGTGTGTTCGCAGGCATGCGAGGAACATAAGTGTCAGGAGGTATTCCCCATGATCAACAACTACTTACTATTAATGTGTTTGTGTGTTCGCAGGTGTGCGAGGAACAGAAGTGTCAAGAGGAGGTATTTTCTCTAGCCGCAAACTACTTGGACAGGTTCTTGAGTGTTCGTACCATAAAGAAAACACAACTCCAACTGTTGGGCTGCGCGTGCCTACTCCTGAGTTCGAAACTGCGTGAACCTCGACCCCTTTCCGCGCAACTACTAGTCTTCTACACCGACAACAGTATCTCGACCAGGGACCTCTGGGTGAGTAGACCTACCTTCATTTTAACATGTTTCATTTCAGGGGTGTACCAGGATGAGTTGAGTTTTTTTTTTAGGGATTCAAACTCTCGTCCCTTCTTAAGTATAATTTAAAAACCTACAACACCTATTATGTTTTTAAATTTAGAAACCTTTTTACTGAAGAGGGTTTTTTAAAAAAATTACCGCCTCTTACTACCCTTTCGGGGATCACGCCTGTGTACTAATTACACAAATGTATTAGTGTGAGGATGGTTCGATTAAGGGGAAGTGTACCAGCATTTTTGTGGAGTGAGAGTGGAGACTCATTTAGGATAAAAAACCAACCTCAATACCGTGACGGGATCCAAGCCCCGATCTCCCTGTCATAGGCAGTCTATATAGTCTTGCGAGAGTGACGCCTTAGACTATTCAACCACCGAAGCGGTTAAGGGTAGGGAGAGAATACTTTTAAAAAAATTCTGGCATCACCTGTCGGGGAATTCCCAATTTCATCCTTTTTTTAGACTAGCATTTTGAGAAGTAAATAAATTAAATTACTTTGAAGTAAAAATATTTCCTATTTCACACTAATTTAATTTTTTTTTAAATATGGGTTTGAAATATCTGTGAAATAAAAACTGCTTGAAAAAGAAAAAGGAATTTAGGGGCCACCCTCTTCGGTGGCAGCATTGTCTAACGCGCTACTCTCGCAGTAGACTAAGACGGCCGATGACTGGGAGATCGAGGTTCAAATCTCGGTCCAGTGTAATGAGGGTGATTTTTCCAAAATAGTTTTATTCTCTCCCTCCACGCAAATGCGCGTACACTTTATATATAACTTTCCAAATCCCTAAAATCATTGGCATAATTAGTACATGAGCGCTTAACCCAAATGGGTAGTAAGAGACGCTGCAAAAAAAAATTAAATTAGAGGTCTCCCAGAAGCGGGGATCGTGGGCCAAACTGATCCATTTGACCGCCCCCCCCTCCCCCAAACCCTCTGGGCGGCTTGAAGTCAGTATCAATGAAATGTATACTGTAGTCATTTAATACTGTTTATATCTGGCAGGAATTTTTAAGTACGTGTGTGTGTTGTGTGTGTGTGTGTATGTGTATGTGTATGTGTGGGTAATGTGGCGCCGCATCTCTGACCTCGGAGATAGATAGAGCAACCCTCAGTGCTAGAACATGGGAAAAATACAGATAGAGCCGTAATTTTTGCAGGATTGCGAGAGAGATAAAATATCCGTGCTATCGACCTGTTTCCTGTTATGCTTCTTTAGAGTTGTATTTTTGTGTTTTTTAAATATATATTTCTAGTGATGACTTCTATTGACATGGAGCATAATATTATACTACATTATAAGAGATGAAAATTATGTTACATTATAAGAGATGTAAATTTCCTGGTAAAAAAATCTTAGATGTTATGCAAAGCCGAAGTGAGTGAGAAAAGTGGAAAGCCGCCTGTGTTTACAAAACAAAAACATATTGATAGTACTGACGCGACATCTTTGGACTGTCCTGATGTTTTACTGGTCTAACGCATCATATCGCAATAGACTTGAGATTAATATGATGGGGAGATCGAGGTTCGAATTCCATCGGGTGTACTGATAGTTTTTTCTAAATGATTTTTCCACTCTTCCTCCACGCAAATGTGGGTACACACTCTCTCTAAACTCATCTCTACTCAATCACCGATGCATCAGCGTAATTAGTAGACTATATATGTGACCCTAACGAATAATGAGACATGGCGCTATACAATAAAAAAATTAAACCATAATTAAATTAAGGATTAGTTTAGTTTACAGGCCAATGTTCCAATTTTTAGTTGATTTTGAATCTTAACTTAAAATGCATTGTCGTTGTGATTTTAGCATTTTACTAAAGATAATAACTAAGGTAGGAGTATAGTGGAAGCGAGAAAAGGTTCATTTATTGAAGTTTTTAGGTACATCAAAGCATTTTTTTATTAAAATAAAAAAATTGTTTCACTAGAAACATAAGAGCTTAATTTTCTTCACATGGTGATATCAACGTTTGTTGAATATCTGTCGAGGATGTCCTGGATTTAATGAAAACTTTTTATCTGCCTTTAAAAAGTCACCCGCCTCGGTGCATAGTTGGCTAACGCGCTAGTCGTGTTGAGCTCGGCCGCCGAGAATGGGAAATCGAGGTTCGAATCTCGGTCGGGTGAACTGGGGGTTTCCATAAATGGTTTTCACTCTCCCTCACGCAATGCGGGTTCACTTCCTCTAGATTCCACCCTCCCAATTCCTAATCCATTAGCGTAATTAGTACTTAAGCGTATAACCCGTACGGGTAGTAAGACGCGGGGCTAAATATTATTATTATTATTATTTAAAAAGTCATCTAATGCGCTATGCTCATGACAGATATGCAACAACTGTTGATATATCACCATATGAAGAAAAATAAACTTTTATGTTTATAATGAGAAATATTTGATTTATTTTGATAAAAAAAATGAAAATGTTTTTTTATAAAAACGGAAATAACACTGTCCTATTCTCGTGTTCCCTTCACCCACCTTAAATGTATACCATTTTGGCCTAGGCAACAGCACATGCAAGGATAAAAATGTTTCATCTCTTACAATTCGTTTTACTTCTTAAATGGTGGAAGCTAGCGCCAACTTATCACAATATATCCTTGTAGGCCGAGATGATTGCTGAAGTCAAAGAGTTGATCCATAAATACCCAATCTCATCCCAATTAAACGGATATTAAATAGGCCTACGAGATTACGCTTAAACCAGAAATGCATGTTGTTGTTTTTTTGCATTCTTCACTTGACACAGATAAAATGAATTAGTTGGATAGTTTTTTTATTATAAAGTATTTATATGTACATTTATTGGTTTTTTAAATATGGTAAAACAATTTCATTGTGGATAAATTCCACTGTTTGTAAAGTATAATACAGTAAACCAAAAGTTTGTCTGCCACGGCACCTATTTCAAGCTTTACCTACCCAATTCTTTAAATTGAAAAAATTACATCTGGAGACGTGAATCGAATCCCAGTACCTTTGGCTTAGAACGTCAATGCTCTAACCACTGAGCTATCAAGGAGTCCCATGCCCAAGGGGCCATTCTTCACTCATATTTTAAGACAGAGTCTGTGATGGACGCGCGGAAATCGTCAGCTACATATGAGCGATCAATTAAGATCACGAGCTATCAGATAACGTAACCATATTCAACCCGGAAGGGATTTATGCTACTAATAAAAACTGTACAAATACGCAAATTAACATGGGTTAACCCGCTTCTGTGGCCGCGTGGTCTAACGCGCTAAGCTCGTGTTGGATTAAACTGCCGAGGACGGGTAGATCGGTGTTCAATCCTGGTCGGGTGCATTGAGTTTTTTCCTAAATTGTTTCCTCTCTCCCTTAACGCAAATTTGGGTGCATTTCCTCTAATTGAAGTCTCATATTCTCTAACCCATCAGTTAGTACTTAGGCGTATAGCCCGAACGAGTAGTAAGATGCAACCCGCTTTGCAAAATAGTTTCGAAATCACCAAGTAAGCAACTCCGTTAATCATTTAATTTATAATTAGAGTTCATCGACGCTGAAGATTTTTTTTTTTGCGCGTTGATGAAAAAATGTGATTGGTTTGAAGGGCGAAAAGGGTTGGAGAGGGGGGGGGGGGGTTGCACACATCAACTTATATGTGCCTTGCACATATTTTCAACACATCATTTCCTCTTCGGGTACCTTTTCTTTGTTTCTCAAGGTCAGCAGTTCTACGGAGTTCAAATTCCAACCAAAACATCGTTTGTAACCACCGGGCGGTACAATGTCACTTCAACAAAGTTAATAAAGTGTTATATTGTGTACAGACCTTATCAAGCAATAAAAAAAAACTGCTGCAGCCAACTTTTTTTTACTATTGTAATAAAAAAAGCTCATTGAACACAAAGTTGCTAATTTGCAATTATTTATGCTCTTTGCACTTTGTCCTTATAGTTTAAGCCATCTAATGGCGCTTAGGAACGGAGAAATAAAACAGTTAAAAAAATTGTTAAAATGGAAATTAACGAGTTTGTTTGATGTTTGGCGGATCTGTGCGAACTGAGTATGACTATATAGTTATTTTTAGCGTTATTTCTGGTTAATTAGTCTGCTTGATAATTACTGTGAAAGGGGGGGAAGGAATTGGATGCCGGGTTCATAATGGCAATCATCCTTTTTTTTTTCATAAATAAAAGCGTGAAACCATGAATGAACTTTTGTTCATTTGGAGCATATGTATATTAATAGAACTGAAAATATTAGCTTTTAAAAGACAAGTTTTGTTTTCACGCGCACCGAACTTTTTGGGTGATTTCCCGATGTTGCAGCTGGAGACCCCGTGAAAGTAGGCTGACCCGCCACGCGTTTCAAGTGTGCCGGTTGCATACCCACCTCCCCTGAGATGTCAAAACGGCTAAAATATATATACGAGCCAAGATGTTGAAACCACAAAATGTCATAACAGTCACCTACTAACTTATTTATTACAATTATTTGCTGATAAACGCCAGACAGACTTAAGTCGTGTGGGAATGAAGAATCATACAATAGTCACGTTTGGCCGCACGGATAATGGAACGAACTATTGATTCATAAGAGAATCGAGTTTGAACCTGGTCAGTCTGAGATGAAAATATCCCCCCTCCCCCACAAAGGTTGGCTGTCGGCCTACTTAAGTAGGTGAAGGGCGTAGGTAGGGGGAAGAGGCACCTAGTCTATTAATTAAAACCATCAAATAGCGGGTTGGGGAACGAGTAGGATGGACAACATTTGTTAGCAAATACTAAATCTAAAGATCTTAGTTAGCCCTAAAATGGAAGGCCTACGAACGTTTGTAGATCTTAGCCCTAAAATGAAGGCCTACGAACATTTGTAGATCTTAGTTAGCCCTAAAATGAAGGCCTACGAACGTTTTTAGATCATAGCCCTAAAATGAAGGCCTGCGAACGTTTGTAAATCTTAACCCTAAAATGAAGGCCTACGAACGTTTGTAGATCTTAATCCTAAAATGAAGGCCTACGAACGTTTTTAGATCTTAGCCCTAAAATGGAAGGCCTACAAACGTTTGTAGATCTTAACCCTAAAATGAAGGCCTACGAACGTTTGTAGATCTTAGTTAGCTCTAAAATGAAGGCCTACGAACGTTTTTAGATCTTAGCCCTAAAATGAAGGCCTGCGAACGTTTGTAGATCTTAGTTAGCCCTAAAATGAAGGCCAATAACAACAAAGAAAATATGTTTTCTAAAATACAAAAGTTTTTCACATCTCACCAAGTTTCTTTAAATATTGCTACGTATTTAGGGGCTTAAAAGAGACCACCTATATGATCTAGTAGTCAAAAGTATCTAGAAGACCCGGGTCTCGATCCCCGGCGCTTCCAAATTTTTCTGTGAAAGGGTGGGTTTGAAATGGGGTCAACTCTGCCCACGCGAGGACAGAATGAGGAAATACTTTGAATGAAAAAAGTGGCGGCTCCGGTCTAGAAAACTTAGATTAACGGCCGGTACTGTGCTTACCACATGACACCCTATATCCACGGAAGTTTGCATTATCATCACCAAGAGACTGCGTCCTGACGGGGTTTAAAGGGGGGGGGGGATTTTAACCCCCTGCAGATTTCCCCCCCTAAATATGCTCCTCGCTTATAGACTATAATATAGTCGATCAAACATTGACAAAAAAAAAACTTCAAATGCTCTGTCTTGACCAAATTTATCAAAAAAGCCTTATCCATGGATGGTATAAACTAGGCCTGACCGATGTACCCAATAAATTATTTTCGTATGAATGTATAAATTAGGAAGCTGGTCGGCCCCGGATAGCGCACAATGATAATCGCCCTCATATCTCTGACGGGTTATCACATTATCCAACTGTGTGAATGATATATTTTAGTTGACTTCTTCGAGGGCCTTGACTTTAATGAATGGCGTAAACTTGTTGGTATCTCAGGGGTTTGGGAGGGGGGGAAAGGGTGTAGCTAAAAAAAAGAGCATTAGAAAACATGAACGAAGCTATTTTTATCAATGGATGTATTCAACTTGAGAACTATCCACAGCCGTACAGTAGCCCCATGGCTTCTTTGGTGCTGACTGACAGTTCACAGCTGACTTCTGACAGTCAACAGTTAGGTATATACCTAAATTTTGACTCTCAGAAATGACAGCTGCTAAACACATGTTTTTTTGCAGATCATATGGTTCGGCGTAGGGATACATAATTTGGTCTGGTAGCTTTTCAAAGCTGTCAGCTGAGCACCAAAGAAGCCATGGGGCTATGTATAAAGTCCCATGGGGTAAGTAACAATAATGAAAACGACACTGGGAAAGTGATGAAAAATGCAATTTTGATCCTCCAGAAGGCAGAAAGAACACTTTCGGAAATGTTGACCAAATCAACATAGGCCCGCCTTCTCGCGTCCGTGGTCGCCCAAAGCAGAATTTTTTTCACACTTTTTCAATTCACGGCACACTGAACAAGGCGATAAAAAGTGTAAAGGCACGCATTACATTTTTTAAGGCAGGATTTTTATCGTTTTAAAATATTAAAATTAGGTTTTGTTTATTATAATTCAATAAAAAAATTCTAGCACTGCGTCTTACTACCCATTCGGGTTATACGCCTTGTACTGATTACACAAAGGGTTAGGATGAAAGTTGATTTTTGACGGCACCGCATTCATGAGGGCAGTGTAAAACTATTAGGAAACCCCCTGTGCCCCAGGTCGAACTCGTCAATAATCTTCACCATTCTGTAGTATATTGCGAGAATAGCGCCCTGGACCACGCGGCCCACCAAAGCGGTTAAGTTTAATAGTTAAAAATTCTAATCTTTTGTTATTTAAAAAAATAATATTGATCATTGATTTAAAGAGATTTTCCCTCAATATTTTTTTCTCTCGTTTCTTTGTAATCTTCCCTCAAATTCTTGCGGCACACCCAACCCTTCGCGGCACACCGGTTGGAAAACGCTTTCTAAGAAATCACCCCTCGCAATAAACTGGATTGCCGATTCAAGGGGAGGTTGTGGTTCGAAATCCGGATTAGCCTTCATGAGATAGTTTTAACGGTTTATCATTCACTTTCCTCTAAATTACACCTTTCTTATCCTATCACCGCGTAAGAGCGAATATACGATTTTCCCGGACGGGTAGTAAGACGTGTTGCATGTGAAAATGTAATTAAAAGAGTACTAAAGCATATTTAGGCTATACAATGACGTGAAAACATGTAGAACTAATTTATTTTTTAAATTTTGATCATTAAAAATTTTTAATGACTATTACAGAATGTCAAAAGTGAAACGGTTTTGTGTATTTGTGGAGTGAGAAATCTTGTTCTGTAATTAAGAAATAATTTATTTGTTAAGTTAAAATGTAAACAAATATAGGCTAACAATAAACACTTTAATTTTATGGCTTCATTTTGCCAGTTGTTTACAACACACAAACATTTCTATCCCCACCTTCTCGGAATAAGACTCCACTGACTCATCTGTTTTAGGTGCTAACTTTTAAAACCCTTAGAATGAGTTATTTAAAAACATACTATTAGTGATTAAATCATTAAAATAAATAGGGTTTTATTCATCTTTTGAGATTAATAATAAATTCCGTGTTGAGCTCGACCGCCGAGGACGGGGAGATCGAGGTTCGAATCTCGGTCGGGTGAACTGGGGGTGGTTTTTTCCTAAATGGTTTTCCACTCTCCCTCCACACAAATCGGGTTCACTTCCTCTAAATTCAATCTTCCAATTCCAATCCATTAGCGTAATTAGTACTTAAGCGTATAACCCGAAAGGGTAGTAAGATCGCGGTGCTAATATATATTATATTATTATATTATTTATAAATTCAACGATAAAAAAAAACTAATTACTCGTGTATCCTAAACTGATAGCGTGATGATTTTCCGCGGGGTCAATCTGAAAGCTAAACCAAATTATAAGCTCACGTGTTCGATTCTCGAGTCTTATGTTTTACATTTTTTAGTTAATTGAACTAATATATAGGTTATGATATGAGCGTTTAAATAACTAAAATTATCTGTTTGAAGTTTATGCAACCTTTTTATGAGTGCTTTAACTAAAAGAAAAAGAATCTATTCAACTACTTTTCTTTTTATATCTGGATATTTCCAACACAATTTGTGAGTTCATAAAATTACCTACCTCAGCAACTAATCCTTTAAAATTTTGCTTTCGACGTCCTTTTTTTATATTATAAGGTTCAAAATCTAGATTTTATTATCTGACCCACACGTGCATCATATTAAATTCGTCCTATGACGCAATAAAAAAAAGGTTCACTCCAAATTAAATATAGTATAGAATTGTTCGCTTTCTTCTTTACAGATTTACATTTTTATGACGGTTTTACACTTCATTTTGTGAGGTTTATTATTTAGTGTTTTGTTTGCTGAAAATATTACTTTGATGACACTTTGTGTATCGCCTAGTCTATCCACCATACCACCCATCAGGCGCCTCACAGGTGCTAGAAGGCACTTAAAAAAATAACCTCAAAAAAATAGCGGGGTGCACTTCAAAAAAGATTTATACTTTATGGACCTCTCGAGCCAAACAGTTCACTAGAAGTGTGGATAGTCAAAACAGTACTCTTTTACAGTCTGTTCCAAAAGCTATAAAGTATAGTCCATCCATCGTAGGAGTGGTGATCACCGACAGCTATACCCTGATTTTGGTAGGAAGACAGTTAAAAAAATCCAAACATTTCTTTGCTTCAACATTGATAACATTTTATATTACTATGTCATTTACACGTATGATAATATCCATCAAACGTGACACGACTTGTGTATGACATAATTAAAAATTGTTTTGTGACTTTAGTAAAACAGATACTGTCCTTCCTATCAAAATCCAGCTATAGAAGATCATGATTCAAGCACAATGTTAACTTATGTATGTGGAATTATAGTATTACATTATTAGCACCGCGTCTTACTACCCGTTCGGGTTATACCATACGCTAATGTGTAATGGAGGAGTGATTGTGAGATAAATGGAGACTACAGTTTAAGTGGGTCGAACACGTGGAGCTGGCATTCACACATTCACATTGATTACTTACGCTTGTCAGAGGAAGAGTTTGGCAATCAGATAAATCTGTGCGGTCAGATTGAACCGGATCCACCACAGAAGTTTGACACCTTACCTGACCACCAGGTCACAGTTATTAGTTGCTTAGTAATACTCTATTATCGATCAAAGTGTTAATAAACACTTCTTATAATACTTACATAAATATTACTCTATAATGGCTTTTTCATAACTAACCGAGAGAATTTATTTATTTTTGTTTTACGGTTGTGTCAAAAAGAGAATGATATAGGCATGAAATAATTAATAAACAGTATTATAATTCACACTTTTATTTCGCTATAACTGCGGCCATAAATTATAAAATAAAGAATTATATTTTTGATAATTGGAGAAAGAACCATACAAAATACTAGTTTCAAAATAAAACTGGTAAACACATGCGCATGAACACAACCGAATACGGTGTGTATGACATCATCAACCACCATAATTTAGTCCGGCCGCGTGGTCTAAACTCTCGTGTTGGACTAGGCTGCCGAAGACGGGGTTCGATACCGGTCCCCCTGAGGTTTTTCCCCCTAAATGGTTTTCCACACTCTCCAGGCAAATGCGTGTGCATTTACTCTAAATTAAGCCTTTCTAATTTCTAACTCGTTAGTGTAATTAATACATAGGTGTGTAACCCGAACGGGTAGTAATAAGACTTGGTGCTAACAAATAATAATAATAAAATTGATAAATACTAATAAAATTGATAAATACGCTAAGTCTGATAAACACATTTACGGAGATTTCGAATCTATACCGTGAACTTTTACAAGCTTTTTATTTCCCTCTATCACGGCTTTATTTAGCTCCCAAATTTTGTTAATTATTTGAAACAACCGTTAGGTTAGTTCTTTATAAGACAGAAGAAATTTGTGTCTTTTTTTTTAATGACGATTTGGGTACGTGATTGGCAAAAGTTTGAGAAACATAACAGAGGGTACCTGGGAATTATTACCTAGGTACGACTCATGCCTACAGTAGCCCCATGGCTTCTTTGGTGCTGAGTGACAGCTCACGGCTTTGAAAAGCTACCAGACCAAATTTATGTATCCTTACGCCGAACCATATGATCTGCAAAAAACATGTGTTTAGCAGCTGTCACTTCTGACAGTCAACATTTAGGTATATACCTAAATGTTGACTGCCAGAAGTCAGCTGTGAACCGTCAGTCAGCACCAAAGAAGCCGTGGGGCTACTGTAGTTTCCGAGACAAGCAAGGCTTGACAGGACTACACTAGTCAAGTATAAAGCCAATCGTAAGCCTTCACCTACACTTTTCTATTGTTTCGGGGGAGGTCGTCGTCATCAAATTGATAGCGAAAAGAGGATAGAAGAAGGAACAATTTACTAGTAGTCTCAAAACTATTTTTTTTTACCCGCCTCTGCATCAACCCCACGAGCCACAAAACCTGTATTCTAGCATTTATTTTTATGACTAAGAAACTTTTGGACCATCCTGTATACCAATAAAAGAGGTGAGGACAGTCTGCATGAAGTTTTATAGCAAGGGGGGGAGGGGGGGTAGAGGGGAAGCAAGGCGCCACATGACGGGATTGGGATGGCAAAAGGGAGGAGGGAGTTAGCTAATAATATTACAAAACGTGTCATTTTGGGTGTTTTGATTCTTTACGGTGGCTTACCACAACAGTTGGATCAGGTTACAAGAGTTGGGATGGAAAAAAAAATTATATCAATGGAGTATATAATACTCTACACATTTGAATTGTGATAAAAATAAAGAGTAGGCCTATTAAATATATTCTACCGTGAAACATAAATCTTCTGATTTTTTTTACTTTGGTTTTTTGATATAAAAGCTAGTCAAATAAACCGCAGACTCGCAATCATTTTTACAAGAAAGACTTATCAATACCGGTTGTCACGCACCTGGAAAACGCAAGGGATATTTTTGTGGTCTTGGAAAAAACTGGAAAAACAAAGGAAATTTTGCAAAATCTAGAAAAGATACTGGAATATTTGTTGACTTGGGAAATTTAACTGCACGTTTAAAATAGATCTTTGGATGGACGGAAAAGTTATCTGAATAATTAAGCACGCCGATTCAAACATGTCTATATTACCCCTTAAACGAGGGTTGTGAAACGAAAAAAAGATGTATTACCCTATCAATATTAATCATCGTGTTTTAAACATTCTATTCATGATGGTTCTGGTTGTGGAAAGTTTTTTAATATATTATTTATGGGGGGGGTTTGTGGCCGTTTTGGATGTTTTGGTCATTTACTTGGTTTGCGTCCGTTTTTGGTAATTTGTAGGCCTTTTTGCATAGTTTTTAAACTTTTTGATTAACTTTTAAACATTTATGTTGAATAATAATATTTTTAAATACTATAGTAAATGCATCAATATTCAAACATTTTTTAAAACGCACAGCTGTCGGATAATGTAAGCCACAATTCTTTGTATCCTCCTTGCTTGTTTGGTTGTAAAATACACCTTTTTTCCCCCCATCCCTGCATCTTACTAACCGTTCGGGTTATACGCTTAAGTACTAGTTACGCTAAAGTGCTAGAAGTTGGGAAGGTCGAATATCGAGGGAGTGAACCCGCATTTGCGTTGAGTTAGAGGGGAAAACCACCCCCATTTCATCCGAACGAGATTCGAATCTCGATCTCCACGTCCTCGGCTGTCTAGTTCAACACGAAACTAGCGCGTTAGCTAACCACACCACCGAGGCGGGTCCCTTAATATATTTACATTTGGACAAGGTCAGCTCCTAAATAGAATAAGGTCGTCAACTTTCTAAATTATTGCACACCCTCGGGGGGGGGGGGGAGGGATGTAGCACCAAAACATGGAACTATTCGAAACATCCCATTGGAGTTGAAACATCCAATAAATAAATAACTTTTCTTGAAGCCTAAGGGCATGTTTTGTTACATTGGTATTTATAGTTTTTTTAATTGTCTTGGATTTGGGGGAGTGGGGGGAGATTTCGAAGTTCTTAGGGTTTTTGGGAAGGGGAGGGTGAGGGTATTTTAAAAGAGTGTTTGAGAATGGGTGTTTCAAAGGAAAAAAAGTGAGCGAAGAGGAGGGAGGTATGTAAGTCTTGAGTGGACTGGAGTGTTACAGCCCAATTTTTATAGGAAAGGCCTTAACGTGACAGCTACAAAAGCTACTAGATATATTTTCATCTATTCATAAGTCAATTAATCAGTGTTACACAGCTTTTTTTTTGGCACCTCGTCTTACTACCCATTCGGGTTATACGCCTATGTACTAGTTACACTAATGGGGTTTAGGGATTAGGAAGTTTTGAGAGGAAGTGCACCCGCATTAACGTGGAGGAAGAGTAGAAAGCCATTTATGGAAAACCACCAGCGCCCAACCAGGAATGAACCCCGATCTCCCCGTCTTCGGCAGTTTAGCTCAACACGAAAGTAGCGCGTTAGACCACGCGGCCACCGAAGCGGGTTCCTCAGCTGTTAATTTTGATATCAACACCTGAAAAAGACACTAATAATAAAGTGTTTATTAAAAAATAAGTATTTTCTAAAAGTCCCTTCCTTTAAAAAATTGACTGTATAGTCCTCTTCCTACCTGTAAACCCCCCCCCTCTCCCAAACCTCCTTGCCTTAAAAAAAAGGCAGGTAGGATAGCAGTCAAAACAAGAATAGTCAGAATACACCGCCAAAGCTAACTAGAGACTTTTGGCCGGGCTATCTTAACATCAGAGAATTGTTGTGCTGGGTTGTTATTGGGGAGGGGGTTTGAGAAGCGGGGGGAACATAGGATTCTCTAAAAAAAATGGTACTGATTAAGAACAAGAGAGAAAGAGAAGGTTGAGAAATAAAAGAAGAATCAACTCACCCCCCCCCCCTTCATACCCCCATCTATTCTAACAAACTACCTGTCGTGTGGTAGGGTATTCCTCCCCCCTCCCAATTCCACCTTCCCTACTCTTTCTTCTCAGAAATTGAGAGATACGAATAGAAGAGTATTTGAAGGAAAGGTGGGAGTGAGAAATGTTAGGAGGGGGGTGTACAGGGGGGGGGGGTTTACCTTGACTACCTTGCTGAAGAAAACAGGTTCGCCTTCTTCCCAGACCGCCCACATTCCTAAACGCCCCCCTACCTGGCTAAACTATACCTAGTTATTCCTCTCACACGCCGGTCCCGGGTCAGGTATAGTCTGTTTCACAAACCATCAACCACCTCCCCCATAGGTTGGCGAAATTTATCATTATGTGTTCTGTCATATGACAAGTCAATTCTTTCTTTTTTTTTGTCAGTGGACCTAGAACGCCAATGCACCCCATCCTCTTGCCTCCTTCGTAGTTGGCTAACGCGCTAGTCGTGTTGAGCTCGACCGCCGAGGACGGGGAGATCGAGGTTCGAATCTCGGTCGGGTGAACTGGGGGGGGGGTTTCCTAAATGGTTTTCCACTCTCCCTCCACGCAAATGCAGGTTCACTTTCTCTAAATTCAACCCTCCCAATTCCTAATACATTAGCGTAATTAGTACTTAAGCGTATAACCCGAACGGGTAGTAAGACGCGGTGCTAAATATTATTATTATTACTCTTGCCTCCTTCGGTTCCCAGAATTTTCATATTTCCTTCAAGTGATCCAATATTTGAATCCTCCTCCTTCCCTCAACCTTTCCTTCTCTGACGTCATGCAGAAGACAGTCCCTCCTAAGGATGTGTCTGATCCAGTTTGCTTTTTACCGTAGAATAACATCCAAAAATTGTTCTCTTCTCAGCCGCTCCTCTTAGAGACCTTCATTTGTTACCCTGTCTTGTCTACCTGATCTCAAGTCTTGTCCAGCACCACATTTAAAAGCTCTCCAAATATTTCTTTTCCATCTTCCTAAGAGTCCCGAGTTTATGTTTCAAATGTAGCATTTCCTCGGTTCCAAACTCAACTTGTTGGTCAGCAGTAACCTCTTCTTGTTGAAAGTTTCCTTGGCCATGGCGATCCTCGACCTAATCTTCTCGGTGCAGTTGGCAACCTTTGTCAGCGGACTTCCCAGCTACTTGAACTGCTCTATACGTTTCAAACCTCTGGTTTTCATTTTTGGAATCCACATTGAAATTTAGACGCATGAGTTGCCGTAGAGACGCGTTTTTTTTTCCTGTCCGGTGTGAGGGGTAGGAGGGCAGATCTAAAGATGTTTGATATCAGAATTGATGATCATTTTGATATATTTTATCTGTTTAAATTAAATGTGTCTTAATTGTTTCATTCAATATCGTTATATGGGTTAAAAATGTGTCGACACTAAAAAAAATCCATTAGCCATCATAACTATAAATTAAAAAACATAAAATCAGCTTCGATGGCGGAAAATACTGGACTGTCGATGACAAGGAGATTGGGATTATAATCCCTGTTGGATGTTGTTTCATGCATTGTTTTCCACTCTCCCCTCCACGCAAATGTATGTGCATATTCCTTTGAATTTTACCTTCCTGATAGTTAGCCCTACTAATGTAAAATTTGCGGGCTGCCCGGGCAGTTATTAAGATGCGGTGCATACAAAAGTTTGTTTTAACCCTTTATTAAATAAGTTAAGAGCTTTCATCCCCTTACTAAATAAGTCAGAGCTTTCATCCCCTTATTAAATAAGTTAGAGCTTTCATCCCCTTACTAAATAAGATCTTTCATTCTCTTATTACATAGGTTAGAGCTTTCATATCTTTATTAAACAAGTTAGAGCTTTCATCCCCTTACTAAATAAGATCTTTCATTCCCTTATTAAATAGGTTAGAGCTTTCATATCTTTATTAAATAAGTTAGAGCTTTCATCCTCTTACTAAATAGGTTAGAGCTTTCATTCCCTTATTAAATAAGTTAGAGCGTTCATCCCCCTATTAAATTAGTTAGAGCTTTCATCCCCTTACTAAGCAAGTTAGAGCTTTCATCCTCTTACTAAATAGGTTAGAGCTTCCATCCCCTTTTTCCATAAAACGTTTGTTCTTTGTCTGTGGTTCAAATTACAACTCAAAAGGACTTAATGAAGGAAACGTCTGGAATTCTAACATTTCCACCCTGTAAACATGTTTATCCGATTTCCGGGGTCAAAGTTCAGGGTCTATGTCTTAGGAATGCACAATACAAATAGGTTTGATCTAGACTTTGGCTATTAGGGCCTAAATCACTCTGAAGACAAACAAAACCGCACTACTCACTGAGCTAGGGTGTTAAACTCTAGTTAGATATTAAAATTATGGTTCCCCACTCTCCTTCCACGCAAATGGGGGTAGATTACCTCTAAAAATGCTTTCTTACCCCATTAGAGTAATTAAATATGCGTTAAACCTGACGGTAATAAAAATATATATAATTTAATTTAGCCGCTTTGGCGTTAGTTACTCGCGCAATAAACATAATGTCGATGACAAGGGAGGTCACGGTTCGAATCGGGGTCGGGTACAACTTAGGGTTACTTCTAAATGTGTTTTGACTCTCCCTTAATGCAAATGCGGGTACTATTCATCTAAATCCCAGCTTCTTCACCACAAACATATTAGCGTACAGCATGAACGGGTGTTAAGACGCGGCGCAAATAAAAACATCGGGAACAAGATAATGTCATAAATGCAAGGAGCAAATGTTTTCATCTCTGTTAGTAGAAGAAACAATGTGTGGTCAACTTATTATTTCTTCGGTCCCACGACCGACCAACCAACCAACCAACCAACCATCGACAAGTGCTTACTTAACACGTCTACCCCGCGGCGCAGATCATGGGCAATGCCTCCCCCCACTCCCATAATCCCAATGTCTGATTTAAGGGAGGGGGATCGGGTCGATTGCCCCGAGACCCCCCCATCCCTACAAAAAACCCACAAGAAAGAAAACAAACTTTAATAAACATGTTTGCTGTAAAGAAACCCTAGGGAAATCTTTGCGTTTCATTTTTTTCCATTTACTTGGTTTCTATTAAATTTGCCTGGAGTAAAAAAAAACAGTTACTTAATTTTTTTACCTTTCCTCAGACACGTTATGATGTAACTTACATGGATGTATTCCCTCCTCCACCCACTCCACCCCTCCCCTCCCGCCTCATACGTAAATCCGGCACTGCATATTTCCCCTCCTCTCTTTCGTCTAGTGTTTCACTGGGACAAAATTAAAAGTAAAAAAAAAAGAGACCTTCCGTTTCACTTCGCTTTCCTTTTCTGTTCTTCTTTATACACCTTAACCGCCGCCTCATGATGTAGAAGGAAAAAGGGAGGGGGGGGGAGTTAAGAGATTAACTTGTGGAAATTACTCTATCAACATTGGTTTGATTGAAGTGTGGGGAAGGGGGGGAGGGAGGTGTGGGAAAGGTAGGAGGGATTCTTTATTGTCAGCGAATAGGTGAGCTATCCACCCCCCCCCCCCAACCAACCAACCTTTCGGAACTTTACCAGTGGCTCATCGCGCATGCGTATCGTGAGAACAGTCTCGTTTCGCTTTGCGTCCCCGAGATTCTGAAGCATGGTATTCCCAATTTTTTTTTTTTAGATCAAAGAAGCGCCCTTGCACCATAAAAAAATTACATATTGGAGCCCTAATAAAAAATGTTTACACTAATATTATCATTAGTGTAATCAAATAAGACGCGGCCGGCGGGAAAAAAAACCGGAATATTTTTTCCATTTATTTTTAAATTTATAATGGCCGAAATGGTCAACAACTGTTCTAAAATCGTTGTTGGCCAACTTTGGATGTTGGTCCGTGTAGTACTGGTTTGTGAAACACTATCTTTACTATTGTCATTAGTCAGTTCTCCCACCCCCCCCGCCCCCCTCTATTTTCTGGCACGTATAGAGTACCTGCGATATTTTATACAAACGACACGACCTTGAGTTTGCCGAATTCACTCTCGTCCTTGGATAAATAATTGCAGAGACCATAGATTGCTTTCTTAAAATTACGTCTCGGTTACGGTGGTTACTTACTGATTAAAGTTTCTTTGGTTGGCTTTAAAAAATATATAATCAAGTCACCATTTAAATAAAATGTTAAAATATTTGTTCTTGAAGCTTAAGGTGGGATAGACAAAACCTGTGTTTATGCACATTTCATGGCAAACTTTTTTTTTTTGGGGCCAAAATGAATAAAATATTGCTCCAGTACAAACATAATATAATTTAATTTCGTTCACGTGGTGATATCAACAGTTGTTGAATATTTATCAAGGGTGTCCTGGAATTTAATGACAACTTTTTCTCTTCATTTAAAAAGTTTGTCATCTAATGCCGCTATCCTCATGACAGATATTCAACAACTGTTGATATCACCGTGTGGAGAAAACTAAACTCTATGTTTGTACTGGAGCAATGTTTTATTTATTTTGGCCTTAAAAAAGTTTTGCCATAAAAACTGCAAAAAACACTGGCCTTTTCTCGAGTCCGCTTCCAACTCACCTTAACTTGATGCAGTGGTTGGTTTTTTTTTTTGCAGGGGTAATAATAAAAGATGTCAATTTTGACAGACGGGTAGATACATTTAGCGATGTTTTTATTTGTCAAGGGTGGTTATTCTTTTGTTACAAAAGGCTTTTCTTATGGAGGTTCAATTATATACGAGCAGGCCTTGATAAAGTCCAATTTTCATAGTAAGAGCTTTTACTTAGACAGCTAGAAGAGTGCCGTTAGTGAATGCTTAGTGGACAGACACTGCGGTCCCGAGCACAATATCGCTTCACCTTGATGACGCAAGCAAACCCCACGCTAGTGTCCACTAAGCATCCACTTAGTTCAAGTTCTTGCATACATCCCTAGATCTAATTTTAATGTATTCAAACGTCAAGTCACGTTATATCTGGGTGTCACTTTTGATATATATTATAAAATAACAAATTAACAAACCGTTATCAAGATAGACCGCAACAAAATAGGTTTGAACCGCTCCGGTAGCCGCATGCTCTAAGGGCCACTCGCGGTAGAATTGACTTTCGATGACGGGGGGTGGGGGATCAGGGTTCGATTCCGGCCGGGTGTATCGAGGGTTGGTTTTTCTTAAAAACATTTTTTTCCTCTCTTCCTTCTAAGAACTCAAGTTTCTGCTCCAAACAGCGCGATGCTCCAAATGTGGAATTTCATCACTTTCTTCCCTCGGTTCCAAACTCAACTTATCTACTGGTCAGCGGTAACCTCCTTGTTGAAAGCTACCTTGGACATGACGATCCTCTGAACTAGTTTCCTCGGTGCATTTGGCATACTACTTTTGTCATGAGGGTGACCTGGTGGTCTAGGGGTAAGGTGTCAGACTTCTGTGCTGAGGGTCCGGGGTTCAATCCCCGGTCCCGGTACAGATTTATCTGATTGCCAAACCCTTCCTTCACCTCTGACAAGACGTGTATTAATCACAACTTGTGAATGTTTAGAATGCCAGGCCTCCACCGTTGTTCGGATTCCACGTTAAACTGTAGGTCCTCCATTTCATCTCACAATCACCCTACCATTGCATATTAGCGTAAGTGCGTATAGACCGAACGGGTAGTAAGACGCGGTGCTAATAATAATAACTTTTGTCATGAAAATAAATCTATGTAATTTTTCAACTCTCTCTCTCTCTCTCTCTCCTCACACACACACAAAGGCCAAACGTATTATCTAAAAGGAACTACTTGTCAAATGTGTAGTGTGATATAAGACATCAGCTGGACAATGCTATTTTCCAAAGTACTTATTACCATAAGGTGACATTGGCTCTTATTAACATAAGTCTACATCCTCCGTGGTGGGGAAGAGGGGTGGGGGTGCATTATATTTCCGTCCAAACAGAGCTCCCGATTCCATTTTAAATATTTGAAGGTTAGCGATTTAATTAGCCGGTTTGTTGTCTACATTAACTATTGGACGCCGGCCGTGTTTGTTGAAAGCGAGTTTCTGAGTTCAGAAAAATAAGCCTACAAAAGATACTTAATGTATTCACACATTAATTAACGGTCTCCTCGTGCCGTGGCTTGTTGCCAGGGTAAGCAGAGCTTGTTTAAACTAGGACCTGTGAATTGGTTTAATTCTATAATGAATGACCAGGTGTAAACGAAAATACAATCCCAAGTTAATTATGTGAAGCAGGACCTATCCTATTGTGATTGGGCTGAATGGTGTGTAGAGCATGTCATTGGTTGAATGGGGGAGAGCATGTCACGGGTACAGTTTAACTATCTTTTGCTGGCGTTAATCCGAAGGGGTAGTAAGACGGGTGCTAAAAGAAATTCTCTTGTTTACCCTGGCAACCCTCTTTTTTTTTTTAATCACAGCGTCTTACTATTTGTTCAGACTATACACATACATGATAATTATCTGATGTGATAGGGATGAGGAGGGAATCATTTTGGGAGGTAATCTACCCTCATTTGCCTGGAAGAAGAATGGGAAACATTTAGGATAAAACCCCTTCAGGAGACCCGATCAACCCCAATCTCTCCCATCATCGGCAGTCCAGTCTATTACGAGAATTACGTCTTAGACCATGCGGTCACCGAAACGGGGTGAAAACTATTTTAATTCCCTCCCTGCAATAATCTTTTTTTTCAAAGCTCATTCCTAGAGGAAGCTTGGAGTTATTGTGAAACTATAATCAGTTGGGAACCACCTGAAATTTGTCACATGTCGCCACTGGTGAGAAGAGCTCTGGAATGTTAAGTAGAAGCGGATCTTCCCAGACTAAGCGAAAAATACCTTTTACATTATCTATATTTACTACAAACTCGGGTATGTGTTCTGTACAGGACTACTTAGAGATTACAGATGAAAAGCTATTAGTATGACTTGACGAGTACGAGGTACCTTCTAGTCGAATAAAACATGGACCCTGTTGGATGTATTTTTTTTTATCGCCGCGTCTTACTACCCGTTCGAGCTTTACTCATAAGTACTGCCGTTAATAAAGCCAAGACGAGGAAGGTTGAATTTAGAAGAGTACTCATATTTGCGTGGAGAAAAAGTGGAAAACTATTTAAGTAAAAATCTTAATACACTCGACCGTAGTTCGAACTCCGATCTCTCGCTACCGCCAGTCCTAGTCTTTTTGCGAGATACATATGCCGTTTAGACCGTTCGACCAACGAATTGGGTCATGTAAAAAAATTAAACTAAATGTTTCTACTGTTATATTTGATATATTTTGGGCAAAAAAAAATTGCTACACAATCTTGAAAAGATATTAACCTTATCTCACCCATCACCACAGCTAAAATGTGTAATTCAAATAACATTTACCCGCTTCAGTGGCCAAGTGGTCTAACGCATTACTCTCGTGTTAAGAGTGATGAAGACGGGCGGGATCGGGGTTCGATACCGGTCGGGTGCGGTGAGTGGGGGTTTCCACTCCACGCAAATTCGAGTAAATTTCATCCCAATTAAGCTTTCCTAATCCATAAATCTATTAGCGTAATTAGTACATAGGCGTATAACCCGAACGGTTAATAAGGAGCAGTGTTTTAATCGAAACATTGAGTAGGCTCCATTCTAGTGGTTTGCAGATGGAATGATTTTTTGTTAGGTTCCACTTTCCATGCACGGAACTGTACATTCCTTTTGTCTTTTAAGTGCGGACAGGTTTCTTGTAACTTTTACTTTTGAGTGTGATTGTTTTGTACTGAACACTAATTTCAGTGTGAAACTTATCTTCACACTTTTCTTGTCTTTAGTAGATTGTAAATGGTTATGCCAAATGGTTTTTTAAATATTGACTCCACCAAATTGTTTAAAATATAATTATACTGTAGGGAACCTGAGAAAAAAAACTGTTTTTGTTTGTTTATTCACAAAAACTTTTTTTCTTTTCTTTACCAAAATAAATAAAATATGTCTCCAGTAGAAACATAAGAATTTAATTTTCTTCACGTGGCGATATCAACAGTAATTGTTGAATATCCGTCATGAACATAGCTGCATTAGGTGTAAAACTTTTTAAATGAAGATAAAAAGTTGTCATTAAATTCCAGGACATCCTTGGCAGATATTCAACAACTGTTGATATCGTGTGGAGAAAATTAAACTCTGTTGGGTCTACTGGAACAATATTTGATTTATTTTGACCAAAAAAAAACTTTACTATAAAAACTACAAAACATTGGCCTTTGGTTACGTTCCCTTCATCCTTACCTTAATTGGGTTTGAACTGCCCCCCTCAAAATCCCCCCCCCCCCGTCCCTCCAGATAGAGCGAGATTCCTGCTTCTTTCGTAGTTTCATTTTGATTCGCGCGTAGAGGTTACAGCGAATTAAAAAAAAAGTCATGATGCCTTCTCCGCCATATAACGTGGCGCCCACTAAAAAAAAAAAAAAAGGCACCAGCGTCTGGCCAGCATTGAATACGAGATCAAAAGAGCCGCAAAATTATTCTTGATCCTCGGAACGTCTCTCGAGTTGTTTAAAAGTGGGAGGTCGCGCGCGCGCCTTCCCGAAATGGTGTAAACCTTCACCCGCCGTCTAACGCGTGGGCCCGGCAAAGCATGTCCTTTTTATTACGAGAACAAAAGATTTAGATTGTAAACGACATTTAAGATCATTCGACCATCATCATTTTATTGCACAATTCTAACAAGTAGTGTATAAATTATAAGCTATAAATGGTGATTCAATTATTTCAAATCATTTGAGTTCACGAGTTATAAGGGTCAAAATCGTTATTTTATGCTTTTTTGTATAAGGGTCCTGGATTCGATTCCCGGCATGGGCAAAAATCACTTTGAAATGTGGGTTTACCCATTCACAGTGATGAGCTTAAGGAGAGTTCCCGCATTTGCATGGAAGGATGTTGAAATTTTTTTTAAAGATCACCCAGCAGTATACCTGACAGAGATTCGAACCTCTATCTCCCCGTCATCGGCAGTCTAGTTTAATGTGAGAGTAGCGTCTTAGACCATGCGGCCACCGGAGCGGATATTTTATGTTGTTTATATCAATATTATAATACAATAGGTTAGACTTCCGGGGTTAGAATCCCGGTCGGGTGTGTCGAGGGTAGTTTTCCAAAATGGTTTTCCACTCTACCTCCACGCAAATATGGATACACATCCTCTAAATTCAACCTTCTTCATCCTTAACACAATATCGTAATTAGTGTATTATATTCGAAACGACGGAAAAAAAAATTATGGTTGTCACAATACAATCTTCCAATGAAAATGGTATTGTACACGTCTATTGCAGCCCGTAACACTGTGACGTCATTGGGCAAGGTCAAGTTTGAAATTCCCGATGACACCTACACTTGGATACAATGGTTGCCTTGGATAGAGATAGGGAGGGGATATAATATAAGACAGGTCAAGCCTTCACCTCCACCCACTCTTTTTTATACAGTTCAAATGGGGGTCACATGCTTTTTATTGAGGCTTTTAAATTGTCGTCGAGTAGTTCTGTTATATTTTTTCACACAGGTTTTGAAACTACAGTCCAATTTTCATAAGAAGAGCCTAGCTTTAGGTATTGCAGCTCGAGCCAGATGTACTGTCTGTTCACCTTAGGAATTGTTTTCTGAAAAGGCCTTTTTCCCTACCAGAAAGCTATTATATAGTAGGATTTTGGTAGGAAAAAAGACCTTCCAGAGAGTAATCCTACCGTGAATGGTAAGCTCATGATGCAGTTTTATATATTTTTACTCTAGTAAACAGTGGATTTGAGACCAGTGAAACAATTTTATCATATTAAAAACAATTAAATGAAAATAAAACTATTTAACTTATCACAATTCTAGTTGTTAACAAACCAAGAATGTAGAAAACCGCACTTAGATATGTTTTCAGTTCAAGTGTAATCTTTAATATAATTTCCCCGGTTAGTCGGCCATTAAATGAAATCAAAACAAAAAATATTTACATCACGTCTTACTACCCGTTCCGGTTACTATCTCAAGTACTATTTACGCTAAGGGCTGGGAATTGGGAAGGTCGAATTTAGAAGAAGTGAACCCACATTTGCGTGGAAAACCATTTAGGTAAAACACACCTCCAGTTCACCCGATCGAGATTCGAACCTCTTTATCTCCGTGTCCTCGTCAGTCTAGCTCAACACGAAACTTACGCGTTAGCTAACTATGCCACCGAGGCGGGTAACCGTCGTTATAAAAATGAGACATTGATTGACGCCGTGTCGGCAAAACCATTCACACGAAATGAACCTAGTGAACGAGACTCTTATTTTATTTATCATTATTTTTTTATATCACCCCCTTTGGTCCCTTATATACTCCTCCATTCCACCCTCCTCTCAGACATGAAGGATTTTTTTTTTCCTTCTGAGGATCGTGACGACACTTTGTCGGGCACATTAACATATTTCATTGAACGAGACGTAGACGGGGGAGGGGAAGGAGGGCATTCACCTTGACACTGTAACAGTTGCGTCACGACGAACCATTTTCAACCACACATCAGCTGATCTACGTCAACAACAAATAATATGAAAGCGAGTGTGTTTTTTTTTAAATTTTGAATCCACAATAAGGAGAGCCTATCCCACTTCAGAGGCCACATGGTTCTTGGCGTCACTCTCGCAATAAATTGAGACTGCTGTTGACGGGGAGATAGGGATGTACAGAAGCAGCTCTATTTATTTGAAAGGTTTTCCTCTCTTCCACCAAGAAAATTCGGGTACATTTCTTATAATTCAACTTTCCTGATCCCTAACACATTAGTTATAAAATATACTGGACTGTCGATGACTGGGAGATCGTGGTTCGAATCTTGGTCGGGTGTACTGAGGGTGGTTTTTCCCTAAATGGTATTTCCACTCCGTGAAAATGCGGGTACACGTCCCTTTGAAATTCAACCTTCCTCATAACATATTTGCCTAATATGTCGAACCCGAATGAGTGGTGATACACGTTGCAAAAAAAAAATCACTTTTTACCTGTTAATCTTAAAAACACCTAGTGCCAACATTTGCGGATAGAGGGTGTCATGTGGTCAGCACGACGAACCCTCCGGCCTTTAATCTCAGTTTTCTATAATGGATCCGCTACTTTATCAATCAAGTAATTCCTCACTGATCCTTACGAGGCTGAGTTTGACCCCGTTTCAGACCCACTGCTTTCACAGAAAAATCTATAAGCACTGAGGATCGAACTCGAAGCCTCTGGATCTGTAGCCAGGAACTCTGACCACTAAACCACTGAGGCGCTTTTTTTTTAATCTTTTTAAATGAGTTTATTTCCCCCTTTTCTTTTTGATTAAATAAACACTAGCAGTCCCGATAGGGTTATCTTGTCTGAAAGCAGCCCTTATCATTGCTACCAACTTCAACTCTAGAAATAGACCTCCTGACTAGACAATTGCTACGTGTGATTGATTAGTTTACATTCTTGAGGCCATGAATGTAATGAACACTGCACAGTGCTTACAACTTCATTTAATTTATAAAGAGATTGAGGGCAACAGTGGGCTATGTAGAAAAATGAATCATTGAGATATTAATATTGGAGGTTTTTTAATCAAATCCACGATAAATTATGTGTTCTGTCTTACGACAGGTCAATTCTTTTCTGTCCGTGAACTTGGACTTGCCTCCTCCTTCAGCTCCCAGAATTTTCTTCTTTCCATCAAGTCATCTAATATTTGAATCCTCCTCCTTCCTAAGCTCCTCTTTCCCTCAACCTTGCCTTCTATGACGTGAAGAAGACAGTTCCTCCCAAGGATGTGCCTGATCCAGTTTGCTTTGGACCAAAGAATCACATCCGAAATGGTTTACTTTAACCCATTCTACTTAGGACGTCTTCATTTCCCCCCTGTCTGTCCCTGATCTCAAATCTTCTCCAGCACCACATTTCAAAGCTCATCCAGTATTTCCATTCCATCTTCCTGAGGATCTAAGTTTCCGCTCCGTACTATGTGATGCTCCAAATGTAGTATCTTATCAGTTTCTTCTTCAGTTCCAAACTCAACTTTCCCTAATTTGGGAGTTGTATCTACAAGATAAAAGTCGAAAGTGGAACAAAAAATAAGGAACTACCGTAATATGACCACCAAAGTAATTTAGAATCAATATTAAATCTATTAATTAGGGGAAAGGGTTTGACAGTTGAGGGATGCATGCAACTCACGGCCTTTTTCTAACCTCATTGAAAATAAAACAAGATCCATTAAAAAATACATAAGGATTCAGCTCCAGTACTTGCTACCATAGAACAACAGTAAAACGCTATAGAAAATAAACTAGTCGGGAATTGAAGGCCAACCTCATGGTTATATACTAAGAGCACCGCCTACTTGAAATAATATTCTCGAAACTGCCGATTTCTTATGAGTAACAAAAGCAGTCCTAAAAGTGTCTTTTCATTATTTTTAAAAAAATATACAGGTTATTTAACGTGCAATTTCTGAAACAACTGGATTTTACCAGCACACGACTTATGAACTAACTTAAAATCTAGAACAGACACAACATCCATACCCCACCCATTGATCATTATGAAAGGTGAAACCCACATTTCACCATTATTATTATTAATATTAATATTAGCACCGCGTCTTACTACCCGTTCTGGCTATGCGCACTTACGCTAATGTGTAATGGTAGGGTGATTGTGAGATGAAATGGAGGACCTACAGTTTAACGTGGATCCGAACCACGGTGGTAGGCCTGGCATTCCACACATTCACAAGTTGTGATTAATACACGTCTTGTCAGAGGTGAAGGAAGGGTTTGGCAATCAGATAAATCTGTGCCGGGACCGAGGATTGAACCCCAACCCACCAGCACAGAAGTCAAACACCTTACCCTTAGGCCGCCAGGTCACCATTTTCACCAATAATTTTTCAGCCTCACCGGGAATCGAACACGGCACCTTTAGCTCAATAAACAGACACGCTACCGACAGAGCTAAAGTGGCGGGCAGTCTCTTCCTAAAGTCACAAATCCTTATCATATTTAATATTTTCAAATCCATATTAGGTCGTATACAAAAAAAAAGTATTTTTACTTATCAACCAATATGTGTATTTATTTATTTTCATCCCTGCACGTGCTTTAAATTAAACACCATTCACGGTAGGAATTACTCTCTGAAAGGTCTTTTCCTACCAATATCCTACACTATATAATAGATTTCTGGTAGGAAAAGGCCTTTCAGAAAACAATTCCTACGGTGAACAGACTTTAGCATACGATTGATACCCGATTTAAATTTAAAAATGTTATATATATATTTAAATAAATAGTTACATGTCAATGCTAAAGTTTGCTGTCTTACGTGATAATGTTGAATAACGTTCATTTCTTCTTTTGGCATGATATATAGGTTTTCGTGGCTTCGTATCATACATACATACATACATACATACATACATACATACATACATACATACATACATACATGCATACATGCATACATACATACATACATACGTATCATATACGATCAATTCCCTTTTTATAAAAATGGGCGAAAAAAAGTGTTGAATTATTATTGCTGTCATTACCAGCTGAAATGAAGGTACTGTTGTTATTTCCATTTATTCAAATGTCGTGTTGAACTTTTAAATCTGAGGTACTTGCATGGGTGGGCACGGCGGATTAAATGCCTTAACTGAGGGGGGTTCGGGTTTAAATCCTGGCTGAGTGTGTGTGTCCTGGAATGGTTTCCCACCCATCCCTTCACCAAGGAATTGTGTTTATTTCCTATAAATTATACCTTCCTCGCTAATTACTCCATAACATTAATAGCTTAAAAGTTTATTGCCGCACTAAACAAAAGATCGCCACCTATTCCTGTCGTGAGCTAGCTCGTTCTATCCAATCCACCTCATTACACCCTTTCTTAGGTAAATTCTAATGTTATCACGCCCATCTCCCCAACGTGTTTGCCAGTCAATACTCTGAACAAGGTTCTAGAATCTCACAGCGCTGCATGTCCGGTCCGACGTAATCTACGGGACTTGATTACCTTAACAATGTCTTGTGACGAGGGTATGTAACTAACTCAACATTATCTAACCTCTTCCACACCCCAGTAGTCCTAACAATGTCTTGTGACGAGGGTATGTAACTCACTAACTCTTCCACACCCCAGTAGCCCCATCCCTATTTTTTTACCAAATAAGTTATATTCCTAAGCACCTTGTTTAAGAACCCCTGACATTGCATTTCGTTATGTAAGGTAAGAAACCACGTTTCACACCCATAAAGAATAACAATTAATATCTACCTCATTACCGCGATTAAAATTCTTATCGTCCTAGCCGCAGTCAGTAAAAACCCTCTTCATTGGTTAAAGGGTCTGAGGCGTCACTCTTCGCAATAAACGGGGGGCTACCGATTGACGGAAGATTGGGTTCGAATCCCGGTCGGGATGTACTAGGTGTTTTAAAATTGACTCTCCTCCACGTAAATGCGGGTACAATTCATTTAAATATAGCCTTCCTCATCCATAGAACCATTAGCGTAATTAGTACGTGTGCGTATAACAAGAACGTGTAGTAAGACGCGAAACAGGAAAAAAAATAATCGGCGACGTGGGAGTGTTTTTTTTTTTGACATTCAAAAATAAACGCCGAAGAAACTACTAAAAAAGGAAACTGTGTGGGGCGTGTTTCATTATTTTCGATGTCGCCCGCATACGAGTACTAAAGACCGCCGAAAGAAGACGCCACCATGCCTCGCGAGAAAGTTTTATTTCCCACAATTACCCGACCACTTCTCCATCTATTCAATTACTTCGGACGTCGCTCATAGTTATCACTTATCTTAGAGAAGGGGGGGGGGGGAAGGGTTCGGTCATTCTTTTTGAATACCTCTAAACCACTTCGTTGCGTGACAAGACAATTGATATAATTTGGGTGTTTTTTTTTTTTCTTCAACGTGATCTAACTCGTCACGTTTTGTCTCGTGGGGGGTGGGGATTTATTTTTATTTTTAAATATAGGCCATGTACCGATCTTTCAACCAAAGCCTTATTTTTTATTAGCACTGCGTCTTACTACCCGTTCTGGTTGTACACTTATGTGCTAATTACGCTAATTGTTTAAGGGATTATGAATGGGTTATATTAGCGTGGAGGTAAGAGTGGAAAACAATTTTGGAAAAAACCTTTCTCAATACAACTGACCAAGATTCGAACCTCGATCTCCACGTCATCGGAGTCTAATCTACTACGAGAGTAGCGCCTTAGACCGCACGGCCACCGAAACGGGTCCGACCCTTATTGATAGTCCAACAGGACAGCGCGTATTAAAGAAAATCAGATAAAAGTACGAGTGAAATAAATTACCAGCTTCGGTGATCGAATGGTCTAAGGCATCATTTTCATAATAAACTGGAATGTCGATGAAGGGTAGGTAGATTATGGTCTTGTGTACTAATGGTTTCACACTTTCTCTCCACGAAAATGCAGGTGCACTGGTTCTAGATCCCTCGTGTAATAAATTAATACATATGGGTGCATCCCGAACGAGTAGTAAGACGCGGTGCAAAAAAATGACATCACACACACACACACACACACACAGCCTAACTACCCCTCCCTATCGCCTAAATTGATACAAGGAATAGGAAATAACTCAGTTTAGAGTTGAGAGGGCCACCAAACTCTCTTGTCAACGATTATTGACCTGGTTGAGACCCTCTACTATACTTTGATGATTATTTGTTTAGCCTTTTGTCGGACCAGGGTGGAAAAAAAACATAAATTACTGTTTATGAACGTATTTTTTAATGCTCGTAGGGCCGAGCATTCGCTGATTGATTTTGTTCTTGTTACCAGAGTTGGGCAGCTGTTGATTGACCGTGTTATTCTTGTTTTCCAGTTGTGCAGCTATTGATTGACCGTGTTATTCTTGTTTTCCAGTTGTGCAGCTATTGATTGACCGTGTTATTCTTGTTTTCCAGTTGTGCAGCTATTGATTGACCGTGTTATTCTTGTTTTCCAGTTGAGCAGCTATTGATTGACCGTGTTATTCTTGTTTTCCAGTTGTGCAGCTATTGATTGACCATGTTCTTGTTTTCCAGTTGTGCAGCTATTGATTGACCATGTTCTTGTTTTCCAGTTGTGCAGCTATTGATTGACCGTGTTATTCTTGTTTTCCAGTTGTGCAGCTGTTGATTGACCGTGTTATTCTTGTTTTCCAGTTGTGCAGCTATTGATTGACCATGTTCTTGTTTTCCAGTTGTGTAGCTATTGATTGACTATGTTCTTGTTTTCCAGTTGTGCAGCTATTGATTGACCGTGTTATTCTTGTTTTCCAGTTGTGCAACTATTGATTGACCGTGTTATTCTTGTTTTCCAGTTGTGCAACTATTGATTGACCATGTTATTCTTGTTTTCCAGTTGTGCAACTATTGATTGACCGTGTTATTCTTGTTTTCCAGTTGTGCAGCTATTGATTGACCATGTTCTTGTTTTCCAGTTGTGCAGCTATTGATTGACCATGTTCTTGTTTTCCAGTTGTGCAGCTATTGATTGACCGTGTTATTCTTGTTTTCCAGTTGTGCAGCTATTGATTGACCATGTTCTTGTTTTCCAGTTGTGCAGCTATTGATTGACCATGTTCTTGTTTTCCAGTTGTGCAGCTATTGATTGACCGTGTTATTCTTGTTTTCCAGTTGTGCAGCTATTGATTGACCATGTTCTTGTTTTCCAGTTGTGCAGCTATTGATTGACCGTGTTCTTGTTTTCCAGTTGTGCAGCTATTGATTGACCGTGTTATCCTTGTTTTCCAGTTGTGCAACTATTGATTGACCGTGTTATTCTTGTTTTCCAGTTGTGCAGCTATTGATTGACCGTGTTATCCTTGTTTTCCAGTTGTGCAACTATTGATTGACCGTGTTATTCTTGTTTTCCAGTTGTGCAGCTATTGATTGACCGTGTTATTCTTGTTTTCCAGTTGTGCAGCTATTGATTGACCATGTTCTTGTTTTCCAGTTGTGCAGCTATTGATTGACCATGTTCTTGTTTTCCAGTTGTGCAGCTATTGATTGACCGTGTTATTCTTGTTTTCCAGTTGTGCAGCTGTTGATTGACCGTGTTATTCTTGTTTTCCAGTTGTGCAGCTATTGATTGACCATGTTCTTGTTTTCCAGTTGTGCAGCTATTGATTGACCGTGTTATTCTTGTTTTCCAGTTGTGCAGCTATTGATTGACCATGTTCTTGTTTTCCAGTTGTGCAGCTATTGATTGACCGTGTTATTCTTGTTTTCCAGTTGTGCAGCTATTGATTGACCATGTTCTTGTTTTCCAGTTGTGCAGCTATTGATTGACCGTGTTCTTGTTTTCCAGTTGTGCAGCTATTGATTGACCGTGTTATCCTTGTTTTCCAGTTGTGCAACTATTGATTGACCGTGTTATTCTTGTTTTCCAGTTGTGCAGCTATTGATTGACCGTGTTATCCTTGTTTTCCAGTTGTGCAACTATTGATTGACCGTGTTATTCTTGTTTTCCAGTTGTGCAGCTATTGATTGACCGTGTTATTCTTGTTTTCCAGTTGTGCAGCTATTGATTGACCATGTTCTTGTTTTCCAGTTGTGCAGCTATTGATTGACCATGTTCTTGTTTTCCAGTTGTGCAGCTATTGATTGACCGTGTTATTCTTGTTTTCCAGTTGTGCAGCTGTTGATTGACCGTGTTATTCTTGTTTTCCAGTTGTGCAGCTATTGATTGACCATGTTCTTGTTTTCCAGTTGTGCAGCTATTGATTGACCATGTTCTTGTTTTCCAGTTGTGCAGCTATTGATTGACCATGTTCTTGTTTTCCAGTTGTGCAGCTATTGATTGACCGTGTTCTTGTTTTCCAGTTGTGCAGCTATTGATTGACCGTGTTATTCCTGTTTTCCAGTTGTGCAGCTATTGATTGACCATGTTCTTGTTTTCCAGTTGTGCAGCTATTGATTGACCATGTTCTTGTTTTCCAGTTGTGCAGCTATTGATTGACCGTGTTATTCTTGTTTTCCAGTTGTGCAGCTGTTGATTGACCGTGTTATTCTTGTTTTCCAGTTGTGCAGCTATTGATTGACCATGTTCTTGTTTTCCAGTTGTGCAGCTATTGATTGACCATGTTCTTGTTTTCCAGTTGTGCAGCTATTGATTGACCATGTTCTTGTTTTCCAGTTGTGCAGCTATTGATTGACCGTGTTCTTGTTTTCCAGTTGTGCAGCTATTGATTGACCGTGTTATTCTTGTTTTCCAGTTGTGCAGCTATTGATTGACCGTGCTATTCTTGTTTTCCAGTTGAGCAGCTATCGATTGACCGTGTTATTCTTGTTTTCCAGTCGTGCAGCTATTGATTGACCGTGTTATTCTTGTTTTCCAGTCGTGCAGCTATTGATTGACCGTGTTATTCTTGTTTTCCAGTTGTGCAGCTATTGATTGACCGTGTTATCCTTGTTTTCCAGTTGTGCAGCTATTGATTGACCATGTTCTTGTTTTCCAGTTGTGCAGCTATTGATTGACCATGTTCTTGTTTTCCAGTTGTGCAGCTATTGATTGACCATGTTCTTGTTTTCCAGTTGTGCAGCTATTGATTGACCATGTTCTTGTTTTCCAGTTGTGCAGCTATTGATTGACCATGTTCTTGTTTTCCAGTTGTGCAGCTATTGATTGACCGTGTTATTCTTGTTTTCCAGTTGTGCAGCTATTGATTGACCATGTTAGTCTTGTTTTCCAGTTGTGCAGCTATTGATTGACCATGTTCTTGTTTTCCAGTTGTGCAGCTATTGATTGACCGTGTTCTTGTTTTCCAGTTGTGCAGCTATTGATTGACCGTGTTATCCTTGTTTTCCAGTTGTGCAGCTATTGATTGACCATGTTCTTGTTTTCCAGTTGTGCAGCTATTGATTGACCATGTTCTTGTTTTCCAGTTGTGCAGCTATTGATTGACCGTGTTATTCTTGTTTTCCAGTTGTGCAGCTATTGATTGACCATGTTCTTGTTTTCCAGTTGTGCAGCTATTGATTGACCATGTTCTTGTTTTCCAGTTGTGCAGCTATTGATTGACCATGTTCTTGTTTTCCAGTTGTGCAGCTATTGATTGACCGTGTTATTCTTGTTTTCCAGTTGTGCAGCTATTGATTGACCATGTTCTTGTTTTCCAGTTGTGCAGCTATTGATTGACCATGTTCTTGTTTTCCAGTTGTGCAGCTATTGATTGACCATGTTATTCCTGTTTTCCAGTTGTGCAGCTATTGATTGACCGTGTTATCCTTGTTTTCCAGTTGTGCAGCTATTGATTGACCATGTTATCCTTGTTTTCCAGTTGAGCAGCTATTGATTGACCGTGTTATCCTTGTTTTCCAGTCGTGCAGCTATTGATTGACCGTGTTATCCTTGTTTTTCCAGAGCTGGGAGCTGTTGGTTCTGTCCAAACTGAAGTGGGACATCTCGGCCGTGACCCCACAAGACTTCCTCCCCCACATCCTCCGGCGACTTCCCATCGACTGCACCTGGGACAGGCGCATGATCCTACGACACGCCCAGACCTTCATCGCCCTTTCCACCAGAGGTCAGTTTCTCGACACCAGTATCCGTCACACACATTTATCTTTTTTGTCACCGCGTCACACTAACTGTTCGGGTTGTACGCGTTTTTTTAAAAAGGATGGACACATTTTAGAAGAAATATACCAGCATTTGCACGGAGGAAGAGTGGAAAAACCACTTAGGATAAAACCACCCTTGGTATCCCCGACCGGGACTCGAACACCCGATCTCCCCGCTATTGGAAGTTCAGTCTCTTGTGAGGGTGATGCCTTCGACCACCGAAGCGAGTGTAGTACCTATTAATCGGTGAAGAAACACGCGCGCACACACACACACACACACACACACACACACACACATTCGTACATTGTATCCATCCACATTTTGTTAGATGTCGTTTATAGCCTACCTCCTTAAATTCTAAGATAATTACTGTCCATGTAGGCCTACTTAGAGCCGAAATATTCTATATATTTTTATAAATATTGTATAAAACCTTATTTTAACTGAAGAAAATAAAACCTCTAGTTACTATGAAAACATCAATATATAAAAAAAGAGGCGAGCTAGATAAGACTTTCCTCGCAAATAAATTCCCCCCTCTTCCCTCCTCGACTTTCCTCGCGAATAAATGCACCCCCCCTTTCTTCCTCCCCCACAATCCCCGCGAGTTTATTATGTATTTTTTTTACAAGAGATGCTTAAAAATGCCACATGTAAATGATACCCCTATTAATTTAAAAGTTCATTGTCGTGTTGAAGAATGGTTTCTCATAAAATCGCAAAGTGTTTTTCACCTCGGAACAAACGTCACTTCCGCGTTGGTCTCGGTCTGTTGGCGACTCAAATGACCTGTGTCGTGTGTAGCCTATTGTTTGGGTTGGCTAGTAGAAAAATAATAGGACATTTTTTTTGTTCTATTTTCACGTGTTAAGCACAGGATTGCTGTAGTAGTGTGTAGACCACTCAGAACCGTACAAGGAATTACATTCCAGATTTATTAATCGTACATACGTTCTTGTTAGCCTACTATAGTAGAAACCAAACTTTTCAAAAATATCTCAGTAAACCACTCTTAAAATAAGCTTTCTTCAGAAAAATAAACATAATTTTGCTACTCGTTAAGGCGAGAGTATAAGTTTCGCGAGAAAATGTCAGTGTTCTTGCAATTTTTATAAATACAAAGAGTTTAATTCTCTTGAATATCTGTCGAGGGTGTCCTGGAATTTAATGACAAATTTTTCTCTTCATTTAAAAAGTTTCTCGTCTAATGCCGCTATGCTCATGAACAGATATTCAACAACTGTTGATATCAACATGTGAAGGAATTTAAACTCTGTCTCTACTGGAGAAATGTTTTATTTATTTTGGTAAAAAAAAAATTGCTATAAAAACTGCAAAAACACTGGCATTTTCTCGTGTTCCCTATACCCACACCTTAAACGTTCTTCATAAATAAATTTTAAGCAAAATTATTTTAGCCACTTAAAATAAATTAATTCAAGTTAAAAAAAAATATAGCCATCATATGCTGCTACCCATAACTTTAAAGATGCAATCTCAACTTATCCTTGAGGTATGTATTAAATATATATATGTAGTGTTTGAACCGAAATCCAGTAAAGCCTTTCGGCCATAGCCCCAAGTCCGGACAGAATCTTAAGAACTACTTTTTTTTAAAGTTCGGGTGCACCTAAAAAAGTAAAGGTCGATTACAAACTTGAGGTAAAAAATGTTCTATGTTATTATTAAAGAGTTTGTCTGCCATGAGCATTTCGCGATACCTACCGCTCCCAGAGGTGCACCTCAAAGCGGGAATTTTAAAAATTTTGATTTTCTTAAAAATTTTTAGCACCGCATCTACTATCCAGTCGGTTTATACGCCTGTGTACTAATTACACTGGTGGTTTTAGGGATTATGAAGGTTATATAGAGGAATTGTATCCACATTTGCGTAGAGGAAGAATGAAAAACCATTTTGGAAAAAATCTACCCTCAGTGTACACCCGACCGAGACTCGAACTTCGATCTCCCCGTCATAGGCAGTCTCCTCTACTGCGAGAATAGCACGTTAGACCACGCGGCCACCAAAGCGGGTTGATCAATAATGTTGTTAAAAGGAATAATTTATACTTGTGTAGTTGGGAGATTAACAAAAACCACAAAAAAAGTACAAAGTTGTAACTAATTAATTTACTAAATAAAGTGTTTTCTTTGTTTATGACGTAATAGACATGACAAACAAAATGACATTTTTTCAATGGCACCAGGCCTTCAACAACTTTTATATTTTAAATTTAATTTAAATATTTTCACTTCAACTAAAGTTTCCTCTTTTTTTTTTTTAAGATTTGAAGCGCGAAAGAAAATTTAAGATAAGGGCTAAAAAAAAAATTTGATTCAATCCTTCTCTTTATTATTGATTGCTAATCTAGTTTTAGTAAGCAAATAATAATTATTTCCGAATAAGTTGACACCAGTTATTTTTCCAGACAACGTTTACAATAAAGTTATTATATTTAGCACCGCGTCTTACTACCCGTTCGGGTTATACGCTTAAGTACTATTAACGCTAATGGACTAGGAATTGGGAGGTTGAATTTAGAGGAAGTGAACCCGCATTTGCGTGGAGGGAGAGTGGAAAACCATTTAGGAAAAACCACCCCCAGTTCACCCGACCGAGATTCGAACCTCGATCTCCCCGTCCTCGACGGTCGAGCTCAACACGACTAGCACGTTAGCCAACTACGCCACCGAGGCGGGTTACAATAAAGTTAAAGTTGTCACGTTAACACTCTTACGATGGATGAGCTATACCTCGGCTAGTACGCGTCATTTATAAAATGATAAGAAGGCATAGGGTACCTACCTACCAGCTGTGGTACCCCTTCACCTTGAAAGATATCAAGCTCGCCTTGAATTGTTAACACTATTGTTCAGCCAATAAAGATATGACCATAGTATCATCAGTCAAGGTAAGCTGCCTTTAAAGATAACCCACAGGGGGTCAATAGCCCCCACACATCGGTCTCTTATATGGATTGCATTTGACGGAGGAGTATAGGGTTCGAATTCCGGTCGGGTGTATTGAGGGAAGTTTTTTCCCCCCCTAGATGGTTTTCCACTCTTCCTTCACGCAAATGAAGGTACACGTCCTTTAAATTTAACCTTCTGAATCCCTAAAACCATTAGCGTGATTAGTACATATTAAGAGTACAAACCGGACGGGTGGTAAGACACGATGACAAAAAAACAAAAACCAATCGCATACAGCGAATGTCTCATCTCGCATAATTGCGCATGCGCCTACCGCTTGACAAGAATCAGCCTGTCAGGTTCTTATACACAGTTAGCCTCTAACTAAATATATTATTATCACCGCGTCTTACTACCCGTCCGGGTTACACGCACTTACGCTAATGTGCAATGGTAGGGTGATTGAGAGATGAAATGGAGGACCTACAGTGGGATCCGAACCACGGTGGAGGCCTGGCATTCCACACATTCACAAGTTGTGATTAATACACGTCTTGTCAGAGGTGAAGGAAGGGTTTGGCAATCAGATAAATCTGTGCCGGGACCGAGGATTGAACCCCGGACGTCAGCACAGAAGTCTGACACCTTACCCCTAGACCACCAGGTCACCCAACTAAATATAGAAAACAAAAAAAAAAGCTTCGTCCTTGGTCTTTATTTTCTTAGAAAATTTCAAAGGGAGCATTCCTTAGGGTCTTAACCTAAGATTATGGTATGACTCAAACTTACCCATCCCCCCCTATTTGCTATAGAATTTTGAAGTTTTTGTTTAGAAGGAAAATGAAATGAAAGATAAGAAGGATTAAAATAAAAGGTAAGATTATTTACTGGAGATACACTTTCCTAGATATTGGGTTGGATTGGTTTCTTAGAGATTTTCTATATATTTGTAGCAGAGAGAAAGATTACTCGAAACAAAAGATCAGTTTAGTTTGTTATTTAAAAAGCTCGAACTTTATTATTCTTAGAAAATTAGCACACATAGGGGTAGGGGGTCCGGGGTTCAATCCTCGGTCCCGGTGTAAGCGGAAAACATTAGTCCAGGATATTATTAGTCTGAATGCAAGAAGGACTCTAGTACAGCATCGGCACGCACTCAAAAGAACGGCATCTCTTTGACACCGATAATAATATCAATGTTGACTAGGAAATTGGTGTCGATATTAATGCTACTTTATTAAACCTCTCACTCACACCTGCCTGAATAGGCAGTATTTATCCATACTAATAATAAACTAAATACATGCAATCAAATTAATAAACGTCCAACCTGCCTCAGTGGCATAGTTGGCTAACACGCTAGTCGTGTTGAGCTCGACTGCCGAGGACGGGGAGATCGAGGTTCGAATCTCGGTCGGGTGAACTGGGGGGGGGGGGGGTTCCTAAATGGTTTTCCACTCTCCCTCCACGCAAATGCGGGTTCATTTCCTCTAAATTCAACCTTCCCAATTCCTAATCCATTAGCGTAATTAGTACTTAACCGTATAACCCGAACGGGTAGTAAGACAAGGTGCTAAATAATAATAATAAACGTCCGAAAAGATACACTAACAAATGAGTTTTGATTTGTTCTGACACACACACACACACACACACACACACACACACACACACACACACACACACACACACACACACACACACACACACACACACACACACACACACACACATCCTAAGGGCGGCATTAACAAAGAGCCACTACCTAAAAATTTCCCAGTCTAAAGATTTCCTAAGAACTTGAGAGAGAGAGCCGTTGACAAAGAAATTAAAAAAAACAAAATTGGCGGTATTGACAGGCGGCATTGTCAAAGAACCACTACCTAAAAATTTCCTAGACTAAAGATTTCCTGCCACACCTGCACAGATTTATCTGATTACCAAACCCTTCCTTCACCTCTGACAAGACGTGTATTAATCACAACTTGTGAATGTGTGGAATGCCAGGCCTCCACCGTGGTTCGGATCTCACGTTAAACTGTAGGGTCCTCCATTTTCATCTCACAATCACCCTACACATTAGTGTAAGTGCGTATAACCTGAACGGGTAAATAATAATAATATAGTTAAAAATATTATCAACGTTTGACCACAAATAAAGAGTATAGGTATTTCAAGAGACCCTTTGGAAAAATCGGGACGGCAGTGTTGTCGTTTAAAAGAGCCCGCTAATGTGGTCCGAGTATAATTCGAAGGACCCCCCCATATAGACCGGACTTGTTATCAACATCGTCCTCTCTCTCTCTCGCACACAGCCTTAGCGGACGACGGTTCCATATCGCAGACCGGCACCAGCACTTCCTTTCAATTTACATTTTATATTAGTTTCGTTCTTCGGTATTTATGTAACATTATATATGTATACATATATAGGCTATTTATTGTACTTCACTGCATGGCCTTGCCCGCCCTCCAAAACACCCGACATACACGATTAGTGTTGGTTGTCCTGGGATCGAATCCGGGAAAAGTAGTTTATATTATACTCTAAAACGATTGCCGAACCCTTCCTTCACCTCTGACAAGACGTGTATTAATCACAACTTGTGAATGTGAGGAATGCCAGGCCTCCACCGTGGTTCGGATCCCACGTTAAACTGTAGGTCCTCCATTTCATCTCACAATCACCCTACACATTACACATTAGTGTAAGTGCGTATAACCCGAACGGGTAGTAAGACGCGGTGCTAATAATAATAATAATAATAATAATAATAATAATAATAATAATAATAATAATAATAACAACTAATTAGGAACGTAATCTTGTGGTTTCTTACACATAATTTCAATTCGTTGTTCGAATAGAGAACACACACAAACACGTACTTTCTGCTCAACTGCGAGAAGTCTCTCTGCGCATGCGCATGGGCCGAGTCTCTACTCCAGTAGTGTTTCCAACCTGCACGTTCAATCCGCCACGCGGATCCACGACAATATTAATAATAATAATAATAATAATGATAAGTGTGCCGTGAATTAAAAAAAACAATTGAGAACCACCGATCGATATATTTACTACCTTGCGACGATGGTCTTATGGTCTAAGGCGTCAAGCTCGTAATAGTTAGGATTTCTGTCGACAAAAGTGTTGAATCTACTAATTATATAGCGGCACAAACTCTTTATTAAACATAAATAAGATAATTTTTTAATCGGCTCCTTCCCCCCTCCCCACATATACCCTTCTTTTCCACCCAAGGAAAAAAAGCCAGGGGCGTCAAAAGATGTTGTGGTTTTGGCCAATAAAATCACGGAAGTTGGCGTAAAAAAAAAGTATCTTTTTAAATAAAAAAGGAAATTAAAAATACATTATATTAATTATTAGTAAAGGAAAAAACTATAAAATAAATATCTCACGAATACATAAAATAGGCCCCTTAACAATAATCCCCCCCCCCCCCCAACCCACCACACACTGACAAAACTTGAAATTATTCAAATGAAACCAGGTTGGGGAGGGGGGTATTATTTTTTTTACCTCAACCAATTCATTTTTTTTTAGCCCAATCTCTTTTTAGAAACCGGACCTAGCTTAGCGTGTTGTTCAAGACCTTGGGATCCACTAGGGCCAATGTATTTGGGTTGGTTAGTATGTCTCTACTAAAAAAAAAAGGTTGAGCCGGCACTAGAGGAACCTTCAGTGTGGTTCAGCGACCCAGTCTCACTGCGTCATACGTTAGCCTTGGCCAAAGCTATTTGCCAAATCTAACATTTATTTTCTTTCGCGAGTTGTACTACGGCGTCCACAAACATCAGTCCTGGTTGTAGATTTTACGTGGTTCTTGTCCCTTTTTCAGGTTTATATTTTTAGGGTTGTCCACTTGTGATCATAGAGGTAATGTGCGTTGAGTTTGAACCCAGCCGGGGTAGACGGATTTTTTCCTGAGCAATAAAAAAACACGTAGCACAACTTCCTTCGGAGGGGAAGTAAAGCCATCGGTCCCCGTGTCGATTGTGGCGTGTAAAATTTATAATCACATGGTGGCTACAGACAGGGAAAACAGGGAAAACCTGGAAAAGTCAGGGAAAACGGAAATGTCAGGGAATTTAACTAAAAATAAGGAAAAGTCAGGGATTTAAAAAAATATGTCTAAAAACTCCCATTAATTTTGCAACCAAATACTAAAACAAAAGTTAATAATACCTAAATAAAATAACATTTTAATTTTTTAAATAACTGATAAAACTGTTTGTGTTTAGTAGATACAAACTTTTTTTTAATATGTGATCAATAATGAATAAAACAAGTCATCATCCACCATTAAAACTGGAAAAAATAGTCAGGGAAAATTGAAAAATGTTGCCTGGAAAACCTGGAAAAGTCAGGAAATTTTGTAAAATATGTTTTGTAGCCACCCTGAATCAAATGATTTTTTTTAAAAAACATGTTGTTTGCGTTGTATATGTAACCTCCCACCGCATTTGATAGATTACTTCTAAAATTCTTCCTTCCTCATTAGAGTAATTGCCATGTGAATAACCTGAACCGGTAGTAAGGCGTGGTGACGAAAAAAATACTTTCACGCAGTATTCATACGTCAGGTCATGTGATCCGCAGCTGTAACTTTTGATAATTACCTATAAATTAACACTAATTAATATAGTAAGATGCTATCAATGTGGAGCAAAAAAAAAGTCGTTTGTATTTTCTAAAAATAAAATACCCTTTCTTTGAAAATTGAACCATGGCTTTACTAATACAGTCCCGTCAAAACTTGTTCGTCCCGGTAACTTTACTGTACAAAACACAAAACAGTACAGTCACTAATAAAATACTGATTAATTCCACCATTTAAAAAAAATTACCTAAATAATGATCTCATCGTCATAATATTATTACATGTACAAAACTTTAATAGCTTTAGTTTTTCTACTTTTAAATAATAATCTCGCTGATAGCCTTGAAAATAGTTTAAATATCTTTAAAAAAAATAGTTTCAAGGGGGAGGGGTGGCGGAGAGAAAGAGGGGGGGCATAGACTTAGGGCGTGAGAAAAACTACAAACATATCTTGTGATTTTTATTTTATTCATCTCTCAAACTGCTACCTCGCCCATTTATGGCGGTGAAGAATCTCGTTTGACAAGATAAAGTTTTGGTGTGACTAAAAAAAAAAAAAATCTGATGACATGTTCTTACTTTAAAACACTGTTACGTGTATTAGTTGTCAAGAGAAACCGCGCCCCCCCAAGCCCCCTCAGTTTATTGATCGTGAAGCGTCAATTATCCAAACTAAAAAGATGTAATTGTTTGTTCCTCCCCCCCTCATATGATTTTCTTTTTTTTTTATTGCATTTTTTTATTGTCCACCCAAATGAAGACACTTTTGAGTTATGTAGTTAAAATTATCTTTAAAATAAAATGTAGGAAGCTAAAGAGATTGCTTAGGAGCGTTTTTTTTATAAAGCACGTAAAAAAAACGTGTAAATTATAGTAGAAACGACAAGGTAACTAAATTATATAGTAGGATTCTGGTAAGAAGAATCATTTAGAGACATATATCGGTGGCCTTGTGGTATAACGCGCTGCTCTCGCAATGGAATAGACTGCCGATGACAGGGAGATCGAGGTTCGAATCTCAATCGGGTGTATTGTTTTTTAAATGGTTTCGCACACTTCCTCTACAAAAATGCAGGTACATTTCCTCTAAATATAGCCCTCGTAATACCTAAAAAACCATTAGCGTAATTATTACATAAGCGTATAACCCGAACGGATAGTAAGACGCGGTGCAAAGAAATAAAAAACCACCTAGAAAATAAAATTTTTTCATAAAACAATAACATTTTACAATATTATTAGTATTATTTTATAGGTCAGCGTTTTTTAACCAGTGTGCCGTAAAGGGTCAGCGGAAGTTTAGGGGAAGATAAAAAAAGGCGTTAGAAAATATTAGGAATAAAGAGAAATCCTTTTTTTAAATCCATGATAAACATTATTTAAAAGAAATAGCACAATTATTAGAATTTTAGCTACTGAACACAATCTTTATGTGCGTTTTATAATGATAAAACCTCTCCTTAAAAAAATTGATGGTGTGCCTTAACTTTAGTGCCTTGTTCAGTGTGCCGTTGGTTGAAAATCAATGTTATAGGTATTGATAATATGTATTAAAATTGACAGTTGCAGATAAAATAACCTCTCGTATGAATACATGAAAGTATATCTAGTAATTTGTCTACCTGTCAAATAGGGAGCGTTCGTATCAAAATTGGACTGTATATTATAGGATCGTAGGATTCCGGTAGAATGGTCTTATCTGTCAGTTACAAAATTTACTAAAACTTCTTAGGCCTAAATATATTCATACGTCAAGTCATATGATATGGAGCTGTCACTTTTGATTGATAATAACACTAGTATAATCACAGCAGAACAAAGAGTTAAGTTTGGATTGTTTTTGTGAATTTGAATTTTCAGAAAAGTTGTCATCATAAGAAATACAGGATTTTCTCTTCACATAGACGGCGTCCTTAATTTTTAACCCTTTTAGCTCTCTTCTTTTTCTCTCTATCTTTTTTTTTTTATTCAATGTCTTCATCTTATTTTAGGCCCTTTGTGTAAACTATAAGGGGGTTTTAAACGCATTGTTTGGAAAGTTTAAAAATACCGGTCCTTTAAGTAAAAAAAAAGAAAAGTACAGTTTGTCATTTTGAGGAGGAACAAGTGATTTTATTTCATTCTTTTTGCTGTCAGCCCTTCACCTGCTACTCTTTTAGAAAGATTTAAAAAAAAAGACTTACCAAAATACTCTTCATTTAAGGAGCTAATAAATTATCAAATGTCCAAACCATTTTACGTCTTTGTTTAGGATATTATATCAACTATCTTTATGACGTTATAAATATATTTTCGGACATAAATATCTTCTCAAAGTAACTTGAAGTGAATACCGTGTGTATATAAATATATATATATCTTTTCAAAGTTGTAACTTTGAATACATTGACCAACAAATGCCCATGTTAAAGGTAATCGGGACCAACAAATGCCCATGTTAAAGGTAATCGTAACCAACAAATGCCCATGTTAAAGGTAATCACTTTGGCTACTGGTTTCACCGATTTAAAAGACGGGTTGATATTCTTGCATAGGTGATCTCGCGGACTAAACGTCAGTCTCGTTTAGGTCTGACTGCCCATTGACCGGTAATAGCTTTCTGTGAGGTTAATCCCGTCTGGGTAATACTAAGTGTTTTTCGTTTAATAACCTTCCGCTCTCCTACCACGCAAATGCGGGTACAGTTGCTCTATTCTACTCCCCTCATAACTACCCCCTTCCCCTAGCGTAATTGCAGTGTGAATATCCCGGACGGGCAATAACACGCGGTTTTAGGAGGGTTGGATATTATTTTATTAAATTAACAGTTGGTACAACATTAATGGGCTGGCTTTTTATGAACAGGTAGCCATCGGTCCCGTATTGATGGAGGGGGAAGAGGTAGATTCACCCCTCGCCCCCCTTTTTCCAAAATTATTCCTTCACAAAACCTAGGATAGTAGTATTTTATTGGTGTTTCGTAAAAAAAATTCATCGCATCAAGTCAATTTTTTTTCTTCTAAAAATGTCCTGGCCGTCTTCTGTTGGGGATGCTGGTAGAACAGGTAGAAATTCTCCCTTTCTCCCATACCACCGCAGCGCGCACGCACACACCACACACACACACACACACACACACACGCACACACACAAATCTGGGCGAAGTTTCTGTTGGCAATACTTTTATTATAATGTGCACAAAATAGAAAAGAATTTTGATAGATATTATCAATCCCTATAAAATAAAATGTATAATATTTTTTTTAAAGTGACACTTTTGATCGGGGCGAAGAAATATGCATTTTCTAAAAGACCCTTTATATGAAAATTGTACTGTAGTAATCTAATCTTCCAAGGAGGGGGATTCATTTCCGAACGAACACTTGAGACAATTTATTCAGATATTGGCAGCAGTGGTCAGTGTTCCCTGTCCTGTCGAGTTGGGTCGTGATGGAATGCCAGATGATATCGGGGAACACCAGATCCACCTAACGATACAGGTGGAGAAACAAAACAAAACAAAAAATACGACCAGATTCTTGTTATTTGGCACCGTGTCTTACTACCCGTTCGAGTTGTTCGCCTATGTACTAATTTACACTATGTGTTGGGATTAGGAGGTTGAATTTAGAGGAAGTGTACCCGCATTTGCGTGGAGGGTTAGTGCAAAAACTCAGTACAACCGACCGGAATCGATACCCATTTTCCCGTCGTCGGCAGTATAGTCTACTGCAAGAGTGACACCTTAGACCATTCACCACCGAAATACGGTAGTTACAACTATTGTTTGAGTGTAAAAATAATTATCATCGCGTCTTACTACCTACTGTTCAGGTTATACGCATTATTATGATAATGGTACAGGATGAGGTAGGAAACATTTTAGAAGTAATAATATACCCGCATTTGCACGGAATGGAGAGTGGGAAACATTTAGGGAAAAACCACCCACGGTGGGTCGGACCAGGGATTCGAACCCCGATCTCCCCGTTTCCAGTCTTTGACACAAGATTGAAAGCCTTGGACAGATCTAAAATGGTTTTGGTAGCTTTAATAACAGTCAAAAAAGTTATCTCTTATTAAAACTGTTGTATATATATTATATATTGATTTTTTTCTAAAAAACGAATCGAGGTTATCAAAGAGTGCAAATACGAGCCCTGATTTGATATATCAGGAATGTGTACGTTATTGTTTGCGATCTTCCATGTGGGGTCCGGTGAATTATCCAAAGTAAACAAAATCACCTCCGCCCCGGTTGATTACCGAACATTCTCCATCACCGCCACCCTATCTCCCTCTGAACCCACAAGGTTTGATTGGATAGAGGGTAATACCAAAAAGTCCCCCCCTCCCCCCAAACATTCCCCTTTTCATTTATCAACCGCGTTTTATAAATCCGCAGCGCAGCGCGCGCGAGAAAACAAGACGAAAGATTCCAAGGTCGCGAGTCGCCGGGACCGGCCGAAGGTCGAGTGGACCAAGTCTGGAGCGCTGCGGTCGCGGTGTTTTTAGTACTGTTTGATACCGCTGGGAGGAGGAGGAGGCCTCGTCTGGGTTACCCGTCTGGCCCGGAGGGCATGGGGGGGTTCCCCGTCGACACCTCCTCATTAAACCGCTTGCACACACACACACACCGGATGAAACAATTTATAAACCTTAAAACGTGATTCGAAGCCCGACCTTCTCTTACCTGTAACCAATGAACAGGATGAGCTTGATGATTTACGCGTAATTATTATTTCATAGGAAGAGCCTTATCAGACAGGTTGAAAAGTTAATAGATCTACTTTCACGTATTCATACATCAAGTCATGTGATCTGCAGCTGACACTTTTGATATATTATCAATACAAAAAAAAAGTACGATTACTAAAATGTTACCAATGTTGACCACGAAAAATTGTTTGTTTTTTCTATATAATATGTATGTAATTTGAGGTTTACTCACTTACCAGTATCTCACTATACTTTGCGATATGACGTCATAAGAAACAAACCTATGACCAGCAATAAATAAACACTCATTTATGCTGAAAAATAGCAGTCTTAACTTGACGGATTATACTATGGAGTAGCTTATAAGATAGGGCCATAGTGTAATCCGTCAAGGTAGGCTTGCTTAACTTTCAAGGGGAATAAAATATACAAAATATAAAACCCTGATCCTTTCTGTCTAGTATACTGAAAGCATTTTAAGTTGGGGTAGTAAGAAACGCTAGAAAATGCCAGTATTTTTGTAGTTTTTTTTATAACATTTCCTTGAATCCGTAGTAAAAATAGTGTTTTGTGTTTTTTCAGACTACTCCTTCTCGATGTACACCCCTAGTATAATTGCCTCGTCCAGCATCGCAGCAGCCCTCCATGGTCTGGACTGGACAACCAAAAGCTCCTGTTCCCTCAACCAACTGTTGGACCTCCTGCACAGGATCACAGCTATAGAGAAGGTGAGTCCTTTGACTCAAAGAGTGTTGTGAAGAGACTTTGTTACTATATACACTCGGAGCGTTCTGGCAGACTTTTATAGAGGTGGCACAATCTAGCTTTGTATCTGGCAGGCTTTTATAGAGGCGGCACAATCTAGCTTTGAATTGACAGGCTTTTATAGAGGGGCACAATCTAGCTTTGTATCTGGCAAGCTTTTGTAGAGGTGGCACAATCTAGCTTTGTATCTGGCAGGCTTTTATAGAGGTGGCACAATCTAGCTTGTCTCAGCTTTTGGCAAATCTTTTGTAAGAGGGTGGCACAATCTAGCTTTGTATCTGACAGGCTTTTATAGAGGTGGCACAACTACTTTTTTTTTCATCTAGCTTTGAATCTGATAGGCTTTTATAGAGGGCACAATCTAGCTTTGTATCTGGCCGGCCTTTATAGAATCAGCAGCATGGATGTGACAATACTTCGCTGTCGTAACCACCAAACCCCGGCCTAGATCATAGCTAACTTAGGTAAAATACATCAATCAAAACAAAATCAAGTTTCCTCTTTTAAAATTAGTTCCTGCCTAAATACAGTTCAATTATAATTGGAAGAAACTTTTCTGACAGCTAGAAAAGATACTAGATCTACTTCCATATATTCATACATCAAGTAATATGATATGCGGCTGTCACTTTTGATAGGTACATACATATACGTAGATACATATAAAATAATAATTGCTAGTTATATATTAAACATTGTTGGCCACAAAAAAAAATAGATTCCTTTCTACCAGAATATTACTTTAGCTAATGCTGTACTGAATAGTATGTCAACTCAAATTTAAGATCGAGATAAGCAGTAAATCTAAACTAGTACTAAGCGCTTTATAATTATACTAATTACTAGTTAGGTAAATAATATATAGTACAAATAATTTAGCGTTAATTATTTAAAAACATGTTCCGACAATCTAATCCAACTAACAATCGGGAACGCACAACACCCCATGCAAAGAACCTTGTCTTATATCCTTTTAAATACTCCCCACATGTGTTAAGGAAAATAAAAAGAAAGAACCGATAGGAAAAAAAAAAGTCTCGGTGTCAGACAGAACAAGTGTAGCGAAGAAAATATCATTCACTCATTCATAAACACAGTCAGCCTAGTAGACAGAAAAAAAAAAAAAGAGTATTACAGTGTATATACATATATCTAAAATGTTGGTGGTGAAACAGGTGTCGAGAGCACATCTGGCAGAGACGCAACCACACACACATATAAAAAACAACTTTAAAACATCTTGACATGTATTTGGTGGTACCAACATGTAACACTGAAATACCCCAACAGTTTTCCAAACATCAAGCTGCGAGTTGAGTAGGACTACTTGGAAAGTAAAATGTTTTTATATTATAAAATATTTATTTATATTTGTAAATAAGAAAAGTAGGCCTAAATTTAATTACAGATTCTTATTATTCAATAGAATTATTAATTATAATCATAATAAATTGATAATCTTTGTTCAAATAAAATTAATACTAAATAATAGATAAACCTTAAGCCCTTTTTTTTTTAACTTAAAAAATAAAATGAGAGAGTTCATGGTGATATGAATTTGTTTATATAGAGTTTTTGTTTCAACAAACATATATACAAACAAAAATGCAGCCAAAATTGACAACTCTTTAGGATGGGTAAACCTGGAAAAGCAGGGAAAAATCAGGGAATTCTTTGGTTAGGGAATTTTATCAAATTTCTGGAATTTTTACATATTCACTAAAAAAAATACACAACTTTTATTCAATTGTGCATACTAATTTCAATTCTTAAAGTCAACTTATGATTTTCATGTTATCTTTACACCCTTCTATGTTTTTGGTCATAAAAACTGTTAAAAAACAATAAAATTAAGACTAGTTATTCCCACCTTGTGCGATGTCTGCAATGTTAAAGTAGGAAGCAATTTTGGGTGGAGTTGGAGTTGGTAAAAATGTAACACTCAGAACTCCAGTTTCAAAACAAAAACTTATAAAAGTATACTCCATTTACGGTAGGAATTACTCTCTGAAAGGTCTTTTTTCCTACCAATATCCTACTATATAATAGCTTTCTGGTAGGGAAAAAGGCCTTTCAGAAAACAATTCCTATGCTGAACAGATTTTAACGGTAAATATATCATTTTAATGTTGTATTCTGTATTCTTAAGAACAATAGTTGTAGTTTTGATTGGAGTCTGACAGAAAAATAAGGAGTAGTCGAAAGCTCGGCATACCAACTACACGATCTGGTTAGCAACAGTCCAACCTCCCTGTTGGTCACTTATAATAATGAGCGTACCTTATCTTATGTCCGCAGGACTTTCTCCAGAGCTGCCTGCAGAAGATCGAGGACATGGTGACAAGGACAATGAACGGCAGGTCCGGTGAAGGGGGAGAGGGGTGCACGTCGTCCGTCGGGAAATGGGGGCGGCAGCTCGGGGACAAACTCCCGAAACAACCTGGACCACGCGGCGGCCAACGAGAAGGTGATGGAGCACGGTAAGGCGGGGACCCCCACTGATGTCCGGGACGTCCACTTCTAGAACGAAAGACTGAATCTTTTAAAAAAATAAATATATATATACATACAAATACAGGGTTGTACAATCTACCTTCGACACGTCAAGTTCAACTTGGCAATACTGGTTTCATTTCCATATAATGCCATTACATTTTGCCTAAAACAATTTTTAAAGGCTTTTTTTTTTTTTTTAAAATACATATTTCTAACATTTCTTCAAAATGAACACAAAGAAATCCTTTTTTGAGTGGTGACATGATAAATAGTCCAAGAAGTGTTCAGGGGGGGAGGCTCCTTATCGATGGGGAGGCTCCTCATCGATACAATCATATATCCTGGAATGTGGCAGGTCAGTTAGCGCCAGTCTTATAAGGGGCATCTTAACCCTATACACTGGACATGGTTTGGCCAGTCTCACATCCTGTGTATTTGATTGAAACAAAGACCTACTAAATACCGAGTTATCTACCAAACTTTTTTTTTTAATGAAGAAGTGATTTTGTTTATATAAATGTCTTGTCTTAGTTAAGAGTGCTCGATTTATCTGATATAACATAAAGCAATGCAATTATTTGATGGTTCCAAACGTAAGATATTTTATCTAAAAAGAAAATGGTAACAAAAGTTTTAAAATAAACTTTTTTTTTCTTCTTCTGTAGATGAATGTTAATAAAATTGAAACAGTGAAGTTACATGTCAGACCGGAGACTTTGCGATATCTAGTGATGGGTAAAAAAATAACCATTTTCACCAGCATTACTTAATTATATTTATGTTAATTTATGTAAACTATTTGTTAGATAAACTAGTTTGTATAACTATTGTCAGATTAGATGTGTTTATAACAAAATTAAAGTTATTACTTTTTTATGAAAGAGGTTTATGTGACCTATTTTATAGTAAAAATAAAATAATGAATTGATCTTTGAACATTCTTGTACACCGTATGTGGTTAAGTCTTTTGTATGACATTTTGTTTTAGGCTTTCAAGGATAAATGGGTGAATTTGATATAAAACAACATATGTGGTTTCAAATAAATAATATTGCATGGACGAAATATATTTAAAAATTGCTTTATATAAGAGATGCCCCCAAAATATAATGAACACATAAGGGTTTATCTACTGTTAAAGAGGACAGTAATAAAAGAGATTTTATGGGTGTTTCCTCAAATTTGTATTGGTTAGCTGATAGATTTGTGTGATTGAAGAAAAACCTCATATAAGAATTTTGCTATACAAGAAAAATATTTCTGCCGAAGTTATGTGCGTTTGAACTATTCTAATACGGTTTACCTTTCCACTTTCTACAAGTAATTGTTTAGATAAATACTGGGTTTATTTCTCGATAAACCCATAATTTGGCATTTGCATACAAGGAAAACTGAAGTATGTTCATGATAGGTTTTTACTTGGCTGACAGTTCAAAATCATTATTTAGGTTTTGGGTTGCCAACACCGTCACGGTTTTGTTATAAATATTAAGTTTTATTAATTATATTTTATATTTAAAATAGGGTACTTATTTATTTACTTTTAATAATTTCTTTTTACCCAATTCGAAACCATATTTTAAACATAATTAAAAGTACTTATTCTTCATATTGGAATTTTATCTTTGAATGTATATGGCATACATTAATAACTTTTATTACAGGCATTGTATTTATTGGAAAAGAGAAATACTTGTCATGTTTTTATACATAATAAATTATTTTACGATTATGTTATCATATTTCAAAATATTTAACTGAATAAAAGATTTTTATCCACTGTGTGGCTGCATCATTGTAAATAACTTGTTTCCGTCACGTTCAATCACATGTTTTAAATTCATCAGTCACCATTTTGAAGCTATGTTCATTAAACCTTTTGTGAAAGTGATGTGAATAATTTTTCTTTGTGCCGGGCCTCAAATAAATATATAAATAATATTGGCCTAAATTACTGTGATTAACTATCACATTCATATATTACCATATGTTTTCATTAGGTATCCAAAGTGACAGATGTCAGCTGTTGGCGTAGGGCTACATTAGGGGCTATTTCTAGTAACTTTTTGAGCTGTCATCCAAGTAAACTAAGGTCATGAATGTACTATAGACTACATAGCATAAAATTAAAATTCTTTATTATTTTTATCCATATCAGGGTGGCCACAGATAGGGAAATTTGGGATGGTCGGGAATTTGAAAATTGAGGAAAAAATAAGGGAAAACTTAGGGAATTTGAACATGAAACAGGGATTATCAGGCAATATCTATATTAAATCAAAACAAGAGAAACATCAATATTATGATCAACCTTGGACACATTGTGTCGCTTTGAATATTTTCTTCACCTTAACTAAGGTAATATATCGCAAAGTCAAACACTGTTGCCTATTTAGTTTTCAAGTGTTTTGTAAGGATGGAGAAGGATAATTTGAATAAAATGTACACACATTTTTGTAGAGAGAGAGAGAGAGAGAGAGAGAGAGAGGTAAACTATTAAGGATAAAACTCTTCACTACACTCAGTCGCAATTTGAGCCTTGACAATTTCATTACCAGGAAACCAGAGACAAGACTGACACCTATGACAATGTATTCACTAGTACAGGTAGATGATGATAATAGTTCAATAATGTCTGCCTTTGACGGTTCATATATACTTATTAGTTTACAGATATAAACAGGTAAAACATCATCGGTGGGGGGGGGGGGGGGTTGGGGGGGGGGGGCTAATTTTGTCTGGAAAACGTGGAAAAGTCGGGGAATTTGAAAAGTGAATTCCTGTAGCCACCCTGATACTAGAATCAGTTATGTCTATCACAATTATTTGTGATGTTTTCTTAATCAATTAAGAAAGTTTTTTTCCTTCTAGTTTAAAAAAAAAGTTTAATCGGGTATAAAAAAAAATTAAATAATTAAGGGGCAAAAAAAAAGATTTATTGATGCCTTGAGGGGAAGGGGAAGGCAGTTAAATACGCTTCGAAATAAATGCGCACTAATAATGATACTTTTTTTATTATTATTACTTAGTTTTTAACAAAGTGGGGATTGTAAAAATTATAGTCATTGACAATCCGTATCAGTACTTTTTTTTTTTTTTTGTAAATATATATCAAATATTTAAAAATAACCTTTATATACTATGTACATATTATTAATATTATATTATTGTATTTTTATTTTGTTAGTTCAGGGTTCCTAGATAATAGACATAGAAGCCATGAGAGTGTTCAAATAGTCTAGTTAGTTAGTTACACGATTTAATATTCTTTGAACACTTGACGCGCAAGTATCAACAATCTTTTGCCTTAAAGAAAAAAAATCATATTTATCAAACGAGTTTGATATGATTTTAAACATTCGAAATTGAATGCAATAACTAATGATATATATAGAAAGCATATCTTTAGTGAAGTTATTTGTTTTTGTTTTAATTTTTGCTTCAAGTGTTCTGAATGTTTTTTTAATTGCCGCTAAGGGTTGGCTGAAATTAAGGGGGCTGCCTATCATAGCGTTGAGTAGACTGTTATTACAAAATAGGATAGGGGTGTACTAAGCCCACTTTTTTTTTATATATTCGCAGTAAACTCTAATCGAATATATGAAATATTCTCGAAGCTGAATCAAAGTTTGAATATCTTCTGTTAGTTGTTTAGTGATTGAAAAAAATATATATATATATTGTGGTTATTTATATATAACTTTATGCACTGAAATGAAATGGTTTTACTACAAAAGTATTTGTAATATTTCATTTTAATAATGTGATAAATTATGTTATCACAACTTCACAGGTCAATTTCTTAAGTACAGTAAAACCTTGGATTGTGAGCATAATTCGTTTCGTAAACGTGCTCGTAATACAAAGCACTCGTATATCAAAGCAAATTTTCCCCATAAGAAATAATGGAAACTCAGATGATTCGTTCCATAACCCAAAAATATTTAATCTGAAAATGATTAATAACTTTTTATTTTCGTTATTTAAATGTAACTGTACTGTAATCAAATGTATTAATTAAATTTAATCGTGGCTAGTGTGAGGTAGACGAGATAGAGGAGAGGAGGAGGTGTGTTATAGTTTAGGACGACTTTCACTGTCACTAACGGAATCACTGCTATATGTTGGCTCATTCAAATATTTTTCTTTTTGTGCGACTTTAACAAAGAACCTATCCAATGGCACTGCTCGTATTGCAAGATATCGCTCGTTTATCAAGTTAGAATTTATTGAAAATTTTTGCTCGTCTTACAAAACACTCGTAGACCAAGTTACTCGCAATCCAAGGTTTTACTGTATTTTATATGACTCTTAGTTTGTAATACATAAAACAGCTCAGAATGGGATTAAATGACCGTAAATGGAGTATTTTAAATCTCAATATTTTGATTGGCGGGGCTTCATAATTGTCAAAGCCAGATTTTTTTTCCAAAACAAAGTAAAAGCTAATATTTGTTTTGAAGCCAAGACTAAATTTAAAAGCTTTGTACACCCCTAAAATAGGGTTCACACCAAATTCAGGGTTAGAAAAACATCTCTTTTTAAAAACTCACAGGGTCACAACAAGAGCATTTTTAAGATACAGAGAAGAGGATTGATTTAGCGTATTTGTAGCTTCAGAACAACACAAGTAGGTGGTGCCCTTAAAATAAAAAAAAGACTAAAAAAAATTGTGAAAATGTCCTATTAATATCCACTCTGTTGCATTTGCAGTTTAGTTGAAAAAGTTGCCTATTTCTACATTTTAACAAGAATGTATGTTGGTGTTTTTTTCCCCCCCTTTTTAAGACAAAATGAAATGTTATAAAATGTAAATGTTTTCTAATGAATCTCTCAGATAATATATTTTAAACATCTAAAAAGAAATTGTCCATACAGTGAAATATCTTAATAGCAGACACGTTCCGAGATCAAAATTGTTATCAATAATAATAATAATAACTGTCCCTTATTTGGAAATACATATTTTAAATCAAACTGATCGAACACAGTTTAATCTATATACAACTTTATACTGTGGGTATTAACCACAACAATCTAATTACTGCATTGTGCAGTATTCAAGATAATTATGACTAACGAATAAATATTGTACTGTACATGATTGCAGTATACACAGAACAATATACAATTGAAGTGAAATTTGAACAAGCCTTCTGTACTGTAGGCCTATATGTGCACACTAATACAGACAAAACTGCCTGAATGCCGACGGCTTTGAAGGGGTTAGAGGTATGACTTTTAGGTACTATAGTCATTACTATAACGGCTATTTTAGAAACTTTCATTATGAGGCAAAGGTTAATACTACTCAAACACATTCGACTTACAAAGCATTTGGAATTTACATACTGTTTTAGTTTTAACTTTTACAAAATTAAGAATATGTATTAGATGTACTTTTTAAAGTTTTTACTGTACAGTAAACAGATTTTTAAGTAATTTCATTAATAATTGTTGGTGTCGTTTTAATTTTACAGTAGTAATAATTTTAAGTTTTTGGTTAGCGTTTATAGTACAAAATTAATTTTGGTAACTTGTTGTAAAAAATAAATAATTTGGGGTTCTAAAATATTTACTTTTCGCTTCAGTTTGTGAAAGCTAGAAATAGATTTCTTTTTTTTTTTTACATGTATTCAATTGTATTTCTTATTTGTATGATCGTAATATAATTATGACAAATCATAGAAGTGTGAATGATGTATAATTTTTAAATTATAAGTAATCCTATGAAAATTTGATGACTTCATTTGCATTGGAAAATATCATTTAATACGATTAGAATTCTGTTTGAATTTACTTAAACCAAACAAGTAACAGTCTTGTATTTGACAATAATTTTTAACAAATATTCTTTTAGTTAAAATTGGCAGTATATATATGTAAGAAAATATTTGTGCATTTTAATAAAACTTATACAACCAATGTCAATTGCAAAATTAACTAATTAACTAATAAAGAGTTTTTGGAAACCAGCTTGATGCTTGTTCTATGTAACATTTGAAACTAATGTTAAGTTAAAAAAATAATTGGATACGACCCTTTAGTGGAAATTTTAATGACATTTAGAATCTTTTTATATGTCTATTTAACACTCATACTTAATTTAAAGACCCACTCTGAAAACATGTATGAAAATTAATATTAATGCTCAGTTTAACCAAAAATATGACAATCATTTAAAAGAGTCTTATGAAATAATATATATTATATTGTGTATAAATTGCAACATGTAATATTTTCTAATTAAAGATGGGTCCTTTTAAATCTTCGAATCCTTAATTAAGAATACTCAAGGATTTAATAAAGATTCGAGATTCAAAATATATTACATTTTACGCTTAACTGAACGAGAATGAACATAAGGGGTTGTTTCAAGTATTACGTAAGCACCTCAGGGGGTAGCAGGGAGGGCTCGAGCTTTTCTTATTTCCGCTGACAAGCGAGAAGCGCAGTAACCCAGCCAGTGTCAAGACATGGATTCAAAGACCTTTGCCATTAGATTAAAAGAAATTTAGAATTTTTTAAATCGCTATAGTAATTAACTTTTACACCAATACTTTTTTTTATCATTTAAATTAAATGTAAATTAAAATGATTTTTTATATAATTTTATAACCTTTCCTAATTTGAATATAACATAAGCAAGATTGGGAGAGGGGTTTTCCCAGGCATTTGCTTGAAATTGAGAATTTTTTTTATAGCTATAGTAATTAACTTTTTCACTAATACTTTTTTTATCATTTAAATTAAATGTAAATTAAAATAATTTTTTTATATAATTTTATAACCTTTCCTATAAGCAAGATTGGGCGGTGGGACGGTGGGACGGGGGGGGGGGGGTTTCCCGGGTGTTTGCTTATTTATGTTTACAAAGGGGGGAGGGGGTCCAAAATGGCCAAAAAATTGCTTGCATAATGCTTAAACACCCCCTTATAACAAAATATATTTACATTTGTGATTTTTAATTTCTAAAGTAATTAAATAATTAAAGAGAACAGTCAGAATTGAACTAAAATAATAGTCCCAACGAGGGAAAAGATTCGAATAGAACTTAAAAACAAGTGAATTAAACCCATCTTTAATTTATAATTTTTAAATAATTGTATATTGCTATTACAGATTAAGAAATCAATATTTGACATAGGCCTAACTGAAACAATTATAACTGGACTTTTTATTTTCATGATGAATGTGTTTTAAACGAATGATTTTTTTATAGTTATTTTAAGCATCCTATGTGACTTTTTTTGTTGTTATTGTATAAGGGTGTTGAAACAAATCCTACTGCCATTTTATAATCAATAGACAAACATATAGTATTCACCGACATTATTTCCTAAATCTCAATGTTTGGGAACAAATAATAACAATATAATATTATAATGCAACGATACATATCAAATTGAAAGTTAACTTATTTTATACAATAACTATTGTCGAAAAAAAAATATATACCAACTGTACCTCTGTGGTTCCAAGAACCATACTATAATTCCATGTTATATTTCTGTTTTAGATTTGTTCTATGTATATGTATATTAAGGCCTATTTGTGTATTAACAAATTATTAGTAGTGTCCTAGGTAAAATAAATTGCATGATAGTAATGGAGGACTGAATTTTATAATATAGATGTTTGTGTTGTATCTGAAAAAAAAAATGGATTTATAAAAATAAATATTGGACTTATACAAAATTTGTGTACATTTTTTATTTCTAAAAACTTAAATCCTTTAAAATTATGTATGTAGCTGCTAAAGAAATTAAAACTATCGACTCATATTTGAGGCATTATTTATCAGTGTAGCTTCCTCTAATTTAAGGATAAGATTATATCGCTTTAAGAAAAACCTCTTTTCGTTTTTTGATGTAAATTGTGTTATATTGGGAAGAAGGTAAAGAAAGAATATTAGAAACATAAAAGGGAATGAACACGATATGGTTTTTACAATTAAAACAAAAACACAGTTCAAACTTTACATTGTTGCCATTGAACAAAAAGGTAATGGCTGCCTCTCGAAGAAAATCAATAATCCCTGACCTAGGTTTCATTCTATTAGAAATCATCAAAACCTGAAATATGAAACATGCTAGGATAAGATTAAAATGGCTTCAACAATTTTTAACTTGCTTTGGTGGTCGCACAATGGACTAGACTATGACAAGTTTGAGGTTTGAATCTTGGTTGGGTGTACTGAGGGTGGTTTTATACTCTCTCTCCCCCCATGCAAATGTGGGTACACTTCCTCTAAATATAATCTTCTTAGTCCTTAAAACCATTAATGTAATTAGTACATAAGCATATAACCTGAATGGGTGGTAAGACATGGTGCTAAAAAATACATTTTTTAGGTGGTGATACATATTTATTTTAGAAGATTTTAAAATTTGGCCTATAGAAAATAATTGTTGGTAAGTAAAAAATCTACATTTACCTTTGAAGTGAGCTTGCTAAGGCTGGGATAAAATTCAGGCATAACACATACCTGATAGTAAATAGTGCCTAGCGCATAATTCGTAAGAAAACTACAACACTTATAATGAAGCAATGAAGTGTATTGTTTATAAAGTCCAACTTATATTGTCTTTTATAATAGAAATGGCCTCGCTACCAAATAAGGTATCCAACAATGTTACTTAAACTGTATATTTTGAAACTTGAAAAGAACCGAGATGGGTTTTGCCTTTACCATTGAATAAAATTTGAATTTTATTTGTTTCTGATTTATTAGCCGTCATGAATATTATGGTAGAACTATTTCTCAGTAGCAGAATCAAAAATTTAATATTTCTCCTTTATTTTTGATCATCTTATACAAACCATACAGTCATTGATTTCAAATAAAGAAAATTCATTGGATAACTGAAATAAAGAAAATCCGTTGGATAAGTGAAAAAAAAAGTATGGCCACCACAAGGCATTCCAAATATGGACACAGGCTAGTTTTCGTTTGCTGTGTGTGCCTGGATTTTATAATAGACTAGAACTTCTCGGATTCTCATTGGCTAATACAAGGGCTGTCTTTTCTAAACCCACGCATAACAGTTTAATCAACAATATGCATTGTGCACTAACCACTATGCATGGATTGTAAACACCATCATTGAAAATAATGTTCAACTTACTGTGCCTATGTGCTATGCATGAATATAGACCCAGCCTAAGCAATTTTTTTGGCATCGTGCCTTAATCCCCATTCAGGTTATATGCTTATGTACTAATTACGCTGATGGGTTAAAGATGAAGTTTGAATTTTAGAGGAGGTGTACCTGCATTTTTGTGCGAGAGAGTGGGAAACCATTTAGGAAAATCCACCCTCGCACACCCGACCGAGATTCGAACCTCGATCTACCCATCATCGGCAGTGTATCCACTGCAAGAGTAGCAGCATTAAACCCATGCAGCCACCGAAGTGTGTCCTAAGCCTTGATTATTGTAAGGTACCATTATATATTTAATACATAAAGGAATGTCGTTAAAGGGTAGGTCAGGACTCCAAACCTTAATGGGTGCTGTTCCTCTAAATTACCCTTATTAATACACCATAATCACGTAACTTAACAACCATTCCTAGAATAAAAATTAATCATATGACTATTTACCAACTATTAGAACTCATTAACGGCTCAATTTGCAAAACTACTGCCGAGTGAGTTGAAATATTCTTAAAATGGTTGATACCTGCTTCAGTGGTCGAATCTGTCTAAGGCAAGAGTTGCCAAAATGTCGATTTTTTGATTTCAGTTAGTGGCATGAGAAATTAATGTTGTGCTTTCCAAAGTGACTTAATGTTGAAGAATGTTGCCTCCTCAAGTTTAGAACTAGTTCTAAGGTAAAATATCATCTTTGGATCGTGTGGCGCCCCAAATGGCGCTGGACTCTATACTCTTCCAGCCTGTGTTGAGACATCATTTTCAGCTAAATAGGTACCCGCATGTTCTTAACGTGCTTCTCTCACAGTAGACTAGACTACCGATGACGGGGAGATCGAGGTTCAAATCTTGGTCGGGTGTGATTAGAGTGGTTTTTTCAAAATGGTTTTCCATTCTACCTCCGCACAAATGCAACTACACTTCCTATAAATATAACCTAACCTAATCTCTAAAACCCTTATTGTACAATTAGTACATAGACCAAATGGGTAGTAGGATGTGATGCTAAAAAATATATATAAAAATACATAAGTAGGCATACAAATATATAACTGCATTCAAATAGAAGTGAAAATGTACCCCAAAAAAAATTTACCTTTGGAAAGTAGTTTTTTACTCAATGAGTTTGGTGAGCACTGGTCTGAGGCAATGGAATTCAACCTGGGGCATGCAAATTCATCGTAGGGAGTACCTACTTAAAATTAAATATTTATGTATGTTTTTATCTTTATACATTTATTTCTCATTTAAAACAATTACTTAATACATTGTCATGGATACGTAAATTATTTTATATCTATGTAGTTTATAGAATATGTATAGCTTGCATTCTGCAACAACTTTGGAGGTACAAAGTTGAAGAGAAATTATATCTGAGGGTCCATAAGCAAACAAAAAAGTTGAATAGCATTGGTCTAAGGCATCACTCTCGCAATATACTAGACTGCCGATTACGGGAAGATCGGGGTTCGAATCTCTGAGAGTGGGGTTTGCCTAATTGGTTTCCCACTCTATAACCTACACTCAAATGCGGGTACACTAAACTCCTAAAATCAACCCTCCTAATCTCTAAGAAAGTGTAATTATTATGTATGCGTGTTGCCCGAACAAGTTGTTAGACGTAGTGCTAAACAATAATAATAAACTTCTGTGTAACTTTGAGAGTGATCAATATTATGATGAAAATATAGTAGAAAGATAGTGGTGTAGGCCTAGTGTTTACTTTTTTTCAAGATATTATGGTTAGAGTTCATCAAACCAACTACATATGCACAACTATAACTAATTGATTTAAGTACTAAATAATATTTTACAAAGGCCTACTTGTATAATTTAAAGAGTTTTAACTAACTTGAAAACAAACACTTTTGTTAACACCATGCTTACATTGATACTCATACTTTGATATTTTAAAAATAGTGATCGGAAACTATCGACAGTACTATCGATAGTATCGATAATGGTACACCGCCATTTAGTTGGTTATGGACATGAGGAATCCAGTTTTTATTTGGTATAAAGTCAAAAGTTCTGCCGAATACTAGAAAACAAAGTGCCGTCTGAACGAGTTCTTTCAGCGGCAGGGACAATTATTTCACAAATAAAGTAATCGACTGAAACTTAAAAAGTTGTTATGTTGTTGTTCCAACATCAAAACAAATCGTTGTTTGATTCCTTAATTTTTTAAGAGCTCAATTTCTTTTTTTATGACATCGGTAACCTTGTCATAATAGCGTCCTTACGTTCAAATATTAATGTAAATTATATATATATATAAATAATCTGAGAGGTAGTAACTCTGGATATAATTTAACTTGACGTATGAATTCGTGAAAGTTGAGCTAGGGTTTGGTAAGGTGGACTGGAAATTAATTAGGCCTATCTAATTTTTGAAAATTAGAAAAACATAATTAAAAATGGTTCAAACACTTAATATACTCATCAAAATACTCTTGTCTGTTTTGTGGCGTAATCTCCAAATGTGTATTTGATTTAGTCCAGACTTACTTTTGTTAATGTTGTGCGCCATTCTTAAAGATTCATTGTTGTGATGAGAGAGAGAAATAGGTACAGTAATATCGATTCAGACTTCCAAAATTACTATCAACACACACACATTCTATTTCAACTATGACAATGATATTGATTATCAAATCATAAAACCATTACAAGTTTTTAAAGACAAATTTAAATGATTAACCTCATTGTTGACACAAACTCCAAGCGGCTGTAGTCGTCCATTTCAGTGTAAAGATAGTTGAGCGGGAGCCAATAATCACATCATTCTCCTGTGGCACCTTGAAGAAGACTGCTCGAGCATCGATTGAAGTGCTATCGACTCTCAGCAGATCTATCGAAGTAAAATATAACAATAAACCATCGATCGAGGATGACGCTATCACTCAAATAATTTTAAATAAAAAATGAAATGGGGTTGATATTCTTTACCATTGATTTAAAAGTTTTATTTATTTATTTGTATGTAAGATACATGCTAAAATGAGTATGCATTACAAACGGTCTAATTGTTTTGTCACGTCCATAAATATTTGGGGCGTTGATATCTTTGGAATTGATGAAGATAAGAAAAAACTCCACGGCGTGTTTTTTAAAGAAAAAGAAAAAAAACTCTCACCATGTTCATATAATATTTTTTTAAATGCATATTAATATTATACACGTCTTTTTTTTTGATAGTTCAAAGTGATATTTGGTACCATTCAGTGATTAAAAAGTTAAATGTATTTCTAATTCAAACAAAATAATGTAAGTATTCGTCCTCGTACGAAATGGCTACTGCCTACTGGATACAAACATTAACATTTCGGGTGATATCAAATCCAACTTCATCTTTGGGCGTCATCAAATTACAAATCGATGCATAGTAGTAGGCCACCCTTTTTTTAAAAAATATTTACAAATAGACTAAGGGAATTAACTTTTTTCTTATAAACTGTTATTAAAATAGACACATATATATTTTCATTTGGTTTTCAACTATTTAATTATTATTTTGGAAAAGAACAAACTGTTTAAAATAATGGCTTATGTGAATATATTTAGACCTAAATTTTAGTGTTGTAAATTATTCCTATGCATTTCAGGTAGGGAACCTAACGTCCATCTACCATAAGAGTGGTGGAAACTGACAGCTAGCGGAAGATTTTATTACAAACATTGGTTAAAAGTCACTAATATTAATCAATGTGGGAATAATAATTATTATTATCTTAGTAATACTAAGTTACCAATCACAAATGTTAATAAACCCTTCTAATAATACTTCTCCAAGGATTACTGTACAAAGGGCCTTTTCGTAACTTTTAAAAATAAAATAAAATATTAATAAAACTATTATGTTTCGCGGTTGTGGTAACAAAAGATATTATACTTCATGAAATAATAAATTGAAAATAATTAATTTTAGAAAACATTTTGGTTATTGTCCTGAGGCACTGTTAAATTTCGTAAGTTCACATTTAAATAATTTAAAAACGCTTTTAAAAAACAATCAAAAACAAATGGTTTGTTGTGAAAGTTTTGATGGCCAAACGTGATGGCAGCAAAACACGTGATCTTTCAGATCATAAGAGAGAAGAAGATCTGTGGCATTTACTAGCTGTCAGTCAGTTACCAACACTCCTACCGGATAATCTATAAACACCAATCATGATAAAATTATTATACCATAATATATTTGGTACGAATAACGTGTATTCATTATTTATGTTGTGTAACTTGACATATTATTTCCAGGAGGATACATTCTGTCAGTCCAGAATTTTGTTTATGTAAGGGGGCGCGAGAAAAGGCCAGTAGTGCTTTTGCAGTTTTTATGGCCAAACTTTTTTTTTTTGTCAAAATAAATAAAATATTGCTTCAGTAGAAACCTAAGAGTTTTAATTTTCTTTTCCTGGTGACATCAATAGTTCCTGAATATCTGTCACAAGCATGGTGAAATTATCTAACAAACTTTTTAAATGAAGAGTAAAAGTTGTCATTAAATTCCAGAATACCTTTGACAGATAGTCAAGAAATTTTGAGATCATCATTGTGAAGAAAATTAAATTCTATGTTTGTACTGCAGCAATATTTGATTTATTTTTGGCCAAAAAAAATTCTTTTTGCCATAAATACTGCAAAAACAATGGCCATTTCTCGCGTTCCCTTCCGTCCCACCTTAAAATACTTTTCCTTTCACATCATCATCATCATCATCATCATCATCATTAGGTCATCAATCTTGTGATTAGTTTGCTGTATCTCTCCACTTTTGTCTATTCTGGGCCAAATTCTTTCCACTTCTATACCTTTTTTGTACCAACATCGTTCACTCTCTGATTCTTGTACTCCCAGTCTTGGTCTCCCTCTTGAATTTCTTCCTTCCACATCTCCTTTTATAATTATCTTCGTCAAACTATAATATCTCAGTATATGTCCTACCACGTTAACTCTTCTTTGCTGTATTTTTTCTTCTTCTAAAATTCCCTTTCTTCATTTGCTTTTCTTAGCACTTATGTATTTGATACCATCTCCATTCTTGATATTTTCAAAATTCTCCTGTAGCACCAAGTTTTCTTTGTAATCATAGTTTATCTCAGAGACCCCGAGAGGAGTGTCTTGAGTCAAACCAACATAGACATATATTTTGTATCAACATTATTTACTCTGCTTGGTGCGATTTTATGAGTTAAGCGAGTGAGGGATTTATTTACAGGTTTTTCTGATGAAAACTTACAAAGGGATAGTTTATACCATTTTGAACAATATTAGTTTTTATTTTCATTTAATTTATTTGGGGGTATTTAACGCTCACTTTCTGGACCGACTGATTACATTAGCACATGACTTATAAACTCAGTTAAATCTAGAACATACACAACATCTAGCCCCCGAGCGTTAATTCATCACTGTGAAAAGGGAAAACCACATTTCCATCAAATGGTTTCGGATAGACAGAATTATAAGACCCAAATTTTTGGGTTCCAGGTCATATAAAAATTTAACATTCATCAAGATCTCGAGGTAAGAAATTCCCACGATTTCAATACTTTCTCTTTATATGAGAAAGTAAAAAAAATTAAAACTCGCTAAAGATCGTCAGAACGTTGACCGGTTTCCATCGATAGCTTTTAATTCCTTAAGTCATCATCCTAAAAATACTTCTATGGTATAAACTAAACATACATACATACATACATAAAGATTTAAATACTACCCCCCTCCTCCTCCTACATTCCCACCTTTTCTCCTTGTCTAACAATCTCGACCACTCTTTGTGTTCCATCCTGGAGGTATGTTAAAAGGAACCAAAAGAATTCATCATAGCCCTCGTTAACAATTCCAAGGTCGACTTTTCCATCTTTCGCCTTTGCCCGATTCTCTTTGGAGAGCAGCGCGGCCCGACTCACCTGACCAATTGGGAGGTGTTGGTCCTCAGGGGTGGACATATGAGTAACTGTGGGCCCCAGGGGTGGTGGCAGGGTGAACACACGAGGAACTGTGGGCCCCAGGGGCGGTGGCAGGGTGAACACACGAGGAACTGTGGTCCCCAGGGGGGTGGCAGGGTGGACACACGAGGAACTGTGGGCCCCAAGGGTGGTGGCAGGGTAGACACACAAGAAACTGTGGGCCTCAGGGGGGGTGGCAAGGTGAACACATGAGGAACTGTGGGCCCCAGGGGATGGTGGCAGGGTGGACACATGAGGAACTGGGATCCAGGGGTGGGGCAGGGTGAACACACGAGGAACTGTGGGCCCCAGGGGCGGTGGCAGGGTGAACACACGAGTAACTGTGGGCCCCAGGGGGGTGGCAGGGTGAACACATGAGGAACTGTGGGCCCCAGGGGATGGTGGCAGGGTGGACACACGAGGAACTGTGGGCCCCAGGGGTGGTGGCAGGGTGAACACACGAGGAACTGTGGGCCCCAGGGGCGGTGGCAGGGTGAACACACGAGGAACTGTGGGCCCCAGGGGTGGTGGCAAAGTGAACACATGATGAACTGTGGGTTCCATGGGTGGTGGCATGGTGGACACACAAGAAACTGTGGGCCCTAGGGGATGGTGGCAAAGTGAACACATGAGAAACTGTGGGCCCCAGGGAATGGTGGCAAAGGGAACACATGATAAACTGTGGGCCCCAGGGAATGGTGGCAGGGTGAGCACACAAGGAACTACCAGGGCTGGAGTTCGGGGTTTGAATCTCGGTTGGGTGTACTGATGATGTATTTTTCCTAAGTTGTTTTTCGCTCTTTTCCACGCAAGTGAGGATACATTTAACCTAAATTCTACCCTTCTCACATTATTGTAATTAATACACTGTGTTATACGCATAACCCGAATGGTTAGGGAGACGAGTTGGAAATAATAAATTAACGTTTTTATCATCCGTATTCCGGGTGAATGCAGTTACAGGGGCCTGAAACTCAACTTACTTATCATTTTCCCTCAATGGAAGGAGAGTGGAAAACCATTTAGGAAAACAAATACCCTAGGTACACCCGACCTGGATTCGAAGTTCGATCTCCCCGTCATCGGTAGTCCCAGTCTATTAAAGAACTCCACCAAGTCACTTAGCTGACACCTTATATAGGCAAGAGACTTTTCAAATTGGAAACTCACGTGTCGTGTCCGGCATCCACTTGTCTGAGAAACAAACACCTCTTGCGAGGCTCCTCTAACGCATCATGGCTACGTCCTTCGAGTGTAGCCACGCACATTTACATGCGCAGTGGGCAAGTTAGTCATCACTGGACAACAGAGAAAACCCCCGCCCTGGCTAGACTTCCATCGGCGGGAGGCGTGGGCTCCTCCTTTCGTATGTGCTGGACTGAGGGAGTTCCCCTGGTTATTATGAGAGTGACGTCAGTAGTACGGTGGACCACCTGCAACAGACGCTGATAGGCTTAGAGCTGGTCACGTGACCACGCCCCTCGCTCTCTGATTGGCTGTTGGTTTCCCCCCCCCCTCCCCATCCCCTCCCCTCCCGCCGCTCTGATTACAAAATCTCCACCAGTTGATTACGAAATTTCCTCCCCTACACCCCCTCCCCTACAACCCTTCCCCCCTACAACCCCCCTTCCCCTACAACCCCCTCCCCTACACCACCATCCCCTACAACCCCCACCACACATTGAACATGTTGGTACTTGTGTGGGTCTTTTTTTTTCTTAATTATTAATGATTGTTAATTAAATATTCATATAAGGGTTATGGGGAAGGACATTGGAGTATATTTTATTTGGATGGTGAGCATACGTCTCTGCACGAACCTCTCGCTACGACTGTCCTGCGTAGAATGGAGAGTATCTTTGCTGGTCGGCCGCTTACCGGGTAGTGACCACTGCGCATCACGGTTGCGCACTTTCCCCCTCCCCCCTCTCACCTCAATCACCCTGTGACGTCATCGAGAACCGTCGCTGGATCGACAAAACGTGTTGAGACAAGAATTGAGGTCATTGACCCGGGCAAGGGGTTTTCCTGGTGTTGCAACATGACCTTGAATAATGTCCCCCACCCCTATTTGGTAATGGGTTTTCCCTGATGACTGGCGCCGGTTTGGCGGGTTGACAAGACAAGTCGAGACAAGAATAGATTGGGACCTCAAAACCTTGAGGTAATTGACCCTGTTCATGTTTGCTAGCCCAACAAGTCGAGACTCGTATCTACGTGTAAGGAACAGATAGGTTTTTTTTGCTTGAATAAAACACGATATTACAAAACATACATTTATTATACATTAAAGGTTTTACATACATATTATACACTTTTACAGGAATGACGCATATATTCATTCATACGTTTTTCTACAGTGTCTTTTAGATGCGTTAGTAAAATTGTTTTTAGTTCACAATCCAGCATGTAATAGTCCAAACCGACGACTTGGCGTGTATAGTAGGTAGCACTGATAAGATCCAGGTTTCTGATGTGCGTTTCCACAGTAGGCTGCTCGAGATCGATGACATCCACTGATTCTGTAAGCGTGTCGCATACATCTACGACGAGCGTGTCGATCAAATCGTTGCAATAGCGTGCGACGGGTGTCGACCACATATCCCGGCGGTCGACGGCGACGTCGATGAGGTCCCACACCTCGCAAAGACGTACCCAGCTAGGTGCTAGATAGGCGACCCGTTTGAGTCCTGCGTCTTGTTTCTCGCTGATGACGACCATACGGTCACCGCACATGCGTCGCAAAGAGATTTCATGATTAGTCAGACTAATCTTCTGAGGAGGTTGCGTGTTGCTGAAAAACTTTGATATGACCGACTTGTAGCTGCCCAGTTCTTGCCACTCTGTACGGTTAAATACCGCACAATTCCCTCCACATTTTTCTAGCTGGACATAGGGCGTAAAGTTGTTCTTGACGCTCATGCCGACGATGACTCGCTTGGCGTCGACTTCGTCCAGCGGAAACAGAGTGTTGAAAATACTGGTGATGGCGAGCGGCTTCACCGGCTTTGCTTTGCGGGCGCAAACGTCTTGACCTTCCATCGCTTCGACGACTGTCACGGTTATGGACTGCACGCCGCCGTGACGCCCCTTTTATAGGCGCACGCTGATTGTACGCAGCCTCTTGAGGGGCGGCAGGCGCCTAGCTTCTTGAAAAATGTGTTGTAATATCTCACCACCTTAGCGTCGTTGCCTGTATGATTGGTGGGTGAGAATAGGGCTAGGAAAGTTTTCATCGGAATGTTCTGGGCGCGATAGAGAAGGTACATGAGACAGTAATGCCCGCAAACGTCCGAGGCTATGCTTTGAAGTTGTAGCGTGCTATGAGACGTGCGGGAAGTGTTTTTTCGTATAAATGCCAGATGCGACTTTATACGCGGCGGAAATCCATAACTGTCAAAATATTCTCCCACGCCGTTCTTGTCGATAAAGATGGCGACCCAATGCGTCCCAGGCTTGGTGTGTGGATCCGTGTTGATGACGAGAGCGGCAGGTCGCGCTATTCTTGCGGGTAGTTGATCAGCAGGGAAAACACCCGACCGTACAGAACGGAACCACGGGCTTGTTTTCAGCGCACGTCTTATGGTGTGCGTGTCCATCTTCAATCATCCAGTCTCGAAGTCCCCAAACGATGGAGGCCGAACAGAAATTCCAAACAGAACTATGTGCCATGCACATGGTGCGACCCAATTTAAGTGTTTTCAAAGACGAACAACCTCTGTCGTACAGATCTACGACGGGCGTAGGCGTGTATTTGACTAGAAACTTTTTCTTTTCTGCTCCCTTGACGTAGACGGTTTCTGCACGCGCTGTGGCGCGGGAGATGAGGGATTCGAGCAGGCTGTAATCCACATCACCGCTATCCCAGGGAATACCGTGCAGTTTGTTGACGATATAGTCGGCTTTCTTTTTGGCAGCCGATGAAAGTTCCTCTATAGCGAAGGGGGGCTTTAACACCCAATGTTGAAGTAATGTTCCGCATACAGATAAAACACTCAATTCCTTGACGATAAACTGCTTGCTATCGTCGATGAAGCTCTGGAAATTCACAATGACGTCCATGATTTAAATGACGTGTGTAAGGGGCGGGAAGCCGTTTATATTAACTCCCATAATCGGTCACGACGTTTCTGTCCTTGTCGATGGTGATGATGTTGGCAAACTCCCCGTACACGATACAGTTGACGGTTTCGGTGAGAGCTCTGGTGAAGCTCACTTCGATGCTCAGAGAGCCGTGCCTCGTCAAATTCCAATGTGATGTCATGTGGGCTGACAGATTAGGTGTGAGATCGAAAGCCATTAGATGATATCCCTTAGGGAAGGCTTCTCGTGTGATGTCGCTACCCTCGTTCATGAAATGGATACCCGTTCCAGAAAACAGTGTGTGGTAGGACATGACATAGTTGCCGTTTGAAAAATCGGGCTGTAACGGTTTCGACGGCACTTGTTCTCCGTCCACGTACAGCGAGAAATGGTTCATGCCGTAGGTTTGGAAGTTGAACGGGTTCTTGGTGGCGTCTCCGTTGAACGCTGCGTTTGATACAAAGCCCACGATGCATCGTTTGGGTAGTTGTCCGGTGAATACGTTGTCCAGCGATTTTCCTTGTACACCCGTAGGAATAGTGAGTGTTTTTACTTCCACGCGGGTGATGGGATACTTTGCGGGACTGACGTTTAATGCCTTGGCATGTGCCAACAGTATAGAAGGTGCTACTTTGACACGTCGCACTAGAAGGCCTGCTTCAGCGATGTGAACCTTATAGTGTGGGAGTTCAGGGACGGCCATAAGACTGAACCCGTCTCTGGAACGGACCAACTTGACTCTGAGTTCGGTGCCGTTCAAAAGGTATTTCTCTTGGTTAAATACATCACCGTGTAGATAACCCAAAAGATCCACCGTCTTACTTTTGGCTGTTAGACTGCGACGGGCCTCAAATCCTTTGTTGCCTGCGTTAGTCTCCTCAAAGGTTCCGGGGCTGTCTGCGAACCAGAGACCGCAAGTCAAATGTGTTCTTTTAGCTTCACCGTTGTAATTGAGCAGCGTTTCAATGTACGATCTATAAGCATACGTGTTGCTGGGCGGTGAGACTAGTTTTTGGTTTAAAAACACATCCACCTGTGTGAATAGCGAATGCAACCAGTTGTTGACGGGAGCGATTTGATCCACCTCTGTGAAAGAGCCACCGTCGGGTTTCACGATGGCCGCCCTGAGATAGAGCATAGTCTGCGAAAGATCGATATAGAACTCGCCTTGACCGGTAACGGTAAATTCTATGGGTGAATCATCGGTGAGTGAAGAGACAGGTTTGTACTGGATCCATTGTCCGCTTTCGAGACTGGTTTGCGTGGGTGGGACTGAAAATAGATCGAGTTCACTGCTGGCACACTCGCAGGACTGGGGGTGTAGAAACGACATTTCAACTGAAAATATCTACAGCTTCTTTCTTGACCTTTTTACGTCGGGTAACGGCTGAAGACTGACGCCGGTGCTTCTTACGACGCCCTTTATAGCCTGAGCCGGTCATCAGTGTGCCGATCTTCTGCTCAACCTTGCGTTTCAGGTTTGTTCCAGCCTCGCCGACACGCTGCCGTAGAGCCTCTTTGAAAGGACGACGCTGATTGGCGACGTCGGAGAGCACGTCGATACCCGTATGAAGGGCTTGTTTTCCTATTGCTTTAGCGCCGCTTCTCAGCAAAGGTACGACGCTCTTGAATAGACCGCTGAAAAAACTTCCTATTCCATGTCCACGTTGATAGGGAACACCGTGGTAGATTGAAGATATTCCCGTTCCAGCCTGGTTGACGTAGTATCTTTGGTAAGGACAGTTCATGTTGAGCGGCGTCGAAAATGAAGTTTCACGCACACTTTTCCAAACTCGAATGGTACAGCTTCACCAGTGTCGGTCCTTATATTGATTTCCAGGCTTTCAATTTCTCTTCTAAGTACTGGCACGTAGTGCATCGGATCGTAGCTAACTGTCTTATGTATGCCGTAGAGATAGTTTGCGTTGTTGATACCGACGATACGTAAAAGCGGTGCCACAATGTCACCCACGGGCTGAGGATCGATGATATCCGTGTAGACGTACATTTGCGAGGGCAAGCCTAGTAGAATGTTGGCGGCGTACGGTGACTTTGGGACTTTGATCAGATTAGTATTAGGATCGAAACCGAGCTGTAGACTTAGTTGATTAGATAGCTCCAGCAGCTGTATATTTGGTGAAGAAGAAACAACGTCCACTTTTTTGTTGGTGCTTGTGTACTTGAATACAACTCCAGAATCCCGTTTAAACGCCTCTATTTCGTTTAGGGCTTTGACCATTTCTTGGATAGTGCTATAGTTTCCAGGCGGGATGTGATCCTTGAATATTTGTTCCACACCGTTAGCGTCAACCCAGTTGTACCATACAATGTTTCTGCCCTCGGGTACGGTGGTGAAAGAACACGGATATTGGAATTCGGCGAGAGCTACTTCCCACTGGCCGTCGAGTGTAAGACGGTAGGGTAGTTGCGTGGTGAAGTTCGTGAGGGTATTTTTCGGGAAATATCCCATAGAGCTATCGCTCGGCAAGGTGAGGTAAAACTGGTCCTTCATGGTAGGGCGCTGACGTAACTGGCAGGAATCCAAGAATTAAACTTGGCGGGGTAACCTTTCCACTGCACGTACACTTTCTTTCTGTCACCTTTACCTTGACACGTAGTATTTTATCAACTTTAAAAGTTTCGGGAAGACGTACGCGTTGCAATTCGGGTTCGTAAAACGTTCCCTCCACCTCCTCGCCGTCAAGATCGGTCACTCTGTAGACGATTGGTTGCCTCAACACGACGCTGCTGACTTTGAAAATTTCTTCGCTCCAATTGCTTTCGTAACCCTTTTCAAACAGCATTTTGGATTTGCTAATACGCACCGTGTCACCGACTTTGAGTTTTGGCTTACTATTCGATCTTGGGCCCCGTTTGCCGTACAGATTATCTCTGACTTGAAGCACGTTGGTTTCTGAAACGTCGGCAGGCGCCATCTTGATACTGGAATGTTTTGCGCCGTTGTAAGCGTCGACTAGATCTTGGAGGACGTCCACGTAGCGATACGTGTTATTTTTGGTAAAGTAGCGCCACATGCGTCCTTTCAGAGTTCTATTGAATCGTTCCACGATGCTTGCCTTCACGTCTGGATTATGAGTGGTGTAGTAATGCACGCCTTCTTGATTGAGAAATTTCCGGACTAGACGTGACGTGAACTCTGTCCCCTTGTCCGTCTGTAAACTTAGAGGTTTACGCCCGCTTTGCTTGAAAATGTTCCGAAAGGCGTCTCTGACGACGCTCCCGTCTTGGACGGAAGCGTCCTCGCCCAGGCCATCTTGCTAAACACGTCGATGACGGTGAGCAAGTACACCGCACCGTCGTTGTATTTTCCGAGACTTCGCATATCGTTAAGATCAGCTTGCCAGAGATCGTCAATATTTGACACCACGTACTTGTTGCGTGGAAACTTTTTTATCACCGGCTTGTGGAGGGTATAAGCGTTCTGCGCACGAAGCCATTTTCGTACTTTGTCGGGATCTTTCTTGGACGCCTTTATGAGCGACGCCGCCCCTGCAAACCCAGCAGGATGAGAAGGGTCGTAGTAGATGTCGGCTAAACGGGGCATTAAGCTCTGAACGGCAGCCACCTGTTTTCGTCCACCCTTTTCAGTTTCTTCTTCTTAGGGCGTTGCGACGGTGTAAGTGGTTGAGGTACGGGCGTCGGATCTCTAATGGGAGCCAAACGTTTCGGATTTACAATAAATTCTTTCGGGATGTTTATTTTTTGAAGTGCCGTGAGAAACTCTCGCCACCCCGTCGGCTCGCTGTGTCTTCTTGCTCTGACCAGATCGTTGACTAAATCCACAATGTTAGATCCACGGAGAGGTGTATCGTGAATACTCACTTCCCCGTCTTCGTCCCAAGAGATACCGCCCCTGGAATTAATATGTTCTAGTAAAAGCTCGGCTTTTTTACGTGCCTGTACTGGTACAGTATTGAGTACAGCCGTGATGGGAAGTACGGGGGCGGTCGCGGTGATATTTTCAGGCGGTGGAGGTTGTTGACTAAAGTGTAGATAGCGCTGCAGCACTTGTTGGTATAAAGTCCATTTAGACTTGTCGTCAAGTTTTGAAGCGAGGATTTTTTCCATTTCCTTGTCCAGCTCGGAGACCACTAGATTTGTGGCCGATGCCGCTTGTTGGTGGTGTTGCTCGTAACGGTGTAATGTTTCCGGGGACACCAATATCATTTTTTTCGTGTGTTCCATTATCTACTTGTTGAATAAGGAACCGAGGACACCGCTGATTAAGGGGGCTAAAAGTAAGGGCAGGAACGCTCCTCCTTTCTGAACGAGCAGACGTCTCTTCTTCTTCCAGCACTCTCCTCGTTTGACCAGCTTGCGCAACACCTGCTTGTGAGCACGTAACTTTGTCTTCTGCGCATTTTTCAACGGCACCCGCCCTTTTAAAGTGTTGTAGGCACACTCGCAAACAGAGTCAATCAGTTTCTTGTCGGCCGTTTTCAACAAGGCTACACGTTGCTGTGGGTTCATGCGATGCATCGCACGCAGCAGAGGGGCTTGCTTCAGCACTTTGGGACTCATGGTTATGAAATGATATGTAATTGGGACGTGTCGGTGTTTTTATAGCTTTTGCGTGGTAGGTACACGCAGCACCCGACATTTGTGCGGGTTCTATATCTAAACCATTCGGGTGTACCTTGTTTAAAATCTAACAATAGATACCCGTGAGGAGTACTTGTAGCGTCAGCGTAAGCCTCCTGTAAAATACGGGGGTTTTCAGGACACACTTGACGTGCAAAGTGTTGAATCTGAGCTTTATCCCTGGGATTTTTAAAAAGCACAATATAATGCGCGTTTAAGGAAATGTCTCTTTGTCCCTTGCCCTGGTGGAATATATTTTGCGTAAGGTACATGACGCTAATATTTTGATGGTGGCATCCTTTGGTGAAAAGATCGACGACCACTTCGTTGGCTTCACGCATCAGATCGTCCAGGATAATCAGTTGTGGAGGAGAGTCATCACAGGTGTCATCCATTTCCGGTAAACCCTTACAGAATATGACAGACCCGTCTTGTTCGAATCCCGGTTGCCATAAAGCATAATACCAGGTGATTTTATCAAATTTAACGTCACACATTGTGTCCGAGTGACGGATAAAGTCGGCTACAAAATGGGACTTTCCACAGCCTGAAGGGCCGCTGATGATGGCTGAAAATGGATGTTTCAACTTGTCCATAATGTTTAAGACTGAGCTTATAAGCTAAATGAACTTGTATTTATAGGATAGAAGGGTGGGGGTGTAGACGTTAAAACACAAACATAACAGTTTTTATAATATTTAATTACACAAATCAATGTTTTTACAAATTTTATTTCACACAATTATTTACACAGATCAAAGTTTTTTGCAAATATATCTCACATCATGAAAAATATTTATTTACTCAAATCATAGTTTTTTACAAATATATCTCACACCATGAAAAGTATACTTTGAAAAATATTTATTTACACAAATCAAAGTTTTTACAAATATATCTCACAACATGAAATTGAAAAATATTTATTTACACAAATCAAAGTTTTTACAAATATATCTCACAACATGAAAAGTATACTTTGAAAAAATATTTATTTACACAAATCATAGTTTTTACAAATATATCTCAAACCATGAAAAGTATACTTTGAAAAAATATTTATTTACACAAATCAAAGTTTTTACAAATATATCTCACAACATGAAATTGAAAAATATTTATTTACACAAATCAAGGTTTTTACAAATATATCTCACACTATGAAAAGTATACTTGGAATATTTAATTACAAATATATCTCATACCATGAAACGTATACTTGGGATATTTATTTACACAAATCAAAGTGTTTTTTTTACAAGTATATCTCATACGATGAAAAGTATACGTGGAATAGTTATTTACAAAAATTATATATATATATTATGGAAACAATAATCAATTTCTTGAGCTCGTAGCGGGAATAGTGGCCTCGGTACTAATTTTATAAAGTCCAGTTTAAAAAGTATTTTAACATATGGTTTCAAATTTGATTAGAATTTAAAATATATATACAAACAAATTTGACTAGAATTAAAATATATACAAACAACTAATTTTATTTGACTAGCTATAACCAGGTAGGTGGAGATTTATACTGGCGGATAAAAAAATATAAAAAAAGTATCCCGGGTGCATAAAATAAATAAAAAAAAAATGCTTGTTTTCATGCAGAAAAAAATATGAAAAAAAATTTCAAATCTTTGAAAAATGGTATGTCAGTGGAACTGTCTAGAGTGAAAGACTAAAAAAGATGATTATTCAGCCCGTCTAAATGATCACCTTTTAGTTGTGACGAAGGCGTTTACAAGGACTCTGATACCCAAACGGCAACGTATTATAATCAGCTGTTATCCGCCGTTTGGTGTACACAGGCCGGTAGACTTTATTCTGCGAAACGGTACATACAGTCGCAAGACCTTTTCTTACAATTTTGTGCGGTATCTGTATGTATCTTTCCGCAGCCTGTTCGGTGACCATCGCTTTCAAAACGTCAAAATTAACGTCGTTCCGGTTGCCATAGTTTATAGTGATACCGCGAACCTTGCATACCGTTTTTGTTTTGGCAGGGTCGCCACCAACGCAAACTCGGTACGCGTAATTCTTGGGACCGCCAGATACAAAGGCGCTAATGTAGCTTCCCGGACCGTAATCTTGAAGTTCGTCAGTGAGGTCACCTAAAAAGTCTCCGGTCGGTGGACTCCAATCGCCGGGGCGTTCCGTGAATAGAACGCTATCTGTATCATGATACAAAACGCGGTCCCCCAATTTTTCAAGGATGCTGTATAAGTGCAACCTAGCCATAGCAGTCGTGTAGCACGCCACCGCCACACTCGTGTTAGGGTTAGGGCGCAACGCGTCACGCGCATCCTTGTAATTGAGGAACATAACCTCATCATTTACATCAATGACGCTGTCCACGGTGATGTACGGATCCGTTAGGTACTTGTGAATGCCCTGATAGTCGTTGACAACGGCTACGTGTGGTAAATCGGGTCTTTGCCCAAACTTTCCCCATAGCGAATTTAAAAACAGTTTAGCCAGAGTGCGGAGACCAGGGTTTTTACAAACAGAGCCGAAATCGAGTTTTACCCCCTCCCTTTCCTCATAATTTTGAATGTAAGCTAACTTCTCATCTTGTGAGGTACACCACTCTGGCCATCCGCTGGCTTCTTGTTTGATTTTCAAAAAAGTATCAATGTAGCCGTGAAACAATCCGCCAGAACGTGTCTGACGGTCGTAAACAGATACATTGTACTCCCACACTTCGTGTACGGCTTCAACGGTGTAGCCTTTCTCAACGGCTTTCCGGATCTCGTCAATCACCCAGACACCTGTCAACCAGCGATCTTTTTTGTCGTTGTGCTGACACGCGCCTTGGTTTTTCTCCTCCCCGCATTTCCTTCACAAGATGAACATTAACTTGTCGTGCATCCGTGTAGGTAATACGGGCATGAATAAATCCCGCGGAGGCGTCACTGTAACTTTGGCTATGCCTTCTACTTTATCTATAGCGGGACAATTTGGTTCCAAGTGAATTTTGGGGTGGCCGATGGGGTATTTTTTGTACTTGCAAACGTACGGATACAACGAACACACATCCAAGTACTTGATCTTCTCTCCACAAGAAAGGTCTGCTTCGTGAAAGAGTTTTATACAATTTGTACGCCCGCCAAAGAATGCATCCCTGGGGCTGAGGGGCTCCTTGGTATACACCTCGTGCCGGAGTACAAATCGTTTCAAGTCCTTGTCTGTGCGTTTCATAGCATTAAACGTACACTCCCACATCTCTACGACCGTGTAGCCGGCATTCTTAAACTTTTCAACACAAGCCATGGTCGCTTCATAGCGCGTCTCCATGGTCTCGTGGGGACTGTTTTTGATAGGGGTGGTCCTGCCCGGATAACAGAGAGGGCACCCGTGCCAATAACAGCCCCAAAACTGAAAGACGGTGGTGGTATCTCCAGCTTTAACAACGCCGTCTACACGTCGCCCTAACACATATTCCTCACGGCCGTTACCCGCATGAAGAATAGAGACACCGCGTTGATGGGCCTCCCAGCAGAGCCATTGTACAGCTATGTGCGACTGTTGGTCTGCGCACCGGTAGCCACCGTTAGGGATAATACCGATAGTATTCTCCTTAAGATGACTACGGCGGTAAACCAACATGGCCGCTCCAGCGATAGTACACGCCTCTCTGAAAGGATCCACCTTTGCTTTTTCAATAAGCATATCTCTAAACTTTAGGCAGGCCTTCCGTAGGATCTCTACGTCTTTCACGCAATACAGTTCCAACTCGCGGTTAAAATCAAAGACATAATTTTCTTTGACCAACGCGTCATACCACTTCTCAAAGTGCTCCTTTCCCTCAACTGACATCTCCCCGACGCCGTAATCCTCCTTTGGCGGCAAGGGACCCCTATACCCCGCGTTTTCTTTTTTATTGAAAAAAATGGGGGAAATGTCCCTTGGCCAAAGACTCGTCCAGGCCGAATGTCTTGGGCATCTTGGACAACGACATGGGGAGAAAGTTCAGCGAGTCAATAAAGTGGAGCGGGCCGTAACGCATGGACATGATTTTCCCACCGTTCATTATAAGGTCTGGAGTCCATTTTTTTACCTCCATCATATATTTTAAAATAAAATTCCCATCATACCCTTTTGAATTTTGAGCAAGGAGGGTGATATCCTTAAATTTTGAAGCTTTAATTTGTTCTATAAATCCGAAAAATTGGGCCATTGTGGTATCACCCCCGAATATGCGAGTCCTATCGCCCCCGCAATCGGTGCAATGATTGTCATTTGCATCTATATGAAGGCAGGCCTTGCAACATGTCTGCACGACACATAGGTTAGGTTCGTGCAAGTACGTGTTTACCGCACCTTTAAGAAGAGTTTCTTGTCTGCATTCAAAATCATAGAATACAAACATGAAACTGCTCTTTTCCAGTGACGGCTTGGACGGGGCTTGCTTCATATAACAGAAATGCCCAAAAGGACGATAGGTCTTGCATACCCTACAAAAAGTTTCAAAACACCTGTGCGAATATTCTGCTCTTTCCAAACTGAAAAATTGCCCACATACCTCGCAAACCCTTTTGACATCACAGACCGACCTGTGACCGCTGCAAAAACCGGGACGTTTATGGTTATCAAAACATGTCTGGTTTGTGAACCAACGCCCGCAATCTTTACAGACCACAGATTGACCTCCACTGCAAACCGCTTTAGCGTAGCACTTTTTACACGCGGATTCGCACTTGTGCTTATTCTTATCGTTGAACGGCACACGGCACTCGCGGCAAAAGTACCCACATTTAAAGGCGGCTGTCAAGGATGTTATGACGTCAAAATGGTTTTGCTTATCGTCGTGAAAATACAAATCAAGGTTGCCCTTAAAGGAATGGTCGGCGGGAGTAGGCCCTTCATATAGGACTTGTCTCCCGCGACGTTCCCTGAACACCGTGATTTTGTATCCGGGGAGGTATGTTTGAAATTGTTTCAGCTCAGTTATTCCACCACCTTTCAAAAGATTCACACAGGCATTATGGCATAGTTCCTCTGCTTTGAGTTTTTGAATAGGACGACCCATTTTGATTTGTCTAAAGGTGTTCACATCCATGCATCCTGATTCTCTTTTATTATCACATACAGCCTTGGCAACAACTAATGCACGGGCAAGACAAAGTGTGTCGCCATTTTGAATAGTAATTATTCCTTGGTTTTTACGGCTATATGTGCTAGCGGGAGAGAGTTTATCACATTTATGATTACCCCTCCCGCGAGGCTCCTTAAAATGGCAGAGTTTAACGTACAATGGTGCTGTACTCAAAAACAAACTATTACTCTGCAATACGCGACTTACGTTATCAAGCACGGCTCGAGCGTCTAACTGATCTGCTCGTCTAAAAGAAACGTACACAGGGTTCAACGTCGAGTCCGTGCTATTTAAACGTAAGCCAACATAATCTTCGTTACTGACGCCATGGTCCTGCAACCGGTTGAGCAAATTAGTAATTTGTTCTTCAAGCCAGCTTAATGCGTCACGATCGCTTGCTGGAGCACCAAGATGTACGGTAACTTCTCTACCGGTATAAAAGAAACGCCTCAACTGCTTAATTCTCTCTTCGACGATACGAAGAGGGAGGCCTTGGTTCAAAGCTCCACCTACCTGGTTTACCGGACCACTAATTCCCGTCTGGGGTGCCGAAGATGGTCCTGCTAGCACCGCCACGGGTTGCGGGGAACCCGTCTGCCTCGCCGCAGCTGGGGGTCGAACACCTTCTCCCGGGCTCGGAGGCTGTGCTCCCGCGGCTGGGTGAAGGGGTGTCATGGCCGGTGGCTGCGAGAGGATGGCACTGCCATTTTCGTTCTCAAGTTGAACTATAACACACAACGTAAGCACTTTAACACTAATTGTTCTAAACATACGCGTCTTTAAAACGATGCCACAATTTCAGACTGCTTTTGGTATTTATAACACAGCAACATTCTTAAAGTGTGTGTGTGTGTGTGTGTGTGTGTGTGTGTGTGTGTGTGTGTGTGTGTGTGTGTGTGTGTGTGTAATAAATACACTTCCAACATGTACAAATACATCACCCCCTCAGACATGTGAAAAGTTGAACACACATTTTCAGCTATGCTAGGAAATCGAACCCTGGACCTCCCTAGCTCATCAGGGTTTTAATACACGGCTATAGCAACGCTATAATTTCCCTGGTTAACTATTATGGCTGTATATATATTTTGATATCTGTATACAAGCACTACATGTACAAAATACAGTTTAGTTTCACTATGCCTGTGGGGGGAATCGAACCCCGGTAATATAGGGAAATACATGTATTCACACAAGACAATTAAGTTTACGTTTGGTGGAAATAATTTTGTTCTGATTTATAACCGTTACTTTATTGTCTAAAGTGTGCCACTGTATGATAATTTACGCCATAATTTCCCTGGTTAACTATTATGGCTGTATATATGTTTTGATATCTGTATACAAGCACTACATGTACAAAATACAGTTTAGTTTCACTATGCCTGTGTGGGAATCGAACCCCTGTAATATAGGGAAATACATGTATTCACACAAGACAATTAAGTTTACGTTTGGTGCAAATAATTTTGTTTTGCTTTATAACCGTTACTTTATTGTCTAAAGTGTGCCGCTGTATGATAATTTAACAACCAGACGTGTAGGTAAATGAACCCTGGACCAGTATCGCGCCCCCCCCTAAGTTGCTGGTTGAATATTTGATCTAGCAACTTGTAAACATGAATTTAATAAGTATTCAAAGCGACAATTATAATTTCCAGTCTATGAATGTCTGTACGGGAAATGAACAGGGGACCATTTAAATCCCTTACTGGAACATGTACAAAATACCAACCACAGGTGTTATTTATCGCTATGAAAGGGTAAACAGTCATTTATCTGCTTGCAGCGTCAGAGTTGTTGGTGGGTCTTGTTACGGCACCCCCTCAACCCTTCTATCTATAGCTGTCACCGTAAGAAACCCCCCTTCGCTAATGACAGAGGGGTGGAGGGACTGTCTCTCTCTCGCTCTTTCAAAAAATATTTTTGCTCTGGCTTAAAGTGACTTCTAACGCTATCTACACGAGAGCGAAAGCACTCATACATGAAATGCTGTGGTCAGGCCTGCGCGCGATATCTACCGGATAGATAATAAAACACCTCACTGCCCGAATTATTTTTTCTATCAGTAGAAATATTTTTAATAGACAATTATTTTTTTCAGCCTAAAGGTCAGGGCACTTTATACGCATTACTTAAAGACTAAGACATCCCGCCCGCTGTCTGTTAATTTATCAGACAGACATTCTTAGCCGTGTCGGGAATTAAACCAGGGACCGGTAGACATGCTATCGACTGCACTAAGTTGACGGTTGAATTGGATCCAGTACATTGCAAACACTACTAAAAAAAAGACAGTTATAATTTTCTCTTGAATGTTTGTAATGACAAGAGCTAATATTCTTTTTTGGTTAAAGTTGAAACGGACCAGCTGACAAAATGTACTAAATAACAGTGGTTTGGGAGGGGGGGGGGGGAAGAGAGCGCGCAAATAACTGTCTATTTCTAACCTAGTGACTATATAGTATTGTTACTTGTAGACGGTACTTACATAGCAGCAGGTCTAGCGCATCCAAATCACCACAGGCGTCTGTGGGCGTCTGTCCATTGATATGGGGCGGTGTGATGACGGCTGGGGGCGGGCTACGGATGACGGGAGGCTGTGCGATGACGTCGTTCATCACCGTAGGCGCAATGCTGTTCCTCAGCCCCTCATCCAGCCCATAAGGGTCCCATAAGTCTGAAATTTAATAAACACATATTAATTACTATCGCGGCGGGGGAAAAAAAACCACTATAGAATCTATAGCAAGAAGCTATTTACCCATAGACCACTCGCCATCCGCGATGCAAATACCGTCCTCCGTAAAAAGGTTTAAAGGATCCGGGCTACTCGGTTCTGCCAACACTGTGGGGATGTATTCTTCTTCTTCTTGATGCGCTGCCAAAGGAACAAGAAAAAAATGTTCACCAAGATGTGATGAGAAAAAAACTCTTTTAAATCTTACCCGAATTTATCCAATTTTCCAACGCGTCGAAACTCGAAAAAAAATGTTCACCAAGATGTGATGAGAAAAAAAACTCTTTTAAAACTTACCCGAATTTATCCAGTTTTCCAGCGCGTCGAAACTCATTTTTGATGTTTATCACACTCGATTATTAATCACAATGACCGAATGTAATGAGATCAAGGTCTATTTATAGTCGCTTCAATGGGGGTGTGTGCCACATGAAAGGTGGCGCCTTCTCATTGGTCGAAAATAACATTTCCGCATCGGAGCCTATCAGGTCCGTGTAAGTACCGTTATATTTCATTTGCGTTAAAGCTTTCACAGAGGACGGAGGTCTTTCTTCAGCGCTGTCTAGGGGTGGATCCTATGACAGTCGGGCGTGCAAATGCTGGTTCACATCTCGCCCCGTGACTGGAGGGGGTAAGGACGTTGACTCGACAAACGCCAAAAGTCCCTGGTTCGAATCCCGTCGATGATATCTAAGAGCAAAACCCTTTTTTTTCACTCTCGCAAATGTGGGGTGCATTTTTCAACTTGCCTGAAGCATTGAGACGGACGCGCACCTACTTGATTAATTCTAGACAATAGCCTCAATAAGATATATATGTATGTTGTTATATTTTGAAGTTTAGCTATAGTAATAGAAATGCCGGCGTGTTTTTTGTTTTTCCGGCAGCACAATTGCTGGTACACATCACGCTCTGTGACTGGAGGGGTAAGGACTTCGACTCGACAATCGGCAAAGTCTCTGGTTTGAACCCCGTCGATGATATCTAACCGGAGTAAACATTTCAACCATTTATAAGAAAACACTAGGTGATAAAACTGAATACATCCCAACTAGTAGCGGGGTTCGAAACCCTGTACTAGTTCCGTTTTTTTCGAGATGTCGGTGCTTATCAGTCACTGGGTCTGGTTCGAATCCCTTGGGTTGAATAATCTTTTTAGACAGACATTTTTTTTTCAAAGATTTTGAGCTATTTTTTTCCTACATGAAAACACTCATATTTTTAATTCTAGTCAAACTGTCACCCATGAGGCCTTCTAGTTCGAGTTTCTACCAAAAGATGGCTGTAGCTTCTAGAAACAGAGTAGCCAAAATTAGCTTTGAGTCCACGACCTCTGTGACAAGGGGTGGGACTGGGGGGGTGGGTTGGCGGGAAAGACGAGTTCAAGAAACTTTAAACGTTTGCTTATTGCAACATAAAATTTTCCACGACCTCTGTGACAAGGGGTGGGACTTGGGGGGTGGGTTGGCGGGAAAGACGAGTTCAAGAAACTTTAAACGTTTGCTTATTGCAACATAAAATTTTCCACTGGGAGGCAACTGACCCCCTCCTACCCCTAAACATTGCCACTCAGCGTCAGTGACGTAGGGATGGGGGGAGGGGGAAAAAGTGAAAGGAGAGGAGGTATGACGCGATGAGGGGGTTTGCTCGCATTCAACTGAGTGCTGCCAGAGGGCACGGTCATACTGTCCTCGCGAGTAGGGTTGGTGAAAGGGGCCTTATGGTTGACTCGCACTCTTCAGCACGCTGCCGTCAGGAGAGCTTCGTGCTCAGTGTTCCTCCCCATACGTAGTCACTACTCGCTGAGCGGCCGACCCCCTCCATTCTACGCAGGACAGTCGTAGCGAGAGGTTCGTGCAGAGACGTATGCTCACCATCCAAATAAAATATACTCCAATGTCCTTCCCCATAACCCTTATATGAATATTTAATTAACAATCATTAATAATTAAGAAAAAAAAAGACCCACACAAGTACCAACATGTTCAATGTGTGGTGGGGGTTGTAGGGGATGGTGGTGTAGGGGAGGGGGTTGTAGGGGAAGGGGGGTTGTAGGGGGGAAGGGTTGTAGGGGAGGGGGTGTAGGGGAGGAAATTTCGTAATCAACTGGTGGAGATTTTGTAATCAGAGCGGCGGGAGGGGAGGGGATGGGGAGGGGGGGGGGAAACCAACAGCCAATCAGAGAGCGAGGGGGCGTGGTCACGTGACCAGCTCTAAGCCTATCAGCGTCTGTTGCAGGTGGTCCACCGTACTACTGACGTCTAGACCAGTGTTCCAAAAACTGTGTGTCGCGGCGACGAATTAAGTGTGCCGTGTGTCCACAATTTAGAGCGCCACACATCACTTTTCAAAAACACGAATGAAATTGGTACGAGCGACAGCCTGTGCGTCGTCACGCATTTATTACTAATTCGTACTAAGTGTGCACCAATTTATTTTACTTGAGGCATAAGTCTTGTCCAATACCTTAGCTCAGTTGGTAACGTATCTGTCTACTAAACTAAAGGTCCCATGTTCGACTCCTTGCGTGGCTGAAAAATATATCATTGGTGAAATTGGGTTTACACTTTCATGGTGATGAATTAACGGCTGGGGGACTGGATTTGTGCCTGTCTTAGTCTTAAGTTGATTCTAAGGAATATGAAGCTACGACAGGCCTAGTAAGCAGGTAGTGAAAAAATATATGGCTTGAATAAAAAACTGATCCAGGCCACAGGATGGAAGCAGTAATGGATGTAAAGGCAGACATTCTATCAAGGCTGTAGCCAGAAGATCTATCGAGGGAGAAAGGAGGGTTTGGGGGTTTGGGAGGGTTAGGGGGCAACTTCTCCCTAGCCACTGGAGCCCAAACAATGTATAAAAATTAAACGCATTTAGCAAGCTACTTGTAATTGTTTTATAGAAACTAAGGGCATAGATTTAAATAATGTAAGTTGCCTTGCATACAATGTAGCGAGGGCCTCGGCTGGCCGCCTGGGGCGTCAGTTTGAGGGGGGGGGGGGGGGGGGCGCCAAACAGAGCACAGACATAACCCAACATAACTTTGCAATAATATGAAAATAATTCCCAAACCTCTCAACTCCAAACCTAAGTAAACCTGGGTGTAATAGTGGAGTTTCTAAGCATAACACTCATTCACTTTTGATACCAACATGAAATTTGACATAGTATTATAGTTTTTTTTGGCCAATAAACTGAAATATATGTAGTAGCACTCTTTAAAAGTTAATCTACATCCGGAATATTTTTAGAAAAATTGCATACTCGTTTAGAAGCTATTTAATAGTGCTCCCCACGAAATATTTTTAAATTTTGGATACTTCTAGAGGATATTTGGAATAGTCCTCCTTTGGCAAATTTTTGAAAATTGGACTTTCCTAAAAGCTATTTTAAGAAGTGCTCACCAGATATTTTTTTATAAATTAGATTCCATAAAATATAGTTTGAAATGGTGCTCACTCAGAATGTTTTTAAAATTTGGAATGCCCTAGAAGGTCTTTGAAATGATCCTCGACTGGTTTTTTTTTTCCTATTATGCCAAGGCTACGTTAGGTTTAGAATGGTTTGTTTTTGGGTATTATATTCATGACTATACTATTATCCCCGTTATATAAGCGGGGGGCCAAAAAGCAATCTCGCCGGGGTGCAAAATTTACCTCGGGCCGCCCCTGAGCGAGGTTATTATTTGTGTTATTTTTTATCCAAATTTGGTATGTTTGTGTCTAACGGTAAGCCTTTTGAATGTTAGGTTTTTAAGTCGTAAGGTTGAATACCCCTGCGCCTGTCTTCGGACGGGACTATAGAACCACGGAATGGGCATCCCTTCCTCAAGTTTAGAGCTATTCGCTCGCTACCTTGACCAATGCCGCTCTCAGCCTCGGGGCACCAAGGATGTACTAAATACTATAGTTTCTAGGACCAATCATTTTGATTGTATCGATTCAAAAGGGGGAAAAAAAAAAACACTGTGAAACATTGGAGGTCATTTTGGTAAGCTCAACAAAATAATAATGGACCTTTAAAAACCTTTGATTTGAAAACCTCAACCCTCTCCTAAAACATTCTCTTTTTTTTTTTGTCTACCGCCAAGATTATTGAGGTGGTGTTGAAAAAAATGAGAATAAAAAAAGGTATATTTTGTTCTTATTGTGAATAGCTACCCCTGAGTTTCATTAATAATTCTAAAGAAAAGAATCACATACCAAAGAGAAAAAGGGAGGGGGGGGTCGGGGGTCTTATTGATTGGAGACTAAAGAAGACGAATTCCAATCTTGGCTGGGATGTTTTGAAAGGGGGGGGGGGGTACGTAAAACAAAATAATTCAAAGAGTTTTTTTTAAAGTCTATATCTTCATGCAACTTCAAGTAACACACGCCGGTGGGCACGTGGTTTAAGGAACCAGCTCGCCGAGTGGTTTGAATCCCGGACGGGTGATACCTGGGGTGGTTTTTTTTAATTTAGCCCCCTACCACACTTTTCCTACCAAACTTCGTAATCTTTCTTTTTAGGCTATAATTGCCTGACGGTTAGGCCCCTTTCACTCTTTTGAAAACTACCCGTTCTATAGACATCCTAGTTTTCAATCCTGTTGGGTACTCTTAAAACTACTTAATCCTAAAACGGTTTAGGAAGGCTATAACAATTAAAAAACACTTCGGTGGACCGCCGTGGTGGTCTAACGCGCTACTCTCGCAATAGACTAGACTGTCAACGACGGGGCGATCGAGGTTTAATCTCGGTCTGGGTACTAGGGTGGTTTTTCCCCAAAATGGTTTTCCACTCTACCTCTACGTCAAATGCGGGTACACTTCCTTTAAACTTAGCATTTCTAATCCTAAAATCACTTTGCGTAATTAGTACATAAGTGTATAACACGAACGGGTAGTAATATGCGATGATAAAAAATAAATAAATGTGTTCGTACTGTTGTTTCATATAAGGTTTAATATGAATGTTAATTTTGCAACAAGGAATCGAACCATGGATGTTTTGTATGCCGGTTGAGAAACGTTTTGACAACAGTCACCGTCGCTGGCACCTGAAAATATTAACTAAACGAGAATAAACTTACTTCCCTAGTGTTGGCTCAAGATAACATGCACCGGCAGTAATATTCCAGTAGATAAGATTATACGTTCCCTCTTACACTAGGCTAACCGAGGAATGGTTGTTATATTTTATGACCACGAGGATAAATCCACGACTACACGAGACGTTACATGTTTTTAGTTCGAATCTCGTATAAGGAACGTTATATAAAGTTTAAATTAAACCAACTTGGTACCAGGAGAAAATAATCAAGGACTTCTTAGCATCTGAGTAAAAAAAAATATACTATAAAATATTAGGAAGGAAAAAAAAGATCAAATGAATTCCTCACACCTGTAAATTATCTTCTTGTAACATACAAAGTTTTACCTTTTTTTTTTACCAGCACATTCAGGTTATATGCATTATTTTGATAATTGCTCTAATGGGTAAGGAGGGTGAGGAAGGGAGCGTTTTAGAGGTAATATACCCGCATTTGCGTTGGAAGGGGAATTGGAAAACCATTTATGAAAAATCACCCTTAATAGACCTGACTGGGATTCGAATCCCGATGTCCCCGTCCTTCAGCAGGCCAGTCCTAACACGAGTGTGACGTCTTGGAACGTCTGGTTCTCAGAACTATCTTTACACTGTACCCGTTGGTCATAACTAAACGTCTAATGCACCCTCACGATGAAATTCCCACAAATGACAAATGTCAGTAATCAAAGGAGAAAGTTTCCCTTTGTCGAACCAAAAATTCCCCACCACGTTTGGTTTTCTTGTTATTTCGACAATTTCCCTTTAGATATGCTCGCGTACCCACTGAAAGTCGAGCACGTACCCTGGGGGTAGGCGTACCACGGTTTAAGAACCCCTGCTTTAAAGTTAAGAGTTTATTTTAGACCATTCGGCCACTGAAGCGTGTTAAACTAATTATTTAATAATTAAATAGCCAAAGCTATTATTTATGCTTTTAATGAGGATTACTCCATCTAGATATCATATTCTGAAAATTGAAAAATAAAACCTAGACACGGGAATCGAAGCCGGGACCTTTTGCTTAGTACGCCAATGCTCTAACCACTGAGCTATCCAGGTGTCATTTTTCAAATTTCAGAATATGATATCTAGATGGAGTAATCCTCACTAAAAGCATAAATAATAGCTTTGGCTATTTAATTCTTAATATGCAATCCCGTACAATTACAATAACCGTACAAATGGCAGCAATAAGCCAACCACCGAGTCGAGGATGGCTTGCGTTATCTGATAGCTCTTGATCTTAATAAACCACACATTTGTAGCCGACGACTTCCGCACGTCCATCATAGACTCTGCCTTAAAATATGAGTGAAGAATGACCCTGGGCACGGGATGAATCCTGGATAACTCAGTGGTTAGAGCATTGGTGTGCTAAACCAAAGATCCCGGGTTCGATTCCCGTGTCCAGGTGTCATTTTTCAATTTTCAGTATCATTATTTAACGTTATTTCGTATCCAAGCCTCACTGTATGAGTGAAATTAATTCAACATCAACCCTCTTTGGTGATAGAATGGTCTAAGGAGCCACTCTCACAATAGTTTGGTTTGCCTATGACGGGGAGATACTGGTTCAAATCCCCGTCAGATGTACTGAGGGTGGTTTTTCCTTATTTACAATCGTAGCTACACTTACCATGAATTTTACCTTCCTCATCCCTACGCCGTTAGCGTAGTTATATGTAGATAGATAGGGTAGTGGGAAAGGTAGGGAAAATACACAGTTGAGAGAAAATGCACATGCATTTGTGTGAAATTAGGGTGGGAAGTCCACAGTAGAGAAACAAAATATATATATTACTGAAACAAAAACCATAAATTCTTAAATAATTAAAAATAATTTTGCGACAATGTAGGACTATTTTTAATCTTGAAGTAGTTTTTTTTGTAAACTTTTTTTAAAATAATTAATCCTCTACAACTCAGGCAAGGCCGTAGCCAGCCAATAATTTCAGGGGGAGTTTGGTGAGCTCATCCCCCAATTGACGGAGGCTAGAAAAAATTCTAAATAAAAAACTGTTCTAAAAGCTATCTGAAGTGTTTTTTTATGGCAACACTACCCCCTAGCTATCGAGGGCTAGGACAAATTCTAATTATTAAACGGCTCTAGAAGCTCTCTAAAGTGTTTTTTTATGGTAACATAACCCATTAACTGCCGAAGGCTAGGACAAATTCCAGATATTAAACAGCTCTAGAAGTTCTCTAAAGTGTTTCTTTATGGCAACATAACCCCCTAACCGCTGAAAAATAGGAACAATTCTAAATATTAAACACCTCTAGAAGCTCTCTGAAGTGCTTGTAACTTGTAATTGTACCTTAATTTTAATATTGTTTGAACCATAAATAAAGCCATATATATTTTGTTCAAAAAATTTCGGGGGGGGGGGGGGTTTGAACCCGAAACCCCCCCCCCCTGACTACGGCCTTGAACTCAGGCTATTTGTCTTGGTCACGAAAATGTCCTGTAGGAGTCTTCATGCCAGGATGTAGATTAAAAAAGTCCGTGGTAGCATTTGTCTATCTAGAACAGGAAACAAGAAAAAGGTAATTTTAAAAAGCAAGTAAATGTTTTCAAGGAGCAAATAGTATAGCTAGTGTGTAAACTCGTCAGAGGAAGAAGGAAAGGGTTATCAACACATATACAAGAGGCCTCTCAGAGTAAACTGCTCATTTTCTCCCCTCTATTTTTTTTTTTAGAATTATTTAAGAATTTGTGATTTTTGTTTCAACGTTATATCTTTGAAACTCGCTGAATAAAGAGTATATTCATTAACATGGGAAATCATATCTTGACCAGCCTGACATCACAAGTAGGCAACGTCTTTATGCCCAGATATAATTCATAATGCAAGTGATATACCTGGCAAAGAAGCAAATATGGCAGAGAGCTCCATTCATTTGGTTAGCTAGTCACAAACAGGGTGGCTATAAAAAATATTTTACAAAATTCCCTGACTTTTCCAGGTTTTCTAAACAACATTTTTCAATTTTCCCTGACTACTTTTTTCCAGTTTTAATGGAGGATGATGGCTTGTTTTATTTATTATTGATTACATATTTTTTTTAAAGTTTTATATCTACTAAACATAAACAGTTTTATCAGTTATTTAAAAAATTAAAATGTTATTTTATTTAGGTATTATTAACTTTTGTTTTGCCTCATACATAACTTTTGTTTTAGTGTTTAGTTGCGAAATTAATGGGATATTTTAGACATTTGTAAAATTCCCTGACTTTTCCTTATTTTTAGTTAAATTCCCTGACATTTCCCTGTTTTCCCTGTCATCCAAAAATTCCCTGACTTTTCCAGGTTTTCCCTGTTTGTGGCCACCATGCACACAGTGCAAAGCTCTTCAGTCAAATTGAGAAGAAAATAAAATTTGTTATTACACAACTCCCTTAACTTCAGAATAGTTCCTTTAGTTTCTTTATTTGTTTTTATCACGGCTACTTACTACCTGTTCAGTTTATACGCTTGCATGATAATTACTATAATGGGGTAGGGACGAGGAAAGAAGCATTTTAGAGGTAATCTATCTACATTTGCGTGGAAGGAGAGTGGGAAATCATTGAGGAAAAACCATCCTCAATAGAACCGACCGGGATTAGAATCCCGATCTCCCAGTCATCAGTAGGCCAGTCTAACACGTGAGTGACAAATTAGGCCGAGGATGGGGAACTTGAGGCCTTTAGAGGTGCTCGGTGTGGCCTTTAAACATATTTAAAAAAATCAATTATGTATCTTCGTTGCTTAGAAAGAATATATCCTCCAATGCCATATATTTTAATTAATTAAAATAAAAAATTAATTTTAAAGCGTAATGTTAAAAAAATAGCCACTATTAAGGATCTAGCTATCTACGATTGGCACACCATTATATTTTGGAAACATTTACTGTACATAAGGGTGCTGCCTTATGAGGAATCCTTGAAACTACATGCGGCCACTGAAGCTGATGAGTGCTTTATTCTCACTTGGTGCTTTATTGTTGATGTGTGTCAATAAAATAAGCTCAACTGCTCAAATTTATCTTGCAGCCCACATACAAATCTATATTTAATAAAGAATTGACTAATATACAAATGTTTAGACAATTTTGATTCGATTGAACACCACCTAATTGTAGAAAATGGAAAAAAGCAGTTTTATCTGTGCCAGGCACGTATCTGGGGGGAAGGGAGTATTGTGGGGCTGAAGCCCCCCTTCATCTAAACAAAAACCAAGAATTATTTAAAAAATATAGTAGTATTAAATTCCTGGCTAAAAAAATACAGTAGTAATTAATTTCAGTTTCACTTTCTTAACCGGACTAAACATATGTGAATAATAAGAGATAAAAATTTGTCAAAATAATGTAAAAATAAATATTACAGTTGACCCATGATTGCATTCACTAATAATTATATACTTTTTATGACTTTTAATAGAAAATGTATTAGTTTTCATAAAAAAAGTATGTGTAATTAGTATATTTTCTATTAAAAGTCATAAAAAGTATATAAATTATTAGTGAATGCAAAAATGGGTCTACTTCAATATATGTTTTTGTAAGCCATTTTGATATAAATTTCTCTCCTTCGTGCAGGTTAGATTCGTCCGTCCCCTTTCCACCGAAAGAAAATTCTGAATACGGCCCTGCTTTGTGCAGTTGTCCTTTGGTCTGGATGTATGTAGCGCCCAGTTTTCTTTTGAACAAACATACCTGACATCTAGAAATTCTTTACTAGATCTTCTTTCATTCATCCATACGTCAAGTCACGTGATCTGCAACCTGTCCCTGTTGATATATTATCGTGCTACGCTTTGATATTGGTATATATAGCTCCGTGATTGAGCGCCAATTAAAATGATACAGTTTGATATTGATATTTATAGCCCGAGATCGAGCCCCGATTAAGGTGATGTGGGGTTTTACGATGATTACAACGTGAGAATGCCTTACTGCGCACTCACGCAGGTATGTGATCTGATTACTTCTCAACTAATTGGAAGCTTGTACAATTGAGATTTTGTACCATTTTTTTTTAAATCACACCAATTTGAAGAACTTAATTAAGTTATAGTTGACCTTGGTGGTCTTAGAGTAAAGTTCACTCCTCATTACCCGATGTTAGTTCAAACACAGGTGAGGTGGACAAATTTTTCTTTAGCGACAAATATCCATAGAACAACTTACTTCGAAGGGGAAGCAAAGCCGTAGGTCCCATGTTTATTATGGCATGTAAAAGATTCCTGGAAGTTATGCGAAAATACTCCTATGACAGAATTGGTAGGCTCTTTCTTGCTCATTCAAAGAATTTCAGCGAAGGCAACAAGAAACCACCGTTTCTGAGCTTCCCTAGTATATGTGGTTTCTACCAGATGGTACAGGTAGCACTAACCAGCGGAAGGGCTGAGTGTATGTCCAGATGTACAACTTTGGATGAATGGGAAGCACATCAAACCAACTTTTGGATTGAAAGATTATCACCATCATCATCATTAGTTATGTCCTTGAAATTGTTGAATTATTTTAGTGTGTTTGTGTGAAAAATATATCTTGGGTAGAGGGAAAATTATATTTTAAAAAAAACTCAAAATGTTCAGATCATATGTATATTTTTACAAATTTTTATTTACATACAACAGTAGAACAGAGGCATATGGTGAAGTAATCATTAAAACGCATCAGGCTTTCCCATTACTCAAAACATTAAAAAACAATACTAAAAAATATAAAATCACAAAAAACCAAGTCATCAATTAGTCATATTATGAATGTCATAAAACATCATCTATGTCATAACTTGGCATTGGTACAGACATTAAAATCTAGATTACAAATGCGTGTCAGGAACCTCCGACATTTTTTTTCTAAAGATAAACCCCATGTGACCAGCCCTTCCTGTATTTTACAAAATCACATTAACCTAAAATTTTTTTTATCATAAATAAATAAATATTATTGACTGTACCAAAAACACTTTTTTACTTCTTAACACACCCCTGCGTTATCGCAATTGACTTTAAGTCCAACATTTAGCTTTGTACAAATAGCAAACTTTGAAAAATAATTATATACAACTATTATTATTATTATTATTATAGTTCATTAAGGCCATCCTATTTTAGCAACATAATAAATCTTTATCAGTGGTGTAGAGAGGGTATATTCTGTGTGTGGGAAAAGGGAGGGAGAGTTTTTTTTATCACATCTTACTACCTGTTCAGGTTATATGCACTTATGATAATTACTCTAATGGGGTAGGGATGAGGAAGGAAGATGTTAGAGGTAATTTACCTACATTTGTGTGGAATGAGAATGAGAAAACCATTTAGAAAAAAACCACCCTAGGTAGACCCGACCGGGCTTAGAGCCCTGGTCTCTCCGTCTTCAGCAGACCAGTTTAACACGAAAGTGACACCTTAGACCATTAAGAAGTTGTTCATTAATTGTTTTATTGAATTTAGCTCTTTAAGGAAAACACTTTTTCACTTTTTGAGGTGGATTTTATTTTGTATGTTTTACATAAAAAACAAAGTGCACCTCAAAAATAGGCCAAAAAGGTTATCCAAAAAGATATGTAGATAATATAATCAGTAATCACATATAGATTATCTTTTTTTGGTTTACATTTTCAAAATGTTGTGTTGCACGTTTCTCATATCCTCCTAACGAATTTTGATATAATGAAACCTAGGTCAAGGAATAGAGAGGTAAAGATCAATTTTCTTCATGAAGCTAGTCATGACCTCCTGGGTCCAGCGGCAGCGGTGTAAAGTGTGACCTGTGTATTTTCAAATAGAATTTCGTTCATAATGTAACTTTTTAAAATGAATACAAATGTAATAAATTTATTATCAATCATGTACAATATTAAATTACTTTATTTTATAATTTGTATTCTCAAGCTTTCTGTAATTCTGTAAGATCTTGGAAAATAAGGGCTGGATGACAACAATAGTGTGGATACAAAACTAACTAATGGGCTGCAAGCAGTAGTATTCTTTACCAATCCATGTACTACTCTCACGTTTGTGTATTTATGTCAGCGCGTGACTTAGTCCGGCCAGTTTTGAATCTGCCGCCATTAGTTAGAGGGGCAGCCACCAGGCCGGTGCTATAAACAGTACAAAGGTGTTTACATCTACAGCCGATTGTTTTGGTAATATATCATTGTTTTTGCTTGTATCCTGGCTACGTTTTATTCATGAATTATGTCTTCCAAGAGAGCAAGATTCGAGACAGCTGATGTATTATTTCCTGTTTTAATCTTTATTCTACCTTGTATGACATAAGTACGTAAAGTATGTAGAGTGACATGACAAACCTAAGGGTTAGAAATAAGGGTGTATAAAGGGATCTTAGGAGTCGCATTCTCTGGTCTGGCACTTGTCAGGCCCCAAGGTTGCCAGACTAAAGAGTTTCAACTCCACCTCTTCAGGTTGCACACATATATACTAAATGCACTAATATGTTAAGAATGAGGAAGGTTGAATTAGAGGAAGTGTACCCATATTTGCTTGTAAGGAAAGTGTCTAGGAAAAAAACACCCCGATATCTCCGTCCTTGGCGGTCCAACCTATTGCGAGAGAGACGCTTAAGACCATTCACACACCAAGTAGGCGCTAAATAAATTGGCACCCTGTACGGTGGTGAGCATAAACACAAATAGTGAGGATATGCAAATATTACTTTCATTTCTCAGACAAGAGAAATACACTGTTTTTTTTATGCTGAAAAAGGGGTGGAGTGGGGTGTTTAGCTACACCACTGAAATCTATGTTGTTTTTTTAGTTGATTGGAAGTCATTTTCTCAGTTAGTCCAAGATACATTTTAATAAAACAAAAACAAAAACACACAAATCTATGTTTTTTTAAGATTAAAAAAAAATTCAAACAAGGAACAAAAATTACTATCAAACAATAAATGCGTTCAAATTAATATATGATTCTTATTTTTACTACACATTCGGAATAAAAATAATTCACTGCTATGGTTTTCACAAAATAAGATCGGTACAAATACAAATATTTGTCATACGCTTCTGATAAAAGGAACCTAAACATAACAGTTGCTTTTATAGACATGTAAGTAGAATGTAAGGAACTATGTCAAACAATGTTATCATATAATTAACTGTGCAACAGTGAAAATACTAAGCGATAATACAGCAGTCATCCGAGCAAGTCCATTTGTTTGAGTCGATTCTTAGGTATGGGCAGAAGAGTAGTCTAAAGTTCTAAAGTTTAGCTTTGTGTGCTGCACGTTTCATGTCGTAGCCCGGTTTAGCAGATTTCTCTATTAAAATTATATATATATATATAAAGTGTGAATGGGTTCTAAACCCTTAATCATATCCACCCCCCCCACATCAAAATTTGTTTTAGTCCTACTTCACTTAGAGAAAACTAAAATACAATTGATGAAAATTCAAGAAAGTTTCTAAAGTAAATATAAAAACTGTCACTGAATTTTTTTAGTCATATTTAGGTAAATGTGTTATTAGTGAGGCAATGTTAGTGACTTTTTTTTTAGCACCGTGTATTATTACTAGTTTGGGTTATAAGATTATGTACTAATTACGCTAATGGTTTTAGGGATTAGGAAAGACATATTTAGAGGACATGTAACCACATTTGCATTGAGGGAAATTGAAAAAACAATTTTGTATAAACAACCTCAGCACACCCAACTAAGATTCGAACCTCGATCTCCCCGTCATCGGCAGTCTAGTCTACTGCGAGAGTAGCGTGTTAAGACCACGCGATCAACAAAGCGGGTAGTGTTAATTTTACTTCCGCATCGCGAATATAAAATTTAGTAGACAATATAAATATTAATTAAATGTTAACATTCTTTCTTATAATCCATTCATTATAACATTCATACATTCAGTTAAGTGTTAAATTAATGGTCTGGGGTTCTGGTTGTTGAACTTGTCCTATAATCATGTTGGGAGTCAACCACCAAGAAGCATTATTAGAGCTATAAAACAAATCTGGCTCAAAATTTTTTATTATTTCCGAATCTTGAATCCTCAAATATCCTTAAGGACTCTTGTAAGCACAGAAGAAAAAACCATTTCAAATAGCAACAAAAAACCGTGAAAGCTGATAGAGTGAAATCTTGAGTAGTTTGCACTGGTGAACACGCAGACTAAACGTCAAGCTAATTCAGTCTGGTATGCGGGTGATGAAGAGGTTGAGGTTCTAATCCTGGTTAGATGGACTAAGGGCAGTTTTTAATAAATGATTTTTCACTCTCCCTCCATGCAACTGCAGTTACATTTCCTCTTAGGGTTTACCTTCCTCATCCTGACTCAATAAGTGTAAATAATTGCATGTATCCCAGAGAGAGTTAGACTCTGAGCAAACGGAAAAAAAAAGAAGTGTAAATGCGAGATCATCCTAAAAAGATGTGACTCTAAACATTGATTTTTTTCTCTTTGGTACAGGCCTCTGGATGATAAGCGAATTATCAATGACGACATTTTTCGGTAACAATTCTAAGCGATTCATTTGAATATACGTTGAAAAATTACGCATGAACACAGGAATTGAACCTAGAATCTTTAGCTTAGATGGCTGGGTTTAATTCTCATGTCCAGGTATATTTTTTTCCATGTATATTCAATTTAATATTAGTCAACAACCGCTATCCACACCAAATTGTTAATTTCAGTGTACCACTAAGATAGCTCGACCCATGTTTCATTATTATCAAACATATCGTGCCAAACTACAATATATGACTAAATATGGTGATTTTTCCAGTAAAATAAAATAGATATTAATATGGTCACATTTAGTTTGTTTACTTAAATATGACTAATAATTTATTCGTTGCTGCAGTTATTTTATTTATTGAAAGTTTTCACATTTTAGGAATAATCTATGGCAATGTTAAATATTTACTAGATGCTTCCGGGAAAGGAAGGAAGGAACAAATTAAGTAAAAGATGATTTAAAATATTCGTAATGATAACAAATATAAATAGCACAATATTCGAGGTGGTTTTGCCGACTGTGGAAATAGTACACGCACATATTTGCATAAACGAATGAAAATAAACCTTGGATGGAATCCACAATAAATGTCAATGCATCGAACGCTCTTCTTTCACAATGAATTCGGGTGATCATATATGCATTACTCGAGGAGTGCTGTTAAAAAAAAAGAAAAACAAAGAATAATATATTAGAGTTTGTTAAATACTAGGTTTTAGTAAAATTACTAGAGTTTATTTTTTATTCTTATAAAAGTATTACGATTTGTTTTAAAATGTAGGTTCATTTTCTTTAAGAAAATTACTTTTATTCCTTTAACACCCATAAAACCTTTATTGAGACATCGGCTACAGTGAAGAGCAAAGGGGAGGATCATGCGGCAAGAAACCCTTTACAAGGAATTGGTTGAAATCACAAAAAACATAAATGCACATGTTTATGTGTGGCTCTGCCCCCCCTCCCCCCGCAACACAAGATAAACATATTAAATATCGAAATAAAATTGTTACATATCCTTACAAAGCACAAACAATAGAGTAACTGCTTTATGCTTACCACAGCTGTTGAGTTAAATATTTGTAAAGAAAATCAATCCTCCTCTCTTTAGTACAATGTGATATAGTTATGAGACAGTTTTGAGAGTCACAAAAGTTACTAAAACTATTTCCATACGTCAAGTCATGTGATCTGAAACTATCACATTTCATGTTCACGTTCAAGTATTCTGTGAAGCAGTGTGTCTGGCGTGGGATCTACTTAGCCTCGCGAGGACAAATGAGGAGTTACTTGAATGATAAAAGTCGCGGCTCTGGTCTAGAAAACTGAGATAAACGGCCACAGGGTTTGTTGTGCTGATAACATGACACCCTCTGTCCTTGAAAGTTATCACTATCTTTACCAAAAGACGGCAGCCGCTCGGTCAGTATAGCTAAATTGCAGGCCAACGCCATGGAGTGTTTTTTTAAATTCTATTCAATAGTTGGATTGTGATGCAAGAAATTATATATTTGAATATTTCAACTTCAGTATTTAAAAAAGTTACATTACTATCTGGATTTTGTAAATTAGTTTCACAAGAACAATTATTTATCTAGACTAATGTGTTTCCCAAACTTTTGCCAGGTGTGTAACCCTTATGGGGTTATGGCATAACCAATGTACCCTTTTCAACGTTTCTTAGAAAAAAGTTTAAACAAATCCCTGCTGTCTTGTAAAATATAAGCTGTCAGTTGAAATTTTAATAAATACTTAGCGGTAAGCTAAGCAAATCCAGGGAAAAAAGGCTGGTAAAAAGTCAAAAACTGCGTTAATTTGTTTTCAAACATCGCAAAAAAATGTTTATGACAAATAGAACTTAACAGGACATGAGATACTCCTCGGGGAGGTACACATGTCACAGTTTGGGAAGCAATGATCTAAGAGAATAAAATAAAGTAAACGAAATAATTACCTTCGTCCCCTAATCCAATTCAGGAGCACGGTCGATGGGCTCTGAACATCTCGCGCTGTGGATGAGATAATTATTAGAGTCTAATAAAATATAAAATGAACAAATTGTTTAATAGTTTAGAAATACTTGAAAACAGTGTGGGAACACTGTAAAATAATGTAATGTAAGTGAGACAGAAGGGCGACAACCTGAAAAAATAATTAGGGTAGGCGTCGATAGAGAACAAGTCAACTTTTCTCATTTATTCAGGTACCTTTCACAGTTCTGGCTAGTTATTATGTAGGAAGAAATAAAGAGAGAAGTTGTATTTAGTCTTCTATCAAAGCCTAACACCCACTTCAGTGGCCAGATGGTCTAAGGTGTCAATCACGTGTTAGACTCAAATGCCGATGATGCTTTTCCCTAAACGGTTCCCCACTCTCCTTCCACACAAATGCCGGTGGATTACCTCTAAAACGCTTCCTTCTTCATCTCTATCTCGTTAGAGTAATTATCATATATGTGTGTATAACCTGAACAGGTAGTAGATGCGATGCTTAGAAGAAAAAAAGCCTAGCCTAATCATTCTTTCAGGTTGGCATCCTTCCCTATCACTTACATTATATGATTTTACAAAATTCCACATTGTTTTCAGAGTAGTATAATAAAAGTACATAAAGTTATAAAACACACAAGTATAACAATGGCTCAACTACACTATCCAAAAATCTTACTTGAGAAAACAAAACAATATAACTATCAATTTATCAATAATATCTCTATAAGGAAAATCTCTTTTCGCTTTATGAGGTAATTGTATTATATTTGGAAGATGGTATAAGAAAGGTGGATAGAAACATATAAAAGGGACCAACACAATATGGCTTTTACAATGAAAAGAAGAACACAGTTAATACTGAGGTAATGGATCTCTTCGTCCAGTGGCAGCAATATAAAGTGTGAACTGTGTTCTTATTTTCATTGTAAAAGCCATATTGTATTTGTTCCCCCTTTTATATGTTTCTATCCACCTTTCCTATACCTTCTTCCAAATATAATTTAACACCACAATAATAAATATAGTTAACATACTACAAATTTGAATTATTTCTCAAAGGAATGCATCAATCTAGTAACTTGCTAGCCTTTACCGTGTACATACAATAGCAAAGGTAAGTAAAAATAATATAAACTAAACACAAACATTTACTTTACACCCATTACTGTTTCCAGCCTGTGGCCTAGCTCACTATTTTATCCAAGCCATATATTTTTCCACTACCGTCCAGCTAGGCCTGTCGTAGCTTCATATGTCTTATAATTTAACTTAAGATCAGGATAGGCACAACATCCAGTCTCCGGCCATTAATTCATCACCGTGAAAGGGTAAACCAATATTTCCATCGATGATAAATTTTCAGCCATATCGGAAATCGAACCCGGAACCCATAGCTCACTAGGCAGACACTCTAACAACTGAGGTAAGGTGTCGAAACACAAACATAACTTTGCATATGAATTATGAAGTGAAGAATGCTAGCTGCAGCTATATTAAAATAGGGTCCTGTATAGTTGTAATTAAATATCGTAATTTGTGGTAGATCAAATTATTGGATTATGTTAAATTAAAATGTGTATTTTGATATAAAAAGTCGGTCAGTAGTTAAAATATTTTATATAGCTTGTTTTTATTTGTTAGTGTCAGGTGGTATTTGATTATTCAAGTGATTAAAGATTTGTGTAGTTTTCTTTACAGTTCTACCGTAATACCATATTTATTTAACGGCGTAACATAGCACACCTAAAACACATTATTTCATACATAAAATAGCTTATTAAAAAGTTTTGTTTTACTATCTGAGCAAGAAAAATTATATTTGATAAAAGATGCCAATGATGTGCCAAACTATACATTCGATTACTTTATTAATATCATGAGAGTTTTGTGTATGTGTGATCAAGTGTTTTTTAGAAATAGCATTTTTTAAAAAGAAGTTTACAGTCCCAGGTGGTCAATTTTTACTCTAATGTGATGTAGAATCTAGCCCCAATACTTACAGACAGTGTAGTTGGCATCCATGACGATACCAGCCCCTCGCGGGTTCAGGAGTTTCATCTGGGCCATATGCCTTTGTTCTTGCTCATCCCGTAGAGTCACATCTCGGCGGTAGCCTACCCTATGTAGCTGGGAGAGCCTACAGAGCACATAAGGCACTACTTTAGGGTGCAATAAAGGGTGTACAGAGGATGTGGAACAAATATAGATAACAATAGCCCTAGAGTTACAGAAATGGCAACGTTTTAGGTGGGGTGGAAATCACTGCAAGCCAAGGTATTCATTCTGGCAGATTTATTTTCTAGCGTGTCATAACATATTACAGTATTTATACTTTTAACAGGCTTCATACAAGGATGAAACAATTTTTTACTATGGCAAATTTAAACTATCGCTTTCACATGCTGAGATACAGTAGATTTTTGATTATCCAGGGGCATGAGAAATTAATTTCTTAGTAACATTTCAAAATATTGTTTAATTATATTTCATCTATACACACTACTGTACGATTTAGTCCAGCAACTGTACATAATAACAAGTTGCGAACACGTCATCGAATACATCACTGAACGAAAATGGTGACCATAATGACTCATCATTATTTGAGAGCACTTATCCAGCGTTTACTTTTGGGGCAAAGTCGCCAGCACATTGCGTGTGTGTGTGTGTGTTGTCAGTTTGTGTTTTTTTTAATCTTATAATAGTCACGTGAATGCTCCTCTTTTTTTAATTTTGGACAAAAATTGCTGTAATATTGTACGTAAATTAATGTATAGTTTTTGTTTTGTCTGATTTTTTTTCTTCATCCGCACCAATTTTTTCCCCCTAGTACCCCGGATGACTGAGAGTCCACAATTAATGAATTTTCATATAAATTTGGTATTTTATGATCTAAAAATGTTGTCATAGTTTAAAAAATAGATAAAATCAGCAATACATTAAAGAAGCATTACTTAACACATGACAACTGTCAAAATTTGTCTTTGTATTCAAATCTTGCAGCTGAAATTTTAGAGGAATACAACCTATCCTTGGTGTGGCAAAATCTTGAAGCAGTTTGAACAAAGTAAAATGTGATGTGGCATTTTAAGATTCGCAACAAAAATGTTACCTTAATGTTTAAGTTGACAAAAATAATGTTACTACGTTAATGTTTACGTTGAAGATAAACAAAAATATAAAGCCACATTCTAAAATTAGTTAGGATTTTTCTTTTTAAATATAGTAAAAAAAAACTGTTCTGGACTATTAGACATAAATAAATAAACACATGTTGAGAGTACATACCTTAATTAGGTGATCAATTTAATAGGAGAGAGCAGTTTAAATGTTTCTTTTTTTTTTTTTAGTAGCAACTTGTTTACTATAGGAAATAAGCTCTAACAAACCATAAAACACATTTTAAGGAGTGTGGAATTAAGAGAAATAACATGTCAACTTACCTGCTTCAGTGGTCGCAAGTCTTGAAATAGACTGGACAGGTAGTAGGATGCGATGCTAAGGTCAAATTTAAAATGGGAATCAGCTACAAGGTTGGACACTGTCATTGTAAATGAGTAGTTGGACACTGTCATTGTAAATGAGTAAAGTGCTTACTTGTCTGCAAGTTCTTGAAGATTCTCCCTGGTGCCCTCCACGACAGTGTGACCATCTGGATGATCCTCAATCGACAAGTCCAGCGGCATCATTGAGCTTGTGGGCAAAGGATCCTCGGAGGTACCTTCAACGATTCTGACTGGCGACGAAGAGGAGGATGACGTTTGTTTTGCAATGGAGCGGATCTCCTCATTCACCCGCAAGGCGTTGGAAAGACGGAGCTGCAGCGTATCCCTCTCTTCCAATAGCTGATATATTAAGATAGTTTTAAGAGAGATAGTTTTAGAGAAATATTATGTTCAACAAGAGAATAAGTTAAATCAACTGCCCGCGTTCTCCATCCCTCTTGGGGGAGAGGGGAGGGACCAAGAAAATAAAAACTCACATGCACGAACGAACGAACGCACGCACACACACACACACGCGCACGCACGCACACGCGCGCGCGCACACACACACACACACACACCATTTTTAATTTATAATTGTAAAGATTCAATCCAAATAAAGGCTTCACTTTTGACCCTGTATTCAATTAAATAATTAATTTGAAATTGTTGTAAATTAAAATTTGTGAACTAAGAGTTGAGAAAGTTAAGTTTTAAATAGCCAAAACTATTATTTATGCTTTTAGTGGGAATTACTCCATCTAGATATCATATTCTGAAAATTTAAAAATGACACCTGGACACGGGAATCAAACCCGGGACCTTTGGCTTATTACGCCAATGCTCTAAACACTGAGCTATCCAGGATTTGTCCCGTGTCCAGGGTCAATCTTCACTCATATTTTAAGGCAGAGTCTATGATGGACTTAGCGGAAATCGTCGGCTACAAATATGTGATTATATTAATATCACGAGCTATCAGATAACGCAGTCATCTGCGATTTGGTAGTTAGCATATTGCTGCCATTTGTACAATTTGTACATAATAATAGCTTTGGTTATTTAATTCTTAATATGCAATCCCGTACAATTTAATAATTGTACAAATGGCAGCAATATGCCAACTACCGAGTCGCAGATGGCTGCGTTATCTGATAGCTCGTGATATTAATATAATCACATATTTGTAGCCGACGATTTCCGCTAAGTCCATCATAGACTCTGCCTTAAAATATGAAGAATGACCCTTGGTACGGGATGAATCCTGGATAGCTCAGTGGTTAGAGCATTGGCGTACTAAGCCAAAGGTCCCGAGTTCGATTCCCTTGTCCAGGTGTCATTTTTCAATTTTCAGAATATCAAAGTTAAGTTTGAAAAGTACAATTGGGAATACTATTCCATGTTTTGCCAAAAACAAACTTCCAGATGATTTGTATTAAAACAATTTTTTGTCAGCTTATCCATCAAATTTACCTGCATGAGTTCCAGAGTGAGTTCGTCACAGCGAACGTCTCTCTGATGCAACATGTAGAGTGCCAGATCTAGCTCATTCTGCTGGCTTTCCTCGTCGCCACGGTCAATGACTGTCTTGATGTCCCCGCCCTCACTCGCGATAAACTGTGAACGAAGCCTCGAATGCTCTGCCTCCTTTGCCTGGAGCTCGTTCTTCAGCTCTCTGATTTCAAACTCCCTTTCCCTGAGTAGTTCCCGTAGTTCCGTCAGTTTCTGCGCCTCTTCCTCCAAGGTTCGAGAGAGTTCATAGATCTTCTTGTCCTTCTCAGAGACCTGCAAACGTAAGTTGTGAATGTCTTCCTCTTTTGTTCCTAGACTCTCGTCTAACATGCGATTACGCTCTTGCAGCTGAATTTGGAGATTTTGGATGTCCTCGTCTTTTACAGTATTTGTTTCCTCGACTTCTCTCTCTCTTTCCATCATTTGGATTTTTAGGTTTTCAATATCTTGTTCTCGCATCCCTAAAGCTTCAATCAATTCTCTTTCTTTTCCTGATACTTCAAGTTTTATTGTTTCAATCTCTTGTTCTTTCAAATTTAATAAGCCAATCAACTGGCTCTCTTTTCTTGATTGTTCATCATTATTTTGTAAGTACCACAATATGTCTTTATCTTTGTTTTCAAGTTGAATTTTTAGTTCATGAATTTGCTCTTCTAGACTAGAAAGTGATTCATTTTTATTACTAGACATGTTCACTATTTGCTCTTGCAAATTATTTAGTTGCACATCACGCTGTTGCAATTCTTCCTGCAAGCGACCCAGGGCTTCTTTGTGATGATCTCTTTCCGCGGAAATGCTACCGTTAGCGGAATCAAGCTCTTCACTCAGGCGTTTGATAGCTGCTTTGAAGTCCTGTTCCAATTCTTCTTTCTCGAGCTTCAAACTTTCAACAGTCTGCACCAAAGACTCTATCTCGGCCGTCTTTCTTTGAACTTCAGATTGCAGCCTAAGGACATCTTCGTCTTGACTATTTATTCCAGAATGGAAGTCGGTGAGTTCGTCGCTGGGCCCGCTCATTGTGAATGTTTTGAAAGCTTCCGACGCCTGCACAATTGGCTCGTTCGTAGGGGCATATAAAACCCTTTCCTGAACATGGGTTTGTTCTCTCCTCAATCTTTCGATTTCTTGCTCATATTCAGATTCTAATTCATGATTTCTTTGCTCAAAATTTGATTGAAGTTCATCTTTTAAATGTACTAAAGATAAGACTTCACTTTCCTTAGTGGCAATTGTTTCCGATAAGGAATGATTTTCCGTTGTGAGCCTTGCACATTTTTCATTTATTTCTTGTACCTCAACACTTACTCTCCTATACTCATCAGTCAATGTATAATGTTCCTTCATTACTTCATTGTAGCGACCCTCCAGTTCAGCTTTCTCTTTACCCAGTAGTTCGATTCTTTCTTCATAATCGTTCTTTAAGTTATGGAATCCCTCATTATCTCTAGCAATCATTGACATCTTTTCTTCGAATTGAGCCTGAATGCATTCATACTCTGTTTTCAATGCATAATACACATTTTGTAAGTTGTTGAGCTCACCTGTTAATCGGCCGTTCTCTAGCGCCAAAGCTTCTTTATCGTTTAGCAGGTGCTGAAAATTGCCTTGAGCAGAATGCAAGTCTTCAACTTGCTGTTGTAAGAATTGACAGATTTCTTTCAATTTTGAATTTTCCTCTACTAAGCTGGCAATGTGCAGCTGGTTGTCCGAGTTAAGGGTTTGAGTAGAATCAACGGATGATGCCAGTTGTGCTTGTAACGCGGCCATGGCCGCCTCGGCTGTTAATCTCATGTCTCTTTGTTGCTCTAGTAGATTTTGAAGTTGCTCGTTATCCAAAGCCAGTGCCGATAGCTGTTCTTGTAGCTCTTGAACTTTACCAAGGTTTTCTTGGACTTTGGTCTCTGTACTCGCGTCAGTTTTCACAGTTTCCCAAGGTCCCCCGTCTGCTTTGAGATCTCCTGACGACTTTTCTTCCCTCAACTCTTCTATCTTCCATTCCAGGGCTTGTATATGGTTGCCGAGTTCCTTGTTTTTCCTTTGACAAATTTCTACATCAATGTCTTGTCTTTCTTTCAACTCTACAAACCTTTCATTGGCAGTTGTCAACACATCAATCCTTTTCAGTAAGCCTTCCCTTTCCTGCTTTGTCGAGTCACATTCAGTCTTCACTTCTTTCAACTCCTTTTCCAAAGAATCAATTCTAATTTTCAATTCTTCTTCAATGCGAGGGCTAGATCACCAAAACCCGTCCCAGAGCCTTTCTGAGTAAGTTCTAAGTTTTCCTTGAGCAAATTATCATTTTTAATTTTAAGGTCTTTTAATTTCTTCAAAAGTTTGCCGCAACGAACTTGAGAAGCTTTCACGTCTTCAGCAAGCACTTCTTTTTCAAACGCGAGCAATTTGATTTGGGTCTCTAGTTGTGAAATTTTTCCGTTTGAGTCCTCGTTGGAAAGTGGGGCCTTCTCCACACTTTGTTGTTGTTGTTGTTTTTAGCTGCAAATGCTCTTCTTCAAGCCTGGCTTCGTCGGATCCCCAACCCCAGCCATCATCCTCGCTTGCCGCCCCATCGTTCCAGCCCGACTTCTGAGGAGTGATCTGTATAAAGTCTTGGCTATGGTTACCGTCTTGGAAGAAGGTGAAAGTTTTCAGTTGTGAATGTTCCTGTCCTTGCAAACTAACACTATCTATTGTGGGAGCAAGTATCTCTTCCTGAACGGGTTGCAACTCATTGGGTTGATAAGTTAAATAAGCAGAAGTTTTGCTACACACTTCCTCTACAACAGGAATAGGACCTTCAGCAGACAATTCCTGCTGATGTGGTTCTTGTCTTTTCAAAGAAAGTTGTTTGAGCTGAGAGATAGCCTCGTCTCTTTCCGCTTTGATGACAGATAATTTTTCCTCCAATTGTTTTATTTGCTCTTGAAGATCCTCCAAAGAGGGGGCGTGAAGTGGATAGCTCGCAGTATCCGTAGACAAGTTTATGGTTTGCTCTGTATTTTGTTTATTTACAAACATTTCATCAAAGTTTACTGATTGCACAATAGGTTCTTGAAAGTTGGAATATGAAAACCTGTGTTGTTCTGAATCGACGACCTGATCTTCCCATTTCGTAACAGGCTCGTCCCAATTATAAGTAGATTCATCAAAGCTAACCTTTTTTTGTTTCCTCTTAATAGGAGTTTTTTCGACATCGATTTTTTCAATTATATCAATGTTCATGTTTTGAATACGCTGTTCGGCCAGCGTAACAATCTTTTCAATCTCAGGCCTAGCTTTTTCCCTTAACAATTCTTTATACAGTTCAGTTTTCTCTTGTTCCAACGCTAATAATTTATACTCGTAGTCTTTGCGCAAACTATCTAAATGTTCTTGGATATCCGTTTCACTAAAACTCTTTACCAATTGTTCCTCATTTTTAATATTTGTCTCTTTTTGTAAGGTTTCTTTTGTTTCTTGAAGATATTTTACCTCGTCCTTATAGATTTTCACTTGTGTATTGACAGCTTCCAGCTCGTTTAGGGAATTTGACAACTGTTCTTTGACAGCTTCCAGCTCGTTTAGGGAATTTGACAACTGTTCTTTGACAGCTTCCCGCTCGTTGAGGAATTCGACAACTGTTCTTTGACAGCTTCCGCTCGTTGAGGGAATTCGACAACTGTTCTTTGCAGCTTCCAGCTCGTTGAGGGAATTCGACACTGTTCTTTGACAGCTTCCAGCTCGTTGAGGGAATTCGACAACTGTTCTTTGACAGCTTCCAGCTCGTTGAGGGAATTCGACAACTGTTCTTTGGCAGTTGACAGTGTCACTTCTAATTCATGATTGATGGTTTCAAGTTCAGAAATCTTCTTGAGGTTCACATCATCTTGAATCTTTTCTGTTGGTGCTTCAACTTTCCCGCCAAACTGTAACTGAAGTAATCTGGTTTGATAATTTTTTACTTCCTTTTCCTTTTGTTCTAGCAAATCATTTAACTGAGCGACTTTCACACTTAAATCTAGCGTTTGATTCTCAACTTCAGCATCCCTTGGTTTAGTTTCGGTTTGATCGTTATTATCAAGCTCACTTTTAAGTAGTGTAATTTTGTCTTCAAACTGTATTCTAAGCTTTTTCTTCTCTTCGTGAAGTTGCGTGATCTCATTTTCTTTATCCGACAGCTTGCTTTCCCATTCCTCCGAGTAGGCACTAATATTTTCTTCAACTTGAATTAATCTCGATTTCAAATATCAACATTTTCAGACAGTTCTTTTCTTTCAGTTTCTGCAACTTCCAGTTTTTCACGCGCAGATTTTAAATCCGATTCTAAACTATAGGAATACGTCTTTACCTCGTCCACTTTATCTTTGATTCTCCTTTCGTTTTCTTGCGCAATGTGTCTCAGTTCTGTATTTAGAGCTTCAACTTTAGCAGATTCTTCGTTAAATGCCGACTCGATTTCAGATAAACGCTCAACTTCTCTTTGCAATCCTTTGGAACTACTCTCTAGGTTGGTCACGTTCTTATGTAACTCTTTATTTACTTCCGACATAACTCTCATTTTTTCCTCCAGCTCTTCATTATTCTCTTTCATCTCTTCCAGTTTGTGTTTCAAATGTGTCTCGGTCTCTAAGAGCAGTGCCAGTTTATGTTCCAACATTCCCTCATTCTCGACCACCTCCTCAGTCTTCCTGTCGGATTCCTGCAGTCGTTCCCCGAGTACCTCAGCCTTGCCTTCCAATGACTTACGCCTCTCCTCCACTTCTGAAAGACTGTCCTCAAGTGATTGCACCTTGGTCCTACTTTTCAACAACTCTTGTTCCAAAGACTCTATCACAATCTCTTTCTCTTGGATCTTAGCCTCCGCCGCCGACCAAGTTTGTTGGTATCTTTCTTCTATCTTGCCGATCTGTTCTTCCAATTCTAGTATTCTCACATCTCGAGCTGTAATTTCCATCCGAAGTTGACTGACATCCCCTTCGTCTTTGCTAGTAATACTCATACTGAGCTGCCTTTCTGTTTCTGTAAGTACATCCTGCAAACCTTCGGCATGACTCAATGCGTGTTTGTAATCCACATCTTTACTTAATACTTCATCTTCAAGTTGAGCGAAGCGATGTTCTTCTTTGTTATTTAATTTTTTGAGAGTTTCTATTTTATTTGTGAGTGCCATTATTTTAGCCTGCAACTCTGCACTTCTTTGTCTTTCTATGTAACACTCTTCTTCCAATCTGTCGTGTTCATCTCTCATTAATTCAATCTCCCCTAATTTCACTTTTGATTTATTGTTACTACCAATACTTTTATCGAGTTGTACTTCTGTTTCTGTAAGCACATTCTGTAAGCCTTCTGCATGTCCCAACGCTTGTATGTAATCCACATCTTTACTTAATACTTCATCTTCAAGTTCAGCGACACGGTGTTCTTTTTTGTTCCTAGATGTTTTCAGCGTTTCTATTGTATTCATGAGTGCAGTTATTTTAGCTTGCAGCTCAGAACTTCTTTGTCTTTCAATGTAACAATCTTCTTCCAATCTAGCGTGTTCATCTTTTGTTAGTTCAACCTCACTGCCCTTGTTCCTCAGCTCTATCTGCAGGATACCAATCTCTTTTTCTAAATGAGAAATTTTACCTATAAGCATAAAGCGACTTTCCTCAGATTGTTTTGCCCCCTCTGCGTGTATCTTTTGAGCATTTTCTAAGTGTTCAATAGTTTCCTTCATTTTAGACACTTCTTCAGCCAAGTTTTGAGCTTTGCCCTGTTCCGTTTTGTAAGCTCGATTCTGTTCCTCAAAAAGTTCCGACAATTTATTTAGAGAAGCCGTTCTTTCTTCCAGATTAGTTCTCAAGGTTTCCGTATCTTCGACGACTGTGTTTTTACCCTCCACTTGCAAAATTAATTCCGCGATTGAGGTTTCCTTATCTTTGATAATAAATTCATATTGTTTTATTTTTTCTTCAAAGGCTTTCACTGCGATCGCTTTTGCTTTCAAACTGGCAGTCAATCGTTTGATTTTTTCAGTTCTCTCGCTACTTTTACTTTCTAGTTCATTGACTTTTGAGTAAGTATAGAAAGTTCTGTATTTTTGGTCACCAATTCTTGTTTTAAGCACTCCAACTCCTCAGAAGTATTCTTCAAGCTGGAGGTAGTTTGTTCCAGCTGTGTTTCTACCTCCTGGGCATCTTTTAAACCCACTTGTAATTTTTCTATGTATTCAGTTTTACTCGCCGATTCTTTTTTCAGGGTATTAACCTCTTGTTGTAACCTCTGTATATTGTTATTATTTTCATCAATTATGAGTTGCATCTCTTGTCTGTTTGTCTCTAATTTGTCAAACTCAAAACCTTGATTTTGTAACCTTTCATCCATGGACACATCTCCAACCTTTTCTCTTCAAGAAGAGATTCCATTTTTGATATATTTGATTTCAGTTGAACTATATCATTCTCGTATATTGATACTTTATTTTCCAGCTCCAAGCGTCTCGTATCGAAATCATCTTGAACGTTTTCAACATCACATGAAGATCCTGAAGTGCCTTCTCCCTCGCTTCCAACAAGTGGCCATTCTTGTCAATCAAGTCTTGAAGATGCGATATCTTCTCATCACGATTTAAAATGGCATCATTTTGATCTTTTAATTTATCGGTCAAAGTGTCGGCAAACGTTTTCTGTTCCTGCAATTGTGAATTGAGCGTTTTATTCTCATTTTTAACTTCCTCGAAACGATTTTCAAGACTAGTCTTTTCGGTTTCCAAGGTTCTTAATCTGCTCTCCACTTCCGCGCAGCGATTTTTCCACTCTTCCAGATCTTCTGCCATCTCATTCAAATCTTTGACAATCTCGGTGATTCTATTTCCGTCTTCTTCGCCTACCTTTTCTACTTCGCTCAATTGTTCCAACTTAGAAATAATGTCTCTCTGCATTTCAAGTTCTTCTTCTTTAGATTCCAGCTTGAAGCTTAAATCAGACAAGATATCTTTCTGTTCGTCCGTCACTACGTTTTGCTTCGGTTAGTTCAGACTCGAGGCCTCTTAGAACAACTTCCAAATTGTTTGAATCCTTCTCGTTTTTACCCACTACATTTTCAGTTTTGTTCTCGGTCTCATCCTCTCTCGGTGTATCCAAGGCCTCGCCCAGATCCACGGTTTTCTCTTGTTGGATAAGATTTAGCTGGTCCTTGGCGGTTTTCACTTCTTCGATCAACTCGACCTTTTCTCTACTCAAGATGTCTACTTGTTCTTCCAGTTGAACTGCTTTAATCTCTACCGTCACCTTTAGATTTTCTACTTCGGACAATGATGCTTTCAGTTCATTAATTTGTTCTTCAATGAAGAAATATGTTCCTTGTGTTTCTGCACACCTGTAAACAAACACATACATTATATATTAGCAAAGGATATATGTATATATATTTTTAGCACCCGTTTTTCTACCTGTTCAGATTATAAGCCTATGTACCAGTTACACTAATGGTTTTAGGGATAAGGAAGGTTATATTAACAGGAAGTGTAGCCACATTTGTGTGGAGGAAGAGTGGAACACCGTTTAGGAAATACCACCCTCAATAGACCCGATTGGGATTCAAATCCTGATCTCTCTATCTTCAGCAGGCTAATCTAACACGAGAGCGATGCCTTAGACCATTCAGCCACTGAAGGGGTAGCTCCAGTTTCCTTTAAACCCACCTAGATAATTAATATATGTGAACCTAAGAAAATTTCCCACGCCCAATTTTGCCCGATAAAATAGATTACTTATTTTCTGATCCTCAACAAGATAAAAAAATACCACTCTTGCATGCCTCTAACACTAAAGAATGGATTAGGGCAGATTTTTTTTAGCACCGCGTCCTACTACTGGTTCAGATTATACGCAAATGTACTAATTACGTTAATGAGATAGGGATGAGGAAGGCTGAAATAATAGGAAAAGTATTCACATTTGTGTGGAGGGAAAGTGAAAAACCATTTATGAAAAAAAAAACCACCCTCAGCACAGTTGATCAGGATTAAAACCTAGAATCTCCGTCATCGGCAGTCTAGTCTATTGCGAGAGGACGCCTTAAACCATGCGGCCACCGAAAAAGGTGTCAGAAAGGTTGATTGAAAGAGAGAACTATTGTTATGTATTTGAATGGATGGGTTGTTATAATACTTACTTTGAAGCAGCTCAACCTTATCTGCTTCCAACAGCGAGATCATTGAATATGACTGTCTAGATCTTGGTTTTGCTGTTGGATAGCTCTTCTAGTTCGGCTGCACGTTGCTGCCATCGGGACTCTGAAACTGTGGCACCACTGCCATTCAGAACAATTCGCAGTTATGGTTCAAATTGCAAAAATAAACAACACATCTAAATACAAAAAAAAAATTTATCATTAGTTTTTATTTTCCTCCCTAAAGCGGAGAAGAGCCAAGACAAGTTTCAACTATTCACACACCAAGTCTGAAAACTGCAGAGTTTTTATTAAAAAAAAATAGGTGGAATAAGCATCTTAAAAAAACATGGTATGTGTAAGAGAGATATAATCTAAAATTTGAATCCTGGAATCTTAAAAAATTTATAGTTTTAGTTAAAGTGAAAATATTGAGCTCTTTTTTTTTTTAACTAAAGTGAAAACAATGAAACAGCAGTAACTCACAGATAAGTACAGACAAGCATCGAGCAGAACAATCGATAAGCCGAGGAGAGGGATATTCAGAGGTTGGATGTGGGAGGGTCTACTTTAATCAATTCGGAAATTTAAAATGTGAACTTCACACAGCCACAATAATTTCCCTTCAATTTTGTCATTTTATGCAAGAATGTATAGTTCTCGACCAAAGGTTGGTTGGATCCTCAACAGTTATGTCATCTGTGAATAATAATATTGATAATATTTAGCACCGCGTCTTACTACCCATTCGGGTTATACGCTTAAGTACTAATTACGCTAATGGATTAGGAATTGGGAGGGTTGAATTTAGAGGAAGTGAACCCACATTTGCATGGAGGTAGAGTGAAAAACCACCCCCAGTTCACCCGACTGAGATTCGAACCTCGATCTCCCCGTCCTCGCGGTCGAGCTCAACACGACTAGCGTGTTAGCCAACTACGCCACCGAGGCGGGTGTCATCTGTGAAGCCGAGGCAGAACTGAAGAAGTGTACTAGGGAAATGAGGAGTGAGGTAGTGAGTGTCCTGTTGCTTTCCTTACTTAACCAGAAGGTATTATAATTGCGTATCAGTCTGCCAAGCCCACCAACTGACCCTTAAAGACACCTTCCCTCCATTCATCACAGGGACTGGCTGTATATTGAATCTTGTTACTGGCATCGTTATTTTTCCAATAACACAAAACTATGGTGAAAGATTTCACATAATGCATTAAATTGTGATTTAAAGCCAAGCCCTTCATATTATTTTGATTTCGAGATATTTTTTTATATCTTAAATCATTAAAGTACTAAAGGAATTGAAGTATCGCATGTCTCATCTTGAGAAAGAAGCTAACTTACTCATATTGGTAGGTAGGCATTTAATTTAGCACTATTCTGATTTAATACAAATTAAGTTAAGTTTTTTTGGTAATCTGAATGAGAGAATGGACAGGAATAGACTGAGATTGTTTGAACATATTAAGAGGATGGAAGGGGGAAGATTAATTCGACACCTTAGCTCAGTGTGTTCGTCTACTGAGCTAAGGGTCCCAAGTTCGATTTCCGGTATAGCCGAAAATTGTATCATTGGTGATATACGGGTTGAGCCTTTCACAGTGTGAATTAATGGCCGGGGACTGGATGTTGTTCCTGTCCTAGTCTTAAGTTAGATTATAAGGCATATGAAGCTAAGACAGGTCTAGCCAACCGGTAGTGGAAAAAATATGGCTTGAATAAAAAAACTGACCTCGGCCATAGGCTGGAAACAGTAATGAATGTAAAAAAAAAAGTTCAATTTTCTACAAATGGTAATCTCAACAGTTCCTGAATATTTCTCTTAACTCGTAAGCATCCCGGAATGTGTCGAGAGAACTTTTCCCCTTCATTTAAAACAATTTTCTCACCTGCTTCAGTGGCTGCATGGTCTAAGGCGTCACTCTCACAATAGATTAGACTGACAATGACATCGGGGTTCGAATCTCAGTCGTATGTAATGAGGGTGGTTTTCCCTAAATTGTTTTCCACTCTTTCTCCATACAAATGTGGGTACACTCCCTCTAAATGCAACCTTCCTCATCTCTAACTTATTAACATAGGTAGGTAGTACATGCATATAACCTGAACAGGTAGTAAGATGCAAGGTTAAAAAAAAAACCTCGTCAAATAATGCTTTGATCATGACATAATATTCAAGACCTGTTGAGATTGCCATTTGTATAAAAAATTAAGCTATATACGTATCTACTGAAGAAATGTTTTACTTATTTTGGCTAAAACATATTATTTATCGTAAAAACTAAAAATTCAGACCTCAATTTGCATTTACTTGCATATGCTTTTAGGATTCAAAAAATGTGTACATCAATCTAATGAAAGAGCAATGATACATTTAAAAAAAATACATTAATGTACTTGATCAGGGGTCAGCAAAAGATCAATCGCGATCGACCGGTTGATCTCGCAGCAATTTTCAGTCGAGCGTGTAAGAAAACTATACCGTCACAAAAAGGCAAGCTTACCTTGCATTATTCCACTACAGTACAGGTTATAAGATAGAGCCATAGTGTAAGTTGTCAAGGTAAGACTGCTATATTTCGAGGTAAATGGATTGTACTTTTTATTTATTATCTATAAAAGGCAGGGAGATAAGTATTTAAGGAATTGTTGAATTTAAGGAATAAATACAAGATGTATAGAAAATTGGGGGGCAAAATTGTTGCCGACCCCTGGACTAGATGATCGGCTTATTACCCAACAAATTATATTCCTAAGCATGCTAGAATTTAAAAAAAATAAATCTTGTACCAAAATTGTTTAACAAAGCAGAGCAAACAGGCAAAATATGTACAACCCTAATATTTTTAAGATATGTTTATGAAAAAAAAAAAACCTCCTGGCAAAATGGCTACACAATGTATTTTGCTAATTCATCTGGGCTTGCATTTTAGTGAAGTAACAGCTACCCTTATACCATATCCTACCACTTATTAAAAACGTGACTATAATTTAAATCTGTAAGAAATACATAAAAAATTACATCCTAGTATGTCATAGTCACCATAGTTGCAGACACATTATTTACAGCATAGAGTATAATTTTGTACTTGCGCCCAACAGTATGATCACCATGAGTCATCTTAATTACTAACACAATAAGCAAGTTCCTATGTAAATGAATGTGTGTGAAAGCCAGCAGGGTGCAAGAGTTCCAAAGTTAACTGAAAGTGTAATTGCACCGACTATGCCTTAAACTATGAGTGAGAAATTAACCTGAGTACGGACGATTACTGGGTAGCTCAGTGGTAGAGCATTGGTGTGATAAAACAAAGGCCCGGATTCGATTCCAGTCTCCGGGGGCTATTTTTTATATCAAATTTAATGGAAAGATGTTTTAGAGACGATTGTATACGTAACCAAAGTTAATCCCTTCATTAAAGTATTAAGAAACCACGACAAAGATTATATGAGCGCCTTAAAAAAAAGAATAAAATAAATATACTAAGACTTTTTTACTTTTTATATACAATGATACATAACCAGGAGAAGTCAGAGTTAAACTTCGGTGGAGTACAACGCGCTTTTTTTACCTTTGTTAGTTCTTTTCTTTCTCCAGGCAAATACTGGTGCACTTCCTTAAGTAGCCCCTATCATTTTTTAATAAGTGCAATTTGTTGATAGCCTCACAATAGCGCCGTTAACACAAACAAATATTAAATTCCCAAACGAAAGCTTCTTCCATAACCAACCATTTCTCCGAACCATAACCCCCACATAAAGAAAACACCCTGATGCTCTGGAGAACATGAGAAAACATTATTTCTTTACCTTTCAATTCGTCAAAGTCTACCAGATGTAACTGAAGGTTACCTTTGTCCTCTTCCAGCTCGGCAACTTTGTTCTGAAGTCTTGTGATCTCCTCGTTCGCATCCGACACCTGAAACATCCGATTAGTATACCAACACATTTTCTCGAACAATACACAAACATGACAAACAGTTAATCATAGGAAAAAAAAAGACACCAAATGGCTTTATTTATTTAATAAACAATTAAAGGAGGATTTAAGGGCAAGGCCTATGCACCTACCAGAAGATTAAAACAGAATAAACACATTATAGTAATTTTCGGAATAAATATCAAAAAGGTTGCAGAGACCTGGCTTAGACATCTCTCAGAAAGCCATTGCGGACCAACTTAGAAAGTCTGTCAGTGGCATACTTCATGGACCCACCTTTTTTAGACTGTCTAGTTGTTTTTTGAGGTTCTTTATCTTGCTGGCATGCTGAGCCTTGACCTTAATGAGCTGCTTGTTGGCGGCATCGAGCTGCTCCGTCAATTGGCCAACATCGCCCTTGTCCGCCGTCGCTTTCGCTTCCAGGCCGAGCTCGAGCTCCGAGTTGCGACTCTGAAGACTGGCGGTAAGTTCCTGTAGGTGCACCACCTTCTCCTGGAGCTCAGCATTGCGCGTGCTCAGGTCGAATCTGGTCGACTCCAGTTGCCGATTGATTTCTTCGAAATGAGCAAGCCTGAAACACAACCGAGAACAAATATTTTAGCATTTATATATAATAATCACCACTACCAGTGACTGTTTCCAGCCTGTGGCCGAGAAGGTTTGTATAATAATTCCTCCAACTCCCTCCCTTTTTCTTTGACTTTTCTTCTTCTCCCACACACGCACTTGCTGTTATCTGCACCTCCCATCTCTTTATTGGTTTCTTTTCGCTCTTTTTCCTATATACTTCATCTCCATCCATTTTTTTGGCGTCCTCTCCTTCTCCATCCTCATTACGTTACCATACCATCTCAGCCTTACTTCCTCTACCATCTCATGTAGCCCAACTCTTGCCCAGGCTAACATCATTCCTAATCCTGTTTCTCCGTGTGACATAAAGGTTAATTTGAAGTCTATAAAAGATTTTTTTTAATTACTATGCTTAAGAATGAGATTTTTTTTCAGTTTAATTAAGTGTAGCAAGATGAAGTATAATATTTATTAGTACGCGCTTACTACCCGTATCGGTTGTATCACTTACGCTAAGTTAATGTAGGTGATTGAGAGAAATGAGGACCTAAGTTTACGTGGGATCGAACCACGGTGGAGGCCTGGCCAATCCTCACATTCACGAGTTGTGATTAATACACGTCTTGTCAGAGGTGAAGGAAGGGTTTCGGCAATCAATAAATCTGTGCCGGGACCGAGGATTGACCCCGGACCCCCAGCACAGAAGTCTGACACCTTACCCTAGACCACCAGGTCACCAATGATGAAAGTAGTTTGGAAAAAATGCACCTATATTACTTGGAGGTGGGAAGGGTGCCAACCCTCTTTTCACCTGGTCCTCTGACATTTCTTTTATTTGATATCCTGTTTTAGCCACATATTTTAATTATATTATGTGCTATTGCGTGACCTTGCCGGCAAGGAAGAGAAGCAAAGCTGGGAAACAAACTTAAATCACCAATTTCTTAAAAGTTGATTTTTGCATTTTGCATTCTACAATATATAATAAAAGTTACATTAGTTAATTTAAATCCTTTGTTCTGTTTATATAAAAATAGTTTGTAATTTACTGCATAATTTATAAGTTTAGAGTATATATTCTGCACTTTAATTTAATTTTGATATGTTTCGTTCTATCCACTTCCCTTGTTTCCGTATTACCCGACATTTCAGTTATTTCGACCACCTGTAAGTTTTTTTTTTTAGCACTGCTCTTACTACCCGTTTGGGTTATACCCTATTTATTAATTGCACTATAATGTGTTGGGTACTAGAAAAGTTAAATTAATAGGAAGTGTACCCACATTTGCTTGGAGGGAGAGTGGAAAAACCACACTCGTACACCCAGAACAGGATTGAACCACGATCTCGCCTTTGGCAGTCTAGTCTATTGTGAGCGTAGCGCCTTAAACCATGCTGCCACCAAAGGGTGGGTCCTGTTTAGGTCGGATAGTCAGGACTCTAAGATATGTCACTGCTCTTATCAAAATTTTATGAATCGGAGAATAAACTAATATTTTTTAGCAGCGTTTACACCCTGGTTAGTTAGTAAATACAATGGATAGATTAGGTTAATTTGGAGTACCCTTCTAGAAGTTAAACCATAAAAACCCCAGTTCACCACATGATTCGAACTCATTTCTCAGGTGTCAAATAGCGTTACAACTACGCACGAGCGGATAACTAATAGTTTACATTCTACTATAATTTAAACACAACACATTTATAAATGGAACACTTACCTTTTATCTTTTTCTTCAATTTCCTTGTTCAGTTTTTCCTTTTCCTCCTTCAGTTTAGTTTCCAAACCAACAAAATTCTGCTGCATGATCCTCATCTGATGACGAGTCTCATCCAAGGTGTCCAAAGTGGTTTTACCTTTCCGCGAGAGATCCTCGGACATCAACGTTATCGCTTTCGTCCGGGCATCAATCACCAAATCTTTCTCTTTCAGATTTTCGTGAAGGTCAAAAATATTATTCTGTAGATCGACAATCTTGTTGTTTAACTCCAAAATCCTATTGTCTTTGGACGCCATTTGTTCGGCCATTTCTTGCATCTGCTGTTGGCACATCTGAATCTGTTCCATAAGAGGATTTTGTTGGAAGAGATCAGAGGTTTGACTCTCCTGTAGGGGGAATAATAATATATTTGAGCTTTATTTTTAAAAAAACACAAAATGACAATGGTTCATTCAACCACTTCGCTCAGTCTGTCTATTTATTGAAATAAGCATCCTGGGTTTGATTCCTAGCATGGTCAAAAAAATTATCATTGGTAAAATGTTAGTTTCCTTGTTTCATAGTGAGGATTTAACGGCCATGGGGGCTGAATGTTGTGTCTGTTCAAGATTTAAGTTAGTTTATAATTCATATGGTGATATAATCAGTTGTTTCATAAAGTGTACATAAAATATCTTGAATAAATAAAAACAATGGTTCTTCAAAATAAATTTTACTTTTAAATGATGCAGGTAGCAATGTCTAATTAGTATATTTATTTTTAACAAAAACACTTGACACGCACTCTTTTAACTGACTTAACACTTAAGTTAGTATTTTTTAACCCAACTTTCAGACTGATTTAATTTAAAACAGACACAACACCCAGTCCCACGCAAGTAAATTACCACTGTGAAAGTGGAAGCTTCAATTTCATAAATTATCAATTTTCTAGCTGTGTTGGGAACCAAACACAAGACTTTAGCTAAGCATGTAGATGCACTATCGAGAATAGGACAATTTTTTTGTGTGTGTTTTTACAATTTCTATTACTCTCCATGTTTACATAAACTGGATTATTAATATCAATATCTTCAAATAACTTCACTCTAAATAGAAAATGAAAAATAAAGTTCTTAAAAAGAAATATTTGTACAGGATTTGCATTTTAATCAAACATGATAAATTGATACCCTGATTTATGGTAAATAAAATTATTGTATTTTGATGATTAAAAACTTGGATTTCAGTGTAAAACGTTGGCATATAAAAGGATTTTATTTTCTGCTAGAAACGGGGAAAAAATCTACTCACAAAGTGGCATAGTGATATGGATAGAAGAATTATGACTAAATTTAAAATATCTGCCTTTGGTCACAATATGACTGTCACAATAGCCAAATCAAAAAGGTAAGTCCCCCATATCCGCTGGTATTATGTTCCTAGATCTACCGCCATTATGTGAAGCTGCGAATAATACCGAACTGTTATATAATGATATATTTATGTAACATACATAAATATGGTAGAGTTTAGTTGCTAAATTATTCACAGTAAGACATTATCAATACTAAATAAAGTACATAATAACGTGTACTGTACACTACAGTGTACTTAATATTCTTCATTATTCTTGTTGAGACAATCACATTATACAAATAAATATAAATTGACAATGTCGAAGAAGATTCCCATGAAATAATGGAAAATTTAGTGAAGTAAATTTGTTATTACTAACTACAGTATTACAGTCAACTCTCGATAGCTCGGACCTCAATATCTCGAATTTTGGATAATTATGACAAAATTTTTCCGAAAGTAAAAATGTATATAGTAACAAGCCAGTTGCATGCTGGCAGGTTAAACATGTTGTAGAAGTAGTGTAATGCAGGGCGCTGGCGGAGATCTTGCAACGCAGCGCCACTACCCCCTCCCATCTCGCCCCCGCATACAGTACAATATATATATATATAGTTTGCAAGTACTAGGCCTATTGTAATCTCAACCTTTCCCAAACCAGTAACTAGTTGTGTTGTTTGTGTATTGTTTACCCTGTCACATTAAAGTATAATATTAGTTTAGACAAAGTATTAGTTTTCATTCCTTAGACAAAACTTTATATTTCCCCTCTATAAGATGGACTTTTCGTAACTTGGACAGACACCGCCCCTAAAGTATGAGTTATCGAGAGTTGACTGTTAATATATTTTAGCCATTTATGAAGGAGTCAAAGTCAGAGTCGGACAGTAGTAAAACAGAGGAGTCGAATTCTTGGTGTACCAACCCTACAGCTCTGTGTTTAAGTATAAGATGAACCGATGAAGTCGAGACTTACAGTAGCTAGAGTACTCTCTGGTAAAGATTCAGGGAGGGCGTCTGCAGGCTGAGGCTTGCTACTCTGAAGGCCTCGGATTATCTGGTCTCTCTCGTCTAACTGATATTTTAGCTGCGTCACCATTTCTTCAATCCCCTTCTTGTTCTCTGTCATTTCTTTGCCTCGTTGTTCAAATTTCACTCTAGAATATAAAAACAATATGCACTCTTCTGAACAACATATTCAATTTTTTAATAAGTAGAGATATACCATATAATATTTTGAGAAATCAATAATAATAATAATAATAATAATAATAATTTTTAAGTAGATTTTAATTATGTCTTACTGAATTTTTTAAATGTTAATAACAGTAGTTAGGATTTACACTAAATGTTTGATTAATTTCTCAAAATATAATATAATATAAGCTCTGTTCACCCTGAAAGGTAGTCCATGACCCTACCTTATAAGCTGTATCATAGTGGAATAATTAAAGGTAAGCTTGCTACCTTACAGGTTAGACAAAGTGTATAATATAATATCCGGTTATTATAGGGATGAACCATTTTGACAGTTATAAAAGTTACAAAAACAATTTAGGTACATGATCAAGTGGTCATTTTTGATATATATTATGAAATTTTACTAAAAAATAAAGTAAAATAAATGGTACAGGAGAAAAAGGTGGCGGGTCCAATTTAAACTCAAATTTAGTTAGTACTGCCATCTGTTAGACAATCACGAGACCTTTCTAATATACTTTAGATCGTGGTCAAAAGAAGTCTCTGTCATATTAAAATTAATTAAAATAAATAAATATTTGCTGGGTTTATTATGGGGTTTAAGTTATAAAAGTTGTTGGTCCTGGAAAACCTGTATCATGTGACATTCCCCCTTTTTTCCCCTGTACCTTTCAAATGTTATCAATCTTGAATGCAAAAAAAAAAAGTTTGATTTTCTACTAAAGGTTACTTTATACTAAAATGCTTCCAAGGCTATCGCGTTTGTAGGTATTTCGGATAAGTAAATATAAGAGCAGATAGCTTAGCGTAGTGTGACAACTAACCATTAAAAAAAATAGAGATGGGGTGCTTGAATCTTATTATATACTAGAGATTCAACATTCGTAAAATCTCAAAAAAGTATCTCGAATACAATTATGAAAAACTTGAGTAGATATATCAATTTCAAGCAATTTGGTAAATGAAATTAAATAGATTTGTGTAGTTGGTAGGGAGTAACAAAATCACAAAAAAAAAGGACAAAATTGTATTAATATAATTATTTATTTAGCACCGCATCTTACTACTCATTCGGGTTATATGCTTCAGTACTAATTTACACTAATGGGTTAGGAATTGGGGGAGTTGAATTTAGAGAAAATGAACCCACATTTGCGTGGAGTTAGAGTGGAAAACCATTTAGGAAAAACCACCCATCGTTCACCCGACCGAGATTCAAATCTCAATCTCCCTGTCCTCAGCAGTCTAGCTCAACACGAAACCAGCGTGTTAGCTAACTACACCACTGATGCAGGTATTAATATAATTAATTGACTAAAAAGTTTTCTCTTTGTTGTTTATGACATAATAGAAATGAAAAAATATTATATTTTGTCAGTAGCACCAAATAGTGGTCAATTTTTTTTAAAAACTCAATTTAATGTATTTTCACTTTAAATAAAAGTGTGACTTTTTAAAGATTCAAGAATTCAAAATTCGAAAGAAAAAAAAGAAAAAAAAAGTAGCCATTAATTTGGATAAATTTAGTCATTTACTATCTCAAATAGATAGTGAAAACATTTCAAAGGAAAAAGGAAAAGTTTGAAAAACTTCTTACAAACTGACCTGTTTTCTTCGAGCTTCTTTCTTAACAAGTTAAGGTTTCCATGCTGTGACTTATTGGTTTTTTTGCTTGACGCCGGCATTTGTTGGCCTGGTTCTGTTTCTTTCTCAACTAATTCTTCCCTTCCTGTGTCATTGGCCACCATTTCTTGTTGCGCATTCTCTGCGACCATAATTGGAGTTTGAGTCTTTGGTGTGTCGGTATTCAAACTACGTTTTGACGCTTTTGAACGACTCTTAATTTGTGATAGCTTCGTTGCGTATTCCTATAAGGATTAAATAATTACTTTAAAAACAAATTTATTAGCGCTAAACTGGAAAAAAATAAAAATTCTTCCCAATCATATGTGAGAAAGATACTCTTGATATACAGTTCAATTTTCACAGGAAAGGCCTTTTAGGAAATACAAACAAATTTCTTGCTTCGAACATTTATAACATTTAATTATTTTATTATTTAAGAATCAAATAACCGAAGTTATTATTTATGCTTTTAGTGAGGAACTCCATCTAGATATTATATTCTGAAGATTGAAAAATGACACCTGGACAAGAGAATCGAACCCGGGACCTTTGGCTCAGTACACCAATGATCTAACCACTAAGCTATCCAGGAATCGTCCCGTGCCCAGGGTCATTCTTCACTCATATTTTAAGGCAGAGTCTATGATGGACATAAGGAAATCGTCGGCTACAAATGTGTAACTTTATTAAAATCACGAGCTATCAGATAATGCAGCCATCTTCGACTCGGAAGTTGACTTAATGCTGCCACTTGTACAATTATTATAATTGTAAGGGATCACATATTTAAGAATCAAATAGCCGAAGCTATTATTTATGTTTTTTAATGAGAATTCCTTAAATATAATAAATATAATAAATAGATTACTGTACTGTACCTGAACTTGTTTGACCTTGGCGGCCTGCTGTTGATCTTTTAAGGCGACCAGCTCCCTCATCCGAGCAACCTCCAAGTGCTGTTTTTCAAAGTGGGCATCCAAGTCTTTCACCTCTGTATTGTTAGCGGGAGGTGTACCCCCTTCCCCGCCTTCTGAACTCCCTCCACCCCACATCCTTCAACAAAATACCACATACAACAATGATGTCGAACATTTCTAAAACAAGCCTGCGGTAAAATTTCAAATACTGATATCTCGCACTAAAGAAAGTTATAATAGTACATTTTTACAATTTTGTATTTTTGATCAAGACCAAGCACAGAAGGACAGACTCTAATTAATAGATGTGTCATATATTTTGTTAAATTTTGCCAGTCTTTCAATGGGTACATTTATCTACTCAAACAATACAATCTCTCTTTTTTTTACTTTTATAAAGAGAAATATTGTTTTTATTGCGAGCATATTTTGTTTTACATGTTATTTATTATCACTGATCATAATAAAAGTGAATTGTATTTGTCATAGTTTGTTTCAATTGCAAGGATTTTGGTAGTAGAAGCAGTGCTTAACTTCGGATGAAACACGGCGGAACGGCGTTCCAGTACCTCTATTAAGGCAAACATAAAATTAATTCAAACACAATCACATTATGATGAATTGTAAAACATTTTATTCTGTTTTTAGAAGAAAATAATGGCTTAAAAACACGTATTTTGAAGCTTAAATTTTTAGAAAAATTCTGGGAGAGTGGGGGGGGGGGGGGGGGGGTCAGACCTACTGGTAGTGCATTCCATAACCTAGGTACCTAGAATTTTATAAATCAACCACTGAGTAGCAGTATTGTTTTTCATGTGATAATATTGTTTTATTTTATTAAAATGAATGTGATTTGTGATAGTTTGATAATTTGTATGTTTTTGGTTTTCATTTGATCATTAAAAATGTCAAGAATCAAGAAATTAAACCAGAAGAAATATTCCCGCGATTACTGTCAAAAGCAGTGCTGTAACTAGGCCTGGGCAGTGCCCTGGGGTCCTCGGTAATTTGAGCTTGAGGGGGGCCCCTGACCATTGAAGATCCAGAAAGTTAATTTATTTTAGTCATCACAGTTCGAGAGCCATTTTCAAGGCATGAAGACTAGAGTAGAGACATACAGATTCTTAGAGCCACAATTTTTGTCAAAGTCCAACAAAACAGAAATTCGAAGAAAGGAGAAGATTTTTGTGAAAAATTTTCTGAAGATATATCTCCATTATTTCCATCTCAAGTGCTTTCCGTTAAAACATCGTTAACAGGAAAGATTAAAAAAATGAAGAATGTGTAACAATTGACTGATTTGCTAATAAAACAACAATGCTTCATTAACTTCAAGCTATCCTGATGTATGCACAGCATGTTTAATGTATCTTAACAGTTCCAGTGACTGTAGCCAAGGCGGAACGATCATTCTCGAAATTGAAAGTGATCAAAAACTATCTGCGTAACTCAATGAGACAGGAGTGACTAAGTGGTTTGGGTTTGCTGTCCATTGAAAATGAAAGAGCCCAAAAAATAGATTTTAGATGATTTTGCATTAGTAAAAACAAGGAAGAAAAGGCTAAAATTTTAGTCACCTGAAGAATTTATTAGAATACCTACTGTAAATAAAGTGTTTTTTTTAAATTTTCTTGAGTTTATTGCATTACAATATTCCTATACCTATAATATAAAACAGGTACTCAAATTTACTATAATTCATGCAGCCATGCTATGTTTATTTCATGCCCTGAGAAAAATATGTCATTAAATTAACTACCGTGCAGTATCCATAACGTTATTTAGGCTAGAACATCTGTGATCGTAAATTTAAATCGCACTAGTTTAGAGCGATAACATATTTAACAATCCAGATCATAAACCTTATGATCTAGATCGGCAGTTTTACGATCTATATAATAAAAGCAACGATCTATGTCTAATTAATGATCTAGATTGTACAATCCTGATCGTAGATTTAATTATACATTTTCCTCAGTAGGAAACTAATGTTTAAGGTACTGCTGAGTGCTACCCCTTATGAATTTTTTTTTTATAAGTGACGACAATTTCATGATCTGCCCCGGTGCCCCAGAGGACTATGTTACGGCAATGGTCAAAAGACGCCAGAACGAAGAGTAGGCAAGTATAAAGGAAGATTTGTGAAAAGGAACTAGAAGAAGAAGATCCTGGTGATTATGAGTATGGTCTAGGAATTCATTAAAAAAGTAATCATTGCATAAATACATTCATTTCTTGTGATAACAATAATTTATTTTGTACTTAAGCTATATTCAAAATGGATTTCCTCCTTGGCCCCCTCAATTTTTTTTTTCAAGTTTGGGTACCGATTTCTCAGTCATTACTGTACATATAAGATATTGTATTGATCCCCTCCCCCCCATGTTTTCTCTTATGTTTTATATGTATTGTATAGTTCTTAGATTTTGAATAAGGAACAAGAAAATAATTTTTTTACATGAAAAAATGTGGGGAAAAAAAATACCTTTTTAAGAAAATTCATAAAAAAAAAATATATATAAATTGGAAGCCTATATGGTAGGCTACCATGTAAAATGTATTTAATTATTGTGTTGTTTATCAAATTTATGTGATGAATAGTCAATGATGAAAATGTACCTAAACATAGGCTGTATCCGAATAGTCTACTTCACGCGCTGTCGACCCTTGACGTTCACTCGATAGTTGAATTGGTGATCAAGTGTAGAACCGTCGGAATAGTTACGAAGTGAGCCGATGCACCCCTCACTAGCCCTTGAGACCAAGGGTGACAGCAAGTTACCCTTGACACGCCGTCGATGCGGAGTTTGATTGGCAACTGTTTAATTTTTCGTCTGCTAGAGTAATGTGATCTGTGAGGTGTGATTTGTTATCTGTGATAAAGTATTTTAACTATACCGGTACTACTTTTGCTGTAGTGTTTTGGTGTTCGAAATGTCTAGTGAAAAGAAGTGGGAATGGATATTAAAACGTTGTATTCGTTTTCATTCCCTGCTGATAGATGGCGTTTAAAATAGTTTCTAAGATCACTGGTAGGAAGCAGCACTGCAAACTCAAGGGCGCGTAAAGGGTAGTTTGCCGTTCGCAAAGTCTGTTGCAGTCTTCGATCTCAAGTGCGTGTAAAGTGTAAATTTATCAAGTCTGCATCAAGTCAAGTGTACATGACTATTCGGATAGAGCCTATAGTAATTTTAACACGGGTGAGATGGGGAGTACCCCACCCCCTTTTAAGAGGGTTTGCCCACTATAGGTTAGTTCTGTCAGCCTAGAACCTTTATCGGTGTTCAAGAAAGTATAGACAACAAATTTAACTAATAACCATTAATTTAAGGATGAAACCATACTTACCTCGTTTTATATCAGGTGAAGAAATAAGATACAAACATAAACACTGTCGAACATAGAAACAAATCATACCAAAAAACGGAAACTGTATATATTTTTCTTTTTATGTTATTTTGTCTTGGAGAGGCTAGTTTGAATAAATCGTTATAATTACACTGTCGAATCGTAAACAACAATACATCGTTCGAAGTTGATTAAAATGTGTTGAAGTACAGTTCCTGTATTACAATCATTTCAATCGTTCATATTTTGTATTCAATTTATACAAACAAATGTACAAAATATGTTCGTCAGAATTTCGACATCCACTTATCGTGGTATAACCTCAAGGTACGGCAACGGAATGCGAACCGGAAAATGTTGTCAAACTACTTTCTATTGTTTTTGTCAATATAAGCATGCGCATTGGATAACTAAAATTTGTAAACAGCTGATCGAACTAAATTAATTATTAGTGGTATTTATTTTTCCTATGTTGGCTTAAAGCGTATAGTGTATTGTCACTATTGTGAATGTGGAAGAATTCAGCTTTCTGATCACAAAATATTCTATCCCTTATCTCTAACGTATTTAATTAATAATATTGTATGAAATATTAATTCATCTTTGTACTTATAACTGATTTACCAAGTCTTACATCAAAATGGAGCAGAAACTTGAAAGGGTAATTGATTGTGTTTCAACATAACACCCAACAGCTTAAACTCAAAATTATGTATAGGCCCCTACCTGTTTAGATGATATCGTGACTTTTAAGGATGTGATAGTTTTAATTTGTTTGGTACTTTCATTTTTATTTCATCCCTAAATGATATCAACGAAAGACTAAACTTAAACGGTTTTCTTTATTCTTGTCCGACATGAGTTGCCCCACAAAAAATGGATTTGGTCATTAAATGTTTATCAACATTCTAAGCTTAACTTAATATTTATTATTATTTATATGGAGTTTTCTTAGCATTATAATTTAAAAATACATTTGGAAATTGAGTTTGTAAGACGTCTTATATTTTCATCAGTAGCTACATCAGTTGCATATATATTTTTGTTATTTTATTAGCAAGCTCAATTCTTTTGTAACATATTTCTTAAAAACTTCTTAAACACCTTCTCATGGATTTACAAGAAGCAAATTCTCGCACATATTGATGACACTATCAAATACAATGAATCAGGAACTCTAAAAGCGTTGTTTTATTTAAAGGAGTAAAAGGAATGGGAAGCAATCCTTAATAATATGGATATCCGCCTCTGTGGTATAGTGATCAGAATGCCTGGCTACAGATACAAAGGTACCGGGTTCGATACCTGGCGCTTCTAGATTTTCTGTGGATCTGGAACAGGGTCATCTCGACCTCATAAGGACAAATGAGGAGCTACTTGAATAAAAAGGTAGCAGCTTAGGTCTAGAAAGCTGAGGATAAAGACTGGAGGGTTTGTTATGCTGACTGGGACATGACACCCTCTCACTGCAGAAGTTAGCACTATCTTCACCGCCAGACTGTGACATCTCGATTGGTATGGTTCGATTACGATTGACGCTATAAAGTTTTTGTTTTTAAATACGCTTTATAGTATAAGATGATGTAATCTTTCAAGACGAATCTAAATAAGGCCTCTTGTTCTTTGAAATATTTTAAAACATGTTTTATTACTTGTCTACAGGGGCTTAGATTATTGTACATTAAAAAGCCAGGTACATTTGATACTGGTATAGCTTCTCGACTGCCGGAAGCATACAAGAAGTTTTGGAACGAATGGAGATGTACGACTCCCGCTCCGGTTCATCACATCGAAGAGCCAGGAAAGTGGAAAAGGAACCCAAGATCAGGACGAGTGTAATAAATCATTTAGAAAATGTCCCCAATTTATTTCATTGTAGTAGTGAATTAAATTTAATAATTAGGATAAGACCCGCATTGGTGGTTGCGTGGTCTAACACTCCATTCTCGTGTTAAGACACGAGTAGCTGGGGATGAGGAACCCAGGGTTTGAATCCCAGCTAGCTGGTTTTTCCTAAATGGTTTTCCACTATCCCTCCGGTAATATTTGGGTACATTTGAATCTAAATTCTACAGTCCAATTTTCTAAGGGCTTTATAGAAAATACAATATTTTTTTGGTGGCCAATATTGACAACATTTTACTATACCATAGGCCTACATAATTTCTTGAACTCGGTCGGTGAACTGGGGGTGGTTTTCCTAAATGTTTTCCACTCTCCTCCACGCAAATGCGGGTTCACTTCCTCTAAATTTAACCCTCCCAATTCCTAATCCATTAGCGTAATTAGTACTTAAGCGTATAACCGAACGGGTTAAGACGCGGTGCTAAATATTATTATTATTATTATTTTCTTGAAAATGTTTCACTATTTTTACACATAATTTGAACATTTATTTTGTTAAATATATTTCTTAAGATAGATAATTTAAAAAAAAAAATTTTAGAAAACCAATTTGTTTGTAAGAATCCCAATATGGATAAATAACAAGATAAATGGTCAAGAAATATCTAATATCATAGAGGCTGCTTATTTAATTTTTTCTGTCAATCATGAATTGATTCACATTGTTTATTAAATCTATTTTTCTAGGGGTGGCACTCTATAACTACTTGAATTCTTAAGGATATTTGGGATTCGAGGATTCATAAAAAATAAAAATAGGATTTCTATTAAAAATTTTAATTGGAATTTGTTTTAGAGCTCTGTACTTATTTCAATTATTTGTGATTCAGCCCTAAAATAAATGTATGAAATAACTATAGTTAGGTCAGCTCCACTATTTTACGAATTTGAATCCCCAATTTACCTTTGAATCTCAAATCTTGGAAAAAATAACATGAACATAAGTGGAAATACAGTAGAATGATAGAAAATACAAATATTAACTAAATGTTAACATTCCTGCTTATGATCCATTCATAATAACATTTTCATACATTTAGTTAAGTGATCAATTACTGGTCTGGGGTCTATTTGTTGAGTTTGTTTTATATCAATATGAAGTATTAGAGCAGTAAAACAAATCCCAATTTAAAAATAAAAAAATTATAAGGATTTGAGTCTCAAATCTGATATTTTCTCAAATTCTCTAATCTTGAATATCTTTAAGGATTCAAGGGATTTGAGGTTTCGAGGATTTGAAGTTCTCATCCTTAATGTTTTCTTTATGAAGAGAAAGTATATGGACAAACAATTTTAAAAAAACATCGGAGTAATAACCTTATGTGCAGGATTCCAGTCCAGAATGTTCCTATACCGGTCATGTACCCTCCGGAGCACAACAAAGGTCTCTGGGGGGGAGAAGGGGTAATCAAAGGTTTCCAGAAACGAGATCCGCAACAACGGCGCGTCCCCCACTTCTGGATACCTGTCCTCAAGCGCTCGGTTGTTTACAGCGAGGTGCTTGACAAGCACATTTCTACGGTCGTCACCGACAGGACAATAAACCTCATACATGAACATTATGGTTTTGATCATTATCTGTTGAAGGTTAATATTACACTTAACTAATAGAAACAAAATAGCTAGAATTATAGATGCAGGTACAGTTCGATTCAGATAGGAAGACACATCTTTTTACAGTAAATAAATTTACTAAAACAATGTTCACATTAGGGGTGGGCGAAGCTTTGAAACAAACATCAGCTTCTAAATAAATTCCAGCTTTGAAGTGTCTTCAATAAAAATATTGACAGCTAAAATACTCCCATTTATGTTCACATTTAGCCATTCTGAGCTGTTTTGACCATTACAAATTAATATTCATACGGAAAGAAACATCTAAAGTATTGAAGTGAATGTTATGATAATAACTTGATTTTTCAGATTAACACGAAATATTAATAATCAAATTGTGGATTATTAATTTCATTAATTGATTAAAAAAACTAATTTTGATTTTTTTTTTTGTTCAGACTCTAGCTTGTGATTTAAAATCTACTCTTGCGCTTAGACTAAAGCGTAAAATTCTACTGTCATTACACAACAAGGATTTGTACCCCGATGATCCTACGAAAAGAGAAGAAGTTTACAACAAGTACAAGAAATATTTGGAGCCTGTGAGTATTGTCATTAACATTCTTCATTTGATAGTCAGAATACAATATCAAAAGCATCTAAAACAAATTGAACTTTTCTCATAGTTTTTTTTTTTTGTGTGCACAATGTTACTATTCATCTGGGCTCTCTCTCTAATTGGTTGGGGATAAAGGAGGTTGAATTTAGAGGAAGTTTATACGCATTTGTATGGTGAGCGTGGGAAACCAATTAGGAAAAACCATCCTCAATAGACCCGACCGAGATCGATCCATCATCTCTCCGTCATTGGCGGTTTAGTCTTTTGCAAGAGTCGACGCCTTAGACGATACCGCCACCGAAGCGGGTAATTTAGAGTGAATGTAGCCACATTTGTGAAGAGGGTTTTTATCATCATACTAAAGACATGCATAGATAAAGGACATGGATCATTTTAGATCTAGATTCACTCTCCATTTGTTTGACTTGATACATTTTATACGATTCCTTTTCACTTTATGTAAAATACAGTATGTATTGTCATCAACTCTGTATGCTTGATGATATAATTTATGTTATCGCCTTCCACTCGGTATACCTGATGGTGTCGACCTCGGTGGTCTTGGGGTGCAGTGCTTGCGTTAGGATTCTCTTCACTCATACTATACTGTCCTTGAAACAAAGCGATACTGTTTGTCCCTCTACAATTGTAGCATCCTCATCAATTAGCTTAACTTCTAACTGACAACTCTGCCAACATCATATATTGTCCGGACATTTTTCAAGATGAGCACTCTCATTTACACCCATTTTTTCGACAGTATACAAAGGAAGATTTGGAGTGGTACGGATTGACGATGATCGAAGCGATCAAGAAACAGACAGACCTGGAGGAGATTCTGAACAAGCCAAAACCTCTCAAACATTTGTACAGGAAGCAGCTGCTGGAAAAGTTGATGGAGGCCGGTATCCAGGAGGCCCAGGCTATCGATCAGGAGGAGTATGTATTGATTTTTTAGGATTACCGTTTTTTTCCAAAGGGTTTTAGCACCCAATCGGGTTGTACGCAGGGCTGTGGAGTCGGTACACCAAGCCTTCCACTCAAGACTCCTCTGAGTCCTAGACAATGTTCAGGATTGTGTCAATTATATTAGTTTCACTTCAGTGCTGGCAAATCCTAGAATATATATTTTACTTTATCATTGAGTCAGAAAAAAAAGTGTACCCTAATTGAAGATTGAATCTTGTATTATCTGCTATTGAGATTAAGATTCAAATATTACACCACTATCTTATGGGATTGCACGAATTTTCAACCTCTCCCTAAATACCAAAAATAGGTGGCTAAATAATTTTAAAATAAAGGAATTTGATAAAACTGAAGAAAAAGGAAAAATAAACTACTAAGAGTAAATTTGATGAAGAAAGCCCACCAAGGGACAGAGGGAAAATGTGGGAAGAATCCAATGCACAAAGGTGACATCTTCTTCCTTTATTCTGTCTTCTATAGTAGAAATAGTCACACATACATTTTAACACAAATAGAATAATATTTAGGCAACAGTTCTGAAGTATTATATTTGTGTTAAAATGTGTGTGTGACTACTTCTATTTGTGTTGAAATGTGTGCGAGACTATTTTTACTATAGAAGACAGAAGAAAGGAAGAAGATGTCACCTTTGTGCATTGGATTCTTCCCACATTTTTCCTCTTTCCCTAAGTGGGCTTTCTTCATCAAATTTACTCTTAGTAGTTTATTTTTCCTTTTTCTTTAGTTTTATCCTTTGTTATAAATTTTTAATTAAAACTACTATAGTTGTATTACTCTTTTCAATATACAAATTATAAGTACCAAGATAATTAAAACAAAAGATTGAAATTAATCTGATTACTGATTACAAATATTATCATCATTATTATTAATTTATTTGTGATTTCAGGAAAACATCTTGGATGACAAAGATGAATCCATTTAGTTCAAAATCTCAAGAACCATCAAAACCAAGTTCATGAAAATAAATCGAGTAAAAACAACTCTTTAGCTATTGTAATTAATTTAACTTGATCAACTTTTTAGAGTTTCTTTTTTTAAATAAATATGCATTGTTTTATGTGTTGTAAATTTATTCATTACCTAAAAGCTAGGAAAAAAAAAACCAATTATTATAAACCGATGGGAACAACATTTTTATATCAGGACAGGAACAGGATCTAAAATGACTCTTTAAAATAATTTTAAATAAAAAATGTATATTAATTTTTAAACTAATATGATATTTGTTAAAGCTTTGAAATTATTAAAATGAATATAAATAATAACATAATATAGGTAGGGGGGTGTGCGGAGCATTTTTTATCGAATTAAATAGCTTATTATAATATATTTTTAATGGAAATTATTTTTATTAGTTAATCTTTTTTGAAAATTGTGTTTTGTATTTAACAATTTAGGAAGCGTACAAAAATTAAAATCATTTCCAAACCCCTTAAATTTAACACCTCTGTGATCTCTTTATTTGGTTCTCAAATAGACTCGGTGGTGACCTGGTGGTCTAGGGGTAAGGTGTCAGACTTCTGTGCTGGGGGTACGGGGTTTAATCCTCGGTCCCGGCACAGATTTATCTGATTGCCAAACCTTCCTTCACCTCTGACAAGACGTGTATTAATTACAACTTGTGAATGTGAGGAATGCCAGGCCTCCACCGTGGTTCGGATTCCACGTTAAACTGTAGGTCCTCCATTTCATCTCACAATCACCCTACCATTACACATTAGCGTAAGTGCGTATAACCCGAACGGGTAGTAAGACGCGGTGCTAATAATAATAAATAGACTCGCATAAATAGTTGACCTTGGCAAGCCACTTCCTCCCGCTCTCCCCTCATTACGGTAGAGTATAATATTATCTCTGTCCTTCTCTAAATCTTTCAAGTTCTTTTCCTTGCTAAATCTAACAAATAACTGTTGATAGACGTAGTACAGGGCATACTTTGTACCTATTGCCACACATGCAGCAGAAACGTGGACAATGAATGTAAGAAAGACTAGGAAAGTGGAGGCCATGGGCATGAAGTTTGTGAGGAGCATGTTAGCTGTCACGAGGAGAGACAAGATTAGGAATGAAGTTATCCGGGAAAGAGTAGGAGTACAGGGAGTACATGAGATAGTAGAGGAAGCAAGACTGATATGGTATGGGCATGTAATGAGGATGTTGGAGTACATGAGATAGTAGAGGAAGCAATACTGAGATGGTATGAGCATGTAATGAGGATGTTGGAGTATATGAGATAGTAGAGGAAGCAAGACTGAAATGGTATGGACACGTAATGATGGAAAAAGAGATTATGCCAAAGAAAATGATGGAAATGAAGGGTGCCGGAAAAAGATCGTAAGGTAGGTCAAGAAAGAGATGGGAGGAGTAGATAACAGAAAGTGTGTGAGTGAGAAAAGAAGAATGGAAGTGATTAAATGAGAAATAATGGTGAAAGGATAGAGGAAGACACAGACATTTTACTAAATTGACCTAGCCACGGGATAAGGTATGTATTTTGATTACTATTTTTTTTTAACAACCAGGGCAGTAAAAATTTTAAGTTATCAATGACGTGTACTATATAATCGATGAAAACAGGATGATATTGAATTTTCAGAAAATTGAGTCAATGATTCACCTAAAAGGAGGTTTGTGGAACAAATAAACCCCTGATATGTGATAAATAAAATGATTGGATTTTGGTACTAAAAGTCGGTAAGTAAAACTGATTTTCAGATAAAAATGGTTAAAAAAAATTACTCAAACTTAAGTGATGGCAACATTTTAAATATTTGCCTTTGATCACAATTTGACTAATGTAATATCCAGATCAAACATATAGTTTACTTCTTATTTACTAACTGTCTTTGATGGAGGGATTTTTTTTTTTTTTTGTGGATTGGAAACATTAATTTGCCATAGGAATATTAAGAATTAAAGTTATTATAGTACTGTTGATACGATTTTTTCTGGCAATTTAGGCAAATAACAATATCGTCTGCTATTAAATATAAATGTGTATATAGTTTGGATAACGTTAATTCTAATTAAAACATACATAACTAACCATTATTCGCATATAAAATGCCAAGTAAACAATTTTGCAAAAAAAAAAAAAAGTTCTATTTTGTGTGTGTATAACACATTCGAAAATGCTACAATAAACATAAAAATAATTATATTGATTTTAATATGCAAGGGAAAAGTTTGTAAAAACACCATCTGGCGATGTTTCGGTGTCCCTCGGGATAAACCAACCTTTATGCTGATGGCTGGAATCGAACCTCAATCACTCAGGTCAGGCAGGCATGCAGACTGTTCACCTAACTCTGGAATCGTAATCAAAAAGGTTATATTTCACAATCACAATCACAATCCCAATCTCAACATGCTAAAATAATTTTATTTCACATTCTGTGCATTGTACGCTGTACAAGACTAGAAATGTCATTACATTTTACATAACACCAAGTCTACAAATATAATTTACAATGGTTACATTATATAAACTGGCAAAATATGACTTAGAAGGCAGAAATGGCAATACCAGGGTGATAATGGTCATCCCAATATTAACAAAATTGGCACATTTCATTTAAGTGGAGAATACAGTTCATTTTCATTGAGAGAAACACCTAGAAAAGATGAAAAAAATAGATTTATTTTTTTTGCAATCAAGATTGATAACATTTTCCTATATTATAATGTTAATTTATAGGTATTGGTAATATATATCAAAAGAGACGGCTGCAGATCACATGACTTAACGTAAGAATATGTGAAAGTGGAGCTTGTAGCTCTTTCTGGCCGTCAGATAAAGCTCTTCTTATGAAAATTGGACTGTATAAGTAAAAGGTATTATTCTTTAGTCTACCTTTAAAAAAAAAAAAAAAATCATAACGTTTTAAAAAACACCAATGGCACAGTATTAATGACTAATAAAATTTACAAGACCATGAAAATAGCAAATTTAAAATAATCATACTAGGGAGTGTGCAAAGCATCAACAATTTCGACTTGGTTCTTGAATATTTGCCCAATTTGTCTGACACCTTAGCCGAGTTGATAGCGCGTCTGCCTACTAAACCAAGTTTCGGATTCGATGAAAAGAAAAGTGTGTTTTTCTATCTAATTCTAACCTAACTATCATTTTAGGTTGACTTACTTCACTATCAATTACTTTACATTATTGTACAGTGTTTCTACACTGAATAATTAAGTAGCAACTCTGGTCTAGAAAAGTGAGATTAACGGACAGAGGGTTAGTTGTGATGACCACATTACACCCTCTATCCGCAAATCTTTGGCGATATCATTGCCAACGGCGGAAACCGCTCAGTCGGTATAGCTCATGCAATTGAGAATTACTTTGCACACCCTTGGATCCTGGGGGAAAGATTACATTTTAAAATTATATCCAAACAACTTTATCAAATACAGAATTCAAATGGTTCAAAATATTTTTTATTTGTACTAACAATCTGTCATATCTCGGCAGCAAATAAAATATGTACCCAATATAAAGACTGCACTCTTAAAATCATAGCACATTTATAGCTTAGCCACACTAATTGACACCTCACTAAATTAAATTTAAGACTGAGACGTATTTTAAATACTTAACACAAACATTCTAAAAGAAAACAACCCCAAGTTATTTAAAACTAAATGATTAAGTAGAGTTGAAATAAGATCTGTCTTTTAACCACTCTTTGAGAAATAAAATACTACAAAGAATTACAAATTCGACTTGACATATAAACACAAAGTTTAACAATTAAATTAGACAGGGGTTAAATCCTATTTTATCAAAACTTATCTGAATCTTGAATCGAAATCTTAAATTTTCTTTTGAATCCTCAAATCTAAAAAAAAAATTATTATAATTTCAATTTAAAAGAGAAAATATTTAAAATTGAATTTAAAAAAAAAAGTTGTTTTATGACTTGGTGCCACTGACAAATGCCATATTGTTTATCGGGTAAATTATGTCATAAGAAACAAAGAGAACCTTTTTTAAAAAATACAATTTGGTCCTTTTTTGTGATTTTGTTTATTATTCTAACTACACAAGTTAAGATAATTCCTTTAATCAACTGCTTAGAATTTGTTTATCTAGCCAAGGCCCTCATAATTTTATTTGAGACACTTTCTGAGATTTTTATGAATCTCGAATCTCTCAAATATAATAGCGCCCCATTTCTAATTATTAATCCATCAAGTCATTCAATAATCTAACAATTTAGTGCCAACGCATTACCTATTAGCAGCATATCCTAATTTAATTCCAGATGAAACAAAACCACTAAACCCACTACTTATTTTTTGTCCCCACGTATCATTACATGTTCTGGTTATACGCATATGTACTAATGTGTTGGGAATGAGAAAGATTAACTTTAGATTAAGTCTGATCATATTTTTTTGAATATACTCATATCTCAAAAGAGAAAAGAGATTTTCTTAAAGAGATAATTTATTTCCTCATCTGATTGACGAGAGAAAATACAGAACGAATAAGTCGACTTTAAAAAAACACATAATAAGTGTAAATTGAGACCTCATCACATTTTTCTGTTAAATATACACTCTCACACTCGGACTCAACCCTCGAGTGGGTGCGCTAGTGTATAACGTTATAAAGTAACCCAATTTTCATTGTTGGTGTTATTTTTTTAAAAAAGGAGGTGGGGTTCAACCCCTGACCTGGCATAAACAGGATAAAGGGAAGTAGTGATGATGATGATGATGATAATAATAATAAACAAGTTGTATGGTTTATAAGCTTACAAAACAAAATGAATTTTACTTTTCAAAAATGCTTGATATAATTTGATAATAATTAATTTTATCGTTACTTTACATGTCCATTAAAAAAATATATATTTTTTTTACCAAAAAAAACAAACAAAATGAATAGTATTTAAACCTCTTCATACCATTTTAACTTCTTAAAATACTCTTATGTGTAAAAATAAAGTTATTCTAATACATTATTTAATTGAATTTGAAGATTTTTTTGTTTATTTGTCAAGTTTTATTTCCTCTTTATTACTTATATAGTAACTAGCCCCATTAGACTCTAAAAATCTTACAATATAATTTTGTAATATGTCATTAAAAATATTAGAGTTGTAGAAAATGAAGCACTAAAAGTTAAAAAAAAAAAAAAAAAACACTTAACACACATTTACAAACATTTCAATATTTTGATGCCTTTTAAATACAGGATTATTCAAATTAAAAAAATGGTGCAAAACCGAAGGCCTGTAGTGTTAGTGGTGTCAAAGGTAACCGAGCAGTAACGGACTGAAAGGAAGGACGACATCAAATTCTTGCCTGGGCATTGTAATTGCCGCCACCACCGCTAGTGGCACTTAGTATATTGCGGTGGAGTTGATATCCGAGGATATGCTGGGAAGCGTCTGGGTCGAACTCGACTACCGTCAAGACGTCTGTCGTGTAACCAACAGCACCCACATCGAACAACTTTTGAAACTTGAAGAGTTCTTATGTCTTTTCATGCCATGACCGTTGTTATATGTCAGTTCATTTAAGAATAAAGCCGTTTCACTTTTGCACCATTACTTTTGAATAATCCTGTAGCATTAAAATATTGAAGAGCTTATAAATTTGTGTTAGTGATTTTTACCTTTATATTTCATTATCTACAACACTAATGGTATTTATTTAATGACATGTTATAACATGCTTAATGCCTAAATACAATTTTTTAAGTCATTTATCTTCCTTATTATATAGCTTTAAAACTAAATAGATAAAAATATATTATTTTTTTAAACATTTCAATATCTCTCGAGCAGATCATTAGCACAGCCTTAAAGAGACCAATAAGTGTCCCAAAGAATTACGTTAGGGGTAGTCTTGGCCTTAAAAAAGGTTTTTAAAAAAAGAGGTGGAGAAAAAAGATGAGTGAATTTGGTGAACATTTGATTAAAATATGCGAACTACAAAACCTTTACTATAGAACTTTTTACAGCACCCCGATTTATAATGAGCCATAGCTTGTGAGCTCATAAATTTAGGTAAAAATATTGTTTTAATTTTCTTATAACTATATATAGTATTAATATATTTATGGATAGTTTTTAAAAAATATATATTATTTATTCAGAATGATAAAAAAAATCTTTTAGAGTAAATATAAACCTACAGTAATCAATTTTCAAAATAATTGTATTATATGTTGCAACGTGCTGTTTTGTGATACAATGACGTCAAGAATAATTTATTTTAATACAATAGGAAGCTTATATGTTTAACTTTGACAAGGTGAACTAATGTTGCCTGAAAATGTCGAAGAATTTACATTTATACATGATAACTCATAGGACTAGGGCCAAAAAATAATCTAATTTTTTTATATATAATGTTTAACTCTTTTTATTCAACATTATAATTTTAGCATATTTAACTAGGATATGATTCGATTCGATAATTATTATTCTAAATTCACAAATCATATTTGCTTCAATTCGAGATTTGATCAAAAAAAAAATGCTTTGCAGATGTCTATAGATCACAAATAACAATTTTAAAAAAAATACTTTTTTTAACCTTTATCAATTGTATAAAAAGTTCATTCGCAAAAAGGTTGGTTGTTATATAATTTTATATATGTTGCAGGGGTATGTTGATGCAATGAAAATGATAGTCGAACTTGCATTTTAACTGTTTACTATAAATTCATTAATTGAAAAGTAAGTAAAAATAGATGGTCAAGGCTGTAGAGATATTTCCGCCAGTTAAATTTAGCGATTAAATTAAGAAACTATTATTCCTCAAATCGAACTGTATGTTTACCGCAATGTTATTTACATAAACTATTGCATAATAAACATAAATCTCATTTAAAAATAAGTAAATTGATTTGAAAAGTTAAAATTTTCGCATACAAATACCTTTATAGTTTTATTTTGTAAAGTTAAAAATAATTAGGAACTAAGAATGATTACTTTGAACTCGAAACAAATTTTTGTGCTTTAAAATGGGATTTTTTATATGTTTTATGAACACATGGTTTGTGAACAGAAGGTGTCCTTAATCATTGGCATCCACATGGGTATACCTATAGAAATGAATATGTTTAAGAGTAAAACTTGAAAACCTAGTCCTGCTAGTATCAACAAATAATTGACTATAATATTAAAGAACACCAAGTTTAACTGACGGTACAGTCAATCTCGCCATCTTCTGGTAAACCCCCGAGCATGAAAGCTACAGCACGTACGAGGTAAGTCATAGTCCCGTAGCTTCCGCTCGGAGCGCTATCGTAAAAGTGCTGACAGACATAAGCTGCTCCGCCGCAAAGAAGACCACCGCTCAGGGACGTTTCTCTGTGGTCTTGCGGTTTCGCGCAGCAGAGTGTGGCGTCGCCATTAACTTTCATCTGAAAAAGTGATGTACGGAAACTTAAAAAATTTCAAGAAAAAAAGGCCAGTTTTTTTTAACATCTGCAGGCTAAAGTAAACCAATCGATAATTTTTCATGTAGCATCTTCCATATATAATATATGTAATGTGATAAAAGAATAAGAGAAATCAGTGAAAGACAGAGGCAAGCAGAAGCTTTTGTTAGAGAATTAGGGTGTGCAAAGCTTCAACTTGGCTTCGAAACAAACATCAGCTTCGACTTCGCTTCGCCAATAAAAATATTGACAGCTAAAATACTTCATTTATGTTCAATTATAACCGTTCTGAGCTGTTTCGTGCATTACAAATTAAAATGTATAAGAAGAAAATTTAAAGAAATTGAATTTCATGTTGTGATAAGAACTCGATTTGTCAGAGTAACGTGAAATATTACAAACAATTGTGCGATAAAACATTTTCCAAGTAATTTCAGTGCTTAAAGTAATATAAATAACCACAATATAATATCTTTTCAAGCATAAAACAACTAAAAGAAATTATTCAAACTTTGATTCGGCTCTGAGAATATTTCATATATTCGATTCAAGTTCGCTTCGAATTGGAAAAAGTGGATTTCGCACACCCCCAGTGAGAAATCTAATCTGGTGAAAGTGTGTGTCGAAGAAGTGTCAAGGAGTGATCTACAGGACGTATTATGTACCAATATTGACAGAGGCAACAGAAACGTGGGTAATGGAGGAGCAGAATGGAAGCAGCTGAATTCAAGTCTGTGAAATGAAATTTCTGAGAAGTACTATAGGAGTGACAAGAATGGCTAGGAAGAGAAATGAAAGGGTGTAAGGACTAGTTATAGAGTCAGTTCAGGAAAGGATAGAGAAGATACAACTAAGGTAGTATGAATATGTAAGAATGGAGGAGAAGATACCAAAGAAGATGTTGGATAATGAAGTTGGGGGGCAGGTCAAGAGGAAGACCAAGGGAGTGTAGAACGAGTGTGAAGGAGAGAGGAGAGGCAGCGAGGAGAAAGGGTTTGATGGAGAGACTTATGTTCCAAAGAGACCTGGCCAGTGGCTGGAAAATGTTTATTATATGTAGTAAATAAAATCTAAGATACGAACCTGATCATCCAAAAAGATTTTGTTTGCCTTGTGCACAAAATGTTCCACGACAATAATGTTCCCCAACGTTCCCCCCACATTGTACTCAGACACCAGAGTAAGGACCATCAAGGCCTCCACGATGAGCTGGCGGTACTCTGGCTGCGGGATGGCATTCAGGGCCGTCTCCACCGCGAGGGCAAACTTCAACTCCCCTGGGGTCATCTGGAAATCAACGTGATAGAATAACGACTCTTCCAGCGAATAAAACTGTTTTAATATTATTGTCAACCGCGATGGTTTTGGGGTAAAATGTTCCGACTCAAGACATGACGGATTTTTCCCCCAAACGATAAAAATCTGTAGCGCATCTTCCTTTGGAGGAGAAGTAAAACCGCCGTCGGTCTCTTGTCGATTGTGGCTTGTAAAAGAACCTTGGAAAGTGTGTGAGAATAGCTTTTCCAGCAAAATTGGTAGACCTTTTCGCTCTCGCTCATGGAAACTCTAATGTGCTGATTTAATCATATGGTTCAAAACATGCACATTAATTAAATAAAATCTAATATTATTATGTAGTAAACCTGTGAAGAGACAATATTTTCATTTGTGACTTAATTATTTTCAGCACCTCTTCTTACTACTGTTTGGATTGTACGCACATGTTCTAATTATACCAATGTGTTGGGGATTAGGAAGTTTGAATTTAGAGGAAGCCTACCCGCATTTGCATGATAGAAAGTGGAAAGTCACTTAGAAAAAACCACCCTCAGTACACATGAACCAAGATCGAACCTCGATCTCCTTACCTTTGGCAGTTTAGTCCATTGCAAGAGTAGCACCTAAGACCATGCGACCACTAAAGCGGGTCTGATTAAAAGTGATTAGGGCGGAAGGACAGGGGAGGATGGAGACACTTTACTAAACTGACGGAAACAGTTCATGATGAGTAGAAGCCGATAAATTGTGTCTTACCTCTTGAGTGAGATTTTGGGGAAGAACTCTTCCTTCTATAGCCAAGCCTTGACACTGTTAAAAGAATAAATATAATAATTAATAAAGAGTAGAGGTGTAATGATGTAGATATCCATGAATCGTAATCAGGTGGATTGGTGCAGTGCATTGGTAATGAATCGTAATCACCTTATCATATCGATTAATCAGTTTTTTCTTTTTTAAATATTTAAACCTTAGTAACACAACAAATGTACTTTATTTTAAATGTTAGAAAGAAAGATTAATTCATACTGTATCATGGTATACAAATAAAAAACAGTTCAAGCTGAATGGGGGATTGGCCGACATGCAAGTCTCGACCATAATTATTACGACCCTTGGTCAGGTCACGGCAGTCAACCAATCTCCTGATAAATGAATGTTAAACAGTTCATGTCGAATAGAGAGGGGCTGATGCCCAAGTCTTGACAATATATACAACCCTTATCGTATAATTCACATTACAAATAGCCATGGCCAAACAGTTGGGACACGTGGGAGGTTCTGACCTTCTCAAGCACCCCCCAGACACGAGGGTAGAAGTCCCGAGGTACCCTGTTGAGGGCCCCGTCAAGCCTCCTTCGACGCAGCCACTGCCCTTGCCTCTCGGGCCCCATCTCGTCCGATGCCATCAGCCGTCTCGATACCTAGCAGGCCGCCAATCTGACTTTTCTACAAACACAGAGCCAAATGGTACTCAGCGTTTCCTAACACGACCTATCATCTCAAGTTGTTTACAATACAAAGCTGGATTCCAATGTTAAAATTTACTGCGAGGTAAAACTTATTCTAATCCCATTATCATTGGTAGGTGGTAGTAAACATACAGGCTGCTAAGAAGATTTTTTTATAGCAGTTTCATTAATTTGACTTATCACATTTATATTCTATTTGTGATTTTGTACGATAGGGATGCACAAGTTCAAAACTTTACTTAGCTCCGAGAAGATAAATATAAATTCAGACTCTTTCAAAAAAACTTCACATCTATGAAGTTCGCCAATGAAATATGAGAGCTAAAGATATTCATTATGTTCAATATTGCCATTCTGTTATTTGTATAGCTAAAATTAATAGTCATGTGGAAAAATTATATAATCAATTACTTTAATTTTTTCATTGTAATATTGATACTTATTTATTAGATAAAATAGATATTCAAGAAATGTCCACTAAATCATTTTCTATACAGTTTTAAGTGCATAAGTTACACAAATAAGCACAATTTTATACTTTTTAAAGAAAAAAAAAAAATTAAAACATTTGAATTTCGATTTAAGTTCGTTTCGAACTGAAAAAGCGGACTTCGCACACCCATATGATTCTGACATATGATAACGAATTTACTTAAAATGGCTTCCAACTGAGAAGTATTTAAGTAATAACCAATTTTTCTTATCGACATTAATTAATCTTCCTATTTTAAAAACTTACTTTGCTTACACGGCTAGACTTGCAGCTTACTATCGAAAAATTACCACGGCCAACTGGAACAAAAAAGTATTTAAATTTATTTTTTTTTTATAGATGTAATTAAAGAGCTTTACCAATAAAAATATTGAGAGCTAAAATATCCAATTTATGGTCAATTAATCCCACAATGAGATGTTGTATAGCTACAAATTAATATTCATCTGGGATAAAAACTAGAGTGATTGATTCATAAGTTTGATATAACTTAATTTATAATATTAAAATTTAATATTATAAACAATTGTGCAAAAAATAGTTATAAGTAATTTTGGTGTATAAAGTTTTGTATGAATAACTACAATATAATGTTTTTTCAATAATAAGCAAATCTAACAAAAAATATTTGAGAATATTTTATATATTCGATTCGAGTTTGCTTTGAATTGAACAAGTGAAGAAATATAAAAATGAGGAAATAGAATCAAATAAACATTTCTCATTTATTTGAGGTATTTAAGTGCACTTTCTGAACTGATGTTACATCAGCACACGACTTATAAACTAGCTTAAATCTAAGTCAAACACAACATCCAAACCGCCGACCATTAATTTATTAATGTGAAAGTGGAAATCCACATTTAACCAATAATAAATTTTTTGTATTGCAGGAAACAAACCTGGGACCCTTAGCTCAGTAGACATAAACACTACTGACTGAGCTAAGGGGTCGGACATTAAAGAAAAAAAAAAAAAAAATTGAGGTTAAAGTTTAAGAATCAGAATAATAAAATGTTAATTTAAATATTTGATGCAACTCACCACTACTTATAGCAAACTTCCTTGCCACTGAGAATATGATGTAGCAAGTTTTTCATTTCAAAAGGCGACAAGTTGAGAAGATGCTCCCGATGCTTCTTCGCCAGAACAAATCAGTGTACGAGACAGTTCAGTTGCCATCACCTTAAAACAAGGCGCCAAAACGTCACATTACAAATGTCAACTCTCCTTGCCTCCCACCTCTTACTACCTGTCCGGGATATCCACCTTCAACTACAATGATAAAATAAGGAAGAGAAAGGTAGAATTTTGAGAAAATATACCCAAATTTGTGCGCAGGGTCAAAGGGAAACGATATAGGAAAAAACACCAGAACTTCTCGTCACCAGCCAACAAAATTAGATTGAGCCTGAGGTTTAGTAACGTGTCCACTGATGCAGGTCACTAAGTATTTATATGAGGATAAGCAACATTATATTAGCTATTTAATGCTACGTGTTTATGTTTTAATCACTCATGTGTATTTTAAATATTAAAAAACTTATATTTTTATAAAATTTTATGTGGATAAGCAAAATACTAAAAACCATAATCAAAATCTAGCAGTTTAAAATTTTTACTCTAATTTTTTTTGTTATTTAAAACTATGTGAACACTGAAATAAAGCTATTTATTTGTGTGTGTGTGTGTGTCTGCCGAAAAGTAACATAAATTGCTGCAGACAAGCAGACCGAAGTCATAATAGCTAGACCATTCGACCACGAAGTGGATCTATATTTAATTAATTTCCTTTTGTAAAATATTTACTCCAAAATAATATTAATAAAATAAGTACGAATGTACCGATGCAGCTATTGATCATACCAGATATAGTCACCTAAACGGGTATTTTGGTTTGAATCCCCGATTAAATATAATCTCTAAGGCAGAACACCTTAGTGCACTCCTCCATGCAGTGATGACTTAAACATAGTTTTTTTTAAAAACCTTAAAAGCCAATGGAATTCATTCAAATGAAGTGTCAAAATTGTGTTTAACATTACACTTTAAGTTTTTTATATCAATAAATATTGATGATTCAGAACCAATTTGATGAGAAGTTAAGTAAAGTTGGTACACCTACCTGGATAATCAACCCAACACGCAGCCGCAACATCTCGTTGAAGAGCATGGGTTCGGTTCTGATGAACATGGCCAAATACACCAACAATTCCTGTATTTAAATAGAAGGTAATTAATCAAAATGAGTTTTTTTTGTCACTGCTCCTCACCCCCTGTACAAGTTATTTCGGGTTATACACAAGAGGATGAGGAGGGTAGAATACAGAGAATGGAACCCGCATTTGTGTGGTGGGAAGGGAAACAATTTAGGAAAATCCACCTTACTAATCGAATCCTAGAATGTCTCAAAACCTGATTAAAAATTCAGAGGCTACATAATGACTTAAAAAAATGTCACTATTATGGTCAGTCATGAGAATTTTAAAAGAATATCTAATTTTTAAACTTGTTTTACCTAATTCCTTTGTGTTAAAAGAAATTTTAAAAATAGGTAAGCGTACTTGTGTGAGCATGGCGGTACTCTCGTCGTCTCCGTAGGCCTGGTGAATCAGCGTGCGCAGTTCCATCTCGGGTAAGGGAGCTGTGATGGTATGTTCATTGGACGGAGGCATGCCGACTGTCACCTGGGTAGGGCAGACAATTGAACGGGGGGAGTGAAACTACCCTTCAAAAAGTTGTAAAATAGAGGTGTGCCAAGTACATTTTCACACAAACCCAATCCCAATATATTCTCCGAGCTGAATCGATGTTCATATAATTATTCTAATAGAGGAGAGATAAGGAAGCATTTTAGAGGTAATTTACCCACATTTGTATGGAAGGAGAATGGGAAACCATCTAGGGAAAACTACCCTCTGTAGACCCGACCAGAATTTGAACCCTGATTCCCCTGTCTTCAGCAGGCCTGTCTAACACAAAGCAGGTATTCATAAGTAAAGCAAAGATTCATTCATATTCAGGATTTGTAAACAAAACTAAGATTAATTTGTACTCGAGATATTTAAGTAGAATGAAGGTTCGAATTAGAGATTTAGATTTGTTAAAATATTGGATCCAACCAATATATATTTCATTGGATAGAATAGCAAGAGTTCTGACCTGCTTCTGCCTGACGAGCAGGTCCGTGACGGCCTTGGCGAGGTCCTCCACCCTCTTACCCAGCATGCCTGCCGAGTGACGGACAAGCCCCCACAGCTTCTGCTGGCAAGCCTTCTCATAAAGCAACTTGAGGAGGTCTTTGACAGTGACGGGCTTGCCATCCACAGTGGTCCCCGTGATGAACCCCAGCCCCTGGGTGTCCACCAGGTACTGCAGGATGTCTCCCTGCTCCTCCAACTGCTCGGTCTCCCTCAACATGCCGAGAAGTTCCTCCACCTCCGTCGTGGCGTACTGGGTCTCTGATATGTGCCTGGGATGGACCAAAGACTATTATTTTAAATGTTGTTCTTACATGCGTCTCCCTCGAAGGAATTATTTAAAGCTTGAACTCGCACTTCTGGTAGGCCTCACCATGCCTGGTACCCTACATGACCATGCAACGGTTTGAAACGGCCTCTCCAAGGTGGTTTGGCAATGTCTTCAGCACAACGCCCTTACAACTAGTCCAATTTTTACATGAAGAACCTTATCTCACAACTAGAAGAGTTACTAGATACTTTTATGTATTCATATGCCAAGATGAATGACCTGCAGGTGAAACTTCTGATATTTACTATCAATACCTATAAAATAACACTAATAAAACTTGCTTCATTGACCTCACAGTCTAAGGTGTCACTCTCAATATAGACTGACCTGTCTATGATGGGGAGATGGGGGTTCGAAGCCTGGTCGGGTGTACCGAGGGTAGTTTTCTCTAAATGTTATTCCACTCTCCCTCCATTTGAATGTTGGTACACATAATCTAAGTTCAACCCTGCTATCGAATGATCTAGTAGACACACTACCGACCGAGCTAGACACGCTACCGACCGATCTAGACACGCTACCGAATGATCTATACAGACTAATTTTGACTAAAGAATACAATAGAATGGTTTTGAATAATCCTATATATTATTTATGTTGTCAATATCCCTTTTTCTCAACAAATACAAAGCCTACAGTAATAAATAAGGTATCAGTGGACAGGATTTTTACTGACTTCTGACATAGCATACACATTTTTTGTTTAAAATTTAAGTTAAAAGAAAAATCTAACAATATTTTTGCATCAATTACTGAAAATAAACTCTCTTTGCTATTTTGTGTATACACTTCGCCGAGTATTTAATTTAAACAACCCAACAAAAGACTAAGGGAGAGGGGAAGGTTGAATGTGTGAAAGTCTCGCAAGGGTTTACTGGTTTATTAAAGTATTGAGAGCGTTTGAATTGTTCCTGACTCACCTCTGTCGAGAAGAGTTGCCTTGTTTCCACAGCGGCATGGTATCCTCGGGAGACGGAGAACGGGCAGACAGCCTCCCGAGTGGGTCTATGTCGGTCAGTACTTGAGAGGGCAACACCAGCGATGGTCTCCTATCGTCGCAGTGTCCAAATCCGTCAGCTGCAATCCAGGGTGTAAGGTTCATCAACTCACGGTTGATGGGAATTTCAAATGGATATGATAACAAAAAATTTATTTGGTATACTGTAGAGAATTTAATTTTTAAAATAAAAAAGTTGGGATAAATCCTTTGGATCCTCGAACCCTTAAATCCTTAAGGATACTCGAGATTTGTAAAATATATATATGGTATATATTAAAAGGTTGTTGTGGGAAGATATTTTACAGACCGGTCTGTAAAATATCTTCCCACAACAACCTTTTAATATTATTATTATTATTATTATTAGCACCGCGTCTTACTACCCGTTCGGGTTATACGCACTTACGCTAATGTGCAATGGTAGGGTGATTGTGAGATGAAATAGAGGACCTACAGTTTAACGTGGGATCCGAACCACGGTGGAGGCCTGGCATTCCTCACATTCACAAGTTGTGATTAATACACGTCTTGTCAGAGGTGAAGGAAGGGTTTGGCAATCAGATAAATCTGTGCCGGGACCGAGGATTGAACCCCGGACCCCTAGCACAGAAGTCTGACACCTTACCCCTAGACCACCAGGTCACCTAACAACCTTTTAATATATATATATAATATATATATATATATATATATATATATATATTCAAGACCTGAGTTGATATTTGTTCTAGTTTAATACTTTTAGTTATTACAAGTTAGTCTATTAGGGTCAGGAACAAAACTTACAGTGTACTTAAAAATGTATCTCATAGCTGGCCAGCTTTTGAAACCCACGATTAATAAATAATTAACACCCTCCACTGTTTGGGATTCAAACTAGAGCCTGTCAGAGGTGGATAATGTCGTCGTCTGGCGGATAGGTACCTCAGTGTTTTGAGGCCTACAGGTGAAAATATTATCTTACCCTCCATTGAAATGATGGATCTAGTCTTCTTGATGGCTCCCCTCACAGACATTTTCCTCTTGAGCATTTTACCCTTCCGCACGATCGCCCTGTTCAGAAGCTGGGGACGGGGTACCAAAGACTTGAGGAGGTGATCTTCAAGATACTTCTGAACTTGTGGGTTTAGACCTGAGAGACGTTTTTATATTAACATCGAAATAACATACAAAACTTATGTGTAAGTGTGACCAAGATGATTTAGCTTCCAAACGGGTAAAAACTTACGATCAGGTAGACCTTCTTCTTGACTACCGAGGAAGCTCAAATTTGTTATGCAGGATGTACTTAGGAACTCATTAAGGTTTCCCAGCGTTACCCTAAAAAAAAAAACTTTTATAGTAATTATTTCATAGTAAACGAGTTCAATTAAAAACAATATTTAGAATCGTTTTATAAATGGCATTGTGGACGGAAAAGAAGATTATATATAGATATTACTTTACATCCAATATTGTTTCCAGCCTATAGCCTGGGTCAGTTTTTTATTCAAGCCATATATTTTCCACTAACGACTTGCTAGGCATGTCGTAGTTTCATATGCCTTATAATCCAACTTGAGAGTAAGATAGGTACAACACCCAATCCCCGACCATTAATTTATCAGTGTTAAAGGGTAAATCCATATTTTCAGCCATGCTGGGAATAAAACCCGGGACCCTTAGCTCAGTGGGCCGACACGCTAACGACTGAGCTAAGGTGTTGGACTATATATATATAAGAGAGATGGAAATGAAATATGTAGAAAAATCCTGCAAGGGAGACCATGAAAGAGATGGGAGAAGCAGATAAGAGCAAGTATGCAGATGAGAAGAGAAGAATGGAAGCAATTAAAGAAAGAAGAATGGTGGAAGGAGTGAGGAAGATGGAGACATCTTAATAAACTGAGTCGTCCACAAGCTGGAAACAGGTGATGGTGGTGATGATGATGATGATGATGGTATCAAAAGGTGAAATTACACTCTAAGCCCCATCAACTTGACCGAGAAGTTAAAGAAGCCAACTAGAGGACTTGTTGAGCATGGTTCAGTCATGAGGCCGTGCCTAAATTAATTTGGCACTTGTGTACAAGTTTTTTTTTTTACCCCTTGGATGATACATTTCTGGCACTATGCAGGGACACTCAGAGGAGAAGTTTGCCCCAGGTCTTCCACTTCTAGGGGGATTTAGTGGTTGAATAGTCCAAGGTGTCACTCTTACAATACAGAGATTGCGGTTCTTATCCCAATCGCCTGAACCGAGGGTATATTTTTTTCCTAAATAATTTCCCCCGCTTCCTACATGTAAATGCGGGCACACTTCCTATAGCACACTTCCTATAAATTCAACCTTCTTCTCAGTAACATAATAGTGTAATTAGTTTGTATGCGTGTAATTCGGACAGGTATTGAGGTGCAGTGACAGAGACAAAACATGTTTGTGTTTTCTAAAAGATTCTTCCCAGAAGAATCCTGGTTTAAGTATGAAAGTTGACTTCTGTGCTGAGGGTCCGGGGTTCAATCGTCGGTCCCGGCACAGATTTATCTGATTGACAAACCCTTCCTTCACCTCTGACAAGACGTGTATTGATCACAACTTGTGAATGTGTGGAATGCCAGGTCTCCACCGTGGTTCGGATTCCACGTTAAACTGTAGGTCCTCCATTTCATCTCACAATCACACCTACCATTACACATTAGCGTAAGTACGTATAACCTGAACGGGTAGTAAGACGCGGTGCTAATAATAATAATAAGTATGAAAGTTAAGACTTAGATAACTTGATCTAGAAAATTATAGAATTAATTTATAATTCAAGCAGTTAATAAATTAGTTAATGTATTATGTGAAATTGAAAAGCACTAAAATGTGCAATTTGAATAAAATGTTCATAGAGAAACATAGTGTATGATGTGATCAATTAGATAAAATTATAATACATCATCAACTAAAAATATAAAACTTGAACGAGTTGATGAATAGTCTTAAAATATAAGTTGACATATTAAAATATTAATACAAGAATATAATAATAATACAATATAACGTGATATGAACAATGATCTTAAGTCCCAATTTGTATTGAAATTAAAGAATACAAATTGAGTTAACCGATTTAGAAAATTAGTTGAAGTATTTATGTAATGTTGAATGATATAAGTCTTATCTGTGTTTGTGTCCCATTACTCTTTTTTTTTGTAAGTAGTAAAATTTAATTCTTATTCTTACTTACCTTGTGCCGTTGATGTAACCGCTCTTCAGTTTCTTCATGGTTGTAATCATGGCTAAAGGTATCTTGTCATCTTCTATATGAATATAAAAAGATGTACATTATTATTATCATATTCCAAGGGAAGTTTATGAACTTTTTTAAAAAATTTAATTAAAAAGATTCTTTAAAACAATTTGATTCAAATTTATTATACCAGTTTATAGAAAAATATCCTCCAAATATTTCCTTATGCCTGATAAAAAAAATTATAGCTTTTACAGACTGCAATCTTAAATTTCGCTAAAAATCCAAATGGAATTATCATAACTCATTTCACAAAAAAAAAAAAAAAAAAAAATCTTAAACACTTTGCTTTTGCATGGATATACTATAGAAATTCAACAACAAAATATGAGTGTGTTCACAAATATTGCTTTATATTACTCAAACTCGAATAAAACTCGATGATTTCATTCAAACTAGGGATAGAAATCTTGCAATCTTTAAGGATATTCAAGATTTGGAGATTCGAGAAAATTTTGGATTCGAGCATCAAATCCTAAAAAAAAATTTTGTTTTCAATTTTTCAAAGGAAATTTGTTTTAGAGTCCTAAAACTGTCTATTGATGGTTCAGAACCAACACAACTATAGTATAGGCTCAACAACCAGTTCCCAGACCAGTCATTTAACACTTTTAACTGAATGTATGAATGTTATAATGAACGGGTTATAAGAATGAAAGTTAACATTTAGTTACTATTTCTATTTTAAATTATTCCATTATATTTATATTTTCTCTTATGTCCATAATTTTTTCCAAGATTTGGATTCAGTATTCAAAGATAAATTGAAGATTCGGATTGGTAAAATAGTGGATTTGAACCAACTCTAATTCAAAATCAATTCAAATGACACTTTGTAATTGAAACCATAGATTTGTTACAGCACTTTTGATTACTTTATTTTTAACACAGGTTAGTTAATCAACCATGCTAAAAGTTTTTTAATAAATTATTATTAGCACCGCGTCTTACTACCCGTTCGGGTTATACGCACTTACGCTAATGTGTAATGGTAGGGTGATTGTGAGATGAAATGGAGGACCTACAGTTTAACGTGGGATCCGAACCACGGTGGAGGCCTGGCATTCCACACATTCACAAGTTGTGATTAATACATGTCTTGTCAGCGGTGAAGGAAGGGTTTGGCAATCAGATAAATCTGTGCCGGGACCGAGGATCAAACCCCGGACGTCAGCACAGAAGTCTGTTACCTTACCCCTAGACCACCAGGTCACCTTTTTTTTTTAATAAATTAAAAATAGGCTTAGTTTCAATCCCTAAAATCCCCAAAATAATGACATTAATAAATTAAAGCCAATATAAAACACACAGATACAAAAATTGAACAAAGGCCAAGAGAACAAACCACATAAAAAACAAGCTCCCAATTTAGAGTCAAATTAAAATAATATTTCGATAACAAGATAAAACAAAAGTTTGAACCAAGGCAAACATAAGGATCTATTCATACAAGATTGCAATAACAATACAGTTAAATATATTAAAAATATGTTACTTCTAATTAAAACATTTAGATAATTAAAACTTGAGGTCAAAATATATAAAAAGTTGCTTGTATTTTTATTATTATTATTATTTATGTTTGAGGTATTTAACGTGCACTCTCTGAACCAAAGAACACAATAATTTCTACGAACGAGAGCTTAAGGGCCTACTAAATTATCTGGGAGAGGTATTTTCACATACCTTCCAGGGTTCTTTTACATGCCACAAACGACACGGGACCGACCGACGGCTTTACTACTTCCGAGAAGGAAGTTCTGCCACGGATTTTTACTGATCAAGAGAAATCTGTCTACTCTAGCTGGGTTTGAACCCAGGAATAGAGGATCATGTGGCGAGCACTTTACCCCAAGACTATCGAGGTTAATAAGTTGCTTGTAAAAGTATGAATATGTGCATAACCTTTTATACTGATGGGTGAAAATTACAAATAATTTTATAAAATTATTAAAATGCAGACACGAAAAAATAGCTTATAATTCACGTTTTCAATACGTAAGCAAAATATATATATATTTTTTAAACTCACCAAACAAATGGATTACTAAACTGATAATAATCAGCCACCCTTCCCCCCGATTATTTATGCCAATCCTCTGAACTGAACTAGCTTGAAAGTAGTGTAGACTATTTTTATGTTGGCAATGGTAGACTAGCCTTTTATTATTATTAACATTTCTTATGAATTAATGAAAAAAATTATCTTTATTCAAAAATTAATCAACAGCATAATACCCGCGTGATAATGAAAATAAGTAAATGATTGGCAATGGTGTTTTGTAGGATCAGTATCAGCGATCATTATGAACGGCGTCGGCAATCTGTATGATCAGCGTCGGCAATTTGTATGATCAATGTCGCAATCTGTAAGATCGGCATAGAGATCGATATGATCAGCATTGCAATCTGCTAGATTAGTATTGGCGATCGAGATGATTGGCATTGGCAATCTGTATGGTCGACATTGGCAACTGTATGATCGGCATTGGCAATCTGCATGATAGGCATTGGCAATTTGTATGATCGGCATTGGCAATATGTGTAATCGCATTGGCAATCTGTATGGTCGGCATTGGCAATCTGTATGATCGGCATTGGCAATCTGTATGATCGGAAATTGGCAATCTGTATGATCGCATTGGCAATCTGTATGATCGGCATTGGCAATCTGTATGATCGGCATTGGCAATCTGTATGATCGCATTGACAATCTGTATGATCAGCATTGACAATCTGTATGATCAGCATTGACAATCTGTATGATCGGCATTGGCAATCTGTATGATCGGCATTGGCAATCTGTATGATCGGCAATGGAAATCTGATGATCGGCATTGGCAATCTGTATGATCGGCATTGGCAATATGTGTAATCAGCATTGGCAATATGTATGATCAGCATTGGCAATCTGTATGATCGGCAATGGCAATCTGTATGATCGGCATTGCCAATCGATATGGTCGGCATCGACGATCCTCATGATCGCATTAACCCGATTGATAAAATAGTTGATTGGCTCAGCTCCTAATATTATTTATCTTTACTATGTTTACCTTCATTATTCAGAAATTTATTTGAGGAAAAATTCCTTGCACACAATATGAACAGAGTATATGGACAAATAATGGAGTGTTTCTGACGATAACAATAATTATTGATAATGCATGGCCCATACTCTTACATGTAACAACACAATTAACTGGTTGATTTCTAGTCAAAAACCAAGACCAACCAAAACCCATTACTAGCTACAAACCACACTTGCAACATGTAAAAAAAAAAACTTGAATTTTAAAGTGCTTTAAAAACAATGTTAGGCACAATACATTTCACAAACAAGGTCCTTACCAAACTACACAAATCATAATGTATTAATAACTACTTAAATAATTAGTTCAATCAAACTCAGTTAATGTGATAGGATGCAAAACATTCCAAAATAATCATATATTACTCACAGAAATGAATCTAGTCTCTTATAAACAAAAATTAAAATAGTTTAGAACACATTCACCATCGTGTATTTAAAAGTGATTTGGTGTTTTATATATTTTTATTTTATACATATGAAGAACATAAATAAAAATTATAAATGTCCACATGGCGGCTTGTGGCCTAATAAGTAGGACTGGGTTCAGGGAAGCGGCTCACACACACACATACACGCGCGCGCACACACCTGTGTCAGGGGACGAGTTAAGGGTGGAGTGGGGTGGAGGGGGGAAAAGTCGTTAGCAAATACTTAAGCCAACCTTAAAATTATTTTAATTATCTTATTGAGATATACTGAAAATTAAATCCAAACAAATAATGGTGATCAAATATAACAATTTCAGGGTGTCCAGCCAAACTATATTTTAAGATTGTGACTTTTCAAGGTTTTCTAAATAAAGTTTCCGACTTTCAGTCACTATTATTCAAACATTATTTTATTAGATCACAATTATTAATATATTAGACCATTCATTGAAATTAGCCACTATATGAAGGTTAAAAAATCATGTTATGTATTAGTCGATTTCATGAATATTGACTACTAAAAGATCGACTTATACCAGTACAGTTTAAAATGTTGTGAGACATATTCTTTTTAAGTTTCTTCTTCCTCGAACATAATCGAATTCTCACGCATGAGCACAATCATGACTAAACTTGTAAGACGATAAGGAGTGAAAGTAAACGAATCACATGCGACTTTAGATTGGATTAGTATGCTTGACAGGGACATTTGCGTTAAAAGAGATTCGCGGTGTGTATTAACTGAAAGAAAAATGTTATTTTGACTATTGTAAATAAAAGTTGCTATTATTTTTTTAAAGTGAATTATGTGAAAATTTCCTGACTTTTCCCTATTTTCAAGGTCGCTAGACACCCTGAATTTTTCAGTTAAGTTTCAGATCAATGAATTTTGGGGGAGGGTGATTATTCGTTAAGGCTTTGTTTGACTATAATATTTAAGTATTAACCAACATATCTGATCTGAAGCAGACCTAACATTGATGACGATTCAATCACCAAGCGCTTAGTCTACTTTGTCAGAAGAGATCTGAAAACGCTGTTAATGCTATTATTTTATAATCGGGTTCAATTACATCTTTTCCAATCCACAAATTATAAATTCTCTCCTGTAGTCTGCTTGCTGTGGCTATAAATATGAAGAAAAATAATATAAGCTGACAAACCCACCCCCCCCCAAAAAAAATATTCAGCCAATTTATAAAATTCTGGAAATGAATGTGTATTTGAATAGAGTTTAATTAGAAAGATTTTGACAGTTCAACATTACCTAGCTGATTGGAATTAGCCAGCATGGTAACGGTCGGCCTGCCAAGCATATATCTCCAGTTCATTGCCAAGAAGCCCAAATCACTCTTGAAATTGCTCACCATCAGTTCAATGTCGTTTACAGTGTAATACCGCTCCTGATCCACATTCTAAAGTGACGGCAAATGCACGACAACGAGGAAAGAAAAACACAACTCATGCATTAGTAGGAAAATAAACAGTTTAGTTATAAAAAAAAAATCCCTGTAAAACGAATTTTGTTATAGTTTAACAGTTGTCTAGAAAACTCCTTTAAATTGTATATGTTATATTCGGACAAAGGTACAGGAAAAAGGCCTAGAATCATATAAAAGGGAACAAACAAAATAAGGGTTTTATCATTATATGGGGAACACAGTTACACTTCATTACTGCCATTGTAAAATAAGTCATTGGCTCCTTCTTCAAGAAAATCAATTGTTAATACCCAATCCTCAACCTAGGTCGCAGACAACTAATATACTCAGACACTCAACCTCCAGGTTAAAAAGGTTGTTCTCCTTTTGGCAGCTTGAGTCTTTCAACACTAGGATCGCTGCGGTCCTTTAGTCCTATCATCACCCAGCAGTGACACTAGCCAAGCCCAGTGTTGAAGGACTCAAGCTGACAAAAGGAACGCAGCAAAACCCCATAAGGTTGAGAGTTTGTTTCTTAATTGTTACCCGCCTCGGTGGTGTAGTTAGCTAACGCGCTAGTCGTGTTGAGCTAGACCACCGAGGACAGGAAATCGAGGTTCGAATCTCGGTCTGGTGAACTGGTGGTAGTTTTTTCCTAAACGGTTTTCCACTCTCCCTCCACGCAAATGCGGGTTCACTTTCTTTAAATTCAACCTTCCCAATTCCTAATCCACTAGTGTAATTAGTACTTAAGCGTATAACCTGAACGGTAGTAAGACGCGGTGCTAAATTAAATTAAAATTAAAATTCTTACTTGTTTGTGAGCTAGGTTCATTCTATTGGAACTCATCAGGAGTGAGTGTGAAACGTGCAACACAACTTTAAAAAAAAAAAAAGGAGAAAGAGGAAATCGGTAAGGACTGATAGGACACTAAGTTCTTTAGAAGTTGCATTGCATATTAACAATCCCTCCTGATGAGTTTCGATAGAATGACAACCTAGGTCGATGGATTGGGCGGTGACGAATCGATTTTCTTCAAGAGGCAGCCATATCTCTTTGTCCAGTGGCGGCAGTGTAAAGTGTGGAGTGTTCTGTTTTTTCATTGTTAAAAGTCATATTGTGCTTGTTTACTTCTATGTGTTTCCCATCCTTATTTCCTATACCTTGTCCAATATGTAACAAAACATTCCTCAAAAAGTGGAAAGAAGTTTTCATTTAAGAAACTTATTTTAAATAATTTCAGCTAAATATAATTACATTTGTTAAATGAAATAATGTTCTATCTAGATGGGTGCTTCATATTTTAATCTAATGTTATGAAACTCATTGGTTTGAAATTAGGATTAGAAAATATTTACTAATTCTGTTGGTGGGGCTAGCACAAGTATCGTACATTTCTTTATTGTTGTTGCGTGCTACTGTCGTCTACTTGGTAAAGGAATGCAAAACTTCACAAAGTCAAAGGCCAACACACATTCAATTAAACTTTGACACGGACAATTTTCTCTGTATATTTGAAATATTATTTTCAACAATACTAAAAACTTTTACAAATGTCAAACATCACAAATTACTTCCAAATAAGGAATATCTTTAGTTTAGTACTATTTCAAACTGTTAGATTTAATATATTTTTTAATAACATCGTTAGTTTCAAGCTGACAGAAATATAAAATTCAGTTTTCCTTTGGTAATTTTCACTACCAACCTGCAGATGAAGGCATTTTCGTCAAGAAGCTTTGAGAAGTGTACAAATATTTTTTTTTCTTTACTTACCTCTAGTTTAAAAAAGTCTTATGCTTGTGTTAGGTTCTATTATATAGCAAGTTTCATTTTAAATTCATCTTCTCTTACTATGTATCTAGATGTATTTATAATCTAAAGAAGTGAAAGTTAGATAAAACTAATCTTTGACTAAATCGATTTTGACTTTTTTGACAAACTAATAAATGGTTTGTTTTTTCTTAGCAAAAATGTGTAACGATGGAGATTTTTTAAGGATGTTGAATTCAATATTAATACCATGATTTTTGCTCTCAGATCCTCAGAAATGAATATTATAGTATTAAAACTAAACAGCAATATTAAGAATGGAGTTATTTTTAAAACTATGACTATAATTTTTTTTGTTATTTCACTTTATTATCGACAAATTGTAAACTAACTCAAACATGAACTTTGTGTTCTTGTTCAGAATCAAACATGGCCGCATTAAGTATTATTTACTATTTACCTTTTAGTTGTTTTGCAAACACATTATTTCACTAATATATATAAATAAATTGATCTGGATCAAGATTCGAGAACATCTAAGAATCAAAATTGAGAATCAGAATCAAGAAAAATAGTAATCGTGACATCTCTAAGGATTTTAAAAGAAAGTAACAAAAGAAGGAAACATTTCCCTTTCCAATCAATCATCTTCTTGAACCAAACATTAAAACCATCCCTAGAATTAAAAAAAAAACAAACAAACAAACCAAGCCACTCATGCTGAGAAACGGGTTAATATTCTTGCTAGGGTCGAAACCAACACAATACATGAACCATCACAATGCACCCAACAACAAGTATCAATCGGAGCTAGCACGTCGTCGTGTACCTAGGTGTATTCTCCTCATGGCCATCACGACCAAAGGCCGGCCGAGCATGTTTTGCCACGAAGACTTCAAGAAGTAAATTTCACTCTTGAATATGTCAATCATCAACTCGTAATCAGAGGCGACGTAGAACCGAGTCAAGTCCGTGATCTAGGGCACAGTTTAAAAATAAAAAAAAAAAGGAAGAAAAGAAATGGGGAAAAAAAAAAGTTGGAAAGTAGGAAGTTTTTATTTAATATTTTAAAGAAACAAAACTTAAAATATAAATTGAGGAATAGTTACTATAGTTTGTAGCTCAGACAGGCCGTTTAACTTTGCTTCCCTAGGACACGTTTATAATATAAGTGACAAGGGCAGATTTACAACAAAGTAGGATGGTCAAGGCTCGGAATAGAAAATCTAAGGGAGTGTCGGTAGTCACCAACTGCAACTTAGCTGCACGGTGTACCTTAGTGTTACCAACATCAATCCTAGCCTCTTGAACCTCCTTCCACGATATTGTTTCAATAGCATCTTAGTTTCTGAGGAGTAAGCTGGGAGTAACAAGAATGGACAGGGTGAGGGGGAAAAGGAGCGGGAGAGTGAGGGGGAGACAAAGAGATGGGAGGGAGAGAGAAAGAGAGAGAGGACAAAGAGAGAGAGAAAAGAGGAGAGAGAAAGAGAGAGAAGAAAGAGAGAGAGAGACAAAGAGAGAGAGAACAAAGAGAGAGGAACAAAGAGAGGAGAGGACAAAGAGAGGAGGGAAAAAAGAGAGGAGGAAGACAAAGAGAGAGAACAAAGAGAGGGAGAGACAGAGATATAGAGGAGAGACAGAGACAAAGAGAAATAGAGAACAAAGAGAGATAGAGAGAGATAGAGACAGAGACAAAGAGAGATAGAGAGAGAGACAAAGAGAGATAGAGAGACAGAGAGAGATAGATAGAGATAGAGAGAGACAGAGAGAAAGAGACAGAGAGAGAAAGACAAAGAGAGAGAAAGATAGAGAGAGAGACATAGAGAGAGAACACAGAGAAAGAAAGAGAGAGGAGGAACCCCTGCAGATAGGATAGAGAAGGTGAGGTTGAGGTGGTATCGACATGTGAAGAAGGTGGAAGAGGGGAGAATTCCAAGGAGGATGCTCGAAATGGAGGTGGCACGCAAGAGGCCAAGAGAAGACCCAGGGACAGGCGGATAAAGGGAGTATGGAGGAGTATAGAGAGAAGAGGATTGGACCGGCGTGGAGAAAGAAATGGGGGTGGGAAGACAGAAGTAAACAGAGAGGCTTATGTCCGAAGGAAAGATGGCGCCAAACATCTGTATTTGAATTAAACACTGAAAGGAGGATAGAAGGGCAAGGCCAACAAACTTACCAGAAAACTGTAGGCCTCAAAGTTTACAATTAAAAACACAACAAAACAAGTAATTAAGGAATCTTCAGGGTACTACATCAATCTCCTACTTCAGCAGAAGAGAGGAAAAACACAGGCCTACAACTTTCCGAGTGTGTGATGTGTAGGCCTTCTTCTTTTCAATGTCTCATTGAATATTTTTATGTTCAGATATTACGACATTTTTTGCATAGTCATTCCTATCGGATAGTTTTTTTAAATCTATTTTAAAAAAAAGCTTTTCAAGATGATATTAAGGTATCTTAAAGTCTAATAAATCCTTATTAATAGAACCTATTGTAAAATTCTATACAATTCCAATACCATTACAATCTTCCAAATGCAAAGTTCTTTCTAGATTCTGTTCTATCACAACTCCTCAGATAATAGTTATTTTTATATATCGCTTATATGGGCTCCTCATATATTTACACTAACGGAGCAAGGGAGAGGAAGGTAGAATTTAAAGGAAATGTATCCTCATATGGAGATGAAGTAGGAAAAAAAACTGCAAGGGAGACTAATAAAGAGATGGGAGTAGTAGATAACAGCAAGTGAGCAAATAAGAGGAGAAAAATTAATGTGATTAAAAGAGGAATAATAGCGAAGGAAAGTGGAAGATGATGGAATTCTACTAAACTGATCTGGCCAAAGACCGGAAACTTGTGTTAATAATGAAGTGCACATTAGTATAATATAGTACGATTTATAATGTGACAATGAAATAAAATAATCAAGTAGTATTTTAAATACTAGGTTATTGCAGAGAGAAAATATTTTCTTAGTCAACTTCAATCTTGGTATTTCCTTTAAATTGGACTGTTTTGCGTACATTTCTTATTCATTTACTTGTTTTTAACATTATTCCAAACCATTGTACATAGTCGATTTTAACTTCATTGTAAATTTAAAAAAATTAAAAGAAATATTTAAAATTACAGTTTGGTGATGAAACAGCCAGTTGAGGAGGAACTATCCCATCCTTTTCCAGAGGAAGCAGTGTAAAACGGGTCCCTCTTTGTATCATGGAATCTATATCATGTTTTATTTTCTAATTGTTCTTATTTAGTATGTAGATAACACTATAGTTGTTCAGCGTTAAGTTAGAAACATATTCTGCTTTTCACTGTAAAATACATATTATGTTTGTTCCTATTTCTTTGTCCTATATCTGAATCCAGTTTGAAACATAATAACTAACAAGAGTTAAATAGTATAGAATTGTAAAAAAAATGAAGCACAAATAAAATTAAAAATGACACTCAACACATAATTTTATTTTGGCTTTGGCCATTAAGTTTTATTTATGCTTCACTTTATAAATTTATAACATATTATATTTATTTTATGACGTGTTAACATATTTAATGCACTTTAATTCATACACATAAATAGCAGTAGTGTAAAATTACCTGTGGGGTGAAGGCGAATATGCGATCATTAAGAGAATATAGCTTGCTCGTACTCAAGATGCCGACATCGCGAGACTTACGGCCTGATAAACCTAACTTCTTATTGCGACCTGAAAACCAAAATATATTTTTGGTACGGCTCTTGTTTTGAATATTTAGATTTAATTATGCTAAAGGGTTAGCAATGATATAAGAGAGAAGAGTAAATGCACCCACATTTATATTGAGGAAAGAAAGGGTAACTATTTAAGAGAATTTAAAAAAAACTACCCTTAATACTCTCGGCACCAAGGATTCCCCCCTCTCCCCAATTGGAAATTCAGATAATTGCTAGTGTGATGTCTTTAACTGTATTCTTACCAGATGCAGGTTTAAAAAAAAAGCAAACAAATAATACAGTAATAAAGTTACATCCATTGTTGTTTCCAGCCTGTGGCCTGGGTCAGTTTTTTATCAAAGCCATATATTTTCCACTACCAGCTTGCTAGGCCTGTCGTAGCTCCATATAACTTACAATCCATCTTAAGACTAGGGCAGGCACAACATCCAGTCCCCCAATGTCAATTTATCAATGTGAAAGGGTAAACCCATATTTTCATCAATGATAAATTCTTCGGCCATTCCGAGAATCAAACCCAGGACCCTTAGCTCAGTAGGCAGACACGTTATAGACTGAAATAAGGTGTCGGACAGTCCAGTAATTTAAAGAATTGAAAATTATAACAAAACCCAGCAAAAACTAAAGACATGTCAGTTTTTTTTATAATCTTACTCGCTCCAGTGTGGCCGAGCTTAAGACACCGATAGGTATTTTATAATTAAAAAAATAACACAATTCGGTGGCCGCATGGTCTAAGGCGCCACTATTGCAAAATACTAGAATGCCAATGACAAGAATATTGGGGTTCGAATACTGGTTGAATGTATCGAGGTTTTTTTCCACTCTCCCTCCATGCAAATGAGGGTGCACTTCCTCTAAATTCAACCATTCTTATAAGTAAATTTATATAGAAGAAAAGAGGCGAGCTTTGATCTCTTATTTTAACCCACTTATAGTCCAAACACCCTACGTGTTTTATTGTGTTCCAATGTTTAATCTAATACAACTGGTAGGTGCCATTTTCCCCCTAAATGTATGAATGTTATAATAATTGATTTTAGCAAAATATTTAAAAAAATAGTTACTATTTCTACTTTATATAATTTTTTTATATTCCACTTATGTTCGTAATTTTTTACAAAATTCAGATTTGAATTCTACTTTCAAGATTCAGAAGTAAAATTATATTATAAGATAGTGAATTCGAACCCTCTTAGTATAAATTTAACGATCATTAATCTTATTGCTAAGCTGGGGCTATTTTCTAAACAAAATCAAAGTTTTAAAGGCTTTGCGCATCCTTGAAAACTATAAAGACGCGCAGTATCGCGAACAGGAACCATACCCAGGTAGGTGTAAAGGTGGCTTAGCACCCTGGCCGGCTGCACTTCGATGGGAGCCACCTCGTCAATGGTCTGCACCATGATCTCATGGTGACGGAGCTTCTCTCGTATGTTCTCGTCCTCCGCAAGGATCACAACCTGGACAACTACGTCGGGTTTCTTTTCGGAGCAGAGCCGGCGATTAAGGGGATCCAACTCTCCCACAGCTAGGAAACCCTTTGTGACATTCGGGACAAAGAGATCAACGTTACAGATCGACACGACACTGAGCGTCTGACATGAGACATCGAGTGGGGGGTTGGGGAATGGTAGGGTGCAGGTAGTTATAGTCAACCTGTGTTGGGTGACGGAAAGCTTGCCGGTTATGATATAGTAGCGGAAGAAGTACCCGGCGTTATCTGGGGTAACCATGCAATACATTGCACAGCTACGTCGGGCAAAGCTTTTACCAACTTAAAAAAACTATTTTAATTTATTTCTTCCGGCCCGAATTTAATGAATTTTAAAAATCTGATCAAAGATTTGAATTCCAGGTTCTACATGCACATGCTCTTTGTTAACGTCCATTGCGGTCTTTTTCCTTCATACTTCATTACCAACATTTTCTTTGGCATCCTCTCTTTTTCCGTTCTCATCACATGCTCATACCATCTCCGTCTTGGTTCCTCTACTATCTAGTGTACTCCCTCTACTTCTACCCTTTCCCGGATAACTTCATTCCTAATGTTGTTTCTCCTCGTGACTCCTCACAAACTTCATTCCCATGGCCTCCACCTTCCTAGTCTCTCTTACATTCATTGTAAAAGCCATATTGTGTTCATCCCTTTTATATGTTTCTATCCACCTTTCCTGTACCTTTTTCCAAATATAATACAAATAACTGATAAAGGGAAAAAAGGTTTTATTTCTTGAGTTCAACAGTGATAACACTTTACTATATTATTATTGTACTTTTAAAGGTATTGATAATTTCTATCAAACGTGTCAGCTGCAGATCACATGACTTGACGTATGAACACGTGAACGTAGATCTAGTAACTTTTTCTATCCATCAGATAAGACTCTTCCTATGAAAATTGGACTAGGTATAAGTAAGTTTACTATCCAAACTTCTTTTAAAAACCACCCACCTCTTGTAGAAGTTTACCAAGTATGTAGAGAGACTGGGCCCACATGAAAGGGCATCGGCCCATAGCTATCCTCTCCTGGCTGCCGGGGTTCTGGTACTCCTCCGTCACCTTATCAGCCGGTACGGCATACAGTTCCGGCACCAGCCGCATGCCGTTTTCTGTACGGATCATTATCTGTTGGTTATAAAGAATGAGACTAAACCACCAAAGAATAAACTCTCTGTCCATTTTCCAAAAATAATACCTAAATTATAGGAAGATATCAAAGTGCATGGCAGAAATAAGTTTTACTCAAACAGCTGCAAGAAATATGATTTAGGAAAATGTGGCTTTTCTCCGCATATTTTGCTAAAGACAAAATAAATATAAAAAAACACTTTAATGTTGTTAAAATATATTTAGTCTACAAGATATCATTATTGATAATAGATCAGTTTAGGCTGTGCCTAATAGAATGAAGTAATTGAGTTGCACAATGGTAAATACAACCATTCTTTTTTGAATTATTATAGATAAAAAAGTATAAATGTATTTACCATGTTAAAAAAAAATTGAGGTATTTAACGTGCACTTGCTGAACCGACTGGTTATATCAACATTAAGAGAATTTCTATGAGCGAGAGCGAAAGGACTGCCAATGTTGCCAGAAGAGGTATTCTCACATACCTTCCAGGGTTCTTTTACAAACCACATTCGACATGGGATTGAGAAAAATCTGTCGACAATATAATGACATAGTCATTATATTGAGAATCTCCATTGTTTGTATTTAAGGTGTTACTGAAATTAACTTTATTTATGTATATATTAATTCAAAGTCATTGGTAAATTATTTGTTTTTAACCCTTTTGTTGCATATTTAATTTTTACTTCTTACCTTCAGAAATGCTAGTTATAAATCAAAAATTCATAATCTGAAAATTTGCATGATGATCAGGATTATGATCAAACACTGGGGAAAAGTCGATTTCCGCAGTCAATGGCTATAATGCTGAGATCGGATGTATCTGATTAACGCAGCAAAAGGGTTAAATACAGCAAGACAGAAAAAGGGATGGAAACAAATTCAAGAAAACAAACAAAATCTGACTTTTACAACTAAAAGATTGGGTTCCTCTTTGATTCGTAAAAGCTATTTTGTATTTTGTAATCAATCCTTTTATTTGTTCCTATCATTCTTCCATATTAAAGTGTCCCAAAAAAGTGAAAACAGGTTTTCAATTAAAACTAAAATTCAATTATTTACATTTTCTGAATATTTAAAATTGGTTTGATTTAAACCATCACTTAATTTATTTTGAAATATTAAAATATTTGCAAATATCTTTAAATAAAAACTGGACTTTTTTTATATATATAAAAATGTTTCACTAACTTCTTCTAAGGTTTCTGTGTACTCTGTGGCAGCCTCCTTGTTGCCTTGGAAACAGTAATCGAGCATCAGGTAACAGAAGAACAACGGCCAGTCACACTCTATATTATCAAACATTCGTAGCTCCCAAGGCTCATAGTACAGGCGACTAGGATCCTTACAAACAAACAAACAAACAATAAGTGTGATAGAATTGTAGAGAATGAAGCAGAAATAAATTAAAATAAATAGTATGTTACACTGCATTATTAATTTAGCACCGCATATTACTACCCATTCGTGATATAAGCTTAAGTACTAATTACTCTAATGGGTTAGGAATTGAGAAGGTTGGATTTAGAGGAAGTGAACCCGCATTTGCGCGGAGGAAGAGTGGAAAACCGAAAACCACCCCCAGTTCACCCGGCCGAAGATTCTAACCTCAAATCTCCTCCCCGTCCTCAGCAGTCTAGCTCAACACAAAACTAGCTTGTTAGCTAACTACACCACTGAGGCATGTCATTACACTGCGGGCTTTATTACTTCTTTACCTAAAAATGTAGACATTTACTTAAAACACATAATACAAGTGGAATAATAAAAAAAATACAATGATCCAGAAACATGATGTAAAAAAAGCATCACATCCTACCAAAAAGCAAAAGTGAAATAAAACACACTATTACATGAACATTAAGAAAAGAGGAACATCTCTGTCCACTAAAGAACATACCAATCAATTTTGAATTTCGAAAACCTCCATAAAAAATGTATTTGCTTATAGCTTAGAAACCAATGGTTCTATAAAAATTTATATTTCAAATAAAATAATTTTATTTTTAATACTTCTACATTTTTTGCAATTATAAGTTATTTCATATTTCAAAGAGTTACAGAGATGTGATCAAAATTGGAGATTTCTGCTTATGTAAAGTAACCTTAAAAATAGTATGATGCGAAGATAAGAATTGCCATTTTGTTTGTGATGCTAAACAATACCTGTGTAATGGATAAATATTTCAATCACAATCGTTAAAACACATTTTAAGAAAGTCGAGGTTTTTCTCCTTTAACCCTTAAACATAATAGGGGAGTATATAGAATACAACTAGTAACTAAATGTTAACGTTCTTTCTTATAATCCATTCACTATATCATTCATAAATTCAGTTGAGTGCTAAATTAATGGTCTGGGTTTTGGTTGTTTTCATCCTAATTGAGTCTGAACCACCAATAAACAGTATTAAAGCTCTAAAACAAATGTCCCTTGTAAAATTGAAAACTTTTTTTTTTTAAGGATTTGAATCTCGAATCTGAAATTTTCTTTTAATACTCGAATATCCTTAAAGATTTGAGAGATTTGAGGACCATCCTTAGTAAAAATACCTCTTTAGGTGTTTTGTATCCATCCCTGAGGAATCGTTTGCACCCATAGCGTCCCTGTAGTTTTGAAACGATGGCCGTCCTAGTGAGCTGAATGAGCTGTGGATCGTCCACGGCAAACGCCGGGAAACTGATGATGGCCAGTAGGCCGCTGTCAAGTTCTTTGGAGTTGGACTCCCTTGGCAGCATCGACTGGACAGACAGAAATAAGACTATAGGGCTGTAAGTTGGGGATAAGTCCTGTAAATCTTCGAATCCTTGAAGTTATCCGAATTTCAAAGATTCTTAATCATCTCAAATTTCATTTTTAAATTAAAATCGGTTGTTTTTAAAAATTTTGAATTTTTTTTTTAGATCTACATATTATGATACGTATACAATTGGTTACCCAAGAAAGAGTGGGGGAAGTACATGAGATAGTAGAGGAAGCAAGGATGAGATGATATGGTCATGTAATGAGGATGTTGGAGTACATGAGATAATGGAGGAAGCAAGGGTGAGATGGTATGGACATGTAATGAGGATGTTGGAGTACATGAAATAGTAGAGGAAGTAAGGGTGAGATGATATGGTCATGTAATGAGGATGTTGGAGTACATGAGATAGTAGAGGAAGCAAGGATGAGATGGTATGGTCATGTAATGAGGATGTTGGAGTACATGAGATAGTAGAGGAAGCAAGGGTGAGATGGTATGGACATGTAATGAGGATGTTGGAGTACATGAGATAGTAGAGGAAGCAAGACTGAGATGGTATGGACATGTAATGAGGATGTTGGAGTACATGAGATAGTAGAGGAAGCAAGGGTGAGATGGTATGAACATGTAATGAGGATGTTGGAGTACATGAGATAGTAGAGGAAGCAAGACTGAGATGGTATGAACATGTAATGAGGATGTTGGAGTACATGAGATAGTAGAGGAAGCAAGGGTGAGATGATAAGATCATGTGATGAGGATACAAGAATACAAGAAAGAGATGGGAGGAAAAGATGACAGCAAGTTTGCAAGTGAATTGAGAAGAATGGAAGCAGTTAAAAGGAGGAAGAATGGTGGAAGGATGGAGTAAGGAGGCATTTCACTAAACTGATCTGGCCACAGGCTGGAAAGAGTTGATGATGATGGTGAAAATATTAAAAATACAGTATATGTAATATGCCAAGCCCAAACATTAATTGATTCAAACCATATTTTCCCCCCAAGTATCGAGTCATTTGCTAATCAACTCTGAGCGAACCTAACATGCCTCACCTGTAGGACCGCCTGACATTTCTGTGCCTCGTCCGCCAGCACATGGATGATAGAGGATGACCCCCCTCGGGCACCAAAAAGGTCAAGCTCATTCATCGCCTCTAGGGCAGCTTTCGCCATCCCTATAGAGCTGGCGTTTAGCTCGGGGAGGCCGTGGTTGGTCTTGTCTCCGCGCTCCCATATGCCATAGTCCTGCAATACACCGTGAAGCTGGTCATATTCTTTTGTATCGTACTACCCCTTTAGGTTATACACATATGTATTAATTATGCTAATGTATTAGGGATGAATGAGGTTTGAATTTAGAGGAAGTGTATTAGCATTTGCATGGAGAGAGAGAGTGAGAAAATATTTAGGAAAATTACCCCAAGTATACCCAACCAGAATTGAGCCCTGATCTCCCCATTATCAGCAGATTGCGAGAGTAGCGTATTAGACCATGTGGCCACTAAAGCAGGTTTTTTTTTTAAAGTTCTTAATTTGTAGACACGCCAAAAATAAATACATTAGTTTTTTTCAGATTACAATATATACATAAAAATTACCTTAATATTCTTTATTATGTGAAACTTTATGTAAATTTGCCTGCCATATTTAAAGAAATTCCACAGTGAATAATAATATTAATTTTAATCCATCAAAATATTTGAACAATTAATTATTAGTCAAACGAAAAAAATCATTTCTACAATGCACACAATACTTCTAGATTGATATTTTAAGAAAGAGAGTGAAAAGCTTTACAATTCGCCATCCTCCACCAGTCTTTAACACCTCTTTATGTAACCTGGCCAATCACCAACTATATAAATGAGGAAAGACTTTTTAAAATAATTTCTTGGTATTTAGCTTAGACTGGTTGTACAACTTGGCTAGTTCTAACTACCTTCCTCCCCTTTTAGACATGTTTGCTGCTACTCAAAGATAAATATATCTTCCCGAGCATTTAACTTAAACAGTAAAATGATAAAACACTTTACAATGTGACAATAACCAAACACCGTGCACCTGGCTACGAACCTAGGAGTCCTGGGTTCAATACCCTGCTAGTACCATGGGTAGTTTTACTGACAGGGGAACTATCCCAACGGTCTTCAGGGTTAAGTTAATTAGGCTTAAGTTAGGTTTAAGATATTCATTGGCTCAATTCTGTTTTATTCACAACCATCATCCCCTCATCTCATCGGGACATGGAAAGTGTCTCCACAAAAAGGATGTACGATTAGTACATTCGGGCGCTCCCAGGGCAACGTTACATAAGTACCGGCTAATCTTTCCCACCAACTAAGCTATGAGTGATGTAGCGCGCGTGTGTTAATTGACACGTTCATAATATCCTTAGAAAATAGATACATCCTAACCAAACAAAAAATCCAAAATATTTAAATTAAATAAAGAAGGTCATACAATTCAATTATAGAAAAGAATTAAAAGATTTTGCACCGATAAGAAACTTTATGAACCTAAAAATATATTAATTCCAATTCAAGTTCGTAAGCAATTTATTTTTAGGGTTCCTGTTTCGGTTATTGGTCTTTGAAAATAACTTCTAATTTTGTTTATCGGTTCTAGTTCTGGTTCGACTCCTTTATTTAAACCATATGCCCAATTAATCGGGTAAAATTAATTTGTTGATTATTAACTCTGATTAGAAACATTATTTAGCTAAATTTATTTTAAAATAAATATACATGCATAATTTCCAACGAGATTCAAACTTTATTTGTTAAAAGTGGAGCATAACTGTATAAACATTTAAACATAAAATATTAGAGTAAGATATTCTTCCCAAACAATACTTTTTTCATTTAATTTATCTAAGGTATTTAAAGCGCACTTTCTGAACTGACAGATTTTTTCAGCACACATCTGATTAACTCACTTAAATCTGAACAGACACAACATCCAGCCCCCGGCCATTAATTCATCACCAATGATAAATTTTTTGGCCATGCAGAAAATCAAACCTGGGACCCTTAGCTACTGATTGAGCTAAGATGTCAGACACTAAAATACTGATAATTAAATCATATATACTTACAGGAGTGCAATATGCAGACTCTATGTAAAACACAAGATTTTGAATGAATGCAACTTCATCCAGATTGAATACAATTTGAAGACCTATAAGAAACAATTCAAACCAAATTATTAAACTTATTGATAGTGAGTGAACTTCTTCAAAGTCATGAAAGAAAACATAAACAGTCAAATTGACTGAATAACCACAGAGATACAGCACATTTTAATATGGACATGGTTACATAAATATATCCTTGTATTCATTGAAGTGACAATGTCCACTCTTAATAATGTTTCTATTAAACTTAATCAAGTTCAAGTGGTGTTAAGTGAAAATAAAATATGTATAGTCATAACAAATAAGCAACAGGCCAAACCAATATTAAGAATCAAATAGCCAAAGCTATTATATTTGTCCAAGTGAGGATTACTTACATCCAGATATCATATTCTGAAAATTGAAAAATGTCTCCTGGACACGGGAATCAAACCTGAGACCTTTGGCCTAGTACGCCAATGCTCTAACCACTTAGCCATCCAGGAATCGTCACGTACCCAGGGTCATTCTTAACTCATATTCTAAGGCAGAGTCTATGATGGAAATGCAGAAATCATCGGTTACAAATGTGTGATTTTTATTAGGATCACGAGCTATCAGATAACGCAGTCACCTTCAACTCGGTAATTGGTTTATTACTGCCACTTGTACAACTAGGCCTTAAAATATGAGTGAAGAATGACCCTGGGCACAGGACGATTCCTGGATGTCTCGGAGTTAGAGCATTGGAATACTAAGCCAAAGGTCCCGGATTCGATTCCAGTGTCCAGGTGTCATTTTTCAATTTTCAGAATACAAACCAATATTATTTATAAGAGAATTAAGAACCAACCAATGACAGTAAAATAATTTATTTTAATTTAGGTAAGTGTCTAACTTTTTGTGATAATAATACATAATTTTTTTTAGTTATTTTGATTTTTAATTATAAAATAATCAACACCTTAGTTCATTTGGTAGAGTCAGTCGGTAGTGTGACAGCTTTATGAGTTATAGCGACCGGGTTTGATTACCGGCATGGCCGAAAAACGTATTGTTGGTTTAGTGTGGGTTTACCCTTTCACAGTGATGAGTTAAAGGATGTTGTGTCTGTCCTACACTTAAGTTAGTTTATAAGTAGGCTACCCATAATTCCTCGAGACAAAAAAAAAACAACAGGAAAGGGGGACACAGAAAATATGTTCATAAAGAGTAGGACATTAATAAAAAAAAAGTGTTAATACATATAAATAATAAACTTAAATTAATTATTCACGGAATCCACACAAAAAACTTTTAGGTTGCGAAAGTGACTGCATTTAATCATGTTCATGACATTAGTATTTTTCAGTTGAACTAACTTTATGTAAACAAATTGTGGTTTTCAGGAATATGAGACATGCGCACAGAGCCAAAACTAACACTAGAGAACAGACGCCGACCAACGTTAGAGAACAAATACATCACATCATAGATGTGCAAGTTTTTCCAGAAATTTCTTTTCAAATTTTCTCCAAATAACTCATTGAAATTAAAGTTACAATTAAGAAGGGGTGCTAGTGAGCGCGAGTTTAGGGAAGAATTTTGAAGTTTTATAGCATAAACATTTTTTGGCCAAAATAAATCAAATATTTCTTCTATAGAAACATATAGTTTAGTTTTCTGCACATGCTAATCTCAACAGTCCTTGAATATCTGTCAGATGTGTCCTGGAATTTAATGACAACTTTTCCTCTTAATTTAAAAAGTTTGTCACCAAATGCCACCATGCTCATGCCAGGTATTCAAAAACTGTTGAGATTAGCACGTGCAGAAAACTAAACTCTATGTTTCTATAGAAGAAAAATTTGATATATTTTGTTCAAAAAATGTTTATGTTATAAAAACTGCAAAATTAGCGCACTAAATTTGCGCTCACTAGCACCCAACTTTAAATGAGCAATTGTTGATCTCAATTTAAGCGCCTCTATGAATGGTTTACATGAAGGTCTGGTAGCTACGAAGGCAGTCAATGATGTAAACTTGACTATAGGTTATGAATGACCAATATTTAAGCATATTTTAAAGTTTTATAAAAAAAAAACTATAAAAAAATGACATTTTTACTAAAACTACACAACAACCAAGACATAGAAAAAAAAAGAAGATAATTTTGTTTTACAAATGGGACATAAATGGTCAGCCTATTTATAAATTGTGTGCTAATAAAGTCAGTTAGATTAAGAATGAGCATTTTGAATACCCCGAATAAAACTAAACACTCCAAAATAACTATGTTTGGTTTGTAATTACAAACACAATCTTTTGGACCCAAATCAAGTTTAGGTGGGACTGATGAACAAAACCTTTGAGACTTTCCTCGAATAACCAAGAAGAGACAATTCCTAGAGGGTGGCTACCGGTATATCCCGGTAACTTTTACTATAAAACTAAGCTGTTAATGGTAAGTAATACTGGACTAACTAATTAACAAAACCAACCAGATGCTGTCATCTGTGCCAGGATCAGCAAGTAGAGGGAGACAGCGTCAATCTGGAGGTGACCCCACTCTTTGTCTCCAACAACTGTTTGACCAGTGGACGAACTGTATTTGGCGTGGAGTGCATCCAAGGGGTTCTGAGTGGTCTTGAACTTCTCCACTTTGTCCTTCTGCTGCATCATGGCCATCAGCAAACCTCTCATGAGCTTCACGCAACTCTGAATAATATTACACAGAAAAGTGAAATTGTATTCGACGTAATAATTTTTAAAATGTTAAAAAAAAAAAAATCTCAGTTATGTTAACAAACAAAAGTTCTTCTAATATGTATGCATCGTTTACCCGAAAAGCGGATCTTACCTGTATTTTTTTTAAACATCACGCATATTACTACTCGAAATCGGGTTGTATGCTTATGTACTAATATTCTAATGTGTTAGGGATTTAAAAAGTTGAATTTATATTTAGTGTACCTGCATATTTGGTAGAGAGAGAGTGAAAAACATGAAGGAAAATTCCACCCTCTGTACACCCAACCGAGATCGAAAGCCGATATCTCTGTCATCAGACGTCTTCGTGACGCCTTAGATTATGCGGCCACTTAAGCGGGTTTACCTTGCATTATTCCACTATGGTGAAACTTATAAGATAGAGCCATAGTGTAATTGGTCAAGGTAAGACTGCTAACTTTCAGGGTAAATGGAATGTACATGAAGATGTTGAGGTAAAGGAAGGTTGAAATAGCGATCGAGTCAAAAGAAATAGAAGATGTAATTTTTCATTTAAAAATGAAATTATTAGTTAAGATGAAAAGTCTCACAGGAAATAAATTTTTAAATAAATCTAGTAAAATGTAAAACTGTAGAAGGTAGGCTACTCGGCACTAATCAAATTATGGCAAAAATTACATAAAAACTCGATTTGTAGATGACGTTAATGCTCACATTGTAATTGGATATTGTTTACTGAGTGGTCTAGGATAAAATCTCGACTGGATGCAATTTAAATATCCTCTCTTCGTGCAAAGGGATATGCAATTTCACTAACTAGCCCTATCTTCCCTTGCTCTTGGATTCAGGTTGTTAATAGCCCTCATGTTAAACTAACATTTTTTTTAAAAAGTATTTGGGTAGAAAGTGGGACAAAAAAAATTTATGCCCCATACTGGAATTGAACCAGAGTCGTCCGAAGTATCATAAGCCTCTCTAACTACTCAAGGAGTGGTACACGCAATACATGTTAGGAGTCTCCCATGATGAATAATGTTTACATTAAGTGGACAGTCTGTAAATCGGGATAGTTACTGATGCTAAAGCCATAAATTAGGTACCTATAGGGCATCCATGGTAGGAGAAGTGGTATCTGACAGATAGGAAAAGTTATCATGTATCCATTCGCCATACCATATGATTCGTAAGACCATATGTTGATTTGTTTTCTTAACACATCTTACTACCTGTTTGGGTTACACGCTTAACTATGTACAAATTACTGATTTTGTTTTATGAATTAGGTAGCCTAAGTTATATCTATAGGAAGTGTACTTTCATTTGCGTGGAAAGAGAGTATAAAACCCAGTTTGGGAAGAAAAAACAACAATCAGTACACTAGAATGAGATGCAAACCTCGATCTCCCCGTCATCGGTGCTATCTATGTCTATTGAGAGAGTCACGCGTTAGACCGGAAAGTGGGTAGCTATTAAAATTAATTATCTTGACAAAAAGTCTTGTACGCAGCTAAATAAGTAAAAATGATTATTTTACCTGTTCTAGTTCATAAGTCTTGGCTCTATCTTCATCCATGTCTGCAATTTTCTTGTAAGCCATGGAAGCCCCCACACGGCCAAGATACAATACACATTATCTCGAATCCAAGCGTGTTCATTCTGAGGGCTAGCTGGGAATAAACCTGTCACAGGATTCTGAAAGATAGAAAAGGGGTGAAGTAAATAGGCTTGATCCATGAATTATTTTTTATCACCGCATTTTACTACCTGTTTAGGTTGTACGTATATTTTACCGCTATGGAAAGGTAATTTATCTCATTTACAAACCTTATCCAGATGATATCGACACTAGCCAGCAAGACTTTGATAAGTTGAATAATATTTGTAAAACTAAGCAAGTATCAATACAAATTTTATTTTGAAACAATATTTCGAAATTGAACAGTAAAATAGATTGTAGCGGTGCACTAAAATTTGAAATGCCTCATTTTATACTATTTTTCCACTAACCTAACCTAACCTAGGCTAACCCAGCCTAACTTAAACTAATCTAACATAGCCTAACCTTACTAACCTAGCATCAGCCATAGAAATTGCCACCATCCAAACGTGGGTCGATAAATTTCAATTATTTATCTGGATAATATTGCCACCATTCAAACTGGGTGGATAATGTCAATATTATCTGGATAATATTGAGTTTATTCAGGTTCAGCTTTAATATCCATTAGCACACAACATATATATATATAATATTATATATATATGATAATAACTCCGATAGGGTAAGGATGAGGAAGGAAGTCTTTTAGAGATAGTCTACTTGAGTTTGTGTGGAAGTAGAGTGGGAAACCATTTAGGGAAAAAAAACTACCTTAGTTGACCCGACCGGGATTAGAGCCTCGCATTACTACCAGACATGATTTACCTAATTTTGTCAACCTCGTGGTCTTAAGTTAAAGTGCTCGCCTCAGGACCGATGTTCGTATGTTCAAACCGAGCTGGGGTCAACGGATTTTTCTCGGCGCTGTAAAAACTCGTAGCACAACTTCCTTCAGTGGAAAAGTAAATCCGTCGGTCCCATGTCGACTGTGGCATGTAAAGGAACCCTGAAAGGAATGTGAAAATACCTTTCCTGGCAAAATTAAAGGTTCTTTCGCCGTTGCCATAGAAATTATGGTTGGTTCAGAAAGTGCACATTAAATCCACCCCAAAGGAATTAATTAAATAAATAGGTCCACTTTATTTTTAACAGATAATAATGGAAACAGGGTTAAAATATTAACATGATATAAGTCTAAATTTAGAAAATAATAACTTGATTCACCTAGGAGTTCACAGGGTAGTGTAGGCCTTAACGTTTAGCCATATTCCTCAAAATTTCCTTTAACACTTCAACCTCCGAATTAGTAGAAATGTCCACCTAATTAAATGTGTATACCAATCCCGACTTTTATTCACAATTAATTCTTTCAAGCAAGGACCTTCCATGTCTGAGGAAATTAAATGCTAGTAAAAGTTTGGAAGGGTGTTTATATTTAATTAGAGTCTAGTATTTCTATGCCAGGTTATCACGGTGTAAATTGTAGAAAGACGTGGTAGGTAATCAATATGAGGTCAACTCACAAATTAATAATGTTTTCATCAAAGTAAAATAGTTTAACGTCTTCCCCTTTTATGTTTCAAATTTAATTTATAACGTTGTCTTGTGTTAATTGCGTGAAAATATTTTTATTTTGTTTTTTTTCGAAAATACAGGGTTTGCGTGCTGTACCCACATATTTTAAATATAAAATCCATTCAAATGAAACATTAAGGACTATAGTACTGGTATGGTATGCTTATAATTAAAGGTGCCTGTTACAATGTTTGTGTATTGAATTGTGTCCTATTCACAAAGCCTGGTTATATCACTTGATTTTTAAAATGGAAATAAACATACAAATAACACAAACCTGATGGTTCATAATTATTTTTTGAACAATTCGTTGATAATAGTCCAACCGGACACCTGAATTACTTCGGCTCCTCATTTTAATTGTAGAAATCGGTCTTGTGAAGAAAGTTTTATAGTTATAATAAAGAAAATTAATGTAGTTTATTTGAACATATTTTACATTTTCTTTGGGATAACCTATCACCTTTAAAAATAAGTTACTTAAAGTTAAAGCTGATTACAGTGTTGCCAATGATCAAATAAAGGTTGTAGCTAGATTAGTGCCAGAAAGTCACTAGATTGCTGCTAAACGAAAAATTAAAAGTCGTCAGATTTGAAATATTTAAACTTACATCTATAAATTCTGGTTTAGTGGAAATTAGTTGGGGTGGCATTTAGTTGCCGTTTCACTTGGAAGGGAGTATTTCAAAACGTCTTTAATATATTTAAACCCTTTGTTGGATATACATCTTAGTGTTATTGCGTTTGATACATCATCAGAATTCCAAGTGGTACATTTTCCCCTTAAAATAATTAGATGTTGGGAGGTGGAAAAAGGGGATTCAATTTGCTTTATATTTTCGGTTAGTCGAGAAATGTATGTCCTAACAGTGTATAACTCTGTCAAAATGTCTTTATTTTCGTTCTTTAAACATTATATTCTTTCGTTAGCAGTTTCTTGTGTATTTATTAATTGTGTTGGGCTAATCCCGTGTTCTAAGGTTGGAAAGAGCAAATTATTAATTTCATGTGTATTTAAAAGAAGGTTTAAGCTTGTTTGGTTTCATGTTTATCAGCTATTTTATTTATTGTATTTACGAACTACTGCAAGAAGCTGTGACAATTGTATTTTAAAATGCGGCACAAACTTTTTTTTTTTTAAAAAAAACTATTTGGTTTCAATTTGAGTAATTCCGACCTCAAGTCACGTCCAAAGACCGTTTCACTAAAGTGAGCAGAGCAAACTCGAGCGTTAGAGACATAAAAATGGTCAGTTCTGTTTTTTTACAAGCGTACACCCATTGTTTTAGCTTTTTTTTTCTGTTGGAAATCTATAAAATCTTACCCCAGATTTTATAGAGTTTCTTGAGTGGTTATTGCACCCAGCAACTACACAACAAGGCTCTACTAATACTAATTAATATCAAATTACAATATTAGAGCAACAAAACAGCAAGAATTGGAGGAAGCATACATCTGAGCACACAGTGGGCTACGTTGACGTCACAGACACTACAGGCTACTGAGCACCTACCTTGTGGCCCCTACCGTGTAATATAAGTACCGTGGTTAGAGCCCTTCTGTACACCGAAGCAATGCATAATGCGTTCTTGCAATACGGTAGTTCAAAAATCTAAATTCTACAGCATTAAAATTAAAAATAATGAACATGAACTTGACAGAAAATTAAGGAAAGTCGCCAATCGCTCGATTAGCAGCTAGGCGCTAACAATGAAAATTAGACGTTTCAGACCTGTTAAAGTCACTAGGTTTAGTGACAAAGTCAATACATTGGCAACACTGGCTGATTTTAATATTTAGTACCAACAACACATTCCTGACCAAAACCACTCCCATTATTAAAATAGTATAATGAAATCTTTCTTTAGTGCTTGGTAGCCAGAGCTAAGCTGTTAAATATATTTATAAAAGATAGCTAATTTATTTGTATATATGAAGGATAAGAGACCGCAAGGGAGATCAAGGAAGAGATGAGAAGAACCGAGGAACAGACAGCAGCAAGTGTGCAAGTGAAAGGAGGAGAATGGAAGAGGGTGCAGGAGGAAAAATGATGGAAGGATAAATGGAGATGGAGACATTTTACTAAATGGACCTGGCCACAGGCTGGAAACAGTTCATGATGATGATGATGAAATTAAGAATGAAATGCATTAATCTATTAACATGCATATAAAGTTTTAATTTTCTTAAATGCAAACCTAGATGACTCTAGCCTATTTACTCCAGAGATTACGTAATATGTATTTAATTATTTCCTCTCTGTAGGTGTGGCAGCTTCATATAATAATACAACCCTATTAAAATAATGTTTATACAATCATAATTCATATTTTAACTAATTTGAGCATTATAGCTTTTCAAATTAGTACAATTTTTTTGACGTGAATACGTCTTTAAATTTGCTACCATACGGGCGCAATCCAAAAAACCTAATGATAACAAAATCGGGGGATACAGTTTGATGTTGTAGTTTCGAATCTTTCATCTACATCCAAAATTAAATTATACCACTGGATAGCTAAAGGATCAAAGAATTCATTACGATAAGCGAGAACAATGACGCATCGCGCGCGGGGGAGGGGGAAGCGCCGCCATTTTGAGATTATTTTGCTGCGTATCGAGATTTGCAATTAGTATAACTTTTGACTCGGAGAAGCTACGATGTTCGTTTAAGTTTTAATCGTCAGCTGTCGTCAAAATCTATCGATTGTATATAAAGTTATATTGTAACACAATAATTATTTGTTTCCTTGCTTTTATCCTAAATACATAAATAAAAATATTTTATTTAAAAAATATAACCTCTTACATAAACCTATTCACGTACAACACACGGCCCTGTCCATGACACAGCCACACCCCATTTTTTTTCGAATTGTATTAATCCTTTTCTTATGGTTTATATACGCATCACTACTGTAGTTACTAGTTAGTAATCTTACCACTGGGCTATATACTTAAGCTGTGGTTACATTGGATAAGAATTCGCAAGAAAAATGATTCGTAAGAAACCATATGAACTCTCCCGAAGTCATAATAAGTAAACAACTCAATAGTTTTGTATATGTATGGTTATATTTCTTGCAATATATTCTTACGGGTTCGTACGAAGTCTTACAATTTTTCCACGCGAACAAAATATTTTGATTTATCTTCAGATTTCTTTAGGAAAATAGAAGTGTTTGGTGTCAAAATAGATTGTGAGTTGCTAATATCATTATGCGGTAAAAAATGTAGGCAATACCATAATAGACATTTTAACTTAATTTAGCACCACGTCTTACTATCCTTTCGGATTATACGCTTAAGTACTTATTATGCTAATGAGCTAGGGATGAGAAAGGTTTAATTTAGAAGAAATGAACTCACATTTTCGTGGAGGGAGGGTGAAACCCCATTTAGAAAAACTACCCCCAGTTCACCCACCGTGATTCGAACCTCGATCTCCCCGTCCTCGGCAGTCAAACTCAACCTGAAACTACCGTGTTAGCTAATTACGCCACCGAGGCGGGTCATAGTAAAGAGCTGAACAAGAAATTATGTAAGGAAGTGGCGGGGAACATGAAATCAACGGGTAAATAACGTTGTATAATATATTTTAATCGTGCATTGGAGAAAGGAACTAAGTCAAAAAATACTAGTTTGTGTGTTTCTTGGATCTAATACATTTATAACAGTGACATATATAATATAAAATAAACAAAATTAACAAATGAAAATGGATTATTGAAGCATATAAAAATAAAACTTTTTTTTTTGCTCTCCTGAAAAGCACGATATATTTATTATGGTTCACGATTAAAATACCATAGAAACTTATTTATAATTTCATAGGCTGTTTTAGTATCCCTGTTGAAACATCGTGGTTCTTTGCTTTTGTTTTGAAATTAGTGTAGTCTTTCTTTATTTTCAAAAGCATCTGGTACGCCTTGTAAATCATTAATAATGTTATGAAGTAAGCAAATTGATTTTACAATAATTAAAACGACTTCTTCAGGAAAAATCTTCTATTTCCGTTTTGAGAACTCTCCATTTTTAGGTAATAATACGAAAAGAGCATTCAACAAGGCGTCTTGCTCTATAGAAAGGTCTTGTCCTGACAATGATCTCATCAAATATGTTTTTAAGGGATATGCTGCATCTCCTATTAATACATGTGGAACCATTATGTCTGTATTTGGTAAGATCCTTTACGGTGGTATGTTGAGTATGTTTGAGTATTTATGGAGTAATGGTTCAACAGCTTTTAGAATATAATCATCGAATGTAGATTGTTTCATTAAGAGTATATTCAAAAAAATGTCTGGTCATGACTCTTGAGTTCTTCAAACAATCTTGTGAATTCCCCGTTCTCATTCCTTGATGAAAAATAGCTGTTCACCCATTCACATTTCTTATCCAATAAGAGAACCTCTAACGCAGGACTTTCCAAAAAGTGAAATTCAAACAAAAAAATCCATTGCACTTGGTTGAAACAACAAACGTTCTGAAGATTCTTACCACGTTTTTGCATCCAATGTAACTATTCTGTCTTACGAACATTTTCTGACCTATTCGTACGAATTTGTAAGAAACATATTTCATACGAATTCTTATCCAATGTGACCACCGCCTTAGTTTATTAGTTCGTCAGAGTATTCTTCGCTTAATATTAATTTAGTCCTAAAGAGGCCGGTATTTGTATTATCTTTGGTACTTTGAAAATTGAAATTTCTTAAAATGAGTAAGTTGGTGAAACTGTGTATCTAGCAATAAAGTGGTGTAATCTGTGGAGTAATGTAATCTGTGAGCAATAAGAAATAATGTCATCACAATTAAATAATAATACATTTTTTCGGAGCAATATTTAGTTTTGTAATCAATAAGAATCTTATTAGAGATACAAAGGCTTATGTCTATTTTTTACATAATAAAGGTAATTAATTTTAAAATAAAATGAACGACCTAATTAGTTTTGGCCTATTTTTATTGATGTCTGTGACGTATCGCCCAGCTGTTTCAGTTGTAGATACTTTGGGGGAGCCCAGTGAAAATATGAAGGACAAATTAATGGGTCCGTTGAAGCAGCATCTGTCAGAAGCTCAAATAAATTACATACTTTCAGATACCAGAGCTCCCGATTACAATTCTAGTAAAGATCACAACATTACCGAAGATCCGTCGCGTCCCATGGGGGCTACGGGTCATCCTATCTCGGATGTAATAAGTAATATTCCGAAGATACTCGAGACATATGACGGAACAAATGAAACGGAAACGCTTTTAAGCTTGGCACAACTTGCGATGGAAGGAGGGGGCTCAGTTGGAATGCCGACTTCCAGTCCCCACACACCAAATTTGACTGTTTCTATGGAAGGAGAAAACCCTGTGAAATCTAAACTTGCTACACCCTCGCTTTTACTAGAAGAAAATAATGAACCTATAGAACCGAGTGAATATATTAAAGATACAAAGAAAAATACCTCGTCAGTTGTTGCCCGCAAAGGCGTTTCGTTGCCACCAGATGAAAGTAACAAAAATTCATCTGTAGTCGCCCGCAAAGGTGTGTCACATGAACTTCTTGATGGCAATAAGAAAATTGTACCGCGTAAAGGTGTTTCTTTACCGCCAGAGGAGGTGACGCGTACTAACCCTTCCACAGTAAGCTTATCTTCTGTAAATACTGAAGAAGGGTCTGTAAAAATATCGGCGAACAGCACATGCAACAATTATACTTTGCCAGTGAATTCAAGCTCACATGCCTGCAACACTAATCTGACAGTTCTCGACGCAAATGTATCTTCTTCAGAAAATAAACTCCCAATCAAGAATGTATCCTCTACATATAATAAACTTGCCACCAACATTATTGCAGTAAACAAAACTGATGTTGTAACATCGACAAACTCTTCAACTTCTCCTACTAAGACGGTACAAGTAAAGTCGTCCAACGCCGCACTCGAGGAAAGCATAAACGAAACCAGCACTTCAGTTCGAAGGAAATATAAGCCAACTACTACATACGATTTGAGTTTGGAAGATCCACTCGGCACGGACACACCTCCTTCGCCAGTCGACTACATAATTCCGATTTCCGGCACGGTTGTCGTCGTTCCGCTTTTAGCTGTTTTGTTCATGTTTCTTTACAAGAGGGGTGCGGAATTTTGGGAAAGGAGGCACTATAAAAGAATGGATTTTTTGATCGATGGAATGTACAACGACTGAGGGTTGGTGGGGGTTTTTTTTACAGATATTTTTTAACACATTTTATTACTCAGAGTACACAACCAGAAATGATCGCCACTGACACGGCCATTATTTTTAATGTTTGGTTCAATTTTTCAGTGTTTGTTCAAAATAATGTATCAGGGAAGGGATTACCTTTAGGCAAGTTATCGGCCCTTTTACCGCGATAAAAATAAATGAAGAAAGGTTCTGACAATAGGACCTATAGAGTAGTCTTATTGAAAATAGAAAGAAAAGTATTCAAATCTAAAAACCCTAAAATAAAAGAACTGTTGGCAAAATAATATAGGCCTAGACCTATATTTTATTCAAATTAAAACTAAAAAGATGAATTTTTTTTTTATAAAGGCTCTATAATACCTAGACAGTGTGTTACTGTTACCTATTAATGTTTAAATAATAATATAACAGAACTGCTGGTAAATTGTACCAAGAATCTTGTTATAAAGCTAGTTCTTGGTCCAAAATGTAGTAGCCTATAATTTTTAAAATTACTACCTTAAAACATATTTTAAATTTGTAGTTTAAAGCCCCCACAACATATAAATATTATATGCCAAACCTAACCTATGGCTATGTATGGCCATACTTGTGACAAATATGCCACGGCTAGGATGCCAGAATACAATGCTTTGTTGGTATATATGAGCCTGCCCATCAGGGCTGTGGAGTCGGTACGCCAAGCCTTCGACTCCTCTCTTTTTCGACTTCGACTTTTTTCATAAATTGCTACTGTATATTAATAAGTAATGTAACATATTTACTGCAGTAAAATGTTCTAATACAGAATTGTGAATAAATTCGTCAAAGTTTAAAATATCAGTTTTAAAAATAAAAAAAAGCATAAAATTAAAGTTATGTATTTATCATATATTGTTATGGTACTATAAGTTTTTATTTTTAGACTCGAGTCGGTTCAATTTTACAGACTCCAACTCTACCCAAAATTGTTTCCGACTCCACAGCCCTGGTGGCGGCTAAAGATAGACGACAGCGACTTTGGGTCTCCCTCGTAAATAACATTTCTTCACAACCTGACCCCTATGTTTTTATTTTAACGACCAGGTCACAAGTATGGCCTAGTAGTAATATTTTAATACTTTGGGTAATAAACTCCTATACAGATGAAAATATGTATATATGTAAGCTAGAGTGCTAAACGCATAAACTTAGAATTTTGATGTTAGCATGACATAACATCAAATAGAATCTATTAAATATTTATATTACTTTATTTTGTTTGTAAACTAAGATAATCCAAAGAAAAATGGCAAGTCCTTATATTGAATAAACAATTGAAACCTAAATGAATACTTTTTTTTTTTTTACAAATATATATTTTGCATTTATTGGTTTCCATGTTAAGGATTCTACCTAGCACAGAAAAACAAATATATGTGCTCAAATTGACTGGCTGTGTTTAAAGACGACGTTTCTTGGTTGTGTGTACGTGTTTTCACTTTTTATCAACCTGTGATTATTATGGTGCTTCTATATGTACACAAAATAAATTATTAATCATAAATATTTTAATAACAATGAAGTTGTTAAATAAATGGTACTAACAATTCACCCATGTTCTAAGGCACTGGAATGTGTGTCTTAAATGCTAGCGTTATACTTTGATGAGTATTTCTGTGTTGCTTTCTCTAATATCTCATGTACTCAACATCCTCATTACATGACCATACCATCTCAGTCTTGCTTCCTCTACTATCTCATGTATTCAACATCTTCATTTTAATCTAACACTAAGGTTAAAAGGATGGTAAATTTCACACCAAAATATTTTGAGCTAGGAACTCAACTCAGGACCCTTAGATAAATGTACGGGCACTCCAAATACCGAGCTAAGGTGTCGCACACACATTTTATTGCGTTACAAGAATCATGTGCATTGTTTTTCAGTCTTGCTTTCGCATTTGGGGGATAAAAAAAACTTAAAACAAGGTCACAATGAAGATGAATTTTAAGAAAATACATCAGCATTTGTCTGGAGGGAAAGAAATATAACTTCAGTAAGTCGCATCATGGAAAATAATCACCCCATTTCATTTGGCTGGTTGAGTGCACATAATATCCAGCTCATTTGGCTATTAATATCTTATTATACCACCACTTAAATTGAATGTTATCATTTAAGTTATAATAGGAATAATACATAAATGTTTTAACTAGAATAATATATTTTTTAAATGTTACTTGGTTATGTAATTATAGTAAAATTGAGCATTTATTTTTTCACAAAGACATTTTTTTTTTGTTTTAGAATTTTTCTGATTGTGCCCAATCCAAAGTGACCACTTATTTGACGATTTATAAAATTGATTAGCTATGTTATGTTTAGGTAAGAGCAACTATTTACAATCAAGGCAACTAAAAGAACAAAGATATGTCAATCTTGCCTCTTGGTTATGGATTGCGGCAGATATATCTTGTTAACGGTCCAGATGTTGGTATTCTTGAATGAAGATATGAAGTGCTTATTTACAGTGCTGGATTAAGGGTAGGAAAGGGGGGTAGAGGGGCTGCAGCCCAAGGCCCTCGATGGTTTAAGGGCCCCATCTCTGAGTCATCCTGAACTGTATCATACAACTTCAACAACTCATAGCAACCACCCACAGTTGGTAGCCGTTTGAAGATTTGTGATAGTGTAATTGGAACAACCCTTGTCTGAAATTAGACTTCTCTATAATCTAATTGAAATGTGGATATCTCTAGAAGCTATTTTGAGTGATATTCTCATGATTTTTTTTTCTAAATTAAATTTATCTAGAAGATATTTGAAGTAGTCCTCCATTATTTTTTAAAAATTCGAATCTCCCTAGCTAAGCTGTTTCAAATGGCTTTTGACTGGACATTTTTGGAAAATAAAATGCCTCTACAAACTGTTTAGAGTAATCTTCATCTGGATTTTTTTCATTAATGAAATGACTCATAACTATTTGAAGTGGGTCTTTGTTGCCAATTTTTTTTAAAATTGGATGAATCAATGTAGAAGCTATTTGAAATTTGATAGGCCATTTTCAGCTTAATATCTGAGAATATCAGAAGGGGGAGAAATAAAGCTTGAGAGAAGCAAATTTATTCTAGTAGATATGACGAGTTTATTCCATTCAAGAGTAAGGTAGGGGAGCATAAATTATTTCCATGGGGGTACATGTCCCCCCTCCTATTACACTACCCCTGCTCGACTTAGGTTTGTACTTTTTTTTAAACTTGTATGTTAATTTTACAAAAAACAATGTATGAAAATAATTAATAAATAACTGAACATTGAAATGTTATGCACAAGATACATTACATAAATATAAATTGAACATGCTTCGCTACCCCGACTCACTTCATGTGTCATATTTAATGTTAGTACAAAAATAATAGACTCCCAGATACTTCCAAACACTTTGAAATGAAGTACAAGATTGGACCGAACCACTGAAGTAATTGTGACAAATGCCAGTAGGTCTCTGTCTCGGGCCCCTGGAAGTCCCAGTGCTGTGGTACCAATAGGACAAACCCCCCATGGTGCTCCTGGTAGCGGCAGAGTCAATTGAGCCAAATACTGTTCAGTGGCTCAGCCAAAATGTTGTTGAATTGGCGGTGGCGCAGAAAAGTTGAAAAATCGGAGGCTAATGAATCTGCAACTGTCATTTGTTTCTAATTTTTGTCGAATGGGCTGGTTTGAAAGTACAACTGTGGTGCTATCTTCAGCTCACATCTAATTTTTTTTATTAAAAAAAATTAATAAAACCTTGAATTGTAATTACTTAGTAATAAATTACACAGGGATTTAAATTTCAGCTATTTCTTTTTCTACAGCCAATAGGTATATTTCGAAAGATTTGTCTATTATTATTAGCACCGCGTCTTACTACCCGTTCGGGTTATACGCACTTACGCTAATGTGCAATGGTAGGGTGATTGTGAGATGAAATGGAGGACCTACAGTTTAACGTGGAATCCGAACCACGGTGGAGGCCTGGCATTCCTCACATTCACAAGTTGTGATTAATACACATCTTGTCAGAGGTGAAGGAAGGGTTTGGCAATCAGATAAATCTGTGCCGGGACCGAGGATTGAACCCCGGACCCTCAGCACAGAAGTCTGACACCTTACCCCTAGACCACCAGGTCACCCAAGATTTGTCTAATCTTGCTGCTTATTATTATGAAACTTAATAAGATATTGTTTATTGGCACCGATGGGTATAGAGCACTAAATTCTTCAATAGCCTAGGGCCCCCAAATACCTTAATCCAGCACGGCTTATTTAATTATGTCCATTGTTATTACTAATTAATTTATATATATCTATAATGTTAATAATGCTTTCATACATGGAATTTGTGTGTAGTCTTTTTAAGTGGATTTCATTAAGTTTTAAATTAATATATTTTTAAATATAAGTACTCACGTAAACAAGCAAAGTAATTTAATTAACCATTGCAATGATATTTAAAAATATTTCACTAATATTAAACTGATCGGTAAAAATTATATTTAAAATTTACTTTTGAATATCTTCTGTTTAATTCACTATCTGAGATTAGTTAACACAAGACTGATGTAATTAATTTGCGTAGCAAATGTTACTAATCACTGTCAATGAATAAACTTAATGTTAGTGTATTTGATTACTGTAACATATGTTATTGGAACATTTAGTTAATACAACTAAAGTATTAAAAAATTGGGGTAAAAACCATGATCTAATTTTTAAAATTTAGATAGAAACAAATAAGGCCATAAATAGTTTGGATTTAGGTGGGCACAGGGGTAATTTTTTTTGCAGTTTTTAACTAAGATTTTAATTTTCTTCATGTGGTGATATCAACAGTTGTTGAATATCTGTCATGAGTACAACTGGATTAACCGAGAAGCTTTTTTTTAAATGAAGAGAAAAAAGTTGTCATTAAAATTCGAGGACACCCTTGACTGATACTCAACTGCTGATATTACCATGTGTAGAAAATTAAACTCTTTGTTTCTGCCAGAACAATATTTGATTTATTTTGACAAAAAAAAAGTTTTGCTATAAAAATTGAGAAAACACCAACCATTTCTTGTGTTCATTACATTCAAACCTTAAGCAGAATTCTTGGACTATCGTTTAGTATAAATATTTCTTCTGCAAGTTTGTCATATCATACGTCCAACACGAAGCATTATATATTGTATTAACATTCCCTTTTTTTTTGGTAAATAACTACCAGGCTAGTTTGTCATAACTATGTGGCAACAAACTTTGTATCTGGAATACATTGGTACATTTACTAAAATAATGTGTGTTTGACTATGTAAACTTTTATACTCAACTTGTAGATCTAGTGTATAGACTGTTGAATAAAAATATTTTATAAAAAGAAATAATTATCGAATGTATACTTTTTTATTACCTTTAAAAGTAGAAGTCTTACTTTGATGTATTACATTATGACCTTATCTTATAAGCTACACCATAGCGAAACAATGCAAGGTAAGCTAAGCTTGCTCCCTTTCAGGGTAAACGGAGTGTACATATAATATAGTCCAATTTTCATAGGAAGAACAGTAAAAAAATACAATTTTTTTTGCGGTCAACTCTGATAACATTTTACTATATTATGAATATCATTTTATAGGCATTGATAATATCAATCAAAAGTGACAGATGTAGATCACATGACTTGATGTATGAATATATATAAAAAAATAGTAACTTTATTAACTGTTAAAAACTGTTCTTCCTACCAGAATCCCACTAAATTTAAACTAGTGTTGGTTACAAAAAGTAGTATAAAAAAATCGCAAATGAAAACCTACTTTGCATTAAATTGTAATGTTGTGTGACCTTGAATTACAATCAAATTATTAATGGACCCTTATTTTATCCTGTAGTTTAGCAAGCTTTCCTTGGATTACTACACTATAGCAGGGGTATCGCAGCAATTTTCAGTCAATCACATCGTCATGAAAAGGAAACCTTACCTTGAATTATTACACTATGGTACACCTCACAAGACAGGGTCATAGTGTAATCAGTCAGGTTAAGACTGACACCTTTCACGGTAAACGGAATGTACATTTTATTTATTTTCCATAAGGGCAGGGACATAATTATTGGAGAGAATATTGAATTTAAGGAATAAATAAAAGATTAATGAAAAAAAATAATTTAAAAGTAGAGTGGAGAAATGAAGGGTGATTACAAGACCTTTGATAAATGCTTTGCTAATGGATCAGTGTTGTTACTTTTCCTATTAATTATTTATATTTGAACTATTATGTTTAAACAATTTTGATGTGATTTACTTTTTCATATTTGCCATAATTACTATAACTTTAATATTCAATGTCACTAAAATGTATAAACAAATGTACTACGTTTCATCACTTTTCCACCCTTGCATTTCAAATTGCAAAAAGTAAACACTATTCGGCCACCAATTTTTAAATCGGTATCCAACATTCTTTTGTCATATTTAGTGAGGGAAAATACAAGAATCAAAATGTTGTAATCGTGATCAAACCCTTCAAATTAAATAACAGGCTGACAACATTAACCAATAAGTTGCACTTAGGTTTTTTTTATATGCATCACTTCTTACTATCTGTCAAAAGCTATCCACATATTTACACTAATGGAGTATGAATGAGGAAAATAGAATTTAGAGAAAATGTTCTTACATTTGTGTGATGGGAGAGTTAGAAACAATTAAATAAAACCACCCTTGGTATCCCTGACCGAGATTCGAACCTTGAAACTTATAGTCACCAACAAACCAGTTGATTGAGAGCATAACGCCTTGGACCGCACTAACACCGATGCAGGTGTCTGTAATTAGATTGTTACTATGTTACTTACCTTGACGTATGAAAATAGATTTTCCTTCATAAGTTATAACTTTGTATTCTGCATTTGAATCTGTTTGTCAGCCAGCAAGCCTGCTTTAAAATCGTAGATTATTTTGCTTCTTAAAAACAATTGAAGGGACGGGATAAGGTTTCTGAAACTAATAAATGCTTAATTAATGTTCAGAGAATTAGGTACTTTTATTAGAAGATATGATCATCCAAAAAATTATGTTAAAAAATATATATATATACACGCTACATCAACACATCTTTCATGGATACACATTATAAGGTTTTACAACCAGACAAGCGGTAACGTTGCTTAAAACGAGTGATCAAAAGGTGCTGAAATAATTCACCTAGTAAATTAAACTGTGACGGGTTAGAGAGGGTGGTAAAATGTCCCTCTGTCGAATCATCTTCAATTGAATCCAATGGGATCCATTTTAAGAACTACAAAATTTGCCATCCGTTGCCAGTCTGTACTTGTAATTTATGTTTTCATAGTTTTAACGTTCACATATGATCAGATGTAAGACATTTCACATTCCCGTCTGATCAGGTGCTGTGGACATAGCAAGCGTTTATTTATGTTCCACCTCGAGCGCCATTTATCACTTGTCTGGCCATAGCTTATGTTTTACATTAATTTCCCTGTTATTTTATTACAACTAATACTGTAAAATTGATTAAATGATTGTGGTTACCAGTGAACCCATCCACCTACCATGAGTAAGAAGAAGTTATACAAATACTTAACCAACTACTAGATAATTTATGCCTATCATAGATATACTTATTTTATCTGACCTTTGCCCTAGAAAATAATCACTACGCTTGTTTAAATAAAATTCAGAAGCACAAAACCTTTCATTAATCAGAAAACTAAATGAAATTGTATTCCAAACAACTTCGTTTTACTTTCAAGTAAAGTGTAGAAATAACATCAACTAGGCCACTTTTGACAAATTCAGTTAAAAAAAATATATTTTAGCAGGTTTTTCTTGAAAGATCAGAGTTCTAATTTAAAAAAAAGTGTAGGTCTAAAAAAAAACTTTTTTTTTTAACATTTTCACCAATACCACACTCGCATTAAGTTTAAACTAAAAAAAAAATTCAAAATAAAAAAAACTATCAATTTTGATTCAAAATTGTTTTTTTAAAAGGGGTTGATAAGGAAAAAGAATTGGACAATATTAAAAATGGTAAATGGTAGACTAATAAATATTTTCTTTAGTTTAAAAAGTAGTTTATTTACATATGACTAGTTAGAATATTAGGAAAATGGTAGAGAACAAATAAAAGTAAAAACACTAACACATATTTACAACATCCTGTTTAATCTAATTACTACTACTTCCCGAGGAAGATGCTATAATAGCATCGAAATATTGAAGTGTGTGTAAATATGTGTCAGTGTTTTTACTTTTATTTGTGCTCTACCATTTTCCTAATGTTCTGTCATTTTATTTATTACCAATTGTTTTTGCTCAATGCACTTTATTTCATACATAATACGTATGACTAGTTAGTATTTAATAACAGTCAAATTTACATGTATTGTCAAAAAAAGGGAGAGCATTAGTTTAGTTTTTGTGACTAAGCGGAATTTAAAACCAAGAATCATTATTACAGATCCAATGCAAGTATAAAATGCACTATATATAAAAAATTATGTGAACATTTACAAGACAATGATAAGCCTCGGTGTTATAGATGGGACATAACCTGGAGTAAAACATTTATTTATCTTTAAAATGGAATTTTTGGTCAAAATGTGACTTTTTAAGTGATTATTGTAATTTGATGATATTAAGACGGCAGCGGGGGGGAGAGGGGGGGGGGAGAAGTTCTACATGTGTGTAAGAGATCTGCCATAGAAAAGAGATGTAAATAGCCTCCAAGTCCCATGGTCACATATGCAGCAGAAATATGACAATGAACTTAAGAGAGATTAGGAAAGTGGGGGACATGGAAATGAAGTTTTTGAGGAGCATGTTAACTGTCACGAGGAGAAACAGGATTAGGAGTGACATCCGGGAAAGAGTAGGAGTACAGGAGTACATGAGATAGTAGAGGAAGCAAGGGTGAGATGTTATGGGCATGTAATGAGGATGTTGGAGTACATGAGATAGTAGAGGAAGCAAGACTGAGATGATAAGGTCATGTGATGAGGATGAAGAAGGAGAGAATACCAGAGAGAATGATGGAGATAAAGTATGTAGGAAAAAGACCGCAAGAGAGACCAAGGAGATGGGAGGAGCAGATAACAAGTGTGCAAGTGAGAGGAGAATAATGGAAAGAGGAAATTGTATGAGTTTTACTAAACTGACCCAGCCACAGGCTGGAAACAGTTGATGATGAATTACTAACAATTTTACACAATAGAATTTACTTAACTTAACACACGATCAAGAGGCTATATATACTAAATAGCAGAATTAATAATAATTATAATTTTTATACTAAAATAGTCTTAAAATGTTAGTGTTAGTGATTATCAAAAGCATGTCTGACATATTTAAGAGTGTTACATTAAAATTGTATTGTGAATGTTATGAAAAGTACATTATAATATGTTTACACTTTTTATCTGCTACATAGTATTTATATAAAGTGATGTTTTTCTAGTGTACAAAACTTTGAAACATCCACACAAAAAGGTGATTTACATTACACAGTGAATAATTATATTTTTAGGTTGTTTACAAAAATAGGTCCTGTTTTGTTATATGTTTATAAAAATAATGTTTATTTGTATTATAATAGTAGCACAATAGCTAATATTTCAATAACGATTAAAGCCTCATCTACATACTCAATAAGTTTTGTAGCCTTATAGGCCTTAAGTCTGTATAGTAATTAATACTGTGCACACACTGTGTCCTTAATCATGGAATAGTGTGCCAACCAAAATTAATAAAATAAAGAAATTTCAGCAAATTTGATAAACAAAATGGACATTAACATAATTTTATTTTTTTGGTTAAAACAACCATAGTCATACTATATATGAAGTTTTTTAGTAATTGATTTTTAAGGTAAATAAATGAAAATACGATATGTTTAGAAAATGGCAACCATTTCCTTTACTATTATTGATTCTTTCATTTCCCATTTCGATGTTCATTAGTTTGTCTACCTGTGATCGGTTCTACTTAGCCGAATGTAAAGACAGTCCTTACAGAGCAATCTGTTAATGTGAAGTCAATCTTTTCTTATATACAATGGACCTTACAGATACCGAGTATGTAGAAGCGGCTTAGGCCTTCATAAATAAATAATTTAAATAAAATTTACAGTAGTGTAGTAATAATTAAAGTGTATTCTCAGGGTATATAGGGCAAACATAATAACTTTGATGGCTGACATCACAAGAATAAATTCAATAAAATATAGACCAAGTTTAACAAAACAGAACATCTTGAAATTACTCCCCAATCTGAAAACATTTACCATCACATATCGAGTTTGCAAGAAACCCTAAATTTGAAGAAGAGGCCTAGATTGCCTCTAAAATTAGGCTCGCTATATGTATTCAATGCTATTATTTAGACTTGACATTTTTTCTGGTAAATTTGTGGGCCATGTTCATTTCCCCTTATATGTTGAATATATTATTCAAGTTGGACTATTTAAATTTAAAGTACTTGTCCTACGGGTACATTTTGCCAAATTTGTATTCGTCCTGGTGTTTTATATGTATTTATTATTAAATTCAGCTGACATTCATTAGGGGCTGTCAATAAAAATATCTCATGCTTTGTTTTTTTACTCCTGCTTGTCCCTTCCTCATCCCAATTTTGTGAAACCCCCCCTTTCTGATATGATATCACACTATCACCCCCCATACTGCCCATTTAAATAGTATTTTTAATTGTAAAGACTATACAACCCTTTTAATGAAACGTGTTCGCCAAGCTTGACAATCAAAATCGATCGTTGTTGGTTTATTAACACAGAACGCTTGTCCGACATCTTTAAATGTAATGTGACATCACGCATTATCTGCCTCCCTTTCCCCCTCTCATCTCGCTTGGTCAGGCCAAGTACTATTCCTCCTCCCCCCCCCTCCCAAATGCCTACATAGTTTATGGACAGACCTATATACTACTATTTATGTTCCCAATACACTTACTACGGACAGTCAGTATTGGGCGTTTACAGATTTGTTTATATATTATTTATATAATCGTTAATTACTAGGTTTGTGTGAATCGCTTTTTTGGGGGGCAGCTAGTTTTTTTTTTAAAAGAATTAGGTATGCAAAATTAAAAGAAATTTTTTTCCTAGATAAATAGTACATTCATAATCAGTTTTGTTGATTAAATTTAAAAACTGTATGGAAGGAATCGTCATGCTCATAGTATGTAGCTCATGTTGTTTATATGTTACACCCAACTACTTTGCGTATAACCCGAACGGGTAGTAAGATGCGGTGCTAATAATAATAATAATAATACTTTGGGCCGACAATGACACATTTCTATTTTCATACACCGGTAGCTTAGGTTTTCCTTAGCCTAAATAAAAAAAAAAATCATGCTAAGTCAGCCAATCTGTTGATGAAGTGGTCTGAAAATTTAAAAATTATATTTTTAAATTTCTTAGTTAATGTTTCTACCACAATGTAAATGACAAATTCTTGACAAATTTATTGAGCCTGAATAATTGTAAGATCTTTGAGCAATAGACAAACACAAAGGATGGGCCTCAAATATCTTGAGCACATTAGGATATTCGAGATTCATGAATTTGAGAATATATCAAATTTGAGATTCAATAAATTAATAATAAAGAAATAATTTTTTAATTAAAATATTTTTTCTTAGGGCTCTAATACTACTTATTGATGGTTCAAAACCAACATAATTATATTATTAACTTAAAAACCAGACCCTAGACCATAAATTTAACACTTAATTGAATGTATAAATATGATCATGAATGCAGTTTAGCAAAAAATTGTTACATTTAGTAACAATTTCTACTTTTTATTATTTTGTAATATTTATTTTCCTCTTAAGTTCATAATTTATTTTTTTCCAAAGATTCAGATTCAGAACCAAATTTGAAATTTGTAATTAAAACTAATATTTGGATTCGAGATTAGTAAAATAGTAGATTTTTCCCAACTATCCATTTATAAATGAGATAAGTTGGATTGATTTGGTTTAGTAACTTCAATGAACTATGCACGATTACAAAATAAAACTTGTGTTTAGTTCCGTCCAAACCTTCATCACTTTCAAGTACTTTCAGTCTTTCAAATATCTAAACCTTACTTTTGTAAGGTACAGTCAATATAAGGGTGGAATGATAAATTCAAAATGTACCTTAACTCAACTCAGCTAAAAAAAAAAAGTACAAATTATACAATATTTTTAAGAGGGTGGGGATGAAGTTTCACAGAAGTATAAATAAGTGTCCCCACAACTTGTTAAATAATTACAACAGCCGCATTAAAAATAATGCGTGTAAAATGGAACACTTAATTTAATTTAATTTAATTTAATGGTCAAACAATCTTTCTTTTTTTAATTACTCGGACATACTAGTATTCTGGTCAGTTTTTAAGTTCAAATGCCCGAAGCTGGTTCTCGCTTACTTCCTTGTTTTGCTTGAAACATTTTTAATCTTCATTGCGTGAACCACGATAGAGCAGCCACCGCCGTTAGCGATGATAGTGCCAACATTTGCGGGTAGAGGGTGACATGTAACCTTCGGCCGTTAATATCCAGTTTTCTAGAATATAGATGCTACTTATTTATTTTCAAGTTGCTCCTCATTTTTCCTCAAGGGGCAAAGTTTGATCCCGTTCCAGACACCCTGCTTTACAAAAAGATTCTGCAAGCGCCGAGGACCGGACCTGGGACCTATGGATCTATAGCCAGAAACTCTGACAACTAGACCAGGCTGTATGGAAACATTTTGACAAGTTGGAAAAAAAAAAGCTTAATTTTTTTTAGTAATAACGAATTTTTCACTAGAGTTTGTAATATTTGTGATAAATATACTTCAAAATTAGCTTTGTTCCTTCCCCACCCCTTTCTCCCAACGAATAAAAACCCAAAAAACTGGACCTGGGTTTTCTCCCCAGTCTGTTTAACCCTATTACATTTTTACAAATTTGTTGACCTAAGTGTTATTTTTTATCATGCAGTATACTGCGCATCAGTGCATAGAAGATTTTTTTTAAACGACAATAAAAAAAACAAGTTTCAATAAGTTCATAAAATAGTTAATCTCACTTTATAAATGGTCATAACTAAAATCACTTTTTTTTTTATAAATCCTTAGCTATGTGGTTTCCAATATTCACTTTGCAGAGCCCCGCTTTAATTAAAACACCCCCTAAAAAAAAAAGCATGGCTAAAAATAGTGATCTCTTAATATTACACATTATTTTCTGATGTGCAAAAATTAGAGATATTTGACTATCTCAATTACTCTAAATGAGGGTACACGCCCCACATCTTGAAAACCACTGCCTTGATTCATTTTTTCAGCAATTGCAAAAAAAAATCATAAATCTATGACCACGAAGGCGGCTCCATTTTCAATAGATTAACAAATTGTTTACCATTTTATTAACACAGTGACAACCAAACTTTAATTCAACAGTTAACTTAGATCAACATATTAAAATATATAATTATATATAATTAATGGTGTAACAGACAATACTAATATATTGTAACAATAACCAAATTCTTCACAATATAGTATGATGCTAAAATTGAGCGTGTCAACAATTAAAATGATAAAAATCACTGGAATAAAAATGGCTCCCAAAAAAAGAGGATTTTTGTTTCTTGAGAATACTTAGCAAATTTTATTTGAGGAAATCTGTCGAGTTGAGATATTGACTCATATTACTTGTTCTTGCACTTGTTCTGTTCGGGGAAGGCCTCCCTGGGAGGCATGAGACTCAACATCATGATGTGCCTCGTATACGCCCTCGAGCTACGGAACGCTGCGTCGGTCCCGTGGATTCTATCCAGCACGCCTAGGACGCCGAAACATTGGTTGAACCTAACAAACAAGATTAACCAAATGTAATTCTGACTTATAGCTATGGCAAGGATAGGACCCTTAAATTCTCGAATATTTAAGGATTTTTGAGCTTCAATAAAATATCAGATTTGAAATTTGGAGAAAAAAAAATAATTAAAAACTTTTTCATGTGTCTTACTACCTGTTTGGGTTATATGCCTATGGGTCAAGGATGAGTAAAGTTGAATATAAAATAAGTGTATCTGCATTTTCATGGAGGGAGAGTGGAAAAAACACTCTCAGTACACTTGACCAAGATTCAAACCCCAATCTCCCCATAATCGACTGTCTAGTATATCGCAAGAGTGACGCCTTAGACCATTCAACCACCAAAGCGGGTGGATATGTTTTAGTTTTTCTATTAAGTGTGAAGACGTTGCTGTTCCTCCTTTCCCTGTTCATTAAATACAAAAGTTTGGTACCATTTTATTTCTATAATTAAAACAATAAGAATCTATAGCTGGGTGGGCTTGGAATGCGAGGGTTGGTGACGATGAGCTAAGTCATCATCAGCACCCATAACTTCAGTTAGGGAAGGTTACCACCAGGAAAAGATCTACCTGAGGACCTAAGCGGTAGCCCCGCTACTCAGGTGTAGGCTACGAGAGGCTTAGCAAGCCGGTGACCGAAACAAACCCATACTCGAGAAAACATAGTAAAATACAGGATTGGAGAACCACAGGGGAGGTTAAGAAAGAAATGGGGAGGAGCATATAACAGAAAGTGTGCAAGTGAGAGGAGAAGAATAGAATAAATTAAAGGAGGAAGTGTGGTGGAAGGATAGAGGGTGGGCATATAATGAGGATAGAAATGGAGAGAATGTCAAAAAAGAAACAGGATGAGCAGATAACAGAAAGTGTGCAAGTGATAGGAGAAGAATGGACACAATTAAAGGAGGAAGTGTGGTAGAAGAATAGAGAGTGGGCATATAATGAGGATAGAAATGGAGAGGATGCCAAGAAAGAAACAGGATAAGCAGATAAAAGAAAGTGTGCAAATGAGAGGAAGGGTAGAGACATTTTACTAAACTGATCCGGCCACAGGCTGAAAACAGTTGATAATGGTGAGTTTGTGAGCCATGTTGCATTCACAGGAAACAGTGCACTTACTTCAAGTGGTGGAAGTCGTGTGCCTCGGGTGAGGGGAAGAAGGGCAGGTGGTAGCCCGAGTGAGCGTTGAGGGTGGAGAGGATAGCGAGGGAGAACCAGAGCCAGGCGGTGGCAACGTGTGACCCCATGATGAACAACCCCAGCAGCGGGGGGACCAGGTTGGAGAACACGTGCTCGACCGGGTGGCAGTACACCGCGGTGACTGCGATGGGCGACGTCCACTCGTGGTGCCTCTTGTGAATGAAGCGGTACAGATACCGGCTGTGCAGCAGCCTGCGGACATTCGTTTTTACTCCAGTTAGAAGTACAGTGGAGCGTCGTTAATCCGGATCGATCGGGACCCATCCAGATTACTGAATTGTCCGGATTTTCAAATGTGCTTTCAATAACTGTATACATATGTAATGTATTGACTAGAGGATACATGATGCTCGGGAGTCTACTGTATTGCAAAATAGAGGCTGAAGGGTTCGAAAAATACAGTACACAAAATATTTTAATAAAGTATATTGAATAAGAACATGTACATTATGTAATTTAGATTAGTAACTCTACAATACTTTTTAGAAAAAAAACCAAGAATCTACAGTAATTAATGGAAACTTACTGGGTAAAAAGTCTTAATTGTTTTTTGTACAAAACTTGGCCTGCTCTCATGCGATCGGATTGCGACGTCCGGATTCCGACGCTCCGGATTTCCGACGCTCGGTTTCCGACGCTCTACTGTACTCAAATTTATTGAGGTCGGGGCAAAAACATGATAACCCTTATTTTATATAAAAAAGAATGTCAGTACAGATTTCTTGTAACTTACCTCTTGAACTACAATTTTTTTTAAATAGTCAGTCAATATTTGGAGGATAGCTAATACCAATGAATATCTTATTATATTTTATAGCTAGATTTCAGGATTTTATAGACGTTTAAATAGTGAAAAATATCCCATCTAAATCTATGGAGGCCATCATGTTCTTGATCCGACTCCCTCATTTATTTTATAATCAGCCTGTGCGAAACTTCCGAGTCTTATTTTGAATCATGTTAGGATTCATGTTCGATTTGGAATTCAGTATCGAAAGCCATGACATGATTTGTTACATTTTCTCTCTTTACATTTTTTGATTGATATTAGAGATTATGGGATCCTCAAATTCTAAAGGAGATTCAAGAGAATTTCAGATTAGAGACTCTATATCCTTAAGATTTTTTTTTTTTCCAATTTTTAAGTTAAATTTGTTTAAGAGCTCTAAAACTGCTTATTGGTGGTTTAGAACAAACATAATTATAGTACAAGCTCAACAACCAAGCCCCAAACAAGTAATTTAGCACTTAACTGAATGTATGAATGTCACAATGAATGGATTATAAGAATGTATTATCAATAAATAAATGTGGTTAAATGTTGTAGACGAATGTGTTAAAAAGAGAAACATTGAGAGTTTTAATAATAAAAGAGCATGTAAGACTCTCGGTGTATGGATGTTGTTGAAGCGAAGGGAGTGTGCAAGGATAGGGAAGTGTGCAGAAAGTTGCGATGATAGGATTAAGTACGGAGTTGTTATTTTTTAATCCACATGCACAGTCTATGATTAGGTATGCATGTGTGAATGTTCATCAATTTTCATTTTTTATAATCATTTGGTCAATGGGCTATTTGTTAAACATTTTAAATAAGTTTTGAGAGTAGTTTTAGTAAGCTATGAAAAAACAAGAGTCACAAAATTTGTACTGAGCTAAAAGGATTTTAAAAGGGTCAACGTCTTTATGTAGAACACAAGCAAAGTTTTGGCGCAGCCCACCTGTGTGAGTAGTAAAAACCAATCTCTTCCATGAGGATATGGACCGCCATTTCTGCCAGCACCCAGTGGAAGGTGGGGAGTTCCCTGATTGGTGGGAACCCCCTCCACTCCATGAGGCGGTAGCTGAGAAAAGACACGGGGAGCCCCACGACCACTTGGTTGAACAGCACCCAGCCGATCACCTGCACGTGATATACAATTGTTTTAACACTTTGAACACAATCACATGCACTAATGTATGATATGTATACCTAAGGCTCCTGATGATAAGGAGATAAGGGTTTGAATCTCGGTCAGGATGTAATGAAAATCTTTTTTCCTAAATGATATTTCACTTTCTCTCTATCAAATGCGGGTATACTTTCTTTTAATTCCACTTTCCTCATCTCTGACACATTCGCATGATTGGTGTATTCACGCAAAAGCCAAACAGGTAGACAAACACAGTGAAAAAAAAAAGTTTTATGTACAAGAATTATTATTGGCCAACATTGTCAAAAATTGTTAATAAAGTAGAACTACATATTTTCCAGAGTGTATTTTAGAAATGATATTAACATCCAAGTGCATTATTACAGACTATTTTTATGTAGTTCAATGGGGTAATATAATTTTAGAGGCTATAAGGGAAGTAGATCAACCCTACCTTGTGATAGATTATCAAGTAGATCAGCACTAACTTGTGATACATAAACGAATTAGATCACTGCTACTTGTGAATTCTCTTTTCCAAGTATATACAATGCCTGTATTAAAAGGTATTAATGTAGGCATTATATTACACATAATCAATAAAAATCCAAAACGAATAAGTTCTTTTAATTATGTTTAAAATATTGATTCAAGTTGGACAGAAAGAAATTATTAAAAGTAATGAAATAGTATGAGAAAACTTAAGTTTACGTTATTTTAAATGTAAAATATAACAGGTAACTAAAAAACTTTACATTTATAACAAAACAATGATCATTTACAAGTGTTGGCAACCCAAAACCTAAACATTTGATTTTCGAACTGTCATCCAGGTAAAAACCTATCATGAACAGAATTTACCTTGTGATAGATTGTCATAGAATGATGATGATGATGATGATGATGATGATGATGATGATGATGATGCTGATTAATAATAATAATAATATAATAATAATAATAATATTATGAATAATAATAATATATATAAAAAAATCAATAATAATTAATAATATAAATATATATCAGCGCTACTTGTGATAGATTGTCTTAGAGGTAGATCAGCACTATCTTAGTAATAGATTGTATAGAAGCAGACCAACGCTGCTTGTGACGATTATTATAAACAGATCAGCGCTACCTTGCGATAGGCCTATATTGTTATACTGTCTGAAGATTGGCCGCGCATTATCACAGGCTATTATAAATCTGGTGATTTATGACATACTATTGTAAAAGTATAGTGTTGGTATAATGAGTGTACATGGCAGTGCTACCTTTAGTAGCCGAGCTGTGTCAACAGGTTCATTAGTACCAGGCTGGATCTTGTACCGGCGCAAAGCTGCTGGTTTGTTAGTCACATCCAGAAGAGTATAGATGCCACCAAATGTCCAGTATACGCACATGGTAAGCGCAGTAGTGCCTGAAACCGAGAGATGCATATGTTTTTATCACACTACGTATAATTATTACAACATAATTAGTTAAGCAAACCAACAATTAAGTCACACCCTAACTACGTTAATTATTCTATCTTCCCAAAGAGTAAATTTCCATCTTTCTTGATAATAAATGCTGATTAAATAATTATAAATCCTTATCATATGAATTCCTCTTTTAAGAAGTTGTTTTGCGAGTTTCACAATCCCTTCTGATGAGTTTTGATGGAATGAAATTTATGTCAGGGGATTGGGTATTAACGAATGATTTTCTTCAAGAGGCAGCTATTACCTCTTGTCTGATGGCAGCAATGCAAAGCGTGAACTATGTTATTATTTTCATTATAGCAGCCATATATGTTTCCATCCATTTTTCCTGTAACTTCTTACAAATAAAGCATAAACCTTACTATAGTAACCTCATGCTCTGTAAATTGAGCCACCAATGACAAGGTTGACAGTTTGGCATCGTGGTTCTCACGCCTGACTTTGATGAATTTCGATAACTATCCGAGAACACCAACAAAATGTAACTCTTATATGTCTGGTTCGAGCTGTATTGTCTTTCTAGGTTAAGAGTTATCTATGTGGTGAGATGTGTTCTTAATTTATATGGTATGTAATTAATATATTTCTCAAATATATTATTTAATGTCCAACAGGAAATGTCTTCTGTAGCCTCACCATATATCCACAATGTGATTGGATCTTCCCCTACAGTATCCAAGAAGCGATCCCACAACGCCTGCCAAAAATCACCAGATGCGCCCCAAAATCTCTGGAGATGCCTGGAATTGAAAACATCGAGTAAGACGCGAAAGCAGGAAGTGTGTGAAAAGGCCAGTGGTTTTGACGTTTTTACAGTAAAACTTTTTTTTTGGTCAAAATAAATAAACTATTTCTTTGTTAGAAACCTAGAATTTAATTTTACTCACAAGGTGATATCAACAGTTGTTGAATATCTGTCATTACTGTGCAGTGTTTCTACACTATCTTATGGTAAGCTTACATTTCCAAGCCCTCATGCAATTATTCATTTTATTACTTTTCTTTTATAGTTGTTAGTGTAATTTTAAGGTCCTTAAATTTTAATAACCATAGTGGTATGAAATTGTGAGTAGGATGATTAATCTAAATTACGGTGTAGCCTATAGTGGTTTGTAATTTATGCATACGTTAGTGAAGTTGGGTCCCCACTTTTAAAAATTCGGGTTTGACATGAATACGTCTTTAAATTTGCTACCATACGGGGGCAATCCAAAAAACCTAATGATAACAAAATCGGGGGATACAGTTTGGTGTTGTAGTTTTGAATCTTTCCTCTACATCCAAAATTAAATTATACCACTGGATAGCTAGAGTATCAAAGAATTCATTACGATAAGCGAGAACAGTGACGCATCGCGCATGGTGGAGGGGGAAGCGCCACCATTTTGAGGTTATTTTCGTATCACAGACCTATAATTAATAAAGTTATATTGTAACACAATAATTATTTGTTTCCTTGCTTTTATCCTAAATACATAAATAAAAATATTTTATTTAAAAAATATAACCCGTTATATAAACGTATTCACGTACAACACACGGCCGTGTCCATGACACAGCCACACCCCATTTTTTATGATTGAAATCGTTTGTTCTGTAAATATTTTCGTTTGTTCCATTTTGATAGGCTCACAAATGATATGTTTATATTGGGAGGGGGGCTAACCTCACAGTAGCCCCCCTCCCCCCATTTTGGAAAATTGACATTTTTATGGTATTTAAGTACCACTTGACTTACACAGAAAGACCACAGACTAACTGTAAATAAATAAGTAAATATCAAAATCATATTTGATATTTTTTAATATGGTACTATGTTTTTAAGCAATTAACGTACCTAGGATATTTGGACCGCGCAACTAATAGCTCTTTAACTTGAAGTATATAAGATATTCACAAACGAATCCCTCTGAGATTTTTCAGGGTGACAGAAGCCAACACCTGATGATTAGTACCTTAACACTCTCATCCGCGGCAGAACTTACCACGTGAGTGTATTCCTGAATGCAGCGAAGCCAATGAGAGCAGAGCTGATGACAAAGAGAACACTTCGAAGCGACGACAGCAAGGTAGGCTGAGCGGCGACCGCCTCGTCGGGGGACTTCTTGCCGGCCATCAAGCTGCCTGCTGCTTGAAACTCAGTCATAGTCGAATCTGGAAGCACAAGGATCAATCGCGACCAAATGTTAGGTGTTTTAGTTGTTAAGTTGCAGTACAGGGTGTCTAACAAATTATACAAACCATATTTCATAACTTTTCATGTCCTTTGGAAGGAAATGTACCCAAATTTGTGTGGAAGGAAAGTGTTAACAATTCAGGAAAAACCATATTCCCTACACTTGAGCGGTATCGAAGCAGGTAGGAGGAATATAAGTGGCATGCAATAAAGGTTTGAGCATATAACCTAAACAAGTAGTAATATGCGGTGCTAAAAAAAGAAAGGTATGAACACAGAGCATCAGTAGGTGTTACATACTAGTATCTTTGGTGTGAAAATGGAAATTAAAAAGAAGAACCCTTATAAAAAAATCCAACATATGTACAAATTTATAAAGGCCTTAAGTAAGTACGGGCTTTTCCATTTAAGACACGTAACAATTTACATGTATTTCAATTGCCACCAGTTTCATTTAGAATGGAAAAGAGGGGGCCTACCTTAGTTCTAGATTCATACAGTCTGGGGCATGTAGATTGGCATGCACAAGCCATAAATTTAACTATGCAGAGCATAATTCTACTCCAGGATACTTCATTAATAAGTTTTAATAATAGGATTATATCTAAGGAAAACTGCACAAATTTCCATGATAAAGTGAGAATTCTAGATCAGAGAAAAATAATAATACCAGTATTTCAAAGTTGTGTGAACAATGTATTTATTTTTTAAATTATATTTAGTCCAAGTATACACCTAACTTGGCATTTTAAATTGTGATGTTGCGGTGTTCAAATAGAAGCCAAATATTTAATAACCTTGTATTTTTCATTAAAAATAATTATTTGTACACATAGTACAAATCAAATATTATGTGGAGTGAAAATACCTATTTTTTTCTTAATGTGGTCCCTTAAGATTTATTTGAATCTATATTTGTAAAAAGGTCTTCCTCTTGTACTCTAATTATTTTACGTTTTGTATTTAATAAATATTAATATATACATACAATTCCATAGAATGTTTCCCCACATTTCTATTAATACAAATTATTAATTGCTCAACTAATTAGAAAAAAAACACACACAAACATATGATAATGTAAATAAAATCAAAATATATTCTACTCACATTTCGAACGCCTCTTTTTTTTGTTTCCTCTATTTTTATTTCGCCTCATTTTAAAACTCACTCACTACCCACTTACCCCCAGAAAAAATTAAATAAAGAAGAAAAAAAATCTCTCTCAAGATGCGACGTATATATATGACGTTTTATTTAACACAAGAGCGAAACGCCCGCCTTTGTGGATTCTAATTTTGAAAATAATCTGTCAAGAAAACATTCTTTTCAAGCGAGAACTCATGCCTCAATTTCGAACATGAAGTTCAAACAAAACAATGAATTGTTGATAGACTTCTAAATCGTCAAATTGATTCTGACGCGCGTACAGATTACACGAAATAAATGCACAGCTGATAGAACTTCCTTCCCTCGTCCAATACAGCTGTTCATAAATCAAAAGTAGAACAAACGAGCAACGAAAAGCAAGCAATGCATTATTGAAATAACGGGACCACTTCTTAGGAAAACTAAACAGGTTATGTATGTAATTGATCCGCTATTTTACAAGTTTTGTAAACCGGTGAAACCTGGACTTAATGCGAAATGTTGCTCTGCAAGTTTAATAATAATATAAAAAAAAAAGAAGTTATGATGTAATACTTGTCAAGTTCAGATTCAATCATTTAATAGCAGGGGACGTTTTATATACGACCTTCTCAAGGGTAAACTAACGCGCAGTATTATCCTAATACGAATAATACATACAATTATATTGAATAAACATTCGTCATCTTGTTGACATAATATCATTAATACGTCAGCCAGACTTTATATAGCACCTTAACTACAGTCTTATTTTCATATAAAGAGTCTTACCTAAGAGAAAATTTACAAGATCTTTCGGACATGCGGCAGTGGACCTAAAATTATAAGACCTAAAGTCACAACTCCTAAACTAAATTTCTTAACTTTATAACACCTAACTTTATAAGACCTAATTTTATAAGACCTAACTTCATAGCACCTAATTTTATAACTCCTAATTTTACTAGACCTAAAAGCACTGGACCTAAAATTCATTTTTCATCGATTACTTTAAAATATCTTTAACTGTTCAAACAGGCAGTGGACCTAAAGGCACAAGACCTAATTTTATAAGACCTAATTTCACAAGACCTAACTTCACTGGACCTAATTTTATAAGACCTAACCCCACAAGACCTAATCTCACAAGCCAACAAGCACAAGACCTAACCTCATAAGACCTAAATTCATAAGACCTAAATTTATATGGCATGCCGGCATAAGTCCTAAAACTATATTCTTTTTAACACAATGATAGGAACACAGACAAAGGTGTCAGTTTTGTCTTGTCTAATTTTCTGAGGAATGGGAGGTCGTAGTTTAAATCCTGCTGGGTGTATTTCTCTCGTCATATAAAACATACCTTTATAGATAAACACGGCCAAAACGCTTGGAATGTGGAATAATGTCAAGCTCATCTAATCTAGTTTTCCACTAACAAGAAGTTGGGATTAGAATCTTGGCCGAGCGTACTGAGGTATTTTACTAGAGGATTCCTCACTCTCTTTTCAAGCAAATGTGGGAACATTTACCCTAAATTATTCCTTCCTCGGTCACTTTAAAATAGTGAAATTAAATGCGGATAGTTCGAACGAGAAGTAAAATGAAAATCTCTGGCAGGCAGGATTGCCTCAATGTTAATAATCTCGACTGACGTGGACAGCTTTTATTTAGGAAGTATTTGTCTATTATTTACAGGTATGCTAGAAGTGTTTTTCCACTTATTTGTCTACTCATTCTCTCTTCATGTATTTCACCGTATTTAAAATAAAAAGATATTAAAAATGTATTGTGGAGACATAATTATTATTAACTAAAATAAAATTTAACTGTGCAATAATCGTGGCCCAAATTTTTACCACCCGTATCATGTATTTACTAGCATGCTCAGGCTATCCACATTTTTTCACAATGGTGTAAGAAAGAGAAATGTACAATTTAGAGGATATGTACTCTCATTTGCGTGGAGGAAAACTCAGAAACCATTTATTAAAACTCACCCTCACTTGACTGGAATTTGAACCGGATCTCGCCATCATCAAAAATTCAGTCTATTCTCTGAATCATTCGATCACCGATGTGGACTAAAGTGCAGTTATTGAGGGAACAAACCAAAAATCATTATTGGATGCTTGTATTTTATCAGCTTAATCTAATGGCATATGGCATTAGAAAACTTCACTTATTTGTTGAGTCAATTAATGAGTAATTCTTATTAAAACAAATATTAAATACTATTATATTTTAACCGATGAAAGTCGAACGTCTTTAGAGCCGCAACAATCACATAAATAGGTAGCCTATATAAATACTATTTATAAAATGTGAGTTTATTTTATTGAAAGCCAAAGTATGTTAACATTAGGGCCTAATATATTAATTACTCTAATTAATCACTTAGGAAAATTCAAAATGGCCTCCAAAATACCTTACAACGTTATGTGGAAATCAGAGCTGGCCGCCACCAAAATCAAAGATGGCCACTCCTATACCTTATAAGCAAAGCTGGAGCCCATTGATCTCTATATTATAACTGGATGGACATCTGCGGCTAAAATTTTTTAGCTGTCATTTGTACAGCATTGTTTAAGAAAGAAGGAAACATTCGGGTATCTCTTTCTCTCTTATACACATACAAGGCAATGTGGCATTTAAATATAATTCGCTAATTTTATTGAATTTAGGAGATATATCAATGTATGATTAGTTAAACGAAATAAATGGGTTAGTAAAAGGATTGAAGGGCATAACTAATTTCAACACTCATGACTTGTTTCTTTAAATAAGTTGATTAAGGCTAAAATAGTAATATTTCCTACACGCCTATACGCTAAATGATCGTTTGAACGTAAGACTTCTACACAAAATTTTGTCGTTCGAACAAAATTAGCCTCGTTTTTAGCAAATATTTCATTATAGTTATCTAGCATTAAATATAATATGGCTTCTGAAAGCAAAAGGCAATACACGCTAAGAGCCAACTTAATAATATTATAATATAGTAATACTTCGTATAAACCTCTAGCCTAAATGATAATTTGAATACAAAACAACTACACAAAGTTTGTCATTTAAACGAACGTAAGTAAGTTTGAAGCTACCTTTTTTTCATTTTAGATATCGAACTCTAAACATAATATTGTTTCTGAAACCAATATATTAGCTAATAACCAATTTTAAACATATTGTAATCTCGGCAGAATGTAAACCACATTGGCTTTAGCTACTTATTTTAATATATCAAAGATTTTATTCTTATTTGTACAATGTCACATTTAAAATTGAATAATTGTATATCCTCTAATGTAAATGTGTCTTCAGTCAAGTAGGGTATAAACAAACTTTTATTCACGAGAGACACGTTTTGCTCAAGAGCATTAAAAGAAACCGTTAAATTTGTCCTCTAGCTAGCAATCAGACGACAAACTTGGTGTCACGATTTGGTGCGTTGCAAGGGGTGTGTTAGAGAGAAATACACCATGGATTATTATTATGATTACTATTATTAGCCATCTTAATTTTGTTTTACATGTCTTTCTTAACAATTTTATAAAGGAGCTACAACTTAGCTTTGTTCGAGAATATTCAGTTCATCTTGACGAATATGAAGCATACAGTTTTTCTAAGCACCGCAGGATTGTTTACGATAACTGCATTATTGATAAGGTCGTAATATATCATTGAAAATGTGGGTAATAAACCTATTTATATAAAAAAATAATGCTGCATTATATTACCCAGCCAAAATATTGACACTTTTGAATCATTAAGGTAGAAATGAAGAAGGTATAATGTAGAGTAATTATCACTGTATTTGCATGGAGGTGGAGTGGGAAACCATAAAGGAAAATACACCTCAGTACACATAGGTCATATGCCAGAACGAGTTGGGTTTTAAAAAGTAAACACTCAACTCCAAGAAATGACTTATAGACTAGGGATAGAGTGAAAACCTCACTTCCGAGAAATGAATAGTGTGAAGCCACGCTTACACGAGGCCAGTTGATAGGTTAGACGCGTCAATTTTCGAATTTGCCTGACAAATGGCCTCGTGTATACGCGGCTAAAGTAAAGAATGAGTAAGGAAAATTTTGCTCGGGACTGCACTTCTGTTTAATTTTTCCAATCTAAGCCTTTTCTTGGTAATGAGTATTCACCCACACTTCTCACTTACTCATTTTCGTTCTTGTATACCGCCTATAGCCAGGAATATCTCCTCAGCCTCTGACACTGTAAAACCATATCGAGACTGAAACATTTTCGGAGGGATGGGGAAGGAGGAGGAGGAAAACTTGTTAAGGAGTCAGTATCATCTGGCTTACCGGCGAAGAAGATTTGGATTCGAGTCCCGGCTGGAATCACCCACTTTACTGGAAAGGATTTTTTATCCTTTTTCTAGGAATATGCTGGTATACTTCCGCTTGAATTACTTCCTGATACTTAAATAGGGAGATTCAGATACTTCTGGGGGGAATTTTTTTATTAAAATAGTGGACATCGACGCTGCCCCCTCCCCTGGCGTTTCAACGTCCCCACCCCACCTCTTCGTCCCTTATTAATTGCATTGATTAATTAACTACTTTAATTAATCGCTTTGAACAATTCAAAATAGCCACCAAAATACCTTAAAACGTTATGTGGAAATCCAAGATGGTCGCTAAAAATCCTTACAACTTTATATGAAAATCCAAAAAGACCGCCCTATACCTTATAACGTGATGTGGAAATTCTAGATGGCCACCACCAAAATTAAAGCTCGCCACCCCTATAACTTATAAGTAGAGGGGGATACAGAACCCTAAAGCCCATCAACGCGACCTCATGATGACAAATTCCGTACGCCCAGCAACGAATTTACATGCTGATGCACTTGACATATTCTGAATACCTCCTCTAAACCACATCCTCAACAACCTAACTCCACAGCGGTAAATTACCCACGTTTCTTCGTAAGGTTATGACATTTCTTCCCTTTGACTTAACTTTTTCTCCCTGACACACCCATTTTTGCTGCAAAATTCCCTTTTTGATACTATTAACATTATTTTTGACAGGTATTGCCCCCTGAGCCCAAGAGCCCACAATGGTAGTTACCCTTGACGCTCTGAAACCCCCTCCAAAACGACGCCCCAACACCCGGACCCCATAACGGTAATTTACCCTCAACGTCTGGAAGCCCCACGAACACGACACCCGCGGCACTCCCAATAACTCGAACACATAGCTGTAAATACCTGGCGCCCTGTTGCTCCTAGAAACTCGAGCCCATATCAATAACTTCTCATCCTGACCCCCTCTCTCCCAACCAGAGCCGGTATCGACAGGCTTTCCACCCCCTTTCCTCTAACCCCTGGCCCCATACCCTCCATCCTCTAACCCGCACGACAATTTAGAGATGGCAGCATTGGATTAAAAAATAGAAATAAAATCTTATTAAAATATAATTAAAGTTATATTTAACCTTATAGTGTGATGTGGAAAATCACAATAGATCCCTACCCCACCCCCTTTTTGTACTCAGCCTATGCAGGTCCCGATATGCACCCTCAACCCAAGGTTATATAGCCCTCAAGGCAAGGTAGTTGGTTCTAAAATCTAGGAGGTGATGAATTATTTTAATGTTTTTTAATGTTGTTTATTTGATGGTCACGATGGGCCTGAATATTTTTGATGATATGGAAGTTATAATTTATTACACCTAGCCTTATAAGACCTAACGGCACAAGACCTAACGGCACAAGACCTAACGGCACAAGACCTAAATGCTACAAGAACTAAACCCCATAAGACCTAAATTTATAAGACCTAATTTTATAAGACCTAACTTCATAGCACCTAATTTTATAACTCCTAACTTTACTAGACCTAAAAGCACTGGACCTAAAATTCATTTTTCATCGATTACTTTAAAATATCTTTAACTGTTCAAACAGGCAGTGGACCTAAAGGCACAAGACCTAATTTTATAAGACCTAATTTCATAAGACCTAACTTCACTGGACCTAATTTTATAAGACCTAAAGTCATAGCTCCTAAACTTTAGGTCTTGTGAAATTAGGTCCACTGCATGTCATCCGATCTTTCAAGTATGCCTATGCATATTTTTTTACGCAAAGTCGTGTTATCTGTAGCTGTCACTTTTAATATATATTATCAATATAATACCTGTCTTTTACAATAACAATAATTAAATAGTAAAATATTATCAATGTTGACCACAAGAATGAAAGAAAGGTGTTTGAATTTCCTAAAAGAGTCTTCTTATGAAAATTGTACTGTACCTTATCTATACTTGAAAGGACTAGATAATTTTTGGCACTAAATCTCGCTACTCTTTCGGGTTTTAGGGATTTAAACTTTAAAAAATATGTATTAACGATGAGGGAGGTTTTTGCGGAAATGCTCCCACATTTGCGTGAGAAGGGAGTGGAAAACCATTCAGAAAAGACCACTTTCAGTTCACCCGATCAGGATTCGAAACCCCACTCTCTCCGTAATCAGGCAGTCCAGTCTATTGCGAGAGTGACGCGATAGATTATTCGACCACCGAAACGAGTGGCTACATATTTTAATTTCTTTTAATCACCGCGTCTTACTACCTGGTCAGGTTATACTCATATTTACCAACTACGCGAAAGAGTCAAGGATGAGAAAGGTTGAATTTAAAGAAAGTGTACCCGTATTTGCACGGAGGGAAAGTAGGAAAACATATAGGAAAAAATAACCTCAGGACATCCAACCGGGATTTAAACCCTGATCTCCACGTCATCGGCACTATAGTCTATTGTGAGAGTGACGCCTTAGACCATTCGACCACCGATGCCGGCGGTATGACTATAAAGTTCGCGTGTGTTCTTTCTTGGAAACAATAAAAAAAGTGAGGTTTTTTTTTGTACAGTACATCGTGTCTTACTACTCGTTCGGGCTGTCCGCGTATTTACGGAAGGCAGAATTTTAGAGGAAATGTAGCCATATTTGCGTGCAAGGAAATTAGCAAACGATATAGGAAATTAAATCTCGGTACACCCGACCGAGATTAAAGCCCTGACCTCCCTATCACCGGCAATCCAGTCTATTGAGATAGTGACGCCTTAGACTGTTTTTTCCCCAAACTGTGATATATGCGTACTCCCACGGGCTGTGTTTTTTTGCTGATCATAAAATATATTTTTTAAATAAGTTATTAAATTTGATAAGCAAATGATCAGGTTATGACGTTATATAATTAACTTTTATAAGCTTTTTTTTTTCCCTCCTTTGTCACGGCTTTAGCTTCCCTTATTAAAATCTCGACCTACCATTATTTATATCAATACTTTACAAGATAGCAGGTTTTAAAAAAAAAAGTTTGTTATGATGAGATCAAAGGGGAACGTTTGCTAGACTATAGCCCCTAAAGGGGAACAGTACGCGACTTGCTTATGTGTGTGGGGAAGCTACCTTTAGACCAGTGGTTCCCAACCGGTAGTCCGCGAGTCAAAGTGCCCACCCACGCGCGCTCTGAAAGACGTAAGCAGAGGCCGCAATTAATTATTTGAGCGCGACTGTCAGCAGCACGTCCCCCCACCACTGAAAAGTGATAGGGAATGTGTTTCGAAGGTCGAGCTATACCTCAGTTTTATCTTTTGTGGTGCTGACTGACAGCTCACAGCTGACTTCTGACAGTCAACAGTTAGGTATATACCTAAATTTTGACTGTCAGAAGTGACAACTGCTAAAGACATGTTTTTTGCAGATCATATGGTTCGGCGTAGGGATACATAATTTGGTCTGGTAGCTTTTCAAAGCCGTCAGAAGTCAGCTGTGAGCTGTCAGTCAGCACCACAGAAGCTAAAACTGAGGTATAGCTACGCTTCCCTATGCTTGCACGTGAGTACGCCGGTCAGTGTTGCCAACTGTACGATCTGAATACTACTTTTGATATAATTTCACCACGTGTACAATCCAATTTTAGGATATTTTCTAAAAGTAATATCCTACGGCCCCGCAATCTAGTAACAAATTTTACATGATTTTTTTTTTTTATGAAAATCGCAGGGCTTATCAATGTAATGCCAGAAAATAGTATCCTACAGGCAAGGCCGTAGCCAGGGGGAGGTTTGGGGGTTCAAACCCCCCTGAAATTTTATGAACAAAATATATATAGATTTATTTATGGTTCAAACAATACCAAAATTAAAATACAAGTACAATTTAGAAGGCTTTGCACTTCAGATAGCTTCTAGAACTCTTTATCATTTAGAATTTTTTCTAGCTTCCAGCAATTGGGGGATGTGCCCACCAAACCCCCCCTGAAATTATTGGCTGGCTACGGCCTTGCCTACAATCCATTTCAGGTTCGTGTACTATCGCTAGAGACTATAGACTTGGCAACACTGACGCCGGTGTAGACGCCGCTGCATAATCGTCATTAGTTTATAGTGTGATAGCCATAAGAAGACAAGTTATTATTATTATTAGCACCGCGTCTTACTACCCGTTCGGGTTATACGCACTTACGCTAATGTGTAATGGAAGGGTGATTGTGAGATGAAAATGGAGGACCTACAGTTTAACGTGGGATCCGAACCACGGCGGAGGCCTGGCATTCCACACATTCACAAGTTGTGATTAATACACGTCTTGTCAGAGGTGAAGGAAGGGTTTGGTAATCAGATAAATCTGTGCCGGGACCGAGGATTGAACCCCGGACCCTCAGCACGAAAGCCTGACGCTTTACCCCTAGACCACCGGGTCACCCAAGAAGACAAGTTGATTTCATAGTGTTTTCATAGTGGTTTATCGGATAGTAGCGAGAAAAAAAAAAAACACGTTTGATTGGAATTGGATGGTAGTGAAAAATAACAGATTTTTTTTCCCAACAAATTACGATTTTTTTTATACAAAGTGAAAAAACAAGTAAAAAATCGGAAGTATCTATTCACGGACCTCATGTGTCTATTCTAGTCGGTTAGCTTGTGACGTTTGTTTGGGGTATAGATTGCCTGAAACCGACATATGCACTTTCAAACACACATAGCTAGACGAAAAACAAACACAGATTAAAATGCTAGGGCGGTATTGTTTCAAAGTGAGACGCTCTTATCGGCGTGTACTGTGATGCACTTTTGTCTTTCTTTCTTCCGCTTACACCGGTCAGTACTCAGTGGCCAGCCGTCAGTCTTTCGGTGTTGTTGATTTCGATTTATGTTCTTGTTTAAGTCAAATTTCCTGATATGTATTATGAATTAGCAGTCCACTCTTTTGACGTGAATACGTCTTTAAATTTGCTACCATAAGGGGGGCAATCCAAAAAACCTAATGATAAAATCGGGGGATACAGTTTGGTGTTGTAGTTTCGAATTTTTCCTCTACATCCAAAATTAAATTATAGCACTGGATAGCTAAAGGATCAAAGAATTCATTACGATAAGCGAGAACAGTGACGCATCGCGCGCGGTGGATGGGGGAAGCGCCGCCATTTTGAGGTTATTTTGGTACGTATCGAGATTTGCAATTAGTATAACTTTTGACTCGGAGAAGCTACGATGTTCGTTTGAGTTTAAACGTATTCACGTACAACACACGGCTGTGTCCATGACACAGCCACACCTCATTTTTTTGGTGTGTGTGTTGTGTATTGTTTTGTGGAAAATGGCTCGGAAGAGGAAATATATAATATATTAAGTTCGGGTTCACCGCAATTGAAGTAAATAAGGAGGTGAGACCCCAGTGTGTGATTTGTGCTATGCTACCCAGCAATGAAGAGTTAAAACCTGCAAATCTGGAACGCCATTTAAAGACAGTCTATCCTAACTTGAGCGATCGGCCTATTGAATAATTTGCAGGAAAATTAGAAAACTTAGAGAAAATTAAACTAGGGGAAACCTGTACAAGATTTGAATCGTCTGAAAAAGGCCTTGCAGCTTCTTTTGATGTTTCTCAGTTAATCGCTAGGGCGGAAAAAAAAGCCATACAATTGGGATAAACTCTAGTGAAGCCATGTTTGATTATAACACTCGAACAAGCTGTAGGCGAGGAAGCAACAAAGAAAATTCAAGAAATTCTGCTATCGAACAACACTGTCAAAGCACGGATCATTACAATGTCAAATGATATTGAAGGGTTTGCGGAATTAAATCTCTCCCTTTTTTCAGTCTGCAATGTGACGAAAGTACTGAAATTGCTCAGTCGCTTGTTTTTGAAAAACTCCTCCACGTTGACGATGCACTGCTTCGTTCATCGCCAAGCATTAGTGTCCAAAAGGTTGATGGAAGGCCTGGCCAAAGCAATGAAACTGGCCATAAAGATGGTGAATGCTGTTAAAAGTAGTGTAAGCACTCGTATTTTTAAAAATATTATCCGCAGTCTTAGACGCCGAACACGAGACCCTACTTTTTCATACAGAGGTTCGTTGGCTCTCCATAGGAAAAATGTTGAGACGCTGGTATGATTTAAGAGAAGAGATGAAATTGTCCTTTATTGAGACAAAAATGCAACATTTGTTGGAGCAGTTTTGTGAACCGAAATTTGAGATACAACTGGCCTATCTTGTGGATATTTCCTCCCATTTTAATCACCTAAATTTGCAGCTACAGGGTTCTGGATATGAAAAGTTGGAAGGTGTCGCCAACATTTCTGTGTTTGAAGGCAAACTTCGCGCATTTATGTTCAAAATTAATACGTGGATTGACAAAGATCAAGAGAAAAACTATTCAGCATTTCCGACGTTGAAAGCCCTTGCTGACGATAAGAACTACACTACCGTCACATTTGAGGTCCAACATAACGTGTTGTGTCACTTACAAATACTCAAGGATGAATTCACACGTTATTTTCCAGAATATGGCAAAAATGAAAGTGAATTCATTAAGAAAGCTAATTCAAAATCCTTTTCAGTTTCAAGCCCAAGGACCTTCCTGATGAAATCCAAGAAGAGGTGATCGAACTTCATAACGATAGTAACTTCAGGGACTCGTTTGAATCTGGTGTAAACATGGAAGTAAGAAGGCGATATCTTACCCGAATATTCGGCGAGCCGCCTTATGGTGTCGATGGTGTTTTCAACTACTTTTTGTTGTGTGTGTGTGTGAACAGGGATTCTCTACTTTACTATTAATCAAAAACAAGCAAAGAAATCGGCTGGACGCAAGCAATGACATGGGATTAGCTCTGAGCAAGAGTATATAACCCCAAGAATTTCTCAATTGGTGAAACTAATTCAAGCTCACACTGTAAATCTTAAGAAATACGGCGAGTTAATTTTATTTATTTTATCCAACATGTTTTCCAAATCTATTTTCTTATGAAAAAAAAGTACTGTAAAAATTTGTGATTTAATAATAAAATAATAATAATAATAATAATAATAATAATAATAATAATAATAATAATAATAATAATAATAATAATAATAATAATAATAATAATAACAACCTTAGTTGCCTGAAGTTCCTAGGCTAGGGGAAGGATATCGACCGGGGAAGGGGTGTGGGAGGTCAGTGGTCCACTCTCTATTCAATTTCCGACTGAGTGGTCGCGGCCACCTTAAGGTTGGGAGGAACCACTGCCTTAGACCGTTCGAAAAACGAGGCATGTGAAATGGTTTTTTTATTATGGGGGGAGAGTAGAAAAAAAAATGGAAATTAAAAAAAAAACACCCTTATAACACCCAGCGGGATTAAAGCCCTGATCTCCCTGTCATCGGCAGTATAGTATGACATGAGAGTGACGACGCCTTATACCATGAGGCCACCGAAACAGGTTTTAGAAAAATAGAACCTTAGCATTTACACTCTATTTCTTATAGGCCTATTTAATATTCAATTTATTTTCAAAATATAAATAATATACCTATTTTATTGTATTTAATTCATAAAAATAGCTTAGATTAGTTATTATGTTTATAAAAACAAAATAATAAAAGTGAAGCCGGGATAATGTGCATATCGATTCAGTTATATTATCTACATACGTAATAAATAGCCCACAAGAAGATATCAAAACAACGTTTAACCCCTAAGCTCTCGTTGATTTTATAAATTTGATCTAGTAAAATAAAATAGTAAGTAACATAGCCATTACACAAATACGGTACGTCATTTTAAAATACGGGTATTTGAAAACAGAATAAATCCTTTAAACTTACGGTATTATGACAAAATCCGCAACTTGTTGAAAATATTTTGGGAATCACAATTACACTTAATACAGAGTTTGTTTGAATACTACTTTAGTAATAATAATATGTACTAGTGTTTACATTTTTAATCAAACGTGTTTTGGGTTCGCGGCCCCCGGGTTTCATCGTGTGGCATGCGCGTTGATAAAGAACCGACGCCGATCGATTGCTGGAAAATGTCAAACGTCAAAATAGGTCAGAAGTACATTCGATAGTATTGATTGCTCATGCTATAAACTTGGGTTGTTGAATAATTTAACGTTTAAGATATTAATAGTTACCATACACTTGTGACAAAGAGTACAAACTAATAAAACAATAATTTTGGATAATTCTGTTCTTATTGACATTCATTGTTGAGAATAAATAAACTTACTGTGACTATAGTAGATATAGCCTAAGAATATTCCACAAAAATATAAAATGTATTAAAGGAATTATTGCAGAAATTCACATTATTATTATTATTTAATATAGGCCTTTTGTAAACTTTTAGCGGCCAAAGAGAGTGTGAAATGTTCTTCGCGTTGAACTAATTGACTTCACAGAGATGTGTTTGACAATCAACCATGGTTGTAGTAAGACTGGTTTTACATCTGTGCAATAGAATTGGAGATGTTATTTGCTAAAAGTTTAGTTACAAGAACTTCCACGTTTAGCGCACGCGCGCAAAAAAAAACAACCAAGTGATTGAGACAACAATATCCCTGGGCCATATATAAAAATACAAAGTCATTACCCAAAATCGTATGTAATTTTTATTATTATTAATAATAATTTTATAATACTAGAGTAAAATTATTATTGTTGAAGTGTTTGATCAGGTAGTCCAAAATGATCCTTGCATGGTAGGTACCGTAAGTGTTCAGTGTTGTCACATTCAAGAAACTAGTTACAAAATATTACTATTTTCTTATGCTAAAGTCCACTCTTTAAGATAGCTGCGTTTTTAGTTTTTTTTATTTAAACTAATATTTTAATTGGTATAATTAATTTGACTAACATTATTTTCAATTCCACAACAATATATTTGAATAAAAAAATGTGTATTGTCAATTTGTTCCTTGCTGAACAGTAATTGATTTTATTGTTTGCTACATGTTAGTAACACTTGATTCTCTTATGTTCAATTATTGATGACAAGCATTTTAAAAAAAAGGGGGGGGGGAGTTTCAAAGCATACTAAACAATACATACTGTGACTATTCTTACATTTTAATACCCGTATACCACACATCTTGCTATTGTGATTTTACACAAAATACAACGAGCTCCAAAATTTCACTAGAACAAAAGAGATAAGATAAAAGCCCCACATCCACTAGTTTTTAAAAATCTCTAAATCTATCAGTATTATTGAGACTTAATTTATTTCTTAAAATAACACATTTCTATTGTAATTAGTTTATAGGATTATTATAGTTCTATGTAGCCTGGTGGTCAAAGTTCCTGGCTACAAATTCAGATGTCCCGGGTACAATCCCCGGCACTTTCAGAATTTTTTTGTGAATCATTGGATTGGGAACAGGACCAAACTCAACTTCGGGAGGGCAAATGAGAAGATACTTGAATAAATAAGTAGCAGCTTTGGTCTAGAAAATTTAGATTGACGGTCAGAGGATTCAATGTGCTGACTACATAACACCTTCTACTCGCAAATGTCGGCACTATCATCGCTAACAATGGCAGCTTCTCAGGCGATATAGCTTGATTGCGGGCTTATGCCACAACATTTTTTATAATAATTATAATCATGTTGGATTATGGTAAAAGCTTCCAACTGCTTTAGGAAAGGAAGCTGGTGTTATTTTATCTAACACTAATGATTTGAAAATACTGACACATTTTTATAAAATGATAAAATTAGTGAGAATCCTAGCTCACTTTAAGTACCTAGTGTACGAAGGATTGTGAAGTAGGGGGAGGGGCTCAAGGGGGCAGTTGCCCCTAACTGCCGGAGGCAAACTTTTTTAACCATTATAGAAGCTTTTTTGGAAGGTTTTTTTAAAATTGATATTTGTTAACTTGATAATTTATATTTTTACTATTATAAATATGATCATCTAACAAAATAATAAATAAATAGGCCTAAATAAAAGAACACTAATTCAACACTCAACAGTGTATTAAACTAACATTTAATTCACTGCAATCTTTTGATACTTACTGTTGAGCTTTGAAAAGAGAAAAACGTCGAGTGTTGTAAATAATAAATGCTGGCACTGAAAAGAAAGGTAAAGGGTTAATACATACTACTTATCAAAGAATAATATTTTCAGAGCGTGAAGATATCCCACTTCCATTCCATGAAATAAAGTCTAATCCTATGGAATGAATACATTATTTGGTGATCAATATAGAAACTATTTCTAATCACCTGATATTTTCTTTGCTCACAATGTTTAACTGGTAATACCTCCCCCCCCCCCTCCCAATTTTATTTTCTCATCCGCGTAGATCTCTGAACATTCCAAAACTGCGGTAGGGAGGGCGCTAGCCCCCCCCCCCCCCCGTGGGTACGCTACTGCTTACTTTAAGATAAACGACTAATGAATATCTAAGTATGAGTCTTCTATGATCAGCTCATTTATCAAAGCATGCAATCGCTGGGTGACATGTCCACTAATTAATTATTTACCACGATGAGAACTGTAATCTAAATTGAATAGAACATGACAAAGCATGTCACATTCATTGACCTATTTAGATTTCAAAGTAGCTTACAGTCAAACCAGTCTACCTATAATATACAAAATAGTTAAAGGCATTAAGAACTAGGCCTACCTTATAAACACAACTTAACACAAAGATAACCAGACCCGTTGTGTAGTGGTCAGTGCACCTGTCTGCTGACCTAAAGGTCCCTGGTTCGATTCCTGGCTGGTACCTTGGCTCTTTTTCCCTCTAAGGGTAATAATCCCAATGGTCAACAGGGTCTGGTTAATTTGGCTTAATTAGCTTAAAACTCACACTGGCTCCACAACATCATAACAATCATCGCATAACCTCATCGCGGGTTCGGCGTGTAGACAACCTCCATAGGTGTACCCTGGGAAATGCTCTATGCCACCAGAGCGGCTAATAACCTACAAGTAAGGCGACCGAACCTGAATGCCATGTCCCTCTCGTTCATAAATACCAATAGAAAAAAAAATTAATTAGTTTAGCTTGAACAAACTACCATTTTTTTTTCCAAACCAAGTTTGTTTGTGTTAAATTAATTCACAATATCTTACACAAAATTTGTGTGAATTCACTCAAACAAAAAGCCAAGAGAATTTTTGTCGCCATGTCTCATCACCCTTAGGGCTATACTAATCACACATGTGTTAGGCTGGGTTATATATATATATATAAATTGAGTGGGGGGCAGCGGTGACAGCAAACAAAACTTGATTAAAGAGGTAGATTTTATTCCAGCACTATCATACGCAGAAAATATTTCAAAATAAAATAATTATCACAGTCTGGTGCTTATTTTGCTAAACATGTGATAACTTCTTGTCGGTCAATATCCATCTCACTAGACACTACAACTAATCCCGTAAACCGGACTCCAGCCTCCTTAACGCCGAAAAATAGTGTTCCGGAGATGGTCCTGCGTATAGTGCATAACTATATATTTGTCATCATGGGTTTGATTACCTGGCGTGGCTCAAAAAATGTATCATTGGTGAAATGTATGAATTAACAGCCAAGGACTGGCTGTTGTGTCTGTAATAGATTTAAATTAGTTTATAAGTCGCGTGCTGATATAATCAGTCAGTTCGGAACGTGCATGTTAAACATCTCAAAATGAATTTAAAAAAGTACATAGGGCGAAGTGCACAATTGATAAGAAAAATACAATAGTTTATAATTACAGTTAGTCTCAATTAAATCGATTATCTTTTATTTATATGAAATGGTCTGACCTCTTTGCACTAGATAAGGTATTAAAAAATAGTTCAATAAAGAGTTCACTCGAAAAACTCCCTTAGTTAAACTGAAACTTGAAATTAATCTAATTTAAGTTTTGCCTGTACTATTGAATCAAATGATTTTTATTTGATCCCAATTTTATATCGTCATGAAAATTATGGTATGAACCCATTTCTTAGAAACAGAATCAAAACTGTAATATTTCCCCTTTTTTCAATCATAAAAATTGATTATAAAACAGAAAATTCAGCAATAACAAGTCGCTACCACAAGGCATTTTAAACATGAACATTGAAGCTAATTTTCGCCTGCTGTGTAAACTGGTTTTTAATTGGCTTACGCTGTTTCACATATTCTCATTGGTTGATATAAGGGTGTATATTCTTAAGTCTATACATCACGCAAAAAGAAAAAGTTAAATCAACTCTTATGCATTGTGCACTATTTATTATTTATAAATTATAAATGCCATCAATCACTTGCTTCGGTGACCGAACAACCTAAGGTATCACTTGTGTTAGACTGGCCTGATAATGATGGGAAGATCAGGGTTCAAAACCTGGTGGTCGGGTTTTTCCCTAAATGGTTTCCCACTCTTTCATGCAAATGTGGGTAGGTTACTTCTAAAATGCTTCCTTCCTCATTCCTACCCCATTAGAGTATTATAATGTTTATAGTCGGAAAGGTAGTACGATGCGGTGATAAAAAAAAAACACCTCGGTACACATGACCAGGATTCGAACCATGATCTCCCCTTCATTGGCAATCCAGTCCATTGGGGTGTGACACTTTAGATTTTTTCAAGAGCTTTATTGGGTCAAAAGATGTTTAAAGAAAAGTAGCCTAAGTATGAATATTTTTTTTTCAAGTTAAATATTGTTTTTCGAAGTTTAAACTATTTTTTAAGCAGAGTCAAAACTGCTGAATACTATTAGCAATTTCAAAAGTTTTCCAAAATCTGCCATAAATTACTGCAGGCGAGTGCTCTGGGTGAGGTTATTGTTTAGAATAAAAGAGTAGTCATTTTCATAAGAATTTTTTTTTCTTCTTCACAATCTTACAATCAATTTTTGATACTTTGATTTTTTTAAATACAGTTAAAAACAACATTCCACTTTCCATATTTACAAACAATTTGATACAATATTTAAATACAGGATACATGCAATATGCATTACAAATATAATTTCACTGGTTCTTTCATGCACATATTTTAATAATTATAATATTATTATTACAAGGCTTTACCCAGGGTTAAATTCCAGAGGGCAGTTCAGAAAATTAATAATGAATACCTCTAGGAGATAATTGGAGTTTTTGTAATTTGTTTTATTATCCAAAGGCATGTGTTTAAATAATGTTTTATATGAATTTTTTTAGTGTATAGCTGATAATAAAAATAAAAATTCGCTCAAAATGTACTAAATATAAAATTACTCTTTGGTTTGTGAAATAGAATCTTGATAAATTGTTTATGATTTAAAAAAAGCTATTTCGAAAACAGGAGTTAATTTGATGAGATAATACACTATTTATAAATGAGCTAATTAGTTCTCAAATGTATACTCCTACTAAACTTTACAGAAATTAACGTTTGTAAGCACTTTTTGTCCTACAGGTAGATATTAATAATGTTTATAATATTCTTCTTTGTTTTAATTTCGTGGTTAAGACCAGTTATGGTAACTTGGCAGGTTGAAGCTACTTAGATTTGACGTGGTGGCAATATTTATATCTGGTAACCACCATGACTACAAGATACAAATATTTTTTGTCGAATTTCGGCGATGGTTTAAAACCCAAAACTATCCCTCCCCTTGCCCCCTTTATGGATACAGCCCTGTATTACACAATGTAAAGATTATATAATAAATTGTGTAGGTACATATTAAATATATAAAGATATTCACCAATTTTTGAAACAAGCAAAAATGTACAGTACAATATAAAGTTGAAGGGGGTCAGTTACTTTTTAGTTATTTTCTTTTAGCTATTTTTTGACCAACGCTTGTACAAACTTTCTTTTTTTTAACTGGTAACTTACTTTGTACAACGGTAAAGTAATGGTACTGTACATAATAAGTAATTTGTGAAAAAATTACTTAGTAGAATTGTTATTAGGTGAATCATTATTACAGTTTAACATTAATGCTGATTTATCAAAGCCATTTGTGCTTTAATACATTGTCAATCGCGTTTCAGAATAATACACTATAAAACTAAACTAAGAAGTTTGCGTGTTATAATTGTTAAAATTAAGTGATTAATAAAAATGAGTGACAAAGTTAATACAAGATTTACAAAACGCATTAGTTTATAGTAAAAAAACGGTATTAGGAAGTAATAAAAAATGATGGTAAAATATTTTTCTAATATAAGGCACAGTTTATCCTGGAGAGAAATAAGCATTGTATTTTTTAATGTCTTAGAAATAAAAGAAATTGAAATAAAATACATTTTACTTCTATTAGATACAAAAACTAAAGTTTATCAATAAACACATATATGTTTAAAAAATAAAGGCTCCAATTCATGGTTATATTAAAGTGTAAGCACTTTGATATGTTTGAAAAAATACGAGTTTTCAGAATAACCCATTGACAGAGATATTTCTTAACAATTTACAAGATAATAAGCATTAATAAATTTCAGGGGAAGTTCTGTACGAACGAGAGTATGTTTGTTTTAAACTCTCCATTTGACATTAAAATTAAGTTCTTGAAACAAAACCTAGAAAATAGCTCATTTAATCCTCTAACAATGAGATACTATACAAAGAGAATATTTAAAATAAATATAGATTTTCTCGGTGCGGCCATTAGTTACACTAAAAAATGGCACCTGACCTGAGAAACGAACTCTGGACACTCGCCTTAGCCCACCAATGTTCTATAAATGAGCTATCCAGCTTTGTCTCATGTTTAGGGTCTTGAGATGAACCTGGATAGCTTAGTGGTAGAGAGCATTGGAGAGTTAATTCAAAAGTATAAAGTTTGATTCTTGTGTACAAGTGTTTTTTTTAATATATGTAAATACCAAATATGAATATATATGTTTTCATGAACCTCAGTTCTCCATACCAAATATCAATTTCAACGTATTGTTGTTAGTAAATAGTTATATAATTTACCAAAGTTAAAAGCTAAGTTTGCAGTGTAGAAAATAAAACCAGTAAATCTCTTCAAGTTACTTCACTTAGACAATATTATATGTTAAATTATGAAAACTTCAGCAACAAATTGAAAATATTTACATGCAAGGTGATGTCATTTTTATTTTTAAAATATTCACAATAATATAATGTAATTAATAAAATTACATAGTGATCAAAATATTACACAAAATAAATTATGTATTAATAATCTACCAAACTGTAACCATAGTAACATTCTGTTAGATGAAAAAAAAAGCTATACAAAATTTTGGTACCTTTATTTTGAGTAAACTATTTTTTCAATTCAAACACAACTTTTCAGTCTCATTTAGAACACAATCTAACCTAAGTGTGTATGATACTTAAAACCCCTTGACATGTGACTTAAGGCAGAACCATTTGGCCGAAAGTAAATCGTAAATATATTAGAAACTTGTCCATTTGAATTGCGGATCTTTAATTTTGCGAATTTCCACTAATTGGGATGTAGATAATTGGGACATTATACAATATGATATGGAAATAGCAAATTTTATATGATACAATTTGTGGAAATAGAAGTGATTTTTTGTTACAAAGCCAGAATAAGGTCTACATCTTGTTACAAAAAATAGTTTGATATTTTATGGTTGCTTGCAGGCCAATCCATTTTCCTTTCAACAGTTAATTTGGAGCTACTGTACTGTATTTTGCAGAACATTATTTTAATAGGAGCTTTTCAGTTAATAAATAGTTTAATTTTTTTTAGTTGAAAGGATAAAGTGGAATTTCAGATAATCACAATTCGGATGAACAGGTTTCTAGTGTAGTTGTAAACTGCATCTACAACGAAAGAAAGAATACAGCCTTAATTTGCTACAGCTTGACTAGTGGTAAGTATCGCTTGAAGCAAGTAACAAATGATGCTGGAATAATTCACCTAGTTAATTAATTTGTAAGGGGGCCAAACAGGCGAGTAATTGTCGCTCCGTATATGGGGGAAGGAACATCTTCAAAGACGTGTTGCTGCCTGAATTCTCCAGGATTCATTTGAAGAGCTAGAAATACTTTTGTGAAGTGGCTTCACGGTATGATAAAATGTACCTAATAGAGTGATATCCGTACTGGTATTTTAATATGTTTTTATAGGTTTTAAACTAAACATATGGTCGGATGTAAAGACATTTCACTTTACTGTCTCGCCGTATTCAGAATTTTTGTAGCAGGTGTTATTTACTGTCACACTTCAAGCAACACTGCTTGTTTGGCCTATAACCTTAAATAAATCCACGATAGTCTTTATTTTACAATGAATATCAACTCTGAGAGCACCTCGGGTCTCAGAGAAAAAGCTGTATCTTCGCTCTCTCTCTCTCTTTCTTGGTTAGCTGTTGCCAAATCTCATTGCTTTCAGTTGGGTTGGAAGGTTGTTTGCTGGGGTACGAAGGAATTACTGGCAACAATGATGAACCAACATTGCGAAATTAGTCTAAAATTGAAGGGAAGATCGACCGCAAGAAAACAAAAGAATGACAACGCTGTTTCCACCCATAGTAGTCATACAGTTCCCTCCGAGATGATATTCAATGTAGCCTGATATTGAAATATATTACGGTAAATGCCGTGTACACTCTGTTTAACCCGAAAAGAAGCAACCTTACTTTGCTTGTGATCACTATAGTTCAGCTTATGTGATAAGGAAATAGTGGAGCCTACCAAGGTAATACTGTAAGCTTTCTATGTACATCGAGTGTATATACAAATCAATTAAACTATACATCTTATAGTCTCAAGGTGTGTTTACATGCAAAGCTTTACACATTTTTTGTTTTGTTTTGTAAAATTGCACTACAATACACCTCATACATAACAACAAAACAAGCTTTCCAAAAATATCAATTTTTTTTTTTTACAAATAAAACCACATTAATTTGCCATATTCAAGTATCTATACTTCTCCAAACTTGCTAATCCAGTGTGATTCAAACTTTCATGAACTGCAGCTCAATATGAACAAGCAAGCAAACTTAGAAGGTCGCAAGCCACTGTAGTTGCGGAAGATTGGCTGAAGAACGTTAAAAATGGGGTTAATCCATATGGAAAGTACATTTCCCTTAACTAAATTTGCAGTATTCTACCATTTTATTTAAAGGCATTCATAAACAATTACTTAAGTTTTAAATATATATTTGAAATAAAAAAAATACATTAAAGGCACTCACAATGGCAAAGCAATTTGTGCTCGTTACATGGCATATCCATTAGCATATTTTTGCTAACATTATAAAAAAAGCATTGCATTAATAGGTTACAACTTGCTTATCTACTTAACATACAAAAAAAAAATTAGCATTCTTCTATTTTGTTTAATTAATTCCTCTCTAAACCATATTGATAAATTCGAAAAGCCTACAACTCTGCAAAATGTAGTATTTTACATGTATTAATTTATGCTATTATAACTTTTAATAAGATTGTAAATATGAACAATTATTATATTTTTTGAAGTCTGAAACAATTTAAGAAAACTTTATTTTTTTATTCTTAAAATGTATCATTATATTACTCTAGTATATTAGATATAATCTAATTTAAAATGTTTGGGTTAGGATATACAAAAAGTCAGAATTATAAAGAAAGGTTAAAATATTTAATAATTTATATATATATTAATAATAATAATAATAATAATAAATACCAGTGGAGGTATTTTAAATTTTGATTTCTTAAAAAAAGTCTGTAGATATTAAGTTGCAAACTTACGTTAATTTTAAGTGTTTAAATATATGATACTTACAAAAATACTTGTAAAATATGGCTGGACTTCCATAAATTTTAAAATGGACATTACTTAATTTTAAAATTAATGTTTTACCTCCAACTTTAGTTACCAAGGTGTACAAAAATGTAAAAAAGACAGGGCCTGTGGTTTTGAACCTAGGGAGCATGTTAAAGAAATATGTACAGTAGCCCTATGGCGTCTTTGGTGCTGAGTGACAGTTCACAGCTGACTTCTGACAGTCAACATTTAGGTACATACCTAAATGTTGACTGTAAGAAGTGACAGCTGCTAAACACATGTTTTTGCAGATCATTTGGTTCGGCATAGGGATACATGATTTGGTCTCGTAACGTTTCAAAGCCGTCAGCCGTCAGTCAGCACCAAAGAAGCCATGTAGGTTCAAGGTTGGGAATTCTATAGAGTTGTAAGCCAATGGTTTGTTATGTGCGGTAGAAATTTGAACATGACAAAAATCTTTAAATAACAGTAATAAAATAAAATTTGCCATGTTTTAGTAACAAAATAAAAATGCTAGCAGCCAAATAATATATTGTTAGCTCTTAGGAAATGAACAAAAATTGTGTCCCTCAATTAATACAAAGAGCATGGATAGAAATTCCAAACTGACCAAATGGAAAACCTCTTTTCGCTATATGAGGCAATTGCATTATATTTGGAAGAAGGTACAGAAAAGGTGGATATAAACATATAAAAGGAACGAACACAACAAAATAAGATATGCTCAAAAGCAAACGAAACATATGAGTGTAATTCAGCAAAGACTCAACATTTTGCATGAAGACCGATATCAAACATGACCACTGGCCTCAACTAAAAATAGAACAGCAGAGTTGCCAACTATGAGCTTAGAATTCATCTATAATGGATGTAATTATTGATCAAAGCGCAATTAAATTTCATAACAAAAAGACTTGCCTTGCCATGTCTGTCTTTGTGAATATACATCCACAAGGATCATTAGGCCTACAAAACTCAAATATGGATGACTAATAATCAATTTTAAACTTTACATGATTTCCATAATATATGATGTGCCATATTAAAATTAGAGTAAATTATTAAAATGTATAATAAAAATTCTCCAGAAAAATGTAAGCTATCATTTTAGCATTTTAAGTTTTTTTTTTCAAGCACTGTGTCTTACTATGCGCTTATGTACTAATTACACTAATGCTTTTAGGTTATATTTAAAGGAAGTGTAACCACATTTGTGTGAAGGGAGAGTAGAAAATCATTTAGTAAAAACCACCCTCAGTACACCCGACTGAGATTCGAACCCGATCCCCATCATCAGCAGGCCAGTCATAGCATGAGCGTGAGGCCTTAGACCATTCGGCCACTGAAGTGGGGAAAGATATTAGGTTTTATCAAAAAGCAAGTATTAACAATCTCAATTATGACTTGATATACTCCTACATGAATGCGTTGTGTTGTTTGCGCCACAATCAATTTGTCAAGAGTGAATCAATATATTATTTGGTTGATTTAAAGTATGTTCAAGTTAAAATAACTAAGCTTCTCAATACGACATTCTCTAAACATATTTACAAGTTATTTTTTTATAGTTTAGGAACTTCCTTCAAAGCTATATTAAAAATTATAAGGCATAGTACATTTAAAAAAAAAACAGTCTTGTGATCCAATAGTGATACATTTTTTTTTCTTCAAATATATGTGAAATATAACTATTCAATTATTAAAAAGAACAAAAGTGAGTATACATAAATTGGAACCAAATCTATTTTGACCAATAATTTGTACATCATTATTTATGATGTGATTGACCACAAAATGGTACGGCCATTTTATAATGTTGGAAAAGTAAAGAACCCCAAGGAAAATGATGAAGATAGAAGGAAAAGGACTGCGAAGGATACCAAGAAAGAGATGGAAGGGACATGTAACAGAAAGTATGCAACTGAGAGAATAAGTGAAGCAAATAAAGAAGGATTTGATTAGATTATTAGCAGCACGTTCGGGTTATACGCACTTACGCTAATGTGTAATGGTAGGGTGATTGTGAGATGAAATGGAGGACCTACAGTTTAACGTGGATCCGAACCACGGTGGAGGCCTGGCATTCCACACGTTCACAAGTTGTGATTAATACACGTCTTGTCAGAGGTGAAGGAAGGGTTTGGTAATCAGATAAATCTGTGCCGGGACTGAGGTTTGAACCCCGGACCCTCAGCACAGAAGTCTGACACCTTACCCCTAGACCACCAGGTCACCTATATAATAAAGAAGGAATAAAGGTGGAAGGCAAAGAAAGAGGGAGGCATTTGACCAATGAAGTGGACCGGCCATAAGCTGAAAACGTTTGATGGCGAATGATGAGTCATCCACCAGTATGAGTAAGAGTTAAAGGACTGTTATAAAATTGTAAATTAAAGTAAAACTAATATGAAAATTACCAAAATCATATCATATTTCTTAGCTAAGATGATTTCACACACAAGTTTAAATTTTATACATTATATTCACTAGTGTAGTCTAATATATACTACTTCATTTGATGGTACATATACATAAAATATGGTAACTTTGGATATATGTTTTAAAATAAATTTGTTTTTAAAAGCTGAGTTTTCAAACAGCCAAAGGATAGTTTTTTTTACTTTAAAGCTTCATTCGACATTTCAATTAAGTTTCCCGCACTGACTTTAAAAATGCAAAATCTTTACATCTCTGTAGGTATAAACAAAATGTATGTTTAGGTGTGAGTGGTTAATGCAGTTAATCTTAAGAATCGGTTCATACATCTTCTGTACTGTTGTACTTTTTAATGTAACATATATAAAGGTATGATTACAATACATAAACATTGCTGGCACAACTGAAATAAAGCTTTGTTTTTATGTTGTTACTAAAGCTTTTGCATTTATGACTAGATGTCATGGCATTGTGAGGTCATTTTGAATCTAGGAAAGTATTTTTATCATGGCTTAATTCCGCAATGCAAATAATAGCCACGAACTGAAGTAAACAGCTGCTCACCCATCTTATTTGGGTGTTTTATTCAATGAAGGATCTGTGTCAAAAAAAAAAATGTTCCTAAGGTTCTTTGGCACGTCTGCGGTGTATACGAAACTGAGAAGAGTATTCAGGCTATCAAGAAATCATTCTAAAGTCGGTGTTTTAGAAATCCTTTAAATTTTTAATTACATAATTAAAGAGCACCTTAAGATAAGTTATTGGGAGGTTCCCAAAGTCTTGAAAATCTAGATGAAGACAGAAATACATTTTCTTTAATATTCGTTCTCAACCCTCGGATAACACTTAAGTTAGGTGATACAGTTCAAACCAGACACCACCTCGTAAAGCGGTTTTCTGGATTATACTTAAAAAAAAAAAAAAAAAAACAGAAATTAGACCAATGAAACCATAAAAAAATGTAACAGAATTGAAAAACAATTCTTTTAAATGAACTAATAAGACTGATTCAGATTGCTTCTATCAAATAAAAAATTCATAAAAATTTCACTCTGCTTCCCCTGGGTACACTTCACGCACCGCCACTGTACTAGTGGCACGAGCAACAAATCTGTTTAGTGGCAAAAGCAATGAATATTTCTATTTTATCGACAAGCGAGAGACGAAAAACACAACTATTTCACAAAAGAAATGTCCAATGAAAATTTTGTCAGTAAGTAATTATTTAAATACACACACAATGTTATCGACATCTTTATACATAATGATATTGTAGCTTATTTTTATTTTAATAAATCTTTTTTTCTCTAAAATGACTATCAACCATATTCTCACAAATTTTTAATCTTATTTCACAAGATTTTTTTTTTCTATCATCAAAATTTGTGTCGCCTGATATCTTGGCCTTATATACCTAAAAATATATACAACTGCACCAACTTACTATATACGTGTTGGGAATTTTAATCTTACAATGAAAGCACTTCTTTTGAAAATAATTACTGTAGTCAAATTAAAACAGTTCATTTAGCACAAGCTTTAAAAATATATTCACAAAGACCTATTATTATTTGTTTTACAGCATAGATTTAATCGTTTTACTAACTTATGAATAGCATATTATTGTACAATGATAACCGAAATATTGGATGGATAAGGCTTTGTTACATAGTATGTTTTTATATAAAATTGAATTAAATAGAAACCTTCATTAAAATGTTTGCATCCAAATGGCAGTTACAATTATTTACATGATGCACCATAAATACTAAGTTGTGTTTACACATAAAAATTACAATAAACAAGTAGTTTAAAATGATCTATTGAGTCGACCAACAGATACGTCTAGAAAGGAATGTAGAGTAAAATATAAATAAGTAAAAGAGATTTTTTTTTTAAATACTGAAAGAAAATAAAAAATGTAAAAGTAACTTTAAATTGGTCCACCTTTTTAATCTTAAGAGGCGTGTGTATATGGGTATCAGCAAAGACCTCAATTATATGATGATCTTAAATTGCCACTTGTTAATAAAAATTGTATTTTAATATTTTATAATATCAAAATCAAACATAGTCTTTTTTTTTTGTAAGCATTATCTTCAGCTTAAATCTGATTTCTTTACATTCCCCCTCCCACCCACTTCAGAGTTTTTTAAAAAAAGGTTTAGACATGTATGAATAAATATTTTTGATTGGTGTTTTTCTACTACTTAACGACACCTGGATTATTAATGGCCCGAGATCTGATAATAGTGAAATATGAATCTTCTTTTTTGTTGGGTAAATCTCTACTTAGTCTTAAACAAGATTTAGACATAATATATATTAAAGAAGGGACACTCAAATCTTCGAATCCTATGGTATCAAAGATATTCGAGATATGTAATAATCTCACAAAAGTATCTCTCGAATAAAACTATGATGAGTTTGAATTGAAATAAACAATTTTAACCAAATGGTAAAAGGAATTATATAAACTTGTGTAGCTGAGAGAGTAACAAAAAAAAAAAAGTATTTATATAAATAATTTACTAAAAAAGTGTTCTCTTTGTTGTTTATAACATAATAGACATGACAAACAATTTTTTTTATCAGCGACACCAAGACTTGAACAACCTTTTTTTTGTATTCAATTTTAAATATTTTCCCTTTAACTAAAACTGTACATTTTTAAAGATTCGTGAATCCGAGATTCAAAAGATAATTTAAGATTCAGAATAGACCATCATTTGATACTTGGACCCTTAAGCAGAACGGAGTGTATTATTTAAATAGCAATGTTGGTTATCTATTAGCACCGCGTCTTACTACCCGTTCGGGTTATACGCACTTACGCTAATGTGCAATGGTAGGGTGATTGTGAGATGAAATGGAGGACCTACAGTTTAACGTGGAATCCGAACCACGGTAGAGGCCTGGCATTCCTCACATTCACAAGTTGTGATTAATACACATCTTGTCAGAGGTGAAGGAAGGGTTTGGCAATCAGATAAATTTGTGCCTGGACCGAGGATTGAACCCCGGACCCTCAGCACAGAAGTCTGACACCTTACCCCTAGACCACCAGGTCACCAATGTTGGTTATCATTAAAGCACACAAGCTAAATTAAGATTTGAGAGGGGGGGAGTCTATTCCCCCCCCGTTTTTTTTCCTTTTCCCCACAAAACAACCTTAATCTAGAGTCACAAATCCAAGTGATACGCAGAACACATAAATCTAAACGTCTCATTATGTTGTAACGTGTCTTGTGTGAGTTATTTTCAGGCGCGAGTTATTTATAAGCATAAACATTCAAATTGGATTATAAATTTCTTCTGTACACACATATTTGTAAAGCTAATAAAAAAAATCTCAAATGTAAGAACTTTAGTTGTTTTTGATAAATAGCTAGATTTTATTATCTTTTTTGAAAATAGCATTCTTCATAAGTGACACCAAAGGCGTCAATAGTTCCTAAGGGTGGAGGGAGAGAGGGTTAGGAGGTGGACAGAAAGAACCAATTTTCACTCTAGATTAAAAAATAAAGTCTTAAGAAATGAATAACATAAATGTTTATGATAGTTGAATGATGTCTATAAGTCCTATAAGAATGTTACTTTAACCATTTATTTATTGCTCCAAACTTGAATTTTCAATTTTCCGAATAATACGATTGACTGTTTCTATTACAGTACTAAGTGTGTTTCATTTGAGCAGATATAATATATGTCCCTCCACTAATGATGCAACATTTGTTTACAAGTTTTTGACACCAATCTTATATTTGTGAAAGATATTTTAAAAATTATATCTTTAATACAGTTCAAAAATGAAATAAAAATCCAGCAGGTGGACCACAATGAATAATCTTGACTCAAAAGTGACTCCCCACCACCTCCTGATCGTAATGTTGACTTAAACAATTTTCAAAGTAAATTAAAAGGTAATGCAGGTAAGATTGATAGTATCCGACACCTTAGCTCAGTTGGTAACGTGTCTGTCTACTGAGATAAGGGACCTGGGTTCGTTTCCCGGCATGGCCGAAAAATGTATCATTGGTGAAATGTGGGTTTACACTTTCACAGTGATGAATTAACGAGCGTGGGACTAGATGTTGTGCCTGTCCTAGTCTTAAGTTAGATTATAAGGCATATGAAGCTACGACAGCCCTAGCCAGCCGGTAGTGGAAAATATATGGCTTGGATAAAAAAATTGACTCGGGCCATAGGCTGGAAACAGCAATGGATGTAGATAAGAGTGATATCTAAATCGGAGATGCTAGCTGTTTTTAATACTGGTATAGTTTTATTAGGATTAGATTAATAGTAATTGTGAGTGACATTTCTAAAATGTAATATTTCTCTACTTTATGTTTTAGGCTTTACACGTGGCCGAATAAAAGTTTTAGTAAACTCTAATAGCTTTCTAAGATTGTATCAAAGTTTGTTAGAACTTCTATTGCTGAACATTAAAATAATGGAAGCTATTGAGGATAACTAAAAATGTTTGTATTTAATCTTTACTGATTATCAATATATTCTAAAATCTAAATAATAGTTTTCATTTACTTTAGCTTATAAAAATTAGAGTGTAAATATTGTGTGTTTTTAATAGTAATAAATGTTTTTCAAAAAACATAAATAAGGCATCCACTTCGTTGATGGCAAGAAAAAGTTATTTTATCAATAACATTACATGAAAGGATTATATAAAAGTTTTTACCAATTATAATTCACGTAACATATCTTAATTTCAAATTAACGGTAGTATATAGAAAAATAATCTCTTCAAATAACCTCAATTTTTTTTTTAAAAGGAGTTACAAAATGTCGAACTTTCTTTAGTGCCGAAATCATGATCAACTTAATGTTCACTTAGAGAAACTAGTGGGAGATCAAGAGTCACATAACATAATGTAACAACTCGAGCAAAACGCAAACATTTAGGGCCGATAAGGAAATAAATGCTTGGAATGAAAGATTTACTCGAGCTAAAAAATAAAACGTGACAAGAGGTCACAATGTTTTAGGGTTAACACTTTCAATATTAAATTAGGAAATATCCTGTATACATGTCTGTGCTGAATTAGGAAAATATTCTAACTTCAGTAATTTTTTGCTTAATTGTTAGCCATTTTTATGATTATAAACGTTCTCCTAAGCCTAAACTACAGTAGCCCCATGGCTTCTTTGGTGCTGACTGACAGCTGACAGCTGACTTCTGACAGTCAACAGTTAGGTATATACCTAAATTTTGACTGTCAGAAGTGACAGCTGCTAAAGACATGTTTTTTGCAGATCATATGGTTCGGCGTAGGGATACATAATTTGGTCTGGTAGCTTTCAAAGCCGTCAGAAGTCAGCTGTGAGCTGTCAGTCAGCACCACAGAAGCTAAAACTGAGGTATATGTCTACTGAAAATGTATTTATAAAAATAACCGAGAGAATTAATAAATAACTTCTAAACTACTAATTTTAACAAAAATAAAGAAAACAGGACTGAAAATGCCTTACGTAATAAACAGTTGCATGATCGGCGATGAATATCGATCTATCAGTTCGACGAGAAATTTATACAAGAATGCAATACATACTTCGTAAAAAGTTCCAAAGTAATGCCAATAGATGGTGTTAGCAGTACAGAAAGTTAGAGAGCCATACATTTATAAATGTATTTAGCAGTGGTGAATGAAACTTTGAAAACCTTTACAAACATTAATAGCATGGGTAATGCAAATTACCGTGAACATTTATAAACTGTTATAGAAGTGAAAGGGTTAAATGAGATGCAAACAAACTAACTACACACTTTAGAAGTTGTCTGCATACTACACCTGCAAACAAATGAAGTACTAAATAACTGGACTGACAATGCTCTAAGGGTGTCCGAGTACTAAAAAATTCGAGTTTGAGTAGTTGCTCGACTAGACTTGAAGATTTTCACAAAACTCGAATAATTTGAGTACTCAGAATTTTCAATCTTTTTTCTCAAAAATTCCTAGTTTTATTAAACTTATTCAATGTTAAGATATATTTTTATAGCAAATAAAGTCCATCAATATTTCTTTTGTCTAGTAAAATAAAATTGTATAATTTTATTTAATTTATTTAAAAATTTGAATTTGTGTGATTATAAAATTTTTTCACGTAAAAAAATTAAGTTCTAAGAAAAAATATGTCTGTACCAACTTATTTATGGTTTATGCACAGATCTAGTGCAGAAATTTGACGTGAATTATTTCTTGTACAAATATTGTTTTATATTATTCGAACTCGAAAAAAAAAAAAAAAAACTCGACTTTTCATTCAAGCTCGACTTGAAGTGGAAAATACCTACTTGCACACTCCTACGTTGGCTGGCAGGAACATGGGGTACCCTCACCCCTGGACAATGCTTACGTTAAGTGAACATTAAGTTAACTGCATCATGATGACTTACATTTATAAACATGAGAACCTTTATATAACGTTAAGTTACAAGTATGCTAAGAAAATGTTAAGTTGATCGTGATCTTGACATAAAGAGTTTTATAAATTTTTTTTAACCCCTCTCACATGCAAAAGCTATGATGTATCTAATCTCAAACAACCGACAACAATGTGTATAAGATATTCTTGGTTACAGTTAGCAATGCAAAACGTTACCTACAAACATGCTCTCAAAAAATACAAACACATATTGTGTCAACAAGAATGGTAAATAATTACAAGTATGAATCCCATCAAAAGTTACAGCAAATTGAAAAAAAAGAGGGGGACCCCCTAGTAAACGTCCAGCAAAGAACTTTAAACACGTCTCAACCATTATCGATGCAAACATCTTCACACTTTCCTTTCACTAAATAAACCATCATATTATCTTTACCTTTAACGTACACATAACCTCGTGGTTCAAAAGGTAGCGCTCCGAAAGAACTGAAATACAATTTTCACCAACTTGGATCCTGCTCCTGATACCCGTGGAATCCATTCTGCTCGCAATGTTAACAGCGTCGCCCCATATATCGTAATATAGCTTAGTAGTCCCTATTACACCAGCCGTAACATCACCAAAATTATAACCAACTCTCAAAATTAGATTAAACTCTAGAAGGTCACGGTTAAAATTGTCGACGACTTTTTGCATCGCCATCGCAAAATCCATTAGTTCAAAAAGGTGTTCGTAAGCATTTCGACTCTGACGTCTAACTTCTGGATTCAGACCAGAAGCCGCCATAAACGTGCTTCCGATAGTTTTGATTTTCTCTACATTTCTAAACTGTGGTTCGGCCAAAAGATCATCAAAATCCGCTATCAATTCATTCAACACTCGTAGGTACTCTTTACCCCCTAAATAAGACTCATCATACATTTCATTAAAATTAACGATGCTGGCAAAAATTATCCCGACATCTTTATGATTTTCAGAGTATTTCGCAGTGTTTTTCAATGTGTCTGCCACGTGCTTTGGTATGATATTGTGCAAAAGCAAATCAGCCTGATCTTTCATGTTTTGAACTCTCGCCTTGTCTTTTGCCGCGACAATATTCCCGTGGAAACTAAGTCGGTAGCTAATTTCAAATTCCCGGTTCAAAAACCACACCAAAACGAGTAGAAGCAGAACATCGAGGAAAATTTCATTTTGGTACAAGTTATAGGTGTAAAAATCAGCATTTTTCAAGAGAACACTTCCCCCAAAAGAAGAGGTTGTGTTAAGAACACTTGGGGACTGTGTTAAACTAGAAACGTTGAGTTTAGTGGTGTTAGCAAACAAAACAGTCTTGAGATTATTCGCGTTCGTAGCGGTGCTTTCAGTCTGTGTCAAATTATGTGATGTGCTCCCCATGATAAGAGGCGGACAAAATTGACAAGCAACTAAACTAACAAATATAATACCAGCCACACTCGATAAAACACTTTTCATCCAACAATTTAATTGTGTGAAATTACAAAAATGTACCAAACCCACAAAAAGAAGGTAACTAAAGTAGTAGTCCATGCTGGAATCCATTAAAGAATTCAAACATGTGAAATTGACAAGAATTGACACTATGGGTAGACTTACCAACACAGCTCCACAAATGTGCCACGGATACCACTGTGAAAGGATATCAAAAATCTTTTTTGAAAACTCCCAGCTCCCACGAGAACCATACTGCGGTCTTAAAAGTTGTCTCACGCAAAGCGAGACGGCAAATATTTGAACGAAGGTCGCCACGACGCACACGGCGATCCATTCCGGCGATATTTCGAAGAGCAAGAAAAGGGAAATGGCTATCATGGTGTAGACCAACGCAGAGATTAAAATGTCAAAGTAGGTGTTGAAGCGGGAGGTGGCTAAAGTAGGCGGGGAGCCCCCATGTTTCTCATTGATTCTGTGGGCGCGGGCGCGGTACTCGCGCTCCATCTCTTTCTGCCGGAAGAAGACGGTGAACCTCGACAGCGGTGGCTTAGTAAAGTAGCTATGGTGGGAGGTGACATTATCCTGGACACATCGGATGAGTTGGAGATCCGACTGTTTGCGCAATTTGTGGAAACAGGTACCAAAACTATCGGACAGAGGCCCAGGAAGTTGTACTTTTTTAAAGTGTGTGTCTATAATGAAACAAATCAAAATACAATTTAAAACTAGAAATAAACGATTAGATTTTATAAACAATAAAGAAGGAGAAAGAAATAGCCTACACACTTACCAGAAAATTATTGGTGCAAAAGTTAAAAGCACAATATGAGAGTAATTTTTGGAAAGGATCAGGCTCCGTACTGACCCATAAGAGCAGTCAATTTTTAGCCTTCTTCTGCTTAAAAAGAGGCTTGATGTACCTAAAAAATTACTTTAAATCTGTTGTGTTTTCAATGCAAACTTTTGAGCACACAATTTTTTACAAGATGTATAGGCATTGTTTTTCAGTGTTTATTATCTAGGTCCTTGAAAATAATAGCTTGTAATTGAAAACATACCACTAATTTTACTCTAGTCTAACTATTAAATTTTTAACTTAACAGCTATTGTTTTTCTTTCTAAGACATAATTAGTTATATGTATTTGGAAGAAGGTACAGGAAAGCTGGATAGAAAACATAAGGGAACCAACACAATTTGGCGTTTACAGTGATAAGAAGAACACAGTTCACACTTGACGTTGCTGCCACTGGACAAAGTGGTGATGGCTGCCTCTTAAAGAAAATGGATAGTTACCACCCAATCTACCAACCTAGGTTTCGTTTTATTAGAACTCATCAGGAGGGACTGTGAAACGTGTAAAGCTACTTCCTAAAAGAGGAAACAACAAAAAAAACATAAAAGGGGAAAAAAATAAAATTGGTAAGGAATGATAGGACACTTAGATAAGAACATGTAAAAGGAAAATATATAATAAAGGACAAACACAGGAAGTGGACATTGGATGCAAATATATAATATATTGACTATGATGATGGTGAGCCTTTAATAAATTACCTGACTCATCGTTGAGAGTGGACTGACTCGACGTGTAGTAGCCGCTCACCCTATGAGTTAGAAGCTCTCCCTGGACCAAACCATTCATCACAAAAAGCTGAAATAACAAAATATAAGCATATCAAAAGCATTACAGGAGATTTTGTAAACAGTAAGAGTAGCTGAAAGGATTATTACATACTTAGGGCGATGAGAAGACGTATTATTATTTAGCACCGTGTCTTACTACCCGTTCGGGTTATACAATTAAGTACTAATTACACTAATGGATTATGAATTGGGAAGGTTGAATTTAGAGGAAGTGAACCCGCATTTGCGTGGAGTGAGAGTGGAAAACCATTTAGGGAAAACCCCCTCCCAGTTCACCCGACCGAGATTCAAACCTTGATCTCCCCGTCTTCATTGGTCTGGCTCAACACGACTGGCGCGTTAGCCAACTACGCCACCGAGGCGGGTGAGAAGACGTAGGGTAGGTGATAAAGGGTGTGGGGGTGTCACCCCCTCCAATGTTGAGAAAAAAACTTGAAAGCTGGGAATTTTGTGGGGAGACGAGATCTTGAGTTACCTGCTGCTGGATGCTGCTCCGTCTACTGTTACTCCGTATCCCAGAGTCTTTCCGACTGTACACGGACAGGCACACGCTAAGTTGGTCGTCATTGTTCATCGGCCCGGGCACTTCAAGTTGCATCACGGCTGGTTCGATTCTCACCGCATCTCTTGGATTATCAACCTAACAGATTAAGTATATAAGTATGTTAATTAGTTTTGTTTTTGTTTGAGGATAAGCTGTAAAAAACCAATTGTAGAGATTTGATAAAAATTGAGGAACTATTGTCCTTAAACAAGTCAACATCATAGTTTAAAACTTAAACGGCAGTTTAGTTGGGGTTTTTTTTTAAAGAAAAATGTGTATATGTTCGACAAAAACCATTCAAATAAAAATAGTTATGTGTGAAAAAAAATCTATAAAACCAGCTTTAATGGTCACATGGTGTAAGGCATTACTCTCACAATAGACTAGACTGCCGAAGACTGGGAGATTGGGGTTTGATTCCTGTCGGCTGTACTGAGGGTAGTTTTTACTAAATGTTTTCCACTCTTCCTCTATGAAAATACAGGTACACTTCTAAATTCAACCTTCCTAATACCATACACACATTAGCGTAATTAGTGCATAGGCATATAATCTGAAAAGATAATAAGACGTGGTGATAGAAAGTAAAACAGAAATAGATTTTTTTTTAAAATCCAGATAATCAATTTAAATGATCATAGTACCTATTTCAATTAAATTAGGCCACTAAGTTTGTTATAACTTTCTATGCCATTTCTCACAACCAAACAATAAGATTCAAGAAAACACAAATACAGACAATTTCCACTATAATAAGAAACAAAATGAAGCTATAAACGGAACATCAACAAAGCCAATGATTTTCTCCAAAAAAGTGTGTCAATAAATTACGATTAATGGTGTGCGAAGCTTCGAAAAGTTAAAGTCGAAGTCGAAGGTCAAATCTCCTTTGGCTTCGAATTGGACATCTACAATAACCTTCACATATTCGAAAAATTTTGAAGGAAGGATTCAACTTCGATAAATTATCAAAAATTTAATTTTATCTTACTAAATATTACATTTTTCAATGTTTGATTATTTTAAAACCGACATTAAACAGAATTTTAACACCGACTAGTAATTTAACTAACACAACATCAGCATGGATCAAAAACGGATAAGAAAATGTTAATATATTATTATTTTTACTATCGCCAACATAATTTTGTAAAAGATAAAAATACCTATAAAGAAATAACGCCATGGTCACTGTAATGAAGCAGAGAAAGTGCTTAAGTTGTGCTATCATCGCAGCTCGCGTCTAATAATAATAATAATAATATTTAGCACCGCGTCTTACTACCCGTTCGGGTTATACGCTTAAGTACTAATTACTCTAATGGATTAGGAATTGGGAAGGTTGAATTTAGAGGAAGTGAACCCGCATTTGCGTGGAGGGAGAGTGGAAAACCATTTAGGAAAAATCACCCCAGTTCACCCGACCGAGATTCGAACCTCGATCTCCCGTCCTCGGTGGTCGAGCTCAACACGACTAGCGCGTTAGCCAACTACGCCACTGAGGCGGGTAGCTCGCGTCTAATGTTTGGTCCTTAATATTCTATCTCTTTGGAATTATCTGTGCTAAATTTACAAGTGCATTTTGACACAGAAGTTTTTCATAGCTTCTTCGGATTTTCTTTATTATTTAAAATGGCTGACACGGAAAGTAGGAAACGAAAAGGGAATTTAATTTATAATTATGATCAGAGAAATGCAGATAAAAAGACATGCAAATGTAAAGTTTGCAAAATAATATTATAAACTCCACGATGTAAGTAAAAATTAAAACTTAATTGATAAGTTACTAAGCTTTTCAGTAAGCCTGTGTGCATTAATTATTAATATATCCCTTGGGTAAAAAGAGGAAATTTTCCTAGCCCTTGTTACTGACAAGAATTAGAAAAATAATTAATTAAAAAATTAAAAGTAGCTTTAAGTGACAACAACAAAATTCCTAGGTAGCTTCGACTTTGACTTTTCTTCGCAAGTTTCAAGATTCGCTTCGCATTTAAAAAGTGACCTTCGCACATCCCTAATTACGATAGCACTTGAGCTGTGAATAACAATTGAATGAGAATGAATTTCTAACCTTACAACTATAATACAAGGAGAGATCACCAAAGAGAATTATGCAAATGAAGTGTGTATTTTTAAGGAAAATCTCTTTTCACTTTTTTGAGGTATTTTGTGATATATATATTTGGAAAAAGGTACAGTAAAGGTGGAAGGAACAAACAAAATATGGCTGTCACAATGAAAAGAAGAACACATATCACACTTTACATTATTGCCTCTGGAAAAAGAGCTATTGGTATGGAAAGGTGGATGGAAACATATAAAAGGAACAAACAAAATATGACTTTTACAATGATAAACTTTACAATACTACCATTGGACAAAGAGGTAATGGCTGCATCTTGAAGAAAATCAATAATGTAGTAATTTACTCCTTCCTGAGGGAGATGCCATGCAAATATTGAAATAAATTTGTAAACATATTATGCTAGTGTTTGTTTTATTTATTTGTGCTTTATTTTTCTACAATTCTATCATTTTTATTTAACTACATGATATATTTTTTGCACTTTATTTCAAACACATACACATTTTTGTCAAAAAAATTAGTGTCCAAAAATATTTTGTTTTATTTCCAAAATGGCGGTTATTTTTGGACCCTTCAATAAATATCTAAATGGTTAGCAATTTTTGTCATGTATATATTTAAAGTATACAGATTATTAAATGTGAACTTTTATTTTCAGCACTGAGTCTTACTACCCATTCGGGTTGTACTCATATGCACTAATTACACTAATATGTTAAGAGATGAGGAAGGCTGAAATTATAGGAAGAGAATGTATTCGCATTTGCATGGAGAGGAAAACCATTTAGGAAAAACCGACCTCAGTACATCCAACCAGAATTTAAACCCCAATCTCCCCTTCATCGACAGTCTAGTCTATTGTGAAAGTGACACCTTAAACCATGCAGCCACTGAAGCAGGTAATATGAAAATAATAATAATAATAATAATAATAATATTTTGATGTGCCCATGAAAGAAAGCTCAAAATCTATTATGAAAACTGAGCAGTCTGAAAATTCAACATCCTTCAGAGTGAGCTACAACTCCACTCGTACTTCTCAACACAGAGAACATCACGTCTCGTGGCCAAGCGCTGCAATCGCAAGAGAGTTTGAAAGGTGGAAGGGTGAGGAGTATTCTAGTACAGTCAGTACCAAATGGCAAATGGGGCATGAGGCCTTCATTGTGAATAGTTGGTTTATCATTGTTATTTGAAGCCATTTTAAAAACACTTTACGCACCTTGTATTTAAAGTTGATTAGGTATCCGTAATGTTTGTCAAAAAAAAAAAAAAAAGTAGAAATAAAGTAAAAACATTCTACACAAACTATTGAAAGTCCTAAACTATCATAGATGACTGAAGTGAATATGCAGAACATCATTGGTCGTCCCCTTCAGTAGTTGACATTCTTTCCGCATGCTATGTTTACTGTGTCGAGTAGTACCTCATCTGTTTAAGCCCCAAACATGGAAATAAACCCAGGATATAAGAGGTACAGTAGCCCCATGGCTTCTTTGGTGCTGACTGACAGCTCACAGCTTTGAAAAGCTACCGGACCAAATTATGTATCCTACGCCGAACCATATGATCTGCAAAAAAACATGTGTTTAGCGCTGTCACTTCCGACGGTCAAAATGTAGGTATATACCTAACTGTTGACTGTCAGAAGTCAGCTGTGAACTGTCAGTCAGCACCAAAGAATCCATGGGGCTACTGTAGTTGGTAAACTCCTGTGACGAACAATGTCTGAACAATAGGCGGCATAGGGGTGAGGACAATTAAACTTACATTACCATGTGTGGATATATTCATTTTACCTGTTGGGAGGACGATTCGTTCTCTTTGATCTCAGGCCTCAGCTCGGAAGGAGAAGAAGGGGAAAAGATTTCAACTCCAAGTGGTTCAATTTCCTCTGAAAGTAAGAATAACCCTCAAAGAAATATTAATTTTGCCAATGAAACCACAAATATTCAATAGAGACATGGGTTTACAAGAAACCAACTACAATCCAATATTCATAAAACTTTTATAAAATACAAACATTATTTTAAAGTCAACAATGATAGAATTTTACTATATTAGTATTATGTTTAAAAATGAGGTGGCCCAGTGGTTAAATAATTTTATAGTAAAGGAAACTGATAAAACTAAAGGAAAAATAAACTACTAAGAGTAAATTTGGTGAAAAAAGTCCACCTAGGGAAAGAGGAAAAATGTGGTAAGAATCCAATGCACAAAGGTGACATCTTCTTCCTTTCTTCTGTCTGTCACCTTTGTGCATTGGATTGTTCCCACATTTTTCCTCTTTCCCTAGGTGGACTTTCTTCATCAAATTTACTCTTAGTAGTATTCTTTTTTATATTCTTTAGGATCAATATTTGTAATTTGGATTGACATATTTATACAAATATAAATTCACAAAGAAGCCAAAGAAGCTTCCCACGAAGTCAATAGAATTGGAGCATTTTATTGCAGTATATTTGTTACTATTAATTAATATACATTAGCCATTTATGAAGGAACCGGAGTTGGTCAGTATAAAAATAGAAGAAGGCTTGGCGTACCAATTCCACAGCCCTGATTCAAACATCAGCCGAGATAGACAAAAGGCCACCATTCAGTACTCTTGGCTCCTGTAAAATTAACTAGTGCGTTAGCCCACGGTTCTAACCTGGTTTAATCTGGTTCGTCTTCTGATAGAGCCACGGTTTGCCCTTGGGCGAGGACTGCCCCCGCCGGAGAGCGACATGGGACTCTTGCTCTTCTTCCCCTCCTTCTGCTTGATGGCCAATTCCTCAGCCTCGTTGTCCGAGTCGAGGATGCTCGGCAGGGAGCTGGCCTTGATCTGGCTGACAGAGTTGGGCAGGCTGCCGTGGTCATCAGGTGGAGGTAGTGGGGGCGTTTGGTTGCAGCGACCGGGTGGATGCAAGACAAGACCCGCGGTCTCGACTGCGGAGCGAGGAGCGGAGACGATGGAGGGGGGGCGATCAGTACTGGAAAGATCTTGGAGGACTTCTGGCGAAGGAAACTCTCGTAGGTGATGTCGGCTTTCCGACCTTTGATGAAGTATGTATTCAGTCCTACCAAAGTTAGCATCACATTGTAGAACAACATATTTATGGGTTTTTTTTATTATCAGTTTAATGAGTACAAGTCGATTTGTTAAATAGTGAAAGCATTTAAAATGTTCTGGATTTTTTTAACAATTAATATTTAAAGTACCAAATGAATAAAAGATTAGTCACCCTTATCACACCAGAATAGGGTGCAGATGACCCAAATGGACAATAGTTATTATTAGTAGGGATGAGACCCTCAAATCCTTAAGGATATTTGAATTCAAGACTCAAATCATATATATTTTTTCTTCTATTTTTCAAGTGAAATTTGTTTTATAACTCTAATACTACTTATTGGTGGTTCAAAACCAATTAACATTATAAAATGAATTTAACAGCCAGGCCCTAGACCAGTAATTTAACACTTTACTAAATGCATGTCATAATGAATGGATTATTAAAGAAAGAATTTTTACATTTAGTTAGTATTTGTATTTTATATTCCTCTATTATTTATATTTCCTGTTTTGATTCTGGTCTAGAAAAGTGAAATTAATGACCGGAGGGCTCAATGTGCTGACCACATGACACCCTTTGTCCACAAAAGTTGGCACTATTTTCGCCAACAGATGGCGGCCGCTCGATTGTGGGAGTCATGGAGTATTCATAGTGAATTTTATCAGCACTTTTAGTTTTCCTCACCGTGCAATGGCTCCCCCTCTTCCAGGACATATATCTCCCCTAGAAACTGGGCGGTGGCCTGAGAGATATGAACCCTCCCGGGCTTGCCAGTCGACTCCATCTGATTGGCTAGAGACACGTCGTTGGACCAGACGTCAAACTTGAACCTCTTCTTCCCCACGATGCCGCACAACACCGTGCCGGTGTGGACACCCACGCGCATGTTCACCCCTGGAATTTTTAGTTTTTTTTTTTCCAAAGTTTTGCTAACTTAAATAAAATGTGACAAAAAAATTTATATTTACATTTTTGAATATTATTAGTTCAGATTAACTCTTATAGGAAAATAATATCAATATGTTTAGGATGTCCTATTACCTTTAGTATAGGAATAACATATTTTTTGTTTGCACCACGTCTTACTACCCATTTGGGTTATACAATTATGTACTAATTGCACTAATGAGTTAAGGATTAGGAAAGTTTTTAAGTTAGAGAAAATGTACCCGCATTTGCGTGGAGGGAGAGTGGAACACCATTTAGGAAAACCATCCTCAGTGCACCCGACCGGGATCGAACACCAATCTCCCGTCTTCGGCAGTCTAGTTCAACACGAGAATAGCGCGTTAGAACCACACGGCCACCGAAGCGGGTACCGACAAATTATTTAGCAACAATTTAGCCTGCTTCAGTGGTTTAATGGTCTAAGGTGTCACTCTCGTGTTAGACTGACCTGCTGAAGACGGAGATATTGCAGTTCGAATCCCGAGCTGGTCTACTGAGGGTGGTTTTTTTCCTATGGTTTCCCACTTTCCTTCCATACAAATGCGGGTACTATTAAGACATAGTGATAATAGAAAGAGTATAAATTAATTTGCATACATTACTTTTAAATAGTTTTTAAACTTTTGAAAAGAAAAAAAGCCAATTGAAGTACACTAGGCTACCAAAATATTAGGCCTACTTAAGTTGACTGGTATGTGCATGAGCATGTATGTCTCTCAAAGTAGGACATGTGTGTTTTCTCATGTATGAGCTATATTATGGTTTTACTACCTAAATGACCTAACAGCCTAGTGGTAAGGTGTTAAACTTCCGTACTGGGGATCCGGGGTTCAATCCTTGGTCCCAGCACAGATTTATCTGATTGCCAAACCCTTCCTTCACCTCTGACAAGACATGTATTAATCACAACCTGTGAATGTGTGGAGTGCCAGGCCTCCACCGTGGTTCGGATCCCACGTTAAACTGTAGGACCTCCATTTTCATCTCACACTCATCCTACCATTACCCGTATGGGTAGTAAGACGCAGGTGCTAATAATAAAATGAAATAAAATAATACTACCTAAACTTTCAACCATAAACATATAGTAAATTATAAATATAATAAAAGGTATCTACTTCATTGAGCAAATTTTCCATCTTCCACAGACTATGTTGCTATGGCCTACAGAAAGTTTGGTTAGTATATGATGTCTTTTAACATTTATGTGTTTTACTATATATCTACGGTGGATATATATAGAGTTCGATTCCCTTAGGCCATTTCATCATTATTTATCTATGATCAAACCAAGGACAGTCGGGAAAGTAATGGAGTAGGCAAGTTTTTTTTAATGTAGAGCAGATAAAAAAGTAGAATGATTTTTGTGGCTTATTGTTAGAATATCCTCAAGTTCGTCACACTTTCAAATAGCATTTGATCAAAGCAAATTACTACCAAGATTTGAAAATTGTGGCAAGAGCAAAAAATATTAATAACCATGATTATTTTGAAAAGGTGTAATTGCCTAAGTTTAGTTAATGGCAGTGTTACCAACGCAAGGTTTTTTTATGCCTATTATTAAATGTTAGTGATAAAGAAGTTAAAAATCGTGCCTGATTATGTTATATTCTCACACGTCCTTAGCGTCATATTAACTGGTTAATATTACGTTTGATTAAATAATGTGTGTTTAATGTATAATGTTTGGAATAGTGTAATTTATTTTCTAGGGATTTTTTTTTCTATAAAATAATGTTTGTTGATTTAAGACATTCGTTTGCTTGACAAAAGTTACTTCGTACTACGGGGTCATAATACGTTGGTAATGTAGATTATAAATTTGTGTTATGTACCACGCAAAATAATAATTGACTACTGATTACATTGGTTTTATCAGTTGTGGGAAAATAGGGCTAACGTATTCATCATACAAATAAGTTATAAAGCCTCAAGTGACGTAACAACACTATCGTGCTACTGCCACAAACCTCTTATCTCTTGGTGATAAAAACAATGACAGCATTGCAAGATTAGTTAAGTACAAGATAAGAACTTTTTAACATACTGTATCTGTAGGTTTTATTTCCACGGTTTATTAAGTGGTATCGGTTCCTGTCGGTAACATAAAACTATTAGGCCTACTGAAATGAGTGAAAGAAACCAGGGTTCAGAATTGGATCTTGGTTGGATTAATAGTTCCTGTGTCAACCTGAGCGCCGTGAAACGCAACGCGGCAAAACTTCAGTTGCACAGAACTGTCAAGAAGGAATGGCAGGCTGCGTGGCTTATAAGAGCGGTCACCTGCATCGACCTGACAACCCTGAGTGGGGACGACACACCTAGCAACGTGGCCAGACTCTGCGCCAAGGCGGCGCAGCCCTTGTCTCCAGACCTACTGACTGCGCTAGGCATCGAACAACCGATCACAACAGGCGCAGTCTGCGTCTACCCGGCCAGAGTCGCGGACGCAGTCCAAGCGCTCGCCAGGTTAAAAGCCGGTCATATCCCTGTTGCTTCAGTGGCCACGGGCTTCCCTAGTGGGCAGTATCATCTGTCCACCGCGTGCCAGAGATCCGTTACGCGGTGAATGCCGGTGCGACAGAAATAGACGTCGTTGTTGACCGGAGCTTGGTTCTAATGCAACAATGGGCCCAACTTTACCAGGAATTGCAGCAAATGAAGGAGGCCTGCGGTCCTAACGTTTACATGAAGACCATACTTGCTGTTGGAGAATGTGGGTCTTTATGCAACGTCTACAAAGCGTCTCTAGTAGCCATGATGGCGGGATCGGACTTCATCAAGACCTCGACAGGCAAGGAAGCTGTCAACGCTACACTTCCGGTTGGCATTGTCATGTGTCGTGCCATAAGAGACTTCCATGAGAGAGTTGGATATAAAGTTGGACTGAAGCCGGCTGGAGGTATCCGAACGTCCAAAGACGCGATTGCGTGGCTGATATTAATCAAAGAAGAGCTCGGTACAGAATGGTTTGATTCACACTTGTTTCGTATCGGGGCATCAGGCCTGCTTACCGACATTGAACGCCAACTTTACCATTATGTGACGGGCAGATATGCTGCTGCAAGCGAATTCTCTATGGCATGATCGTCAGCATGTCATCACAAATGATACATTGCTTAGAATCAACATGATTTTTCAAACTATTGTTTTAAGAAAATTAAATTGAAATTGTACAAACTATGTTTGTATATAAGAGAATTAAAATTCATTCCGTTAACGACAAACTGAAATAGTGAACATAATTTGATTAAATTAATGTCCTCTATAATTGGTCATATTGATGGGGTTGTTTAGTTTATTTAAGATTATTATAGCACCTTGAATTTAAAGCTAAGGTCCTAAATTGCTAGAGCTTAAAATATTCAGTCTACTTTAAAACTGAAAATAACATACCTAAAATATGATTTAACTTAGAGGCTATTGGTACCATTTTGGGTAAAAAACACTTTGTTATCAATATGTTCTCTAAGATTTTCAAATGTTTGATTGAAAAGTTTTGTTAATACAGTGGCTGGGCATTTTTTGTACTTTTAAAGAAAAAAAACAACAATTTACATTTACAAATATATAATCTAAACCAATTTATAAAATATTTAAAAGCAATAGACTGAAACAGAGTGATAGGGAGTCAAATCCTGTCAGGTGTATTGAAGATTTTTTTTCAAAATGGTTATTACACTCTCTTCAGCAAATGCTGGAAACTTTCTCTAAATACAATCTTATCTCATCCAAACAAATTACTATAAAACCTGTAGTCCAAGAGGACTGCACGAAAGCCTACTGAACCCTTTATTTAGTTTTCAGCAGTGTTTTGTTTTGCTTATTAATGGTGATTAATAATATTAACATGAGTCTCGTAGATTATGGTGGGACATGCAGTGCGAATGGGAGAATCTAGAACCGTGTCAGGATATTGACTAGCAAACCCAATGGGAAGATACCATTGGGAAGACCTAGACACAGATGGGAGGATAACATTAGAATGGGCCTGAACGTGATGGGGTGTAATGAGGTGGACTGGATAGAACTAAAAATAGGGATGGGTGTAATGAGGTGGACTAGAGAGAACTAACTAAAAATAGAGATAGGGTCTAATGAGGTGGACTGGATAGAACTAACAAAAAATAGAGATAAGGTCTAAAGAGGTGGACTGGATAGAACTAACTAAAAATAGAGATAAGGTCTAAAGAGGTGGACTGGATAGAACTACTCAATATAGGATAGGGCGTAAATGAGGTGGACTGGATAGAACTAATCTCAAGATAGGGATAGGGTCTAAAGAGGTGGACTGGATGTAACTATCTCATAGGGAATAGGGTGTAATGAGGTGGACTGGATAGAACTACCTCAAGATAGGATATAGGGTGTAATGAAGGGTGGATGGATAGATAACTAACTAAAAATAAGGATAGAGTGTAATAAGGTGGACTATATAGAACCAGCTCAAGATAGGTATTGGCTGCATACTTTATTTGAATGCGGCAATGAACTTTTAAGTTCCTAATACCATAGAGTGAATAAGTAAGTAATATTTATATGAGTTTGAGTGGAAATTAAGACTATATAATACATCACCAACTTCAACTGCCAAACTTGACTACCATATTTTATGGCTTATAATAAGAATACAAAAATCATACAAACTTAACCTGAAAACCCTCCATTTCGAAATTGCATCGTTTGGAAAGGTGTTAAAACTTTTTTTTTAAAATTAGGTGTTAAAAGAATAAAACTGACAATTGATAAGGAAACAAGGATGTTTATTTACCAACAAAATAATAATCCAAAAAAATCAATGAAATAGCCGAGAAAAATAAACATAAAAAAAATCTTGTTTAAAGGTTAAGTTTTTTTAATGAAAAAGAAATACTTAACTTCAATCAAACAAACTGATTTGTAATGATGAAACTTGTAAGCGCAAAATAATTGTCCTAATCTGCCCTCATTCCATCACAAGCCCTAAATTTTTTTTAAAATAAATTTAAGAAACTTTAATATATGTATCTTGAAAAGTGTTAAAATTTAAGCCATAAAATACAGCAGTGAAGTTGGGGACATATTGCATGGTTACTTTGTTCAACAGAAGAGAGAATATTAAAGTTTAAATAACATCTTTCAAACTGCGAGAGCTTTACCTTATTAATTATCTTTATGTAAAAATAAGATTTTCAGACTAGAGTGCTCTTGTAATGTTGTTACTGGAAGATGAAGAAGAAAAAGCTTTGTTTGGGTTTTCACAAATTTACACTAATAAGGTACACAAATGCGGGGGTACTTAATCTAAATACAACCTTCCTCATCACTAACACATTAGTGTAATTAGTATATTTAAAGAACATCCACGGCAGGATAGGTGGTATCCTGACAGCTAAGAATAGTTACCATATATCATTCCCCAAATCATATGATCTGCAAGACCATAAATGTTGATTTGTTTTTACTTTTGAAAGTCAAAACATTTACATAAAAATAAGCTTGTGCGAACCTTCGAAATTTCGAATCTTGCTAAGATTCGGATTCGAGCTTTCAAGTCTTATTATTAGAGATTTGTGGTGGATTCGAAATTTTGAATATAAATACATTTCAACTTTCTATGGTCTTATACAGCAAACCGTTATAAAAAAAATTGTAATTTATTTCGTTTATAACCTTTCATAAGTTATTCATGAGGCTTTGTTTACTGTTTAACTTAAGATTAAGTTTATAATATTTCAAAGACTCCTAAGGATATCTTATTTGATTTGGATTTGTAACATTTTCAAAATAAAATATTCGATTAGATTTGATTAAAAAAAAATTCTGAGCATGATATTCGATTTGAGCTGGTTTGCCAAGATTCGGATTCAACTCGAAATGGAAAATTATGAATTCGCAAAGGCTTAAAAAAAAAAAGTTTTAAATTACTGTTTTTACATTATTGAAACTTGAATTTATGAAAATAACCTTTTGGATGTTTCTTTTTTGTGTCTTTGTACGGTTCACTTTAAAATTATTTTCAAACGAGAGTTTATAAAATGTGGTGTGCTCTTGAGATTTATATGGTGAACGAGCCGAAACAAGGGTGGTTGATGGCGTCATACAAACCGTCATAAAAACCGTCAAGGTGGTTGTATTTTACACTGTTTACAAAATAAAAAAAGTTTTATTTTGAAACTAATATTTTGTATGTCTCTCTCCCTCTTAAGTTGTAAAAACTTTTTTTTTGTTGTTGCCAGTTATAACAATATATACAAGTGTGAATAAAATACCTTTTCACTAAGTATTTTAAGTATTATAGTAACTCTTGTTGCCATACAAAAAAAAAAAGTTTTATTAATATATTTTGTTCTTTCAATAAGTTATGGAAATCCACCTATACAGTAATTAATCCTTTGGGAAGTATTATTAGACTCGTTTGATAACATTTTTTATTGGTAACATAGTATTAGTAAGCAAATAATAATTATTTACCAATAGGTTGATATTAGTGACTTTTAACCGATGTTTGCAATAAAGAACCGGCTGTCAGCTACCACCCTTCCAACCATGGATAGATAGTGAGAAGTGGTAGCAAAAAAAAAAAATAAAGAGGATAATCAGAAAAATGGTATAAAAATAAGCTAACAAAGTAAAGCTAAACTAACTAAAATAGTAATCAAATATTTATGTTTGATCAAACGACTCACCTTCATTCCTTTCAGAGTCAAATTGCTTGATAGCGTCTATCATCCCCAATCCCATCTCGACGCAAGACTTGGCATGATCTAGCTTTGGCTCGGGGCAACCCGCCACACAGTAGTAGCAATCCCCCAACGTGGAGATCTTCTCACAACCATTTATGGCACAAAGGTCATCAAACCTCTCAAACAGGTCGTTCAAAATGCCGACCAACTCCTCCGCCGTTTTGTTGGAACTCATCTTGGTGAACCCCACAATGTCCGCAAACAAAATACTGACGTTCTCCATGTGGTGCATGTTAAACGGACGGAACAGAGAGCGGACGTCGTTGCCCCCCGGGGTCGAACCCCTCTTACTTTTCAACGTGTCTCTCCCGATCTCGTCGTCCCCCCACCCTCCAGTTTCGGACATCAACCAGGCGGCGACTTTAGGCGGCATCACGGAATGAATCATCGTCTGCTTCATCTGCTGTTCCATTTCTAGCTGCCGTCGTACCAAGAGGGACTGACCGACTTTCATGAACGTCCCGCGCATGCGGACTTTGGTCATGATCAAAATATGGAACCCTATCAAATGAACACATAGCTGGAGTAGAGCTCTGATAGCAAATCCGTAATCTCCTGTACTGTCGTGAGTCTGCACACCGGTGTTCAAATATGCCGTCAAAACCTCAAAAGCTATGGAATAAACACTAGAAATACTGACTGCTAAGTATAGTGGTAGAGGAATTACGGTGTAAATTAACAACAGAATCTCCACGCACAGTGAGAACTGTCCGACAGGAGTTATGTCCGCCGGATGACCAAGAGTTGGATCAAATATGATGAGCGCAAGGGAGAGAAGAGTCATGACAATAGCTACACTGGCGGAAAACCCTCTTGGATGATGTCTGTAAAAATCTGTGCATGTGAACACTAGCACACAGCTGGTAAAAATAAAGAGGGATGAGAATGTGATGGTGATAGCTATCCAATGATTTGTTTTCCCCTGAAGTCCTGTCGTCACGAAATACACAAACCAAGAAAGCGAAACGGTTAGAATGTACAGCAGTGCGTACCTGCAACAGAAATTGAGAAAAGTAACAGTTACCGATTTATTTATCAAATCTATGAATTTTTTTTTAAAGGTTAAAGTTCAACTTTAAAATAAACAAAGTTCAACATGCCACATTTCAGCATCTTTTTGGTTTTTATTTACCTGTTCACGCTATACACATATATGATAATTACTCTAATGGGATGAGGAAGGAAGCATTTTAGAGGTAACCTACCCGTATTTGTGTGGAAGGAGAGTGGGAAACCATTTAAGAAAAAAAACCTCCGTAGACCCGTCTTCAACAAGCCATTCTACCACGAGAGTGACGCCATAAACTATTTGGCCACTGAAGCGGGTACCTGTTTAGTTGATTACATACTTTATTTCTAAAGAGAATAAAGGTATATTGTTTATTTATTATTATTATTTGGATTATTTATTATTACAGTGAGTTTACCACGAAAGGTAGCAAGCAATCTTCCATATCTTATAAGCTGTGCAACAAAGTGTAACTTGTCAAGGTAAGCTAGATACTTTTCAAGGTAGTTGGAGTGTACTTTTAAAAACCCACAGATTATATTAACAAACAACTTACAAACTGACCCAACTTGGAATAATAGGAGGCCTATATTTAATATTATACACCTAGCCTTAGTAGGCCTGGATATACAGGATGTTCAGAAACTCATAGCACAAACTGCACATATACCGGTAGCCTGTTTAAACCAAAAGTAATACAAAATCCCTATACACTTACATCCAGAAAACTAAAGTTTCGGCGTACAGTGCCGGGAGAGCAAAGCTGTTCAAGCATGCGTGTACAACAGGTTGCATAGGAGTTAGGTGCACGGCACTACACATTCCGACATCTTGGAGCACAGCAGTAAAACACACCACAATTAATAGTAAACAACAGACCAGTCCATCTAGAAATGTCAATACGTTTTGAGGGTCATTACCGGTCCTACATCACAGAAAGGTTTTGCCACTAGTACATGTGCAGTGCCGTGTGCCTAACTCCTATGTAACTCATACACCCATGCACAATTAAATGGTATTAGCATGGTTTTCCGGATGTAAGTGTAGAGGGATTTTGTATTACTTTTGGTTCAAACAAGATATATGTACAGTTTGGGCTGTGAGTTTCTGAACATCCTGTATATTTATCCTATTTAGTTAGAACAAATATGTTTACAAATAGTAGATAATAAATATCTTTGACCATAGGGCCAACTTACATTCTATACTGCATCCAACATTCACAAAACATCTGGTTGACTGTTTAATGGAAAGATAGAATACTTTTTTTAATAATCTATTATTAACTGTCTTATAAATATTTAACTCATTAATAGGCTCATACCCACTTCAATGTTCAAATGGTCTAAGGTGTTGACCACTTTCGTGTTAGAATGACCTGCTGATGACAGGAAGATCAGGGTTCGAATCCCGTTTAAGTCTATTGTGGGTTGTTTTTCCTAAATGGTTTCCCACTCCATGCAAATGCGGGTATATTACCCCTAAAAAGCTACCTTCCTCATCCGTACCCCGTTAGAGTTTCAATTATCATCATATGTGTTTGACCTGAAGCGGTAGTAAGATGTGGTGCAGTTATATATAATGAAAGACTCATAAACATAAACATAAGCGAAAATTATAAAAAAATATAGTAACAATTACTACTAGATTTAGTAAAGGTGTGGCAGTTGCTAACATTTAGCTAAGCTAATTAATAATAATAATAATAATAATAATAATAATAATAATAATAATAATAATAATATTTAGCACCGCGTCTTACTACCCGTTCGGGTTATACGCTTAAGTACTAATTACGCTAATGGATTAGGAATTGGGAGGGTTGAATTTAGAGGAAGTGAACCCGCATTTACGCGGAGGGAGAGTGGAAAACCATTTAAGAAAAACCACCCCCCAGTTCACCCGATCTAGATTCGAACCTCGATCTCCCCGTCCTCGGTGGTCGAGCTCAACACGACTAGCACGTTAGCCAACTACGCCACCGAGGCGGGTCTAAGCTAATTAACGTATAGTTATAAATAATACTCAAACAAAAAAAACTATTACACAGACAGCAGTGTCGAAGCCGAAAGCACTTGCAAAGATGATACTTTCTTTCAAAGAAGGGTAGCTTTGCGATGGTGACAAACAAGGCACAAAAGGGGCAATATTATGTTTTTTTTTTAAATATCCTCTAACCATAACATAAATTTAGTCAATCACCGGATACTTTTGAGAAATATGTTGTGTCGTTGAAATTGATATTCAGTGGGAGAAAATCATACATGAGCATACTTTCCACCTCCTTAAAAATAAACTTTCAGATAATCAACATGGCTTTATAAAAAATAAATCTACTGTCACTAATTTAGTAGAATTTCTTGGTCATGTTGCCCCTCAAGTCTCTGTCCGAGGAGAATAAGTTTATCAGCATTTTTGTGGAGGGAGAGTGGGGAAAAAAACATTTGGAAAAACAAAACAAAAACCTCTCGGCACACCTTACCAGGGTTCAAACCTCTTTCTCCATGTCCTCGCCAATCTAGTCTACTGCGAGATTGATGCCTTAAAGGGCTTAGACCAGGGTTCTTCAACCTTTTATTAGGTCCAAGGGCCAAAGTTTCTGTCCCTTGATGCTTCGTGGGCCGTAGTACTGTACTGACAATATTAGTATTGAACACTTAATATAGTATATTTCTTTTGGCGTCCTAAGTGTCTCAGTGATGATGTGCGTACCCGAACACTCCCATGTTCAAACGTACCCGAAAAAGTGCTCTTTCTCTTGTCTACGAGAGTAGGCCTAGTCACTTGCTGGTTCAAGGTACATTTGTATAAAAACGTAATATTTTCATCCACGTATGACAAAAAACAATTATTTATAAAATAACTTAAATACATAGGCCTATTTATTTTACTATGTAATAATGTAAAATATTAATGTGTATTTGTCATTTTTTCTCTTTAAATAATTTTATATTTTTCATGAGCCGGCAGGCCACACAAAAATAATACGGCGGGCCGCAGAGTGGCCCGCGGGTTGAAGACCCCTGTGGGTTTGAGAAGAAGTTTCAAAATTAGCAGAAGTTGCATTTATTTGTTTTTTTCCTTGCGTTCCATGAGCCACAAAATGTCTCATGATGAATCATTTCTTAACTATAGACATCAAGGAGCTGCAGGCAGATAACCACTTTAAGGTGAATCTCGTCGTCGTTTATCATATAAAGAAATTATTGAGAATTTATGATCAGTAAAATTTTCTACTTCAAGATTATGATGGATCTTGACATTTTGTGGGACCCCGGACTAAAAAATAAATAAAATAATGGGTTTTACAGTATTATGTTTGCACCTGGGACTATAACCAAAATAGTTCAAACTGAATAGAGTTCAATTATTATTATTATTATTATTAGTATTATTATTTAGCACCACGTCTTACTACCCGTTCGGGTTATACGCTTAAGTACTAATTACGCTAATGGATTAGGAGTTGGGAAGGTTGAATTTAGAGGAAGTGAACCCGCATTTGCGTGGAGGGAGAGAGGAAAACCATTTAGGAAAAACCACCCCTAGTTCACCCGACCGAGATTCGAAACTCGATCTCCCTGTCCTCGACAGTTGGGATCAACACGACTAGCGCGTTAGCCAACTACGCCACCGAGGCGGGTAATAATAGAGTTCAAATTGTGACTTTTATTCTTACCCTAAAATTATGGGTAGTTTAGACCTAATAATGACTGAATTGTGAAAATTCAAAATTTTTCAAAACAATTTTGTTTAAAATGGGTACTATATCCAGATAGTGTTTTACAAGATAAATTGAGATTTATGTTGTTTGTTGAAAATGTGAAATGTTTTTGACACCTTAAAACTACATGGGCTAATGTAAAAAAAAAAAAAAGCTGATGACTTAGTTAAGTGTAACTCAAAGGAGATGTTTCCACCAATCTTTTCTGATCAAAGAGCAGGATGGACTAGCAGGTACAGGGATCAAGGGACAAGCCCAGATCACGGGCCTAATTTCGGTCAAATCTAGAGGGAGTAGGAAAGGTGTATAGGGTCGGTGTTAAGGTACTCCCTCCCAGGAAAAATACTTATTTGATCCACTGTGAATTATTCTTTTTTAACACAATGAGCTACAGTTGAGAATTACCAAATTTATTCCCCTTAACAAATTAATTTTTTGGCCCTAATCAACTTGTTACAAAGCCCATATTTATATAAAAAAAAATCTAAAAAATGTATCTTTATGTGTTGTGATCAAAAATTGAGTTATTTAAGTGATGTCCTTAGGCTCGCTGCTGTACAGATGGACATTCTCAAACCGACCATAGCCCATTGTTAGCCCCAAGAGGACACATTACTTTTCAAACGTTGTAATTTATTATATTTCCAAATAACATCATTTTGTGTATGCTACTGTAGTGGTGATATTTTGACAAAATGAGAAAATCCGCAAACATACTTTATTTGTGTTTGAACCGATTTAAAAAAGTTCGAATCGGATGGCGATCCTAAAGACTGATACCATTCTGCAGACAGTTGGTTTGAAAATACAGAAAGTACCTGAAACCTAACTACTAAGGTATATATGTATACTTACTGAAATCTAAGACGGAACTGCGGGAACACACTTTGCCGATATTGTCCTTCCAAAATATCCGAGTCAAAGCGTGGGTCCCACCAGGATCGTGGAGCTGCCCGTTCAAACGGAATAGGCAGGAAGTCCCCGCAGCAGCCAGCAAGTCGACTGTTGTGGGCCAAATATGTCTGGATGTAGGGGGCGGCAGAGAACTGGATATCCTCTTCATCGTCTGCCTGCTGGCTCGGACCGCGAGAACGGGAGAAACTTACAGACGAACCTAGACGTTGCTCGTACCGACCGGACGCAGTACCGATTGTCATTTTGCAGTCATGACACTACTTTTGTTTTGAAATATATGTCATCGTTAAAAATATACCTATTGCTTCAGCGTTTTAAGAATTTCATATTTTAAGTTTGTTTTTTTTTCTTTCCACAGAGTCTTAATATAAATTCGGCTCATACATATTCATAATATTTATTAATCTCTTTTATAGCATGTATACATAATCTCAGTGTATCCAATATCAGAGTGGTTTGAAGTTCATCTGGAATATCATGTTCATAATTTCAAAATTTCAAAAGTGTTTGGCCTATTGTACAAATTTAAACATTATAGAATCATCTTGATAAATCACATCAAAAAACATTTGTTTTGAATAACTCATAGTGTGAATTTTCTAGAAACCAACAATTTTGACTTCAATTCTAATATCTTGTACAGGTATAAAACGTTGACTTTGTTGTAAGCAAATGATACCTTCCGAATGTTTAGAGTTCGAAATTGTCATATTTTTAAGAATTTATAAAGAGAGGATTTTGCCATGTTCCTATTTCTTCTTAATTTCAATAGAACCTGTGAGGAAAATAATATTAAAATTAAAATAGAACTTGAAATTACAAAAATAAAAAAAGACTAAGCTTGATCAATTTAGGTTAACCTAATTTAATTTTATTATGTTTTCTCTTCTAAACCCATTTATTTTTATAGGAAGCCCACTTTCGAACACCAAAATTGATTGAAAGTCACCGAAATTTGGTATTCTAGAAATATGTTTTATGTTATTTGATGTATTAATAATAAAGTGCATCTAAAAAATTATCAAAAGTTTCCAATAATACTTCCTTACGGATTACTGTATAATTTGTTTTTACATTAATTCTACCCATTAATTAAACGGGCTAAGACGGTAAATACAATTGTATTTTTTATTCACCATTATAACAATATCAGTTTGCAGTTTTCAAATAACGGGCTTCCTATAAAAATCAATCTCTAGGTAGGTAGGCTACTCTTTCATTTATGTGAATGTGATAGTTGAAGATGGCCAGCTTGACTTTACTTTACATTCATTCCTGTTTCCAGTCTGTGGTCCAGGTCACTTTTTTATTCAAGACATATATTTTCCACCATACACCTTCATACACCTTATCATCTAACTTAAGACTAGGACAGGCACAAAATCCAATCCTCACCAGTTAATTCATCACTGGAAACGGTAAGCCCATATTTCACCAATGATAAATTTTTCGGCCATGTTGGGAATCGAACCCGAAACCTTTAGCTCAGTAGGCAGGCAGACACACCACCGACTGAACTAAGGTGTTAAAGCCTTTTGGTTACTGCTTCTTGCCAGATGATAGACACACAGCAAAGCTAGACAGTTTAGTAAAAGTGACCAGAAACATTCTCGACCCAATTTGACAATCTTGTGTGCCCAAACTAAACTTAGCCTCTAGGCTAAGTGAACAGGAAGAGTTGAGAATTTGGGGAAATTAATTTACTTGGGCAAGATAATAATTTTACTATGGCGAAAATATATGTAGACCTATGGTAACTAATTATTAAGCCCCATCAGTATATTTGGTTTATAGTTTGTATATATTATCGAAATTTTAAAGTGTTGATTTTTTTTAAAATTAAATGTCTTCTCAATTTAACTTTGGTATGCCAGAGAAATATTCTTGATAGGAATAGTTTTAAAGTTATTTTTTCAGTTTGGTAATTCTATGAATGTTTTTAAATATAAGTATTGTTCATTAACCATTTTAAAAGTAAGTTTTATGAATGCTAAGTTGTATGGTTTGTCCACAATTTTCGTTTTTACAAACTTTATCTAAAATTTAATAACTGTACATTTAATAAATATTTGAGTGGGAAAATATTTCATCCTAATTTATTTTTAAGGTTAAACCCAAAGTTTTAATAAGGTTTATTAATTCAAATAGGGTTATTATTTAAAAAATGTAATAGGCCTATAGGTAATAGAATTATTTTATTCGTCTATGATCTACGAATTAATTCACTCATGATTCTGCATAGATAACAGTAAAAATTATGTTTCCTTCAGACCTTAACTACTGTAAACATTGTGATGTAACTGAATTGAATGACTTTTCAAAATGAACAAAAGTTTGTTTCAATGCCAAGTGAAACAATGAATGCCTTTTTTTTACGTTATGTATTTTTAAATCCTACTGACAGATGACCATTAGCCAATGGTCAACAAAGGGGTGTGGCGGGGAAAAGTGGTTTGAGAAGCTTGGCCCAATGATTGACCATAATAATTATTGGTGGCAAATAATAAGGTATTTAAGATAGTCTATCAAACACTCGAGTTATATACAAAGATAACGTGTAAACTTTACAAAAATACGTCACAATTACTAACCTAATGAATTAGATATCCAATCATATCTCCACGGGTATGACAAAACACTGTGTCATAGAAACACCGACCACAAATATTAGGGCAAAAAGCCAGCACAGCGCTTAACGAATGTCTGACACATTGTCATTTATGGAACTCGTATATACTACAAATAAAGTTAGGGATCAATCTATCACAGTATTTAAAAAAAACATTCCATGACTTTCGCATTCACTATATTCTCTCATTATAAACTTTAAAGGTGGAAAAAAACCTCAAGTAAATACGATTATATTATCCCAATAGTTTCGTGCGAAAAGAAATAATTAATTGTTACCAACAACAGAAAAAAATACATACCCGCTTGATTTGAAATGTATTCTTCTACAAACCTTTATATAAAAGAACTTAAAATAAAAAAGGTTTTTATAAAAAAAGAGTAAGAGCCCTGATTTTAAACTTAACGCCATTCTATTGTTTACTCGGAACCAAGCAACATTGGTAACGAGCAATGAAAAGAGGGGGGACAATGTTTTAAGACAAACGTAATTACACTAAATACGTCGATATATTTTTACAAAATATAAAAATTTGTCTTCACGTCCCACCACGGTGACTCCTCACATGAAAAAAAAAACTTAAACAAATGATAGAATAATGGGAAATTATCTTAAAACAACAGTTATTAATGATCCAACAAGAGTTTACTAATCATTCTATTATTTACTACTTTGTTGTGTTAAGGCTCGATAATGTTTGTTACATAAAATGCCGATAGAGTACCTGTATAAAATAGCAGTAGTACCAACAAGATTGGGTGTGTTTTGTTTTGAAGTGCCCGGGTTCATTCCCTGACCGCGTGCACTCTTTGATTTCACGCGCTGTAGTGTCCCATAAATAAATCGAACCAAACGAATTATGTTAATTTTCTTCAAAAACTATATCCCTCATCTTGTTTACGAAAGGGGGAATAGGGATATCTTTATTTTCAAGTTGAATAAAAGCCATAAAAAATATATACAAACCTGAAATTAACATACAATCCATGTTCTTTAAGGAGAACTTACATTAACGTTCGTGAGAATTAAAAAAAAATCCAAAATTTAAAAAAATGAACATTATATTATCTTAGGAAAGCTAATTCAACTCTATAGTCCACTTGCCATAGGAGTGTAGGTAACTGACAGCAAAGTTAACAGATCAACTTTAATTTATCCATACGCCAAGCCATATGATCTGTAAGACCATAATGTTGAATTGCTGTCACTTTTGAAAGGCAAAACTTTCACAACAAACAATTTGTTTTTAACAGCGTTTTTCTTTTAACAGTTTTTTTTTACATCCGATCTGTCAATTACCACCAACCACTACTATGGCGAATGAATGGACTCTTAGATAACTTGTTTCGGTGTTGGAATGCTCGCCACTCTGGGTTCGAATCCCGGTCGGGTATACTGAGAGTACTTTTTTTTCCCCTCTAATTGTTTTACAATCTCCTTCCTCGAAAATGTAGGTGCACTTTCTCAAACACGTCAAGTCTTATGATCTGCATATGTAACTTTTTATAGTTATTATCAGATCCCTCTGAAAAATTATCAATGTCGACTGTAAAAAATATTTTTGTATATTCAAAAAGGCCCTTCCCATAAAAAAAATGAACTGTACCAAAATGACGGCTCGTTAATTTCTGACGCATGCATTCCTTCATTTTTTTAAAAGGTCTATATTTTATTAGAACAGATTATTTCACACATCAGTATAAAGATTCCCGCTTCTGTGGCCGCATGATCTAACGCGCTACTCTCTCAGTAGACTAGATCACCGATGACGGGGAGATCGTGGTTCGATCCCGGCCAGGTGTATTGAAGGTATTTTTTTCCTAAATATTTTTCCACTCTCCCTCCACGCAGATGCGGGCACACTTCTTTTAGATTAAACCTTTTTAATCCCTATCATATTAGTGTAATTAGTACATGTGCGTATAGCCTGAACAGGTAGTAAGACGCGGTGCTAAGAAAAAATTTCATTGAAGGCGAACATGGTAGAAGTAGAAATTTAACCTATTGATAAAAAATGGATATTTACCTTAAAACATAGAGGATGGATGAATGTTAATTAACCTAAAGTTTATTGTACATTGCATGGGTATTATCATTTATTTAACAACTAGTCTAATTTTAATACATAGCTTTTAATAATTTTTCAAAATATTTCTAGGTTCACAAGATTGTCATTTTTACATTAAATATTTTTGGTCCAATTTCTCAATTCAAGCTCTTTTGAAATCCAACGGGAATATTTGTTTTTAAATAATGAAATTAAATAGTCTTTTATGTCACAACATATAATTGTTTATTTTGCCAACTTTTCACATCACACTAGAGAAATACATTAATTTATTTTGTGAAACCAATTTAAAATTGGTGTGTGATAAGTTGTATAACATATAATATACTTTACTTAAAAACATTTAACAAGCTGTTTGTTTAAGGTGGGGTGCTAGTGAGCACCAGTTTAGTCCATTAATTTTGCAGTTTTTATAGCATAAACATTTTTTGACTAAAATAAATCAAATATTTCTTCTATAGAAACATAGAGTTTAGCTTTATGCACATGCTAATCTCAAGAGTTCTTGAATATCTGTCATGAGCATAGCGGCATTTGGTGACAAAAACTTTTTAAATGCAGAGAAAAAGTTGTCACTAAATTCCAGGACACCCTTGACAGATATTCAAGAACTGTTTAGATTAGCATGTGCAGAAAACTAAACTCTATGTTTCTATAGAAGAAATATTTGATTTATTTTGGCCAAATAAATGTTTATGCTATAAAACTTCGAAAATAGTGCCCTAAACTCACGCTCACTAGCACCCCATCTTAAGGCGGCTGCCTCGGTCGGCGAGAAAGTATCAATCGTTGTCAGGCGACAAGGCTTAAGAGACAATGAATGGTCTGTGTCGTTTTATGGAACTACTTCTCTATTCTGTCTAAACTATACTCCCTTTCACCCTTCACTTACAACCACCCTTTGTCATGTCAATGAGAAAGAGGGGAAAGAAAACTACGAAACTTCTTTTCTCAAAGTAAAGAGGAAAGCTCACTGCTAGTTCTCAAATATCTTAACATTTTATTTTGTGATCCTTTCAAATAATTACTGTATTTATTAAAGGAAAGCTAAATATATAGCCCTTTTCCATCAAGACTAGTCTAATAGCTCCGTAAATATGATTTAAAAAGTCGTTAAAAATGAGCTAATGTCACATTTTAGCACCTTCGTTTCTATTAATAAAACTCAAAGTATAGGGTTGTTAAGGAAACCCTGTAGGAATCTTTGAACTTTATCTTGGCGTGAACAATATTTTGAAATAACTCACCGCAGAAATAAATATTGCGTTAGAGCTGAACGTCTGCGCGGCAATTTCTCGCTTACCGAGGCGGCCCCCTTAAGCCCCATGTAGACTCCATATCCGTAGGTCCAAGGTCCGTAATCCTTAGAAACTATATTCACGTTTACAAAGTTCGTATCCTTAGTCACGTGATCGTGCCAACCAATGAGATAGTCGTAGAGACCTCATCCAATGAAACTCTTCGGAAGAAAGTCGTCTACAGCAAGGAGCAACCGACAAGGAGTCAGCTGATCAATAAAAGAAACTAAAACATGTTTTTGAGGAAACGTCTAGAATGTACTTGAAATGAAGTTTGTGCCATTATGGGTGCTGCCAACTTCACGGACCTCGTATGAACTAGTACTCAAAAAGTTAAAAGTTGATCCAACTTCTACGACGGAGGCCTTACGGATCCGGATTCTGTAGACAGAGTAATCTGAAACTGTGGTATCGATATCTTACGGACTACGGACTACGGACTACGGACTACGGACTACAGACTATGAACACGTAGTCTGTAGATGGGGCTATACTATGGGAGGAACAGCTTCATGTGGTCGATCTTCCCTTAAATATGAGACAAATCTTGCAACGCTGGTTCGTCGACGTTGCCAGTAGCTCCTTCTTACCCCAGCACAACATCTTCAAACATAATGTAAATGAAAGTGAGGAGGTTTGGCAACAGTTAACAGAGGGAAGATAAATCCTTTCTCCACAAGACCTGCAGATCGTGATATTCAGTGGGCATATCTTGTTCAGAATGTTTTCTAAAATGCTATTCACAATAGGTTATATTATTATGATGCGATTGTGTCGTAGCATTTATTTTTAAACGTCGATTTGACTAGAGTTCATGTCCGTTGGTCAATGCTGTCCCGCAGACTATGATGTGAGGATCAGGAATCAGTGGCTGAAAGGAGTGATGTGAGAAGAAGTGTTCAGTGGCTGAAAGGAGTCATATGAGAATCAGGGTTCAGTGGCTGAAAGGAGGAATGGGAGGATCAGGGTTCAGTGGCTGAAAGGAGGAATGGGAGGATCAGAGTTCAGTGGCTGAAAGGAGTCATGTGAGAAGAAGTGTTCAGTGGCTGAAAGGAGTCATAGGGAGAGCAGAGCTCAGTGGCTGAAAGGAGGAATGGGAGGATCAGGGTTCAGTGGCTGAAAGGAGAATGGGGGGATCAGGTTCAGTGGCTGAAAGGAGGAATGGGAGGATCAGGGGTTCAGTGGCTGAAAGGAGGAATGGGAGGATCAGGATTCTGGTGAAGGAGGAATGGGCAGTATCAGGGTTCAGTGGCTGAAAGAGGGGAATGGGAGGATCAGGGTTCAGTGGCTGAAAGTGGAGGAATGGGAGGATCAGGGTCTCAGTGGCTGAACAGGATGGGAATGGCGGCTGATCAGAGTTCAGTGGCTGACAGGAGTCATGTGAGAAGCTAGAGCTCATGTGCTGAGGAGGAATGGGAGGATCGGGGCTCAGTGGGCGAAAGGGAGAATGGGAGGATCAGAGTTCAGTGGCTGAAAGGAGTCATGTGAGAAGCAGAGCTCAGTGGCTGAAAGGAGGAATGGGAGGATCGGGGCTCAGTGGCTGAAAGGAGGAATGGGAGGATCCTTCCAACGGAACTCCTCCTGGTAAGTGTAGTACGCGACCCAGTAGCAGAGGTTGAGGAGGCCGAACGACGCCGGGAACAAGATCCTGGCGACCCTGTCGATGTGCGACACGCTGTTGACGTGCCTCGCCACCGCGGCGGCCACCTCCGCCGACGGACCCCGGCCGCCTCCGACACAGGCACCTTTCCCCACGGCGTGCGCCGCCTCGCGCTGCCTCTGCCGCCGGTAGTTGTCGTCGCCCGCCAGACAGTAGAGCAGCTGACGCCACTTGGGCACCCTGTGCTCGGTCTGGGTCTGGCGGGTGACCCGCGTCCTCTGAGGGGGCGGAGGAGGGCTGTAACTGACGGGGTCCTGAAACGGGGAAACAACCGCCTCCCGTCAACAGTTGCCTAACAGGAGCATCTGAAACACACCTGTGAGTTCTGAACAGGGATTCAAACTGTGAAGCTAGGGGGTCTAGTGTTCTACCAACTTAGCGAACCAGGCTTTCCCCCAAAATCTGATGAAACCCCTCACCCTTCCCCCGGCATGATGATTTAAAGTCAAGGACTTCAGATCAGGATTCTTTAGAAATTCTCGTCACTCGCATACTAAAGTGTTCGAGACTATGAGGATTCAAGGAATGAAGTATTTGAGAAATCAAGGTTTTTAGGATTCGATGGATATCGAAGGATTGAATATTGAGGACTCAAGAAATCTAGGTTTGAAGGATTTTAGGAACTAAAGATTCGATAAATCACGGAATTGGAGTTTCTAGAAATCGATGTTTAGGAGGATTTGAGGATTGAAGGTTGAATATTTGAGTAATCAAGGTTTTAAGTATTCGAAGATTGAGGATTCCAGGAATTAAGGGTCTGGGGTTTGAGAAATCAATATTTTGATAATTATAAATTGATGATCCCCGGTATTGAGGGAATGAGGATTTAAAGAATCAAGGATTTGAGTATTATAGGATTGATACTTCCATGAACCAAGAGATGGATGTTTAACGATTAGAGAATTTGATGAATCTAGGATTGAGGATTTTAGGAACCGAGTGATTGAGGATTCCAGGAACCGAAGAATTGAGGATTTAAATAATTTAGTGTTTATGGGTTTCATGAATCGAAGGATCTAAGGAATCGAGGGTTTGAGGATATGAGGATATGAGGATCTCTTCAGATAAAAAACTAAACGTCTACTAAGTGTAAATGCTCAGCTCACATTGTATATGGGACAAATAAGCGAGCTTCGACGCCGGCCCGCTCTCATAGAAGGACCGTTACCGGAGTCCTGTGTCACCTCCGAGCCAACAGTCAGTCCTCCCAGGATCTCCTCAATGGGACCCTCCGCGTCCTCCCACTCCTCCTCGTCTATGGGGATCTCACCGCTGCCAACCTGACGACGAACAAACACATCCTCATTCAACTCATCTACCTTTTATTAGAGAACAATTTAACAAAAATGTATAAAAATCTGAAAACACACATCAGTATAAAATAGTCCCTTGTTGTTTATATTATTATTAGCACCGCGTCTTACTACCCGTTCGGTTATACGCACTTGCTAATGTGTAATGGTAGGGTGATTGTGGGATGAAATAGAGAACCTACAGTTTAACGTGGGATCCGAACCACGGTGGAGGTCTGTCATTACTCACATTCACAAGTTGTGATTAATACTCGTCTTGTTCGAGGTGAAGGAAGGGTTTGGCATCCGATAACTCTGTGCTGTTGTTTATAAAATGGCGTTGAAATTTATAATACAGATTTTTATAATAATAATAATAATAATAATAATAACAACAACACTAATAATAGAGATCGTGGACTTTTTAAGGAAGCTTGAATCGCTGTATTTCCACAAAAAATTTTTTTTTGTTAGCACCGCTAATGTGCTATTGATGAAGAAGTTTGAATGTTGACAATGTGTACCCGCATTTGTGTGGATAGAATGGGTAAACCACTTAATAAAAAAAAACACCCTCAGTACACCCGACCGGGATAGAACCACGATCTCTCAACCTTAAGCATTCTAGTTTATTACGAGAGTGAGCTGTTTTTTCTAATCGACTATCATATCACACATATCATTGTACGTTCAAGATTAAAAAAAAAGTAACTTAAGAATTAGGACCCTCGATGTGATTGGTTGCTGACGGAATACACGCAGCCAATGGAAATCACAAATACTATCACGTGAACACCACGTGGCAAGTTTACCGACGAAAACGCACCAAGACTGCTAGTGATTGCTGAGGGTCCGGGGTTCAATCCTCGGTCCCGGCACAGATTTATTTGATTGCCAAACCTTTCCTTCACCTCTGACAAGACGTGTATTAATCACAACTTGTGAATGTGAGGAATGCCAGGCCTCCACCGTGGTTCGGATCCCACGTTAAACTGTAGGTCCTTCATTTCATCTCACAATCACCCTACCATTGCACATTAGCGTAAGTGCGTATAACCCGAACGGGTAGTAAGACGCGGTGCTAATAATAATAATAATAATAATAATAATAATAATAATAATAATAATAATAATAATAATAATAATAATAATAATAATAATAATAATAATAATAATAATAATAATAATAATAATGATAATAATAATGCTAGTGATGATTGAAATGAAATCTTAATGACAAAATGTATTAATGAAAAATCACTTTGATAGCAAATAACACCAATACATTAAAACATTTATTCATTTGATCAAAATGGAGGACACTTTCAAATTTTTTCAAATTTATTTTTAGCACCACGTCTTAGTCATGTCATTCAGGTTAGATACTTATATACTAATAACGTTAGTGGGTTTAGGATGAGGAAGGTTGAATTTAGATGAAGTGTACCAGCATTTCCGTGGATGGAGAGTGGAAAACAATTTTGGAAAAAAATCTCAGTAAATCCGACCGAGATTCTAACCACTATCTCCCCGTCATCGCCAGTCTAATCTACAGCGAGAGTAGCGCGTTAGACCATACGGACACCGGATGAAGGGTTTGAGTCTAGGACATGTCCTGGAAGTCTGACTGTTTCCTTGGTGAAGTAGTGCACCCCTGCGAACTTACCTTGGTGAAGTAGTGCACCCCTGCGAACTTACCTTGGTGAAGTAGTGCACCCCTGCTAACTTACCTTGGTGAAATAGTGCACCCCTGTGAACTTACCTTGGTGAAATAGTGCACCCCTGCGAACTTACCTTGGTGAAGTAGTGCACCCCTGCGAACTTACCTTGGTGAAGTAGTGCACCCCTGCGAACTTACCTTGGTGAAGTAGTGCACCCCTGCGAACTTACCTTGGTGAAGTAGTGCACCCCTGCGAACTTACCTTGGTGAAGTAGTGCACCCCTGCGAACTTACCTTGGTGAAGTAGTGCACCCCTGCGAACTTACCTTGGTGAAGTAGTGTACCCCTGCGAACTTACCTTGGTGAAGTAGTGCACCCCTGCGAACTTACCTTGGTGAAGTAGTGCACCCCTGCGAACTTACCTTGGTGAAGTAGTGCACCCCTGCTAACTTACCTTGGTGAAGTAGTGCACCCCTGCGAACTTACCTTGGTGAAGTAGTGCACCCCTGCGAACTTACCTTGGTGAAGTAGTGCACCCCTGCTAACTTACCTTGGTGAAGTAGTGCACCCCTGCGAACTTACCTTGGTGAAGTAGTGCACCCCTGCGAACTTACCTTGGTGAAGTAGTGCACCCCTGCTAACTTACCTTGGTGAAGTAGTGTACCCCTGCGAACTTACCTTGGTGAAGTAGTGTACCCCTGCGAACTCCAAGAGGGTGGCTATGCAGTAGAAGAAGCTCATCAGAAGGAACCAATCGAGAGCCGTCGCGTACCTGACCTTGGGAAGATCCGTGCGACTGTCCAGACTGATGGTGGAGAGCGTCAGGACGGTGGTGATACCTGGAACGTTATGTGGATATTATTAGATGTGATATTATCTTGCATATTCAGGGGCGTACATGTGAGTTTCCCAAATGGGGGAGGGGGGGTGGATTGGAGAGTTCTATATCTGCCGTGGGTGTGGGAGCCCTATCCCACCCTCTCCACCCCTCCTACCCGAGAGAAAATTTCAGGAATTTAACCTCCTGGGAGAGAATCTTAAGAGTATCTGAGCATAGTTCTGAGCTAATTATATGAGTTTCAAAAGCCAATTTTAGCAACAACAACAAAATCTTAAATAATAAATCCCAAATACACAATTTTATTTTTTTAATAAAAATTAATAAAAAAAAAGGTAAATATTACAGAGTGATAAAGGGGATTGCAGCCACCTTGAGGTAGGATTGAAGTAAGGACACGCGTGAAAAGGGCAATGTTTTTTGCAGTTTTTATGGTAAAAAATTTTTTTTTGACAAAATAATAAAAATATGGTTCTAATAGAAACACAGAGGATAATTGTTCTTCACTTGGTGATATCAACAGTTGTTGAATATCTGTTGTGAACATGGTGGCATTAGATGAGGAACTTTTTAAATGAACAGAAAAAGTTGTCATTCAATTCTAGGACATCCTTCTTTGAAAGATATTTTTAAAAATGTTGAGGTCACCATGTTAAAAAAAAATTAAAGTCTATGTTTGTACTAGAGCAATATTTTATTTATTTTGTTCAAAAAAATTTGCTATAGTAATAATAATAATAATAATAATAATAATAATAATAATAATTAGCACCGCGTTTTACTACCCGTTGGGTTATACGCTTAAGTACTAATCCGCTAATGGATTAGGAATTGGCAAGGTTGAATTAGAGGAAGTGAACCCGCATTTGCGTGGAGGGAGAGTGGAAAACCATTTAGGGAAAAACCACCCCAGTTCAACCGACCGAGATTCGAACCTCGATCTCCCCGTCCTCGGCGGTCGAGCTCAACACGACTAGCGCGTTAGCCAACTACGCCACCAAGGCGGGTATGTTGCAATAAAAACTGGAAAAAAACACTGGCTTGTTCCCCTAAACTCCCACCTTATCCTAGAGGCTGTGCGTCTTGTCTGCGACCCGGACCTTTTGGGTGACGGACCAACCCGCTCCTGCCCCGCTACTCAAATAGTTATGTCTTCATTAGTTCCTTGAAACGGGGTCGCGTCATGCAAATAACCGGCTCCAAGGAGGGGGGAACGGGGGAGGGAAGAACTTGGTATGCAAGTCGAGGCTCACAAGTCCGACTCGGTCGCTGGTCGCCTCCCTGTGGATCCAGAACGAGACCCAGGAAAGGACGACGATGAGTGTGCAGGGCACGTACACTTGGATCAGGAAGTAGCCGGTGTGACGCTGGAGGTTGAAGTTCACTTGCAGGACGGAGAACTCACCTGATTAAGGAACAACACAGGCGTATCGGTGGAATATCACTGGCTGAGGAAATAAATCGTTCCCCCCTCCTCCCCATAATTTATTCTACCCCCCTCCATCAGCACGTGACCTACATTTACCCTCCCCCCTTTCCCTTCACCTATATGTATTTGAGGTTTTAAAAGTGTACTTTCTGAACCGACTGATTATATCAGCACACGTGACCTGGTGGTCTAGGGGTAAGGTGTCAGACTTCTGTGTGAGGGTCCGGGGTTCAATCCTCGGTCCCGGCACAGATTTATCTGATTGCCAAACCCTTCCTTTACCTCTGACAAGACGTGTATTAATCACAACTTGTGAATGTGAGGAATGCCAGGCCTCCACCGTGGTTCGGATCCCACGTTAAACTGTAGGTCCTCCATTTCATCTCACAATCACCCTACCATTACAATTAGGTAAGTGCGTACAACCCGAACGGGTAGTAAGATGCGGTGCTAATAATAATAATATAATAATAATAATTATCAGCACACGACTTATAAACTAACTTAAATCTAGCACAGAAACAACATCCGTCCTCCTGACCGTTAATTTATCACTGTGAAAGGGGGAAAAAAAAACACCACATTTCACCAATGATAAATATTTCAGGCGTGCCGAGAATCGAACCCCAGACCCGAAGCTCGGTAGCTGGGATATTGCCAGTCAGATGTTGCGTTAGGTTAATTATTGACAACAATTTTAACGGTTACATGAGTTTGGTGTTTACTGAATGAACATAAAAACTATTGTTATGAATGACATTTTCATGGTATGAAACTCGTAAAAATAGATAAAAGTTGGACGTTTTTAATTTGGAAAGTGCAAGAATTCTGATATTTCGTTGATCATCAAAGCTAAATGCCAGGAAACGGAAGGTAACTTGTATAGGAGAGTAGACTGGATCTTTGTTAATCGAATGATGTCATTAATAGGGGCAAGGTGGAGGGGGGGCCTCTGATGTATACATGGTATTACATGGTGGGAGAAGGGTGAACAAAAAATGTAAGAAAAAAAGCGTCACGTGTTGATGGATGAAGGCCAATGTTTTTGAAATGTTTATATCAAAACACTTTTTTTTTGCCAAAATAAATAAAATATTGCTCCAGTAGAAACCTAGAGTTTAATTTTCTTCACGTGTTGATATCAACAGTTGTTGAGTATCTGTTCATGAAAATAGCGGCAATAGATGAGAAACTTTTTAAATGAAGAGAAAAGTTGTCATTAAATTCCAGGACACCTTGACAGATATTCAACAACTGTTGATATCACCACGTAAGAAAAATTAAACTCTTATGTTTGTATAGTAGCAATATTTTATTTATTTTGGGCCAAAAAAAGTGTTTTAGATATAAAAAAAACAGCCAACATACTGCCGTTTTTCTCGCGTTCCATACACCCGACCCTAAGAGACCCTTCACCAACTGACCTTCTCTCCTGTTGAAGGTGATGTTACGTTGAGGACTGCCCATGAGGTCGAACTGGGAGAGCGTCAGACCCTCACAAAGTCCACACTGCTCCCAGAGTTCCACTGGTACACGAGTTCCTTGGTTGTGTAAGCGTCTGGACATGATAACACAGAAAACAATTTTCATAGTTTATTATTATTATATTATTATTATTATTATTTAGCACCGCGTTTACTACCCGTTCGGGTTATACGCTTAAGTACTAATTACACTAATGGATTAGGAATAGGGAGGGTTAAATTTAGAGGAAGTGAACTCGCATTTGCGTGGAGAGAGAGAGAGTGGAAAAACCATTTAGGAAAACCACCCCCAGTTCACCCGACCGAGATTCGAACCTCGATCTCCCCGTCCTCAGCGGTCTGGCTCAACACGACTGGCGCGTTAGCCCATCTACGCCACCGAGGCGGGTAATTTTCATAGTGAGAAGATAATCTGACGGATAAAAAGTCACTATATCTACTCTCATGTCAAGTCCTGTGATATTCAGCTGTCACATCTGATAGATATTATAAATATCTATAAAATAACATACCGCCTTTTGTCAAAAATGCAAAAATCAGAATATACAAAACAATAATTTTACAGGTTGTTCTTTATGAGTGTGAAAACATGAACTTACCTTTCATGACGAAACAAATTTTTGGGTTTTAGAAAATAAAGAGTTTAGGAAAGTGTTAGATACAGAAAGGGATTCTACTGGAGGAGGTTACTTAATGATGAGTTATATACCCTATTCTCATCGCTATACATTGTTAGAGGTAGTCAAGTCTCGGAGATTACGGTGCAGCGCGAATTGGAGAATCTAGAACCGTATTCAGGTTATTGGCTGGAAAACCCCCAATGGGAAGAGATCATCGGGGAAGACCTAGAGATAGGGTATAATGAGGTGGACTGGATAGAACTAGCTCAAGGTAAGGGATAGGTGGTGTACTTTTATAAGTGCAGCAACGAACTTTCTTATTTCTAATGCCATAAATTAAGAAAGTAAAGATTAAAAATACTTACAGCTGCCAAGAATTAGAGGGCACGACTGTCTGTCCATCGGGAAATTTCGCAGCTCCATCGGACATTTTGCTTTTATCGTCAATCTGAAAGGTAAAAAAAAATTATTATCGTGTCTGATATGCACTTTCTAAACATAAATTTATCTCAGTACAGTACTTACAATCTCAATATAAGTTAAATCTATTTCAGCAAGTCTAATATAACACACTAGTACCTAGCACCGAGATACTAATTAGATAACAGGACAAACTCTGTGTACGAATTGATAATACCTTCATCGTCCTAGGTGACCTGGTGGTCTAGGGGTAAGGTGTCAGACTTCTGTGCTGGGGTCCGGGGTTCGATCCTCGGTCACGGCACAGATTTATCTGATTGCCAAACCCTTCCTTCACCTCTGACAAGACGTGTATTAATCACAACTTGTGAATGTGAGGAATGCCAGGCCTCCACCGTGGTTCGGATCCCACATTAAACTGTAGGTCCTCCATTTCATCTCACAATCACCCTATCATTACACATTAGCGTAAGTGCGTATAACCCGAACGGGTAGTAAGACGCGGTGCTAATAATAATAATAATAATAATAATAATTCATCGTCCTGATTCGAATAAGTAAAGTCTGTTCAGCGTAGGAATTGTTTTTTGAAAGGCCTTTTTCCCTACCAGAAAGCTATTATATAGTAGGATTTCGGTAGGAAATAAGACCTCTCAGAGAGTAATTCCTACCGTGAATGGCGTATATCCGCTTTACAAGGGTTCCACAAACCCTTTTTCCTCACTTGAACATTAAGAATAGTTGTTAAGTTTTAGTGTCATAATACACATCTTCAAAACTCTTTAATACTAAAATAAAAATAAAAAACATGTAATTGTAGAATTTTTTAAAATTTATACCACCGCGTCTTACTACCCATTCGGGTTATAGGCTTTCGCCTATGTTCTAATTACACTAATGGACTAGGAATTAGGAAGGTTTGATTTTAGAGGAAGTGTTCCTGAATTTGTGTGGAGAGAGAGTGGAAATACATTTAGGAAAAGCCACCCTCAGTCCACCCGACCGGGATCGAACCCCAACCTCCCTGTCTTCGACATTCTAGTCCAACACGAGAGTAGCGCGTTAGACCATGCGGCCACCGAAGTGAGTAAATATTATTTAAAATTATACTAGATTGAATTCCAAGATTGAAGGGTTTAAGACTGTTTATAACGGTAAAAATGAAATTGAAAAATAGTTTTTTAATTATATTGATAGATTTTTTTTTGGTGGATTATTAAGTAAGTATTTACAGTGAATAATATTTCAAAGAAATACTCGATATTTATTTAATCATAAAAAAATATGCAAGAAAGCCATCGTTTTGTTCAAATATTGTATGCGATCAATGTGGCCAAGATATTTTATCGTGTGTACCAGACTTTATATTTATGAGCTGCGCGACAAAGCATGCGAAATACCATTCCTTCGAGTCAGATTTTTTTTATTAAACTTAAGAGTTTTCTTTTAAGCAATATAAATCATTCTTTTCAATCTTTGATTGGTCGTTTTTGTTGGGAAAATAATCTAACGGAAATTTAATTCATTGAAGCAAAAAAAGAGAAGCACCTGGCATTTTTTTTATAAAAAAAAAAGACTACATATTAAAAATATTTTGAAACTCTCAAAGATATAGAATAAAGTAAACAAATATTTAATTATAAGAAACAAACATTCCAAATGATTTAAATGAAAGTGTTTGAAAGACTAGCACGGTTAAAGATTTCCCCACTTCAATCTCATTCTAATTAAATCGGACAAAATCTTTCAAAATAAACTTAATTAGAAACGGTGATAATTTTGTTCTTTTTGCGAGCGACCAATCTGAAATTCTCCTTCTGCCATTTCGAGATGAAAATGTGTGTCGGTGTTCACCTTTCTTTCTCTTTTAAAAAAATAAAAAAAAAAATGAATCGCCAATCTAATTTTTAATGACTTCAACAGTAGATTCTTCATTATATTTTCAAAGAAATGGAGAATCTTTACCGCCCGTAGAAATAATACTTCAAATACGTGAAAAGGCTGTGGAGAACAGGGGCGGAAGGTACCGGGGGGGGGGGGGGGTAAAGATACAATAAATTATTATTATTATTATTATTATTATTTATTATTATTATTATTATTATTATTAGCACCGCATCTTACTACCCGTTCGGGTTGTACGCACTTACGCTAATGTGTAATGGTAGGGTGATTGTGAGATGAAATGGAGGACCTACAGTTTAACGTGGGATCCGAACCACGGTGGAGGCCTGGCATTCCACACATTCACAAGTTGTGATTAATACACGTCTTGTCAGAGATGAAGGAAGGGTTTGGCATTCAGATAAATCTGTGCCAGGACCGAGTATTGAACCCCGGACCCTCAGCACAGAAGTCTGACACCTTACCCCTAGACCACCAGGTCACCCGTTTGAAAATCGAGCACGATCATGGTCACCTCATGGAGTAGAGGATGTCGCCCCTGGGGCTGATCCGGAGCAGCTTGTTGGGCACGGTGATGGTGTGGACATAAGAGTTCTTGCCGTTGTAGAAGTAGGTGTCAGGTCTCCATATCCTCTCCAGCATCTTGATACTCAGACTGAGGCTCTTGTTGGTGCCGGCGAAGCTCAGTCGGGAGTCCCTCCAGTACTGCCGGAAGTAACAGTCCATGGAGTAGTCCTGTCACAACAACGGGCCAACGTCACTTTCAAGGAGGCTGTACGGTCGGTTTCAAGGAGGCTGTACGGTCAGTATCAAGGAGGCTGTACGGTCAGTTTCAAGGAGGCTGTACGGTCAGTTTCAAGGAGGCCGTACGGTCAGTTTCAAGGAGGTTGTACGGTCAGTTTCAAGGAGACTATACGGTCAGTTTCAAGGAGGCTGTACGGTCGGTTTCAGGGAGGCTCTATGGTCAGTTTCAAGGAGGCTGTACGGTCAGTTTCAAGGAGGCTGTACGGTCAGTTTCAAGGAGGATGTACGGTCAGTTTCAAGGAGGATGTACGGTCAGTTTCAAGGAGGATGTACGGTCGGTTTCAGGGAGGCTCTATGGTCAGTTTCAGGGAGACTATACGGTCAGTTTCAAGGAGGCTGTACGGTCAGTTTCAGGGAGGATGTACGGTCAGTTTCAGGGAGGCTGTACGGTCAGTTTCAAGGAGACTGTACGGTCAGTTTCAAGGAGGCTGTACGGTCAGTTTCAAGGAGGCTGTACGGTCAGTTTCAAGGAGGCCGTACGGTCAGTTTCAGGGAGGATGTACGGTCAGTTTCAAGGAGGCTGTACGGTCAGTTTCAAGGAGGCTGTACGGTCAGTTTCAAGGAGGCTGTACGGTCAGTTTCAAGGAGGCTGTACGGTCAGTTTCAAGGAGGCTGTACGGTCAGTTTCAAGGAGGATGTACGGTCAGTTTCAAGGAGGCTGTATGGTAAGTTTCAGGGAGGCTGTACGGTCAGTTTCAGGGAGGCTGTACGGTCAGTTTCAGGGAGGATGTACGGTCAGTTTCAAGGAGGCTGTACGGTCAGTTTCAAGGAGGCTGTACGGTCAGTTTCAAGGAGGCTGTACGGTCAGTTTCAAGGAGGCTGTACGGTCAGTTTCAAGGAGGCCGTACGGTCGGTTTCAAGGAGGCTGTACGGTCAGTTTTAAGGAGGCTGTACGGTCAGTTTCAAGGAGGCTGTACGGTCAGTTTCAAGGAGGCCGTACGGTCGGTTTCAGGGAGGCTCTATGGTCAGTTTCAAGGAGGCTGTATGGTAAGTTTCAGGGAGGCTGTACGGTCGGTTTCAGGGAGGCTCTATGGTCAGTTTCAGGGAGACTATACGGTCAGTTTCAAGGAGGCTGTACGGTCAGTTTCAGGGAGGATGTACGGTCAGTTTCAGGGAGGATGTACGGTCAGTTTCAAGGAGGCTGTACGGTCAGTTTCAAGGAGGCTGTACGGTCAGTTTCAAGGAGGCTGTACGGTCAGTTTCAAGGAGGCTGTACGGTCAGTTTCAAGGAGGCTGTACGGTCAGTTTCAAGGAGGCTGTACGGTCAGTTTCAAGGAGGCTGTACGGTCAGTTTCAAGGAGGCTGTACGGTCAGTTTCAAGGAGGCTGTACGGTCAGTTTCAAGGAGGCTGTACGGTCAGTTTCAAGGAGGCTGTACGGTCAGTTTCAGGGAGGATGTACGGTCAGTTTCAAGGAGGCTGTACGGTCAGTTTCAAGGAGGCTGTACGGTCAGTTTCAAGGAGGCTGTACGGTCAGTTTCAAGGAGGCCGTACGGTCGGTTTCAGGGAGGCTCTATGGTCAGTTTCAGGGAGACTATACGGTCAGTTTCAAGGAGGCTGTACGGTCAGTTTCAGGGAGGATGTACGGTCAGTTTCAGGGAGGCTGTACGGTCGGTTTCAAGGAGACTATACGGTCAGTTTCAAGGAGGCTGTACGGTCGGTTTCAGGGAGGCTCTATGGTCAGTTTCAAGGAGGCTGTACGGTCAGTTTCAGGGAGACTATACGGTCAGTTTCAAGGAGGCTGTACGGTCAGTTTCAAGGAGGCTGTACGGTCAGTTTCAAGGAGGCTGTACGGTCAGTTTCAAGGAGACTATACGGTCAGTTTCAAGGAGGCTGTACGGTCGGTTTCAGGGAGGCTCTATGGTCAGTTTCAAGGAGGCTGTACGGTCAGTTTCAGGGAGACTATACGGTCAGTTTCAAGGAGGATGTACGGTCAGTTTCAAGGAGGCTGTATGGTAAGTTTCAGGGAGGCTGTACGGTCAGTTTTAGGGAGGCTGTACGGTCAGTTTCAGGGAGGCTGTACGGTCAGTTTTAGGGAGACTGTACGGTCAGTTTCAAGGAGGATGTACGGTCAGTTTTGTAACGGGGGCGTGGGAAACCTTACCCCCTCTTTGACTCCATCTCACCCTTTAGATAACACTTGAATTAAGGCCCGCTCGCTCCAATAGACACGCTAGTCCAACTGTCGTGCAAGGATTCACTTGCAGGACAGTCTAGTCCCCCCCACATGTACACACAACTGTTATAAACAATGCACTGCGCCTGTTCTCTCCAATTTGTGACTGGCGCACCCGATTGAGGTTTACACCTGCAACTGCAAGAACAACTAGCGCGCACGTTCTGGTGGCGCGACAATTAACTATTGGCGCCAAATTATCCGAGAAAACAAAACATGCGTCATGCAGTTTACACTGACATGTTATTATGTTAAATATTAGATGTTTATATAAAATAAAAACTCTTACAAACAAAACAAGAAACACAATAAGTAGGTAATACAGCTAGAACCAGACGTAATAAAACAGTGCAATTAATATCAGTGAAATATTATTGAAATGTTTCTAAAAATATTAAAAAATTAAAAAAAAAAATTATTTTAAATTAAAAAAAAGTTAAAATCTGATTCCAATTTCTCTGTTGTCAAAAATAATTATGCGGCAAACCGTTCTTTGATACGTTTTCCGGTTCGAGTGTAATCTTGTATCAAATACCACGGTTAATCGTTCGTGAGACGGGTTCATAATTGCCTTTAAGAAAAAAAACAAACGAAAAGGATACGTAGTTACCGAATATGTTCTTTTATTTTCTTAGAATTGAAAGTCCATTCGCAACGGTCTTCGTAGTATAGAAATACTTCCTGGGCCGAAACTAATCGTCCGAGTATAAACCTGTCTTGTTTGGACACATGCTCTCACTGTGTGTCATTTGTCTTGAGCCGACGGACGTGAGCTAATTATTCGTCTGGATGTAAACTTTCTACTACTACCACCAGGTGTACAAAGAAAATGTGTGTATTGCCTGAGTAGGTACTCATGCAAGCAGCGTGGCTCTCGTTAAAAACAACAACTATTCATCACCCACTTCAGTGGTCGCGCGGTTTAAGGCGTCACTCTCTCAAATAAACTGTACTGCCGATGACGGGAAAAAAAATCAGGGTTCGAATCCCAGTTAGGTGTACCGAGGGTGGTTTTCCTTAAATGGTCTTTCCACTCTCTTTCCACGCGAATGTGGATACACTTCCTCTAAGTGTAACTGTTCTCTTCCCAAACACATTAGCGTATAGCACGGATGGTTGACGTGGCGACAAAAAAATAAAATAAATAATTTGTATAAGGAAATTGATGGTCTTGTATTTCTTTAAATTGTAAAAATGACACTTGGACACAGGAATCGAACCTGGTGCCTTTGGCTTAGTACGTCAATAATCTAACCACTGAGCATTCGCGTACCAAGCCGAAGTCCCCGTGTTCGATTCCTGTGCACAGATGTGATTTTTCAACTTAAAGAATATGATATTTAGACCGTAATTGATAAATATATTAGCCTGGATATTTTAATCCACCATGATGGTGTTTTGTTACTGAGAAATGGGAACGTGAAATGGGAACGTAAAATGGGAACGTGAAACGGGAACGTGAAGGCTGTGTTGACATCATTGGCTAAACAGGACGATACCGATCTAATGCGAAAGGAAAAGGAGGTGGATTTTAAGGAGTCTTTGAAGAAGACAACTTTTTTTTTAGCATAACGTTTCTCTACCTCTTTAGGTCTAACACGTATCTACTAATTAAGTTAAAGTGATAAGGATGATAAAGGTGGGATTTTGGAGGAAACGTACTCGCATTTTCATGTAGGTAAAGTGGAAAATCATTTAAGAAAAAGCACCCTCAGTACATCTGACTGAGATTCAAACCTTGATCTCCCCGTCATCAGCAGTCTAGTCTACTGCGAGAGTAGCGCGTTAGACCACGCGGCCACCGACGCGGTTAGTAAGTATCAAACGCTGTCTGTTACCTCACATGACGAAAACAAATGTAGTGTGTTCTTAAAAACAAGGTGTTTAGGAAGATAATTGGTCCAAAAAGGGATGAGGATACTGAGGAGTGAAGGAGGTTACATAATGATGAGCTACATTACCTGTACTCATCACAAGAAATTGTTAGGATAAACAAATATCGCAGGTTACAGTGGGTAGGACATGCAGCGTGAATGGGAGAATCTAAAACCTTGTTCAGAGTATTGGATGGTAAACCCAATGGGAAGAGATCATTGGGAAAATATAGATTTAGATGGGAGGATAACATTAGAATGGACCTGAACTAGATAGGGTGTAATGAGGTGGACTGGATAGAACTAGCTCAAGATAGGGATAGTTTGTAATGAGGTGGGCTGGATAGAGCTAGCTCAAGATAGGGATAGTTTGTAATGAGGTGGGCTGGATAGAGCTAGCTCAAGATAGGGATAGTTTGTAATGAGGTGGGCTGGATAGAGCTAGCTCAAGATAGGTATAGTTTGTAATGAGGTGGGCTGGATAGAGCTAGCTCAAGATAGGGATAGTTTGTAATGAGGTGGGCTGGATAGAGCTAGCTCAAGATAGTGATAGTTTGTAATGAGGTGGGCTGGATAGAACTAGCTCACGATAGGGATAGGGTGTAATGAGGTGTACTGGATAGAACTAGCTCAAGATAGGAATAGTTTGTAATGAGGTGGACTGGATATAACTAGCTCACGATAGGGATAGTTGGCGCACTTTTGTAAGTGCGGCAATGAACTCTCGAGCTCCTGATGTCATAAAGTAATTAGAGTCAGTCGGTACTTACCATGTCTAGTTCTGATATGGGTCCCATACTTCTTATCAACATGTTGGTGCTCACCAGGGTTGGCTGACCTGTTTCACACGGACAGAGAACAGTGATGAACAAGTATCGATAACAACAACCTGCAGGGGTTCCCAAACTTTTTATACCGAAGGAGCACTTGCTCCAGAAAAACAAAAAACAAAAAAACATGTTTCATAAGGAAAAAAATTACTCTAACATTATGAACATTCAATAACAACAGTTACATTTTACAACTATAGAAGTATAGCACGAGAAACACCACATGTTCTGGCTGCACCTTTGGCAAATGTCCTCCTTTAGTCAGATTTGAAAAAAAATAATTCAATCTTCACTGTTGAGGTTATTTTATATTGTAAGGAAAAAAATAAAGAATATTCTATAATCCCTCACGGAGCCTAAAATCACACCATACCTATATATATACTTATATATGTATAATCTTACATTTTGATATATATATCCATACCTATATATACATATACATACTATAAATATATATACATATATACCTATATATAGGTATGGATAGTATATATATATATATATATATATACCTAAATATATGGGTATGGATAATATCTATCAAAATAAAAAGTGACAGCTGCAGATCACATGACTTGACGTATGAATACATGAAAGTAGATCAAGTGGGTACTTTTTAATAGCTGTCAGATAGGTCAATTAATAACAAAATTGGTTATAATATTTTTCTTTAGCACCGCGTTTTACTACCCGTTCGGGTTATAACGCTTATATACTAATTACCCTAATGGTTTTATGGATTAGAAAGGTTATATTTGTAGTAAGTGTACCCGCAACTACGTTGAGGGAGAGGGGAAAACCATTTTGTGAAACTACCCTCAGTACACCCAACCGAGATTCGAACCTCGTCATCGGTAGTCTAGTCTACTGCGAGAGTAACGTATTAGACCACGCGGCCACGAAGTGGGTGAGGAATAGATGAGTGGTAAAAGGTTGATTAATTTCAGATATTCAGTATTATCAACATTTCAGTACGTAGCTGAATCCTTACTTTAAAAAATCAATAAACATAGCTTAGCTTTTTTTAAATGTTATTTTAGAACATTATTTTATGATTTATATAAAGAAAATGTTTTTGTTATTCATCGCTTTAATACTATCCGTATATTACACCAATGGTGTAGAGGGTAGGAATCAAGTATAAATTTAATAAGTGCACCTGATTGCGTGGAGGGAAAGTGGGAAACTATTTTGTGAAATAAAACTCCCTCATCACACCTGACTGGAATTCGAAACACCCCAAACTGGCTTTTCACATGGCATATAACAGATAGAGGATCGACCCCTTTTTTCTTCATGCCATATGTGTAGGGTAATAACTTTAAAAAAATTTGTAGATATATATATATATATGTCACTTGAAATGTATAACAATGTGTTGAATTCACACTAAAGCGTTACATATACACATAAGCACAATACTCAATTATTTTGTGCACTCTCTCAGTTCGAACCAATGTTATCTAGCCCTGTGGTCAACCCTTACAACCCAGCCATCATGAACAAGGTCAAAAATCGTTACCTCCAGAATTTTTAGTCATTCCTTAAGGAAGTTTCCTGCCTGTGACGTCACGGCAGGTCAAATTGAGATTTCCATGTTAATGTACTTACGTTTTATTCGTCGAGTTTTAAAGATGTAACATCAAAATAGAAACCATAAATTCTTAAATAATTCTAAAAATAATCTTACACTGTCATATAATTATTTTGTTGATCTGAAATTTTTTTTAACTTTTTTTTAAAAATCCTCTACAACTTAGGCTATTTGGATTATTCACGAAAAGAGTCTGTAGACATTTTCTTGTTAGGATGTAGATTAAAAAACTTCGTGGAAATAAAATGTCTATCTAGAATAGGAAACAAAGAAAAGGTAATTTTTAAATGCAAGTCAATGCTGGCCAAGATGCAATTATTAAAGTGAGTGTGTATAATCGTCAGCGGAAGAGGGGAACGTTATCAACAGATATATTTAAAATGCAACACTATTCACAAAATTGACATCACAAGTAGTTAACGTCTTTAACTAAACAGAAAAAAACTTCACTTAATTTTTTTTTAAGTTTCTAGTCCTGATTTACGTCTAAACGTTTATTGATTTATTTTTTTGTTGAAAATAGGGCGGTGGTTAGTTAGGAAAAGTGAGGGGTTTTCGGGGGTGAGATTTGAAACCACTTTTAGATCGTCCCTCACTTATCGAAATTGGAGCTTTATTCGAATGCTGAAAGTGGGGTATTTTCTACCTCTGCCGTTGGTTTGAGAAGTGGGCTATTTGGCGAGAGTCAATGTGGAACGAAATTGATCGATTCGAAATCGTTTCCGTGATCAACCATCTGCACTCGGTTGACTGCGGAGAAGAGGGGGCGGGGGGGTATATATTGAGTAATAGATTGGTAAACTATTCCTATTACAGGGCGATACTAGAGGATATGTGACTAAACGCAATGTTCTATTATTACACTGTTTTTTTTTTTTGCTTGTTTACTTTCTCTGGACTCTTTAGAGAGAGAAGAATAAAATAGCTTGGACAAGGTAGTAAGATGTGACACAAAAAAATTCTTTTGTTATGAGAAACAATTTGTGTTTCACCCGCATTGGTGGCCGCGTGATCTAACGCGTTACTCTTGCCGATGACGGGGAGATCGAGGTTCGAATCTCAGTCGGGTGGTTTTCACACTCTCCCTCCATGCAAATAAAGGTACATTTCCTCCAAATATAACCTTACTAATCCCTAAATCCATTAGCATAATTTGTACATAAGCGTCTAATCCTAACGGAACGTATAACTGAAAAAAAAACCTTCTGTTTGGGTTTCTGAGACTTCATTAGCCGTAGAATCTATTTTTTTTCTAACCAGAATTTTGATTTCCCTAAAGAAATATGTATCGAAATTGTTCATCCTTCATTTCACTTTCATATTTAAAAAAATTCCTCGTTACGTCCACGGTTTTTTGTGTTTGGGAGGAGGTGGAGGGATATGACCATTCAATCAGGAACTCTTCTGAAATTTGTTGTTTCTAATTAGAGAGTATGTAACCAAGACTCATTTGTTTGTCATAAAAAAAAAGAAAGAAAGAAAGAAAGGGCGAGGATTGGACAGTCAGGGGAGACGGTAGAGTTTTAATGAAAGAAGACTTTAGAGCTGTAATGAGAAAACCGGTCTTCATGTCGGCTGCCCGGTTAATACCTAACCATGTCTACATAATTATCCGTAGCCAGACGGGGCGAGTGATAGGATGCTTGCCATATTCACGGATTGTATCAGCTTTTTCTTTTCTTCTGTTTGTTTGACAATTTTTCAGGGGAAATTTAAATTAATCAATGACAAAATATTTGTCTAATTTCATCGGGATCGGTAGATTATTTATTTAGTTTTTTTAAAACATATTTTCAATAGTTCAAAATCTAGGCTTGTCCAAGACGTCAAACTCTCAATGGTACTTGACCACAGTTCGAATCCCAGATGAGTGGAATGAGATAAAGGTTTTTTTTAACACTAGCCTTACTCGCATCGGTGGCAACGCAGTTTAAATGTTGGGCTAATCTATTCCAATTTTTCTAATGGCGTGTAAGCTGAGGTTTGAATCCTGGAAGGTTGTACTGACTGTGGTTTTTCTGATATTCCCCCCTTATCACTCCATGCAAATGCATGTACTTTCCTTTAAAATTGTACAATCCTCATACCTACCCCATTAGTATAATTAAATACGTATATCCCGGATGGGTAGTAAGACGTGGAGTGAAAAAAATCTCGGTACTAACGACCTAACCTAATGGGTAAGGATGGGAAGGGTAAATGAGAGAAAATGCATTCGCATTATCACAGATAATTTTGGGAAAAGTGGAGCGATAAATAACGGGTAAAAAATCCACCTAAAAGACGCCTAACCGAGAGTCTAACTTAGTCAGGGTTGCCACTATTTGCTTACCGTAAATTCCCTGTATTTACCAGGTTTTCTATAAAAAATTCTCATGTTCCCATGCGGCTTAGATTGAAGAAAAGAGTAGTAATATTTCATTTCTCATCAAACTTAGTGTGACGTCATGTAACTTGTGTTTAAAACAGGAGATTTAAGATTGAGTGGGGAATACGTCTTCTGTTGCTTAGCAACTCTTGTTTAAGGGGTAATAAAACATGTTGGAATCAGCGTGCTTAGTTATTCAGTTCATTTTTTCGTCAAGTCAAAGACCTACTATTTCAAACTTTCAGTTAAATGTCCCACATTAACAAATATCACAGTATTTTTAATAGATTTTGGAAAAATTTATGCGTTTTACAGATTCTCCCAGTTTTTCAGGTGCGTGGTAACCCTGTAAACTTCCTGTACTGACTTTCCAGAAATCACAATATTGACGCCTTAAGACCAAGTGACCACCGGGGTGGGGCCCTTAGATTGGTGATGTTCACAGAATAACGTCATAAAATAACCTCTTGATTTATAAACTAAAACCATAAATATAAAAATAGAATATTTAATTTTAAAATATTCTAAGGTTTCAAGCGTGCACTTTTTGAACCGGCTGATTACATCAGCACACGACTTACAAACTAACTTGAATCTAAAACAAACACAGCACCCAGTCCTCCGCACGTTAATTTATCACCATGAAAAAAGGAAATTTTCCGTTTCAGTGGTTGAACGGTCTAAGGCGTTACTCTCGTGTTAGATTGGCCTGCTTATGATGGGGAGATCGAGGCTCAAATCCTGGTCAGGTCCATTGAGGGTGTTTTCCCCTAAATGGTTTCTCACTCTCCCTCCAAGCAAATGCTGGTAGATAACCTTTAAAATGCTTCCTTCCTCATTAGATTGATTATCAAATATGCGTATAAACTGAACAGGTAGTAAGGCGTGGTGATAAAAAAATAAGAAAGAAAAACACACATTTAATTAGTGATAACCTATGTGGCCATGCCGGGACTCAAACCTGGGATCCTTGTGTCAGGAAGCAGACACGTTACCCAAGGTTCTAGACAATTAAATTAAAGAAGTATGAAAATAAGCAAGATAACGTAGCTTTTATAAAACCAAATTATAAATAGATATTAAAAAAAAACTGGAGTCCAGGCAATAGAAATAAAATAAAATCACGTCTGCAAGTTTAATTTTAAATTAGGAGGTAAAGTGAGAGGAATCTGATTAAGGAAACTTTCCAAGGGTTAAATTCTAATTAAAACTTTTCATCTGCTGGAACAATTTTCTCACAAGTACTCACTTTGGCGTGAACAAGTTTAGTTTCGAGTTCTAAGTCTATTTTAGTTGGCGCGATGCCAGGAACACATTTATTTCACCTTCTTCAAAATTGATAAAAGAGCAGCTACGGTTATTAAAAAATTGCCGTGAAAATGTAATTAATGTTTTGTTTTTAAGCGCCACGTTTTACTACTTGTTTGTGTTACACGCCCATGTACTAGAAACGCTGATGTGTTAGGGATCAAAAAGGTTGAATTTAGAGGAAATACAGTGGCATTTGCGTGGAGGTAGACTGGGAATCACCATTCAGGGGTAAAAAAAAAACCATCTTCAGTGCACCCGACCGGGATTCAAACCCCAATCTCTCACCCCCCCGTAATCATCATCTAGTCTATTGCCAAGGGTGGTGCCTATACACGAGTCATATCCAAACCCGCGACCCGCAGACCCTTGCGGCCCGCCGAGTTCGTTCAGCTCAAATTGAAATACTTCGAATTGTAGACATTGACAACAAGTATAACGTAAATGCTCGCTAACTTAGATCGCAAGTATTATTATTATATATTATTATTATTATTATTATTATTATTATTATATATTATTATTATTATATTTTATTAGCACCGCGTCTTACTACCCGTTCGGGTTATACGCACTTACGCTAATGTGTAATGGTGGGGTGATTGTGAGATGAAATGGAGGACCTACAGTTTAACGTGGAATCCGAACCACGGTGGAGGCCTGGCATTCCACACATTCACAAGTTGTGATTAATACACTCTTGTCAGAGGTGAAGGAAGGGTTTGGCAATCAGATAAATCTGTGTCGGTACCGAGGATTGAACCCCGGACCCCCAGCACAAAGTCTGACACCTTACCCTAGACCACCAGGTCACCCGCAAGTATAGTGTTACTTATGTAATGTATGGATGGGTGCAGGTATGTGTGTGCTATATTTGGGCATTAGGTATTACAAATCACATATATGACCTCCTTACAACTATCCAAGAGTCCTCAGTCGGAGGGGAAGAGCGGCCGACTTTTAGACCGTGCGGCCACCGAAGTGCGTAATTATTATGCGTGTATCTGTAATGAACATCTTGACACTTGAACAAACTTTTTTTTTAGTAACACATCTTACTACCCGTTCGGTTTGTACGCTTATGTATTAATTACGTCATACATGCTCTTTTATCCTTAAAACTCAATGTTTCTCTTTTTCACACATTCGTCTACAACATTTAGCCACGTCCTACATGGCCTACCTTTTCCTTTTGATCTACACACTCTACCTTCATATATTTTCTTCGTCACTTAATCCACACTCATCCTATCAACATGACCAAACCTACCTAACTACAATTACTTATATATATATATATATTATATATATTTATTTATACATATTTATATATATATATTTATATATATATATTTATTTATATATATATTTTTATATATATTATATATATAAGTATTACTTATATATATATATATAAAAGTATTACTTATATCTATATAAGTAACACTCATATATAGATATATAAGTAATACTTATATATATACGTAAATAATATATATACGTAAAGTCCCATTTTCATTTGAAAAGACTTATCTTACAGCTAAAAATGTTACCAGATCTACTTTCACGTGTTTTACGTCACGTGATCTACCAGCTATCACTTTTAATATATATTATCAATACCTATAAAATAACTAAAATAGACATTCTAAAATGCTATCAAATTTTGTACACAAAAGAATATTTAAATTTTCTAAAAGGCTCTTCCTAAAATAAATAAAAAAATGTACTGCAATTAAAGAAAATATAAAGTGGAAAGTCGAGTACTTGAACGTAATCTTCTTTCCTACTCCCGATTATCTCTTCCCCTTAATTTACCTGAATCTCAAGCTCTTATCATCAAATCACCTCCTCGCAAGAAAGATTTTCCCTATCGACGGAAAAAAAAATACACCCTCCCCCTCAATCATTACCCCCACCCCAATCAGCGGAGCGTAGGTAATCAATGAACCTCAATACTAGAGTCATTGAACAGTGCAATGGACCGATAACACCCTCTCATTCACCCCTAAATTACTTACCCCCCTGCACCCTCGGTCACAATGGAGAGTTCAGGCCAAGGGGGGGGGAGGGTGGTAAGCTATCTACTGAGCTACCTGTCTCAACATATCTTGTGTGCATTTCTAGAGCTAGAAAGGGATGCAGATGCTGGATATTGAGATCTTAGGTTTGAAACCTTTTGTCCTTTCACACCAGCCAAAACTTAAACTAACCTAACCTATGGGCTCAGAATGGTGAAGACGAATTTCAAGGATTTTTTTTTTTTAGATATTATAGCATCTACCTGCAGAGAGGAACTGTACCCACATTTGCGTGAAGTTGGAGTAGGAGACTATTTAAGAGAAGAAGAAAAATATACTCACTATATCTGGCCGGGATTTGATACCCGACCTACCCGTAGCCAGAAAATAAAAAGCTTGACGTTCTGCCTGCGTGTCAACCGATGCGTGTTTAGTTACAATAAAACTTTAAATTTAAATTTAATTTCATTTAAAATATCTCTATATTTATATTATTTGAAAAGGTAGGTTTTTTTAAAATTTAAATCATCAGGATTAAAATTATACTGACCTTACCAATTTTGTTTAATGAGTCAAAGTAAAGAGTGGTTTGATAATAATTATTATTGTAGTTAAATATCAACCGTTTTAATGAGGTCTACCACTTGATTGTATTTAGTTCTCGTAAATCGCTGAAAGGCATGGACACTAATAGGATACTGAGGTTTCGGTGTTGATTAATTAATTTGTTTTTGTTCTAATGCCACTCAACAGAAGTTTGTTTTAAAATTATAGTGGTAGTTTTACGAACAGTATACCTTACTCCCTCCATGTTATTATCGTTACTGAAATATTAACATTCTTCTTTGGATTTCAATTTGAAATATCTCCTCTAATTTCGCCTTTTATTTTAAGTTTATATTTTTCCTGGGCTATCAACTAAGACATAAAGCAAATTAACACTATATTAAATAGTACATTGTATTCATAGAAAATAACCATCGTTAAATTATTTTATAACAGCAATCTAGGAATAGTCTTATGTCATTTAAAATGTTTATAAATATAGACCATTCAGCATAGGTTTAAACAATATGACTGCCAAATTTCATTAAATTTGGTCCACGCGTTTAGTAATAGAGAGGGTGAGTGATAGTGAGAGTGAGTGAGAGCTAGTGAGAGAATGTGAGAGAAAGAATTAAAGCCTAACCTTAATCTTTCTAAACTTTCATATTTGTTCCAGCAATCTAACTAGACACTCACTTAGGACTCGTCAATCGAGGGTTAGAAACCCAGAACAGCTCGCAACACTAATGAGCATGGGTAGTTCCAGGAAGTGCACCCACATTAGCATGGAAAGGAGATGAAAATAACACTTGTTTGTGTGTGTGAGAAAGAGAAAGATACCTCTCATTCACTAAACGACCAGGCTAGCTGCATATGTATTCTAATGGGGTAGAGAAGTCAAAGGTAGAATTTAAATAAATGTTCCCGCATTAGAGTGAAGGGAAAGCGGTAAACTCATTTAAGGAACAACACCATCCCTACACTCGACAAGTATTATAACCTCGGATTCCCCGTTACTATAAATAGAGTATATTGCGAACCAGATGCCTTAGACGATGTAACCACCGGTGCGGACCATAATATAGGAAAACAAAGATATATTCATAAATAACGTATAATGTGCTGACTTGGTAGACCCAACTATCACACGTGTTGTAATCATATTGTTGGTTGGTGTTCATTAAACGGTTATAAAATTTATTTATTTAGCCCCAATTAATTATTTCCTTCATTAGTAACGCCGGATCTAAATTGTGTATGTCTCTCCCCCCCTTTTTAACCCTTTTCTTTTGGGTTTAAAGTGCTAAAGAACATAATTGTTTTCTCTAAAAGATTTTTATCCGTTAGTCTTTGTCGTTTTAGACTCTATCCCCTGTGACGATTAGCTTTAAGTAATGATAGTAACACTTTTAGACTCATAAGTGGTAGATTTTTTTACGCGAGGCATCATCAGCGCGGTAAACTTTTTGTTTTGTTTTGTTTTTAAGAGTTCTCGTGTTTCGTTCCTTAGTGTTTTGATATTAAAAGTAATTTTCTTGATTCGTCGTTTTCTCGCCTTAAAAATGTACCCATGAAAATCCTCGAAAAAGGAGCCGATGGTCATTTTAACTTAAACCTTTACTACTTTGCTGTTTTTACACCCTCGATCTACTTCCAAGCCTATCAAAGGTGCCGCGATCATACATCGTTTATTGTCTCTACCTTTACTTTTGTTTTTCTGTAAATCTAATATTTTAATCCTTGAATTCAATCTTTACTCAGAAATCCAAGTCCTCACCTTTTTTATATAAAAAAAATATAGACTAAATAAAATGTAAATGTTCATACTAAACTATTTAATTTTCTTATAACATTAATAACAACGCTTCTTACTACCCGTTCGGGTTATATGCACTTACGCTAATGTGTAATGGTAGGGTGATTGTGAGATGAAATGGAGGACCTACAGTTTAACGTGGGATCCGAACCACGGTGGAGGCCTGGCATTCCACTCATTCCCAAGTCGTTATTAATACACGTCTTGTCAGAGGTGAAGGAAGGGTTTGGCAATCAGATAAATCTGTTCCAGGACCGAGGATTGAACTCCGGACCCCCAGCACAGAAGTCTGACACCTTACCCCCTAGACTGCCAGGTCACCCGATAGTTTTCTTATAACATTACCGAATATGATCGATCAAGGTAATTTTTGTCACACTCGTATATTGTTTGAAAGTACGTCTTGATGTGTTTACGAGTTCTGAAAACACAAAGATCTACTTTTAATGACGATGGACGATCGATTGAAAAAACTGCGGCGAGATCAACCGATCAGCGACACTCGGTCTAAGGCGTCATTCTCGCAATAGATTGGGACTGCCGTTGACCCGGAGATCGGGGTTCTAATACCAATGTTCGAATATTCTGTGAGCGGTATTTATTAAACGGATCTCCATTTTCTTTCCAAGCAAATACAGGTACGCTTACTTTAAATTCAACCTTACTTGTACCTAAAATATTAGCGCGATTAGTTAATATATGACCCGCTTCGGTGGATGAATGGTCTAAAGCGCTACTTTCATAGTGGATTAAACTTCCGATGACGGGCGAGATCGAGATTTGAATCTCGGTCGGGTGTACTGAGGTGTTTTTTCTTCTTCCAAAACGGTTTTCCACGCTCCCTAGAATCAAATACGGGTACTCTTCCTCTAATTATAACCTTTAATCTCTAACTAACCATTAGCGTAATTAGTGCATAATAGTATAACCCAAACGGGTACTATGACGTGGTGACCAAAAAACCCTTATACCCTTACTACCCATCTCCCCTGATCGTAGATTTGTAAAAAGGGTGGGTTGGGGTGGGGTTAAATGATGACGTCACCTTTCCCGTGGGTGGGCAGCTGGCTGCTCTCGTAGTTCTTGAGGAGGTTCTCCAGGACTATGCTGATGTTCCTGCTGACCACATAGTTGCCGGCAGGAAGGAACACTCTCTTGTGGACGACGTGAACTTCACCCTCCTCTTCCTGCTTCTTGGACAGGTCCCTCTCCTCCTCGGCAGGCCGCTTCTTCGGCGCCCTCAGCCTCTGAAGGTGGGCAGTCGCGTCGCTCCCGTTGGTCACGTAGGTCAACACCGAGTTCCGGATCAGGACGGCGGCGACCGGATCCGCCGAGTGGGCTGTGAATGAGCTCACCCCGTGCCACTGAGTCAGTCTGAGGGGTAGAAACAAAATAATCCATCATGATAGGCGCGTTCGTACAGTCGTCATTGTACTATTGGCAGCCTTGCTGAGTCAAAGATCTGACACGTCTATCACAGATTCTGCCTTAAAATATGAGGGAAGAATGACGCTGGATACGGGACATCTCCTGGATGATTATCTCAGTGGTATCCCGGGTTCAATTCCCGTGTCCAGGTGTCATTTTTCCATTTAAAGAATATGATATTTTGATGCGTCTATAACCGTAATTGGTGACCTGGCGGTCTAGGGGTAAGGTGTCAGACTTCTGTGCTAAGGGTCCGGGGTTCAATCCTCAGTCCCGGCACAGATTTATCCCTTCCTTCACCTCTGACAAGACGTGTATTAATCACAACTTGTGAATGTGAGGAATGCCAGGCCTCTACCATGGTTCGGATTCCACGTTAAACTGTAGGTCCTCCATTTCATCTCACAATCACCCTACCATTGCACATTAGCGTAAGTGCGTATAGCCCGAACGGGTAGTAAGACGCGGTGCTAATAATAATAATAATAAAAAAATAATACCGTAATTATCAAATATAATACCTCGGTTATTTAATCCATCAACATACTTGAGATTGAGGGATGTTTTAATCCCGGTGTTATTTTTTATACAATTTCTGCAATCGATCAATAACATCAGCACACAATCGTCTAACTAACTTAGACCTGCTTCGGTGGCTGAACTGTTTAAGGCGTCACTTCCGCCATAGACTGGGCAGCTGATGCCAGGGATATCGGGGTTTGAATCTCGGTCGGGTGTACTGAGGATAGTTCTAAATGGTTTTACACTCATCCCTCCACGCAAATGCGAGGACTTTAATTATAAATTCAACATTCCTTATCTCTAACACATTAGTGTAATTAGTACATGTGCGTATAACCCGAACAGGTAGTAAGGCGTGGTGCTAGAAATATAGAATGTTATTAGTGTTATATGACCGCCTAGTATAGTGGTCAGAGTTCAGGAGGTCCCGGGTTCAATCCCTGGAGCTTCCAGCGGGTCTGGAAGGGGGTTAACTCAGCCTCGTGAGGACAATTATTAATGAGGAGTTACTTGATTGAACGAAGTAGCGGCATCTGTCTAGAAAATCGAGATTAAAGGCCTTAGGGTTTGTTATACTGAACCACATGACACCCTCTATTCTCAGAAGTTGGCACTATATTTGCCAACAGACGGACATTCGGTTGTTATGGCCTGATTGCGTATTGTCGCCATGGAGTTTTAGTTTTAGTGTCATTTTAGAGTGTTAGTGATAATATATATCGAAAGCGACAGCTGCATATCGCATAGCTTGACGTATTAATACTTGAATGTAGAGCCTCAGACACTGCTATGTCTCTGGTGGGTAGAGCCTAAGACACTACTATGTCTCTGGTGGGTAGAGCCTAAGACACTGCTATGTCTCTGGTGGGTAGAGCCTAAGACACTGCTATGTCTTTGATGGGTCGAGCCTAAGACACTGCTATGTCTCTGATGAGTAGAGCCTAAGACACTACTATGTCTCTGGTGAATAGAGCCTAAGACACTGCTATGTCTCTGGTGAATAGAGCCTTAGACACTGCTATGTCTCTGATGGGTAGAGCCTTAGACACTGCTATGTCTCTGGTGAATAGAGCCTAAGACACTGCTATGTCTCTGGTGAATAGAGCCTTAGACACTGCTATGTCTCTGATGGGTCGAGCCTAAGACACTACTATGTCTCTGATGAGTAGAGCCTAAGACACTGCTATGTCTCTGGTGAATAGAGCCTAAGACACTGCTATGTCTCTGGTGAATAGAGCCTTAGACACTGCTATGTCTCTGATGGGTCGAGCCTAAGACACTGCTATGTCTCTGGTGAATAGAGCCTAAGACACTGGTATGTCTCTGGTGAATAGAGCCTAAGACACTGCTATGTCTCTGGTGAATAGAGCCTTAGACACTGCTATGTCTCTGATGGGTCGAGCCTAAGACACTACTATGTCTCTGGTGGGTAGAGCCTTAGACACTGCTATGTCTCTGGTGGGTAGAGCCTAAGACACTGGTATGTCTCTGGTGAGTAGAGCCTAAGACACTGCTATGTCTCTGGTGGGTAGAGCCTAAGACACTGCTATATCTCTGGTGGGTAGAGCCTAAGACACTACTATGTCTCTGGTGGGTAGAACCTAAGACACTGCTATGTCTCTGGTGGGTAGAACCAAAGACACTGCTATGTCTCTGGTGGGTAGAACCTAAGACACTGCTATATCTCTGATGGGTCGAGCCTAAGACACTGCTATGTCTCTGATGGGTCGAGCCTAAGACACTGCTATGTCTCTGATGGGTCGAGACTAAGACACTACTATGTCTTTGGTGGGTCGAGCCTAAGACACTACTATGTCTCTGGTGGGTAGAGCCTAAGACACTGCTATGTCTCTGGTGGGTAGAGACTAAGACACTACTATGTCTTTGGTGGGTCGAGCCTAAGACACTACTATGTCTCTGGTGGGTATAACCTAAGACACTGCTATATCTCTGATGGGTCGAGCCTAAGACACTGCTATGTCTCTGATGGGTCGAGCCTAAGACACTACTATGTCTTTGGTGGGTCGAGCCTAAGACACTACTATGTCTCTGGTGGGTAGAGCCTTAGACACTGCTATGTCTCTGGTGGGTAGAGCCTTAGACACTGCTATGTCTCTGGTGGGTAGAGACTAAGACACTACTATGTCTTTGGTAGGTAGAACCTAAGACACTACTATGTCTCTGGTGGGTAGAGCCTTAGACACTGCTATGTCTCTGATGGGTCGAGCCTAAGACACTACTATGTCTCTGGTGGGTAGAGCCTTAGACACTGCTATGTCTCTGGTGGGTAGAGCCTAAGACACTGGTATGTCTCTGGTGAGTAGAGCCTAAGACACTGCTATGTCTCTGGTGGGTAGAGCCTAAGACACTGCTATATCTCTGGTGGGTAGAGCCTAAGACACTACTATGTCTCTGGTGGGTAGAACCTAAGACACTGCTATGTCTCTGGTGGGTAGAACAAAAGACACTGCTATGTCTCTGGTGGGTAGAACCTAAGACACTGCTATATCTCTGATGGGTCGAGCCTAAGACACTGCTATGTCTCTGATGGGTCGAGCCTAAGACACTGCTATGTCTCTGATGGGTCGAGACTAAGACACTACTATGTCTTTGGTGGGTCGAGCCTAAGACACTACTATGTCTCTGGTGGGTAGAGCCTAAGACACTGCTATGTCTCTGGTGGGTAGAGACTAAGACACTACTATGTCTTTGGTGGGTCGAGCCTAAGACACTACTATGTCTCTGGTGGGTATAACCTAAGACACTGCTATATCTCTGATGGGTCGAGCCTAAGACACTGCTATGTCTCTGATGGGTCGAGCCTAAGACACTACTATGTCTTTGGTGGGTCGAGCCTAAGACACTACTATGTCTCTGGTGGGTAGAGCCTTAGACACTGCTATGTCTCTGGTGGGTAGAGCCTTAGACACTGCTATGTCTCTGGTGGGTAGAGACTAAGACACTACTATGTCTTTGGTAGGTAGAACCTAAGACACTACTATGTCTCTGGTGGGTAGAGCCTTAGACACTGCTATGTCTCTGGTGGGTCGAGCCTAAGACACTACTATGTCTTTGGTGGGTAGAACCTAAGACACTACTATGTCTCTGGTGGGTAGAGCCTAAGACACTGCTATGTCTCTGGTGGGTAGAGCCTAAGACACTACTATGTCTCTGGTGGGTAGAGCCTTAGACACTGCTATGTCTCTGATGGGTCGAGCCTAAGACACTACTATGTCTCTGGTGGGTCGAGCCTAAGACACTACTATGTCTCTGGTGAGTAGAGCCTAAGACACTACTATGTCTCTGGTGGGTAGAACCTAAGACACTGCTATGTCTCTGGTGGGTAGAGACTAAGACACTGCTATGTCTCTGATGGGTCGAGCCTAAGACACTACTATGTCTCTGGTGGGTAGAACCTAAGACACTACTATGTCTCTGGTGGGTAGAGCCTAAGACACTACTATGTCTCTGGTGGGTAGAGCCTAAGACACTGCTATGTCTCTGGTGGGTAGAGCCTAAGAAACTACTATGTCTCTGGTAGGTAGAGCCTTAGACACTGCTATGTCTCTGATGGGTCGAGCCTAAGACACTGCTATGTCTCTGGTGAGTCGAGCCTAAGACACTACTATGTCTCTGGTGGGTAGAACCTAAGACACTGCTATGTCTCTGGTGGGTAGAGACTAAGACACTGCTATGTCTCTGATGGGTCGAGCCTAAGACACTACTATGTCTCTGGTGGGTAGAGCCTTAGACACTGCTATGTCTCTGGTGGGTAGAGACTAAGACACTGCCATATCTCAGGTGAGTAGAGCCTAAGCTGTCAAATAAGGTTCTTTCTATCAAAATTGGGTTGTATAAAACAGAAGAAGTCCTCTGTTGAAGCACTTATCGGATTCCCTTCATAGTAAGTTCTGTTTGCGACAGAATTCGATCGAGATTTCGACGTAATTTCCCCCTGAAACGTTAACTCGCGTCAGGAGCATTGGTTTTTTTTTAATCGTGTAGATTATTCCGGCGATGAAGCTGCGAGGGTTTGTTTTTCCGGCAGGATATTCTACGAGGCTTCGTTACCTACCAATGAGATATTGATAGGATTAAACGATAAAAAAATCCCCATTCTCATTTTTTTGAAAGGTGAAAAAAAAATTGATTTAGACTACCTTTTATTCCTAGAATCTGAATCTTGAATTTTCTTTCGAATATCGAATACAAATTCAATTTCTCGAATCTTTAAAAATGTGTAATTTTAGTTTAAGTCAAAACATTTAAAATTTAATTTAAAAAAACGTGTTTAAGGTTTAGTGGCACAGACAAATGCCATTTTGTTTTTCATTTATATTTCCTCATAAGTAACAAGGGAAACACTTTTTTTCAAGTAAATTTATATTATTGATACAAATTTTGACATTTTTTTTATTTTACAATTAGTGCTTAAAATTGTTATTTGAAGCTAAAGTTTTTATTCAAGATAATTTTTGAGATTTTTACGAATCTCGAATACCATAGGATTTGAGGATTCAATAGTACCATCTTTGGAATAAAAAAAAGCTACTCGCATGGATGGACACGTGGGACAAGGCGTAAGTCTCGTCTAGTATTCCAGTGATGGGGCCACGTGATCGAGTCTCGAATTCTAGTCTGGTATATTAAAGGAACTTTTTTTCCTCTCTTTCTTTTTGGTTTCCCCCTGCACACAGATGGCGGTACATTCCCTCTTAAAATGATACCCTACTCATCCTTACCGATGTTAAATGAGGAAAGTACGGACGAATAGTAAGACAGAAATAAGAAGGTTAAAATGTGTATTTATCCACCGGTTCGCCTCCATTGGCACTGCCACAGCTGACTAGAAATTATCTTTGACTTCAGTCCAATTTTCATCGGAAGGACCTAATTTAACAGCTAGAAAAGTCACCAGATCTACTTTTATTTATTTATTTATTTAGCACCGCGTCTTACTACCCATTCGGGTTATACGCTTAAGTACTAATTACGCTAATGGATTTGGAATTGGGAAGGTTGAATATAGAGGAAGTGAACCCGCATTTGCGTGGAGGAAGAGTGGAAAACCATTTAGGAAAAACCACCCCCAGTTCACCCGACCGAGATTCGAACCTCGATCTCCCCATCCTCGGCAGTCGAGATCAACACGACTAGCGCGTTAGCAAACTACGCCACCAAGGCAGGTTAGTTCTACTTTCACGTACGTCAATTCGCATGGTCTTGTGTTAGACTGACCTGCTAATGACGTGGAGATCGGGGTTCGAATCTTGGTAGGTTCTACTGAAGGTTTTCCTGAATACTTCCCCACTCTCCTTCCGAGCAAATGCGGGTATATTACCTCTTCTTTCCTCATCCCTACCCCATTAGAGTTATCGAATATCCGTACGGCCGCAACAGGTTATAAATAAAGAATATAGAAAAAAAAGTGTAGTCAAAAAGAAATGTACCCACATTTTCGTGTGGAGCAAAGGGAAACGATTAGGGGTTGGGGGTTTATCTAAATGCATTCAGCCGGGATTCGAACCCTTAACTCCCCATCACCGGCAGATCAAATTAAATAAGATCAATGCATTTTACTGCATGTCAACCGGTGATGTAATATATATATATATATATATATATATATATATATATATATATATAATGACAATAACTAGACTATTGTTTTATAGAAGTACTGTATTGATTTAAAGCGCGAGGCTTGGTCGGTGGTGTTAAGGGGGAGGAGATTTTTTATTTTTTTTGTTAGTCTCAGCATTATTTGTTCGACACAGAAAATACTTGATAAAAGAGGGTGGAAAGAGAACTATGAGGGTGTAAAGCTGCTTGCCATTATGGTGAAAAAAAATGTGCTGAGTGCGCTCGTGTTTTGTCCGCGCGTTTTGTCGCTAAGAAAGGCAATCGTGCGCGGGAGGAGGATGGAATGGGGACGGTGGAGAATCCACACACTAATAAACAAAACGACATTAACTCCAAAAGTTTTTTTATTAAGTTTTATTATGTTAATTTATTCTTTGTTTGAATTGATAGATGATTATAAAGAACAAGTACGACCCTCCGCGTCTGTGGTAACGCAATACTAGACGTCAGGCTCGCAAAATATTGGTTTGCCGGTGACAGAAAGGTTGAGAAATCTTGAATTTCAGCTAGGTTCGTTAGATGGTTTTTCCACCCATTCTCCATGCTATTAAAGGTGCAATTCTTCTAAACTATTCTCCTTATTACGATCCCTTGAATTAAACTGTTAATAACCGTGTAGTATGTCAGACTCACCACTATTAATAATAATAGTAATAATAATTATTATTATTAGCACCGCGTCTTACTACCCGTTCGGGTTATACGCACTTACGCTGTGTGATGGTAGGATGATTGTGAGATGAAATGGAGGACCTACAGTTTAACGTGGTATCCGAACCACGGTGGAGGCCTGGAATTCCACACGTTCACAAGTTGTGATTAATACACGTCTTGTCAGAGGTGAAGGAAGAGTTTGGTAATCAGATAAATCTGTGCCTGGACCGAGGATTGAACCTTGGACCCCCAGCACAGAAGTCTGACACCTTACCACTAGACCGCCAGGTCACGTGGTAATAAAGTAAAGAAACAAAAAAGTAGGTACGAATATACGAAAGTAGACGATACGATAGAGTCATGATGGTTTTATTCTCGTGGAAAGCAACATCTCGAGAGTAGGTCCACAGAAGTCGGCAATGAGCCATCTCTCACCATCACCTCGGAGAGTGCGAACATCCCAGCATTCCTCCCCTTGGGGCCAACAAAAAACCTGAAGGTAGTCAGTCCACCAATGATTCTCAATTTCCCTCAATCTTGGTCACGGCTGCCGTTAAGGGCTAGCGGCTGAAAGGTGTGATTCTCGTGAAGGAGCAAACAAACAACCAAACAAAAAGGTTATGTCAGAAAACTTTACAAAACTCTTTTTTAATGGTGATATATTTGTTTTAGTAGTTTTTTTAATATTTCAGAAAATTCCATGGCGTCAGCCCGTAATCGAGTCATACCGACTGAGTGGTCGCCGTCTGTTGGCGAAGCTAGGGAAAAATTCTGCTGATTGATGACGTCATTTGGACAGCACAACGAAACCTCCGGCCATTAATCTCAGTTTTCTAGACCGGAAAATCTGGAAGCACCGGGGATCGAACCAGGGACCTCTGAATTTGTAGCCAGAAACTACGACCAGTAGACCACAGAAGCGATTATGTATTTTACTAAACATAACTAAAATTTTGTTTAAGCATTTTCTTTGGTAACCGACTTAACTATCCAAAAAGTTATGAGGTTGAATCATTTGGATATTTTTTCTTCAGCGTTTTCCTCAAGTCCTTTCGTATTTAGATTATTGGTGTACCTCTTTTAAGCTTAACCAACATTTCATCATCATCATCATCATCATTATGCAGAGTTTCATGCCACTTGCGGTGTCTGTCTCAAACATAAGCCTCTCCCTTTACTTCTGTCCAATCCACTCCTTTCCTCTCCACACTCCTCCTCACTCCCTTTACCAACATTTATTTTTTGGTGACCTGGCAGTCTAGGGGTAAGGTTTCAGCCTTCTGTGCTGGGGGTCCGGGGTTCAATCCTCGGTCCAGGCACAGATTTATCTGATTGCCAAACCCTTCCTTCACCTCTGACAAGACTTGTATTAATCACAACTTGTGAATGTGTGGAATGCCAGGCCTCCACCGTGGTTCGGATCCCACGTTAAACTGTAGGTCCTCCATTTCATCTCACAATCACCCTACCATTACACATTAGCGTAAGTGCGTATAACCCGAACGGGTAGTAAGACACGGTGCTAATAATAATAATAATAATAATAATAATAATAATAATAATAATAATAATAATAATAATAATAATAATAATAATAATAACATTTATTTAAAATTATTATTAAATACAATCAATATTCAGACACCTTAATTTGTGTGAAGTGCTTCTGCCTACTGAGGTTCTCGGTTCAATTCCCAGCATGGGCGAAAAAATTATCATTAAGTAAAGGATTTTCCTTTTCAGAGTGATAAATTGACGGCTGGTAGATTGGGTCTTGTGCTTGTTATAGAATTAAATAAGTCATGTGCTGATATAATAAGTCTGTTCAGAAAATGCACGATAAATACCACAAAAAAAATTGATAAAATAAATTATTTGGACCTAAATCTACATCCTTAAGAAGAGATCGACTCCATAGTAACAGAGTCACGATCCATAAACCCGTAGAAGTTGGATTAAGATTTAATTTCTTAAGGTATGAATTTAAGGAACGTTAGTTAAGGGCGGTAGGGTTTTTTTCTTAAATTTTTATAGCAATTTTTTTTTTGCCAAAGTAAATAAAATATTGCTGCAATAGGAAACTAGAGTTTAAAAGAAATTCACCTGCTTTAGCGCAAACAAATTATGAGGAAGCTTCTGTAAATAAATAAACAACTCTTTGGTGCACCCGTCCGGGATTCGAGCCTCAACCTACCTGTCACTGATAATTTATTATATCCTGAGCGTGACGCCTTAAACCCCACTACCAGCGGTGTTGGTTTATTCGTACTTATGAGCTACGTCTGGGAAAGGATAATTTCTTATACATTTGTTACAGCATTTTTCCTCCCACTCAAACACTCTTAATTCCCCGCTTTACCCCCTTAAATAATGTCAAAATTTTTTAATTCACTTTCGTGATACTTGAAACGTCTACTTAGATGGCGTCGTGAAAAGGCGTTAAGTGCTTCTTGACAAGCGCTTGCTGCATAATTAAGAAGGATATTCATATGCAAGGGAGCGGTAAACGCCAAACAATGCAAGACCTCCCTCCCCACCTGGAGTGGAAGAGGGCTTGGGGGAGGGAGGGGGGTGAAGGAATAGGCGGGAAAGGTTGGTTGGGGGGGCTGAAGATGGAAGTTAAGTTGAAGCGAGCTAAGTCAGGGTTGGTTGAAGGGGTTAAAGAGAGGTGGGGTGAAAGGATAATGGAAAAAGATGTGGTCTTTCGGGAATATGAAAATAATACTCGAAAAAAAACAAACGACGATGGTAACAAATTTTACAGTCTGGGATCCTTATTAACCCGTAACTTGCCTAGTCTGTAGGGGTGCGGGTGGGCGGGGAAGGGGGGGTAATCGTATTAGATACAAAATTTTGTAATCCGATGGTTGCGTGGTTAGGGAGGTGACCTTCCCTGTTGAGGGGATCTTTTTTCCATAAAAAGTGGCGCTTAAAATAATTTGCTATGCCTCCTGTATGTGGGAGCATCCGACCGTTGAAAAAAATTATAATTCTTGGCACTAAGATGTGTTTGCTATAACCCAATTTTTATAGGAAGAGTCTTATCTAAAGGCTAGAAGAAGTTATTAGATCTAATTTCACGCATTCATACGTCAAGTCATATGATCTGCAGATGTCACTTTTGATAGATGCTATTAATAACTAAATAATAACACGAATAATATAATAAAATCCACTTCTGTAATAGAATGACATTAACGTGTCACTATCGCAATAAACTGAACGATAACAAGGTTGGGGTTTGAAACCTGGTTGGGTGTATCGAGTTTTTTTTTTCTTTTCAAAATAGTTGTTCACTCTTTTTCCACGTATATGTGGGTACACTTCCTTTAAAATCAACCTCCCTCATCCCCGGAAACATTAGTGTAGTTAGTACACCTGCGTACAATCCGAACGGGTGGTAAGACGAGGTATTTAAAAAAATCAGTAAAATTGTACTAATATTGACCACGAAATAATGTTTGTTTTTAATAAGTTTCTCCAAATGTCCATTAGTGAAAAAATCATGGAATAATTGTGGCTGACCTAGGTTAATTTGGAGTTCTAAGTTAAGTGTATGTGTATAAACAAGTTTTCTAAAAGGAAGAATGGTAAACAATATGGGGAGAAAAAATACACCCAGTACACCTGACCTAGATTCGAACCCCAACTCCACGTCATTGGCAAACCAATATATTTCTAAAGTGAAGCTTTAGACCATTTGGCCATAGATGCGGGCTATTTTTTTTTTCAAATAAGTAATATTTTTACTAGGACAAGCTCGTATTTTCTCAAAATATCATTCTAGATCCAGAGAAGGCTTTTTTTACAGGGTTGAAAAATAAAAAAAGCGACCACCCCCTTTAAGAAGTGACGTTATTTAATGTCTCTGGAGTGTTGTCTGTCTTGAAGAGTCACGTTTCTCCGAGAAAAAGGAAGGAATTAAAGAGTTCGGATTACAGCGGACTAATTCCTCATCAACTGAGTCCCTGCGGACTTCCGGAAGTGTTGAGGTTCGAATGTCTGTGTGTGAAATCCCGGAGGAGGAAATGAGGGTTTGAGATTACGCTCAAGGACAAATTTATATATTCATCTGACAAAGGAGGTTTTAAATAATTAGAATACCCGATTAACGACGTTGCCTTCTTGGTGAATTTGAAGCTATTTTACAAACCGGGTTGTAGACTTGGCTTGACGCGCCTAAGCAGTTTAAGCACTATCACACTCGACCCTTGTACGAAATAGAAAAAAGTAGAAGTAAATCCTCCAACGACTCTTGTTTATCTACTGATGACCTTCCCCTCTTCCTTTGACGCGTATAAACACCCAATATACTACTGCACCTGAACAGCACAGACATGCATTTCAAAATGATATTTTTCTTGTTCCCTTTTGATAAACATATGCTTCCACGGACTTTTTTTTTATCCTACGTTCTGGCATGAAGACTCCTACAGGTCTTTTACAATATAAAAAACAATCAAATAGCCTGTGTTTGTGGACATTTTTTCAAAAAGTGAAACCACTTTAAGATTAAAAAAATATGTTTGAGACAATGGAAGAATATTTATAGAATCATTTAAGAAGTAATGGCTTTCATTTAAATGCTTCTTTTTAAATCTCGCCGAATAAAACGTAAATACATCAACATGGAGAATCCTACCCTGAACTTAACGTGACGTCACTGGCAAACAACGTCCTTGAGGCAAAAGAAATGTCAATCAAAAATATATAAACGCTAGAAACCAGGTGGGTTTATAACGTTATTGGGTGGAGCTGTCCGGTAGTAGGAGAACAAACAAGGAGAGGAAGAAAGTAACAAACGCACAATTTTTTGTGTGTTTATGTTATTGTAACAACCCTTGTATTTAAAATACATCATTCGATTCACAAATATCCATTCTACTTTCCTAGATAAGTTACCTTTCGTTTCCACGACACTTAGTTCTTGATGACCAAAAATAATATTTGAATTTTTGGACTTTTCAGAGTGGGTGGTAAAATGCAAGACAAAAATTATTTCTAGTAGGTGTGGGGTGAAGGTGGGGGGTTTAAACGCCCGAATATAAGCCTTAAAAACCTCTGTACGTGAAATTAGCAGCATTCAACCTTTTTTTGGTGTCCATACGATAACTATATTGGCACAAATTATGATAATAGGTATTCTTGTGGCACAAATTCAACACTAAATATCGGGACAGGCCTCATAATTTGTGCCGCTATGTGTGCTGCCAACTTCACGGACCTCTAGCCCATTTTACCCCCCCCCTCCCCCACACTTGTTATTATACCACTGCAACAACGGTTTGGGGGAGGGGGAGCGGGGTTATATCACACTCTCTGCAACTTTTTAAGTGAGTATTTTCAGATTCAAACTAATTTGAAAATTTGTCAAATCTGTCCTTCGGTCTATATCAAAAGCTGCTCTGTGATTGAGGACGATTTTTGAGAAAACACTGTTAAAAAACCCATACAGTCGAAACGAGAATATATATTTTTTAAATTAAAATACCAAAACATCACTCGGCCTTGAAAACTGGACCGTGGAGAGCGGGGTTGGGGGGAGGGATGGGGGCGGATAAATTCGTGTCTGAGGGTAAAGCTTCGTCAAAAAATTCTTAATAAAAAATTTTGTAGTCAAAAACACCCGATAGTATCTAAAGACATGTATGATGTGGGTTTTTTTATTCCACCGTTGAGTGACATTTTGTTATAGGTACTTGTAGGAGAAAAAAAAAAATTGTTTGCTGTACGCAACGTGAACAAAATGTGAAAAATGCAATATCGCAAAGAAAAGAGAAGAAAGAGTGAGGAGTATCTCCGTGTCCTGACAACGTCAAACTGGATTCCGTAATACGGCGCCGGCAAGAAATGTGAGGATGTTTTAGCATACACGACACGGGGTTGGTGGCACTGACTTGCATGTCAAACACTGGCTTGGATGGACGAGGTTAGATCCTCGACGGTGTGCTCTGGGACTGAGGGGAGGGGGATCGCTGCCGTCTTTTCCTTAAAAATGATCCTTTCCTCATTTTGTCGATGATGGGAATGGCCATGTCAAGCTGCGGATTGTTTGAACGGCAAAGATAAGATTCAGCATTAAACACAACTTCATTTTCAAGAAGTTTGTTATTATTATCATCACCGTGTCTTACTACCCGTTCGGGTTACACCCACTTACGCTAATGTGTAATGTGTAAGGTGATTGTGAGATGAAATGGAGGACCTACAGTTTAACGTGGGATCCGAACCACGGTGGAGGCCTGGCATTCCTCACATTCACAAGTTGTGATTAATACACGTCTTGTCAGAGGTGAAGGAAGGGTTTGGCAATCAGTTAAATCTGTGCCGGGACCGAGGCTTTAACACCGGACCCCCAGCACGAAAGCCTGACGCTTTACCCCTAGACCACCGGGTCACCTTCAAGAAAATAATTGTGATATTATTATGTGTTATTATATATCTATATATGTGTATATATATATATATAATATATATTACATAAGGGGAGGCAGAGGACAGGGTGCTTTGGAGGTTTAAGTTTCACTGACAAAAGGAATGGACATGTCGTAAGACAGAACACCTAATAATAATAACCTCTATATATACATTGAGTGCTGAGATTTTTTAGCTATATAAACTATTTCTTGCCTACCCCGTAAGAGAACGGCGTGATTATTATGTATGTATGATTTTGTATGTATGTATGTATATATATATATGTATGTATGTATGTATGTATGTATGTATGTAAACTAAATACAATATATAAAGACCTAATACAGAAATTTTTATTTCCAAGGCTACAACATGAAACAAGCATCGCAGATTATAAATACTGACTTAGACAATACAATTATCGTCGGGAGCTATCGTTGTTATTGACAAAAACAACAACAAATATTTGAAGTTCTTTGAAAACCCCGTTAGACAGCTTTTAATGCAACCCGGCACATAGTTGTGTTATGCGGGTTTTAGGACAAACTGCAAGAGTTCAGGCGCTAAGTGTCTTGGTGGCCCCTGGCTGTTAGGGCTAAACGTAGCTTACAACTCACAGAGGATATCAAAACGCCAGGAATCAATAAAACAATAGCTATTTGGTTATGACTTTAATTGGATATGGTCGTAATATTAGAGAATACATTACTTTTAATAATATAGAGAAAATTGTAGCTCTTCTAGCGAAAAATTAAAATATTTGATGTTTGAATAAATAATCAAAATAAAATAAATTGGCCTACTATTATATAGAGGGCCACTAAAATTAAGGGACCAAAATAAATACAGACATTTTATAAAACAGAATAGCTTAATGAAACTATGTTTAATTTGTTTCAAATATAGATATTGAATGCTCTCGTTTTTAATTATATTTATAGAAAATACCCTACTTTTATTAATATACATAGAATTGTAACTCTTCATTAAGAGTTTTAAGAATAAAATACTATGTATGACGCGGTGTATGGATGTTGTTGAAGAGAAGGGAGTATGCAAGGTTAGGAAAGTGTGAAGAAATTAGTGAAGATGCACAATTTCCTGTCCACCCCGTAAGGGGACGGCGTTATTAATTAAGTAAATCTTCTAAAGAAAAGTTATAATATTAAATTTTTGAAAAATAATCAAAATAAAATAAATAATTTTACTTAGGGAGCCACTAAAATTAAGGGGCAGAATAAATACATCTATTTATGTTTTATTTGTTTTAAATATAAATAGTAAACGTTCTTGTTTTACATTTTATCTACGACCATAAAAAAAATCTGATATAATTGGATGCCTACTCCACAAAGCCCATCTTTAGTTAGTTAGTAATACTTGCTGTTACATAAACATGCTTTTAAAATTAAACCTTATTTTAAAAAATGCATTCAACCCCACTTTGAAAGATTCCTGCTTGTCTCCTGCCCCTCTCTCAACTTACGACACTGTGACTGGCAGAGCCCCTTGCGGTTGCTATCCGTACCACATCGGTCATCACGGTTAGGGGCGTCACACGAGAGCGCTCTTATGACATGTGCTAGTTTCCAGGATCACATTTCCTGCGCGCTCGCTTATCACAGATTTTCGCGGGTGCGGTTGAGGGGGTGGACTTAGACGGGGGGAAGGGGTAGCAGTGGAAATAAATGGGAGGGCTTAGCGGTAATGGGTAACGTTCAGGGAATCAACGCATGTTTTCACATCCCCTATGGGTAGGGAAATTCTCTTTTGTGGTAAATTTGAAAGACTGATAAAGCACTTTGGGTCATAATTGTAAATAAAACTACCATCCCACATATTTAATAAGTAGATCAATAAAATGTGCTTCGTAATTCACCTAAATCGGACGCACTCTTCACAGAAGGCTTAGTGGGTAGGTTTTTTTTTACTCTCGGACAACAAACGAGCAAGAGAATTAATTATTGCACAGCTACAACTATTATTTTAAAGCAAAACTATCAAGCCTATTATTATTATTAAGCCTTATATTATTACTATTATTATTAGCACCGCGTCTTACTACCCGTTCGGGTTATACGCACTTACGCTAATGTGTAATGGTAGGGTGATTGTGAGATGAAATGGAGGACCTACAGTTTAACGTGGGATCCGAACCACGGCGGAGGCCTGGCACTCCACGCAGTCACAAGTTGTGATTAATACACGTCTTGTAAGAGGTGATTTAAGGCTTATAGAATAGTCGAACATAAATTCTTATCTTCCTAGAAACAAAGATGGTCTATAACGTTCCTGGGTGGTGATGCCCGGAAAGTAGAACAAATAGGGGAGGGGAAAATACAAATGACTGTACAATTTGTGCTGTGACCCTCCATATTAAACTACATAATTCGATCCACAAAGATCCAGTTTTCCTCCTGTACCAATTACCTTTCATTTCCGGCATTTAGGTCCTGTTGATCAACAAAAATCTGTAGATTTTTTGACTTTTAAGAGTAGAAAATTTAATAGCCCAGTCTTAAAAATTATCTAAGATTTCACAGAAGATTTATTTTATGATGTAACATAATTCTAAAGTTTATTTGGTATGTTTCTGTAGTTTAAAAAAATGTAATATAAATCCTGGCAATATTAAATGATATCTTTTTTTGTTCAACACAACTTTAATGAGCTTTATTTTGTTTTATGGCTGGCGTCCAGAACTTCAGAAGTTGCCTCTAAATCCTATTAAAGTGAGCGTGGAATACAACTGTAGATTTGGTAAGCTACTTCAAACATATTCATGACGCAACCCTCTTCACCCCTCCACCCCCCCAAAAAGCCCTTCTCCCCCAACAAAAATCGATAAATTAGTTAAAGCCTCTTTGTCATTTCTTAGGCACATCTTTGTCAAGATATAATTAAGGGTGTGTGGAGTACTCAAATATTTGAGCTCAAGTCAAGTTATTAGTACCCGCTCAAACTCGAGTCAAAGATTTTTTTTGACGTGAATACGTCTTTAAATTTGCTACCATACGGGGGGCAATCCAAAAAAACCTAATGATAACAAAATCGGGGGATACAGTTTGGTGTTGTAGTTTCGAATCTTTCCTCTACATCCAAAAATTAAATTATACCACTGGATAGCTAAAGGATTAAAGAATTCATTACGATAAGCGAGAACAGTGACGCATCGCGCGCGTGGAGGGGGAAGCGCCGCCATTTTGAGGTTATTTTGCTGCGTATCGAGATTTGCAATTAGTATAACTTTTGATTCTGAGAAGCTACGATGTTCGTTTAAGTTTAACGTCAGCTGTACATAAACGTATTCACGTACAACACACGGCCGTGTCCATACACAGCCACACCCCATTTTTTTTACAAAACTTGGAGTTTTAAATATTTTTAACGAAATTCCTAAATTAATTAATTTTATTCAATGTTTGGATTTAATTTTATAACAAATTGACTACCTCAATATTTCATTTTGTTTTATAAATAAATTGTACAATTATATTAAATTTATTTAAAAATTTGAATTTGTGTGGTTCTAATTTTTTTTTACAAAAAATGTTACCATAAAAAATATTGTTGTACTTATTATTATTACGTGTTCTGTCTTACGACAGGTCCATTCCTTTTGTCAGTAAACGTATACCGCTAATGGCTTTGTCCTCTGCCTCTTAAGCTCCCAGAATGTTCTCTTTCCTTCAAGTGATCAAATATTTAATCCTCCTTCATTCCTAAGCTCTTCTTTACCTCAACCTTACTTTTATGACGTGCAAAAGACAGTTCCTCCTAAGGATGTGCCCGATCCAGTTTGTACTTATCTATGGTTTGTGCATGGGATCTATGATCTAAATTCAACTTTAAATATATTTACTTTACAAATATTGCTCAATATTAATTAAACTCGTAAAAAAAAACTCGTTTTCCTTAAAACTCAACTCGAAAAATACCTAATTACACAATGCACACTCCTATTTAATAAGTCCTAAACTTCCCTACTTGTAATAAGGCAGGGAGGAAGGGGGGAAATAAGGTTGGAGGGGAAAGATGGGGAGAAAAAGAGGGGGAATAAAGAGGAGAAAAAAGTTTAGAAAGGAGACATCGAAATCAGGCTTTATATACGAAACATTCCTACTTTAAGCCTCTTTCCGTTTCTTGAACCTTTGCTAAGTCCCTTCATATCGAACACGGAAAAGCATGCAACATAAGTCGAAAAGTTTTGCAAATATATATATATATATATATTATTTTTTCTCTTCCTCTTTCTTTTTCTAGACTTGTGAAGCTTTTAAAAAAACCACTAGAAAACCACTTCGGTGGTCATATGGTCTAAGACGCCACTCTCACAATAAACTGGATGAAGGGGTTCAAATCCTGATCGGATGTACTGAGGCTAGTTTTATATCAATGGTTTTCTGTTTCCTTTACGCACATGTGGGTACATTTAATTTAAATTCAACGTTACTCATCTCTAGAGAATAGTAGGGCCTATATTATATATATAATATATATATATATAGTATGTGATAGCCCGAATGGATTGTAAGGCTGATTTAAAAAGAAACATTCTACGCAAACTTTATGTAACATTTACTATATAAAGCTCAGTAAATGAGCTAAGAAATAAATAACGAGGAAGGTCATTTTATTAATAGCAGTGACGCGTCATGGAATGCGCCATGGTAATCATAGTTTGTTAAAAACTGTACACACTGATATATTATCAACCATTTGGTCCCTATTTGACTAATAATACATAGGCTCAGCTCTGCGAACCTTGAATGAAAAAAAACGTATTTCCCTAGACACCTGACCAATCAATGAATGTCTGAGTGATGAGAACATTAGCACAGGCGTAGTTTAAACTAATGTACTGAGAATAGAAGGTAGCTCCAGACGAAGAAAGACGTCTGATTGGCTGAGCTTGATTTAAACATGTGAAGAATTGAACTCTGTTTATACTGGAGCAATGTTTTATTTATTTTGGCCAAAAAATGGTTTTGCCATAAAAACTGCAAAAACATTGGCCTTTTCTCACGTCTCCTTCCACACCACCTTAAACCAAGGGCCGAAGTTTCTGTCTCTTGTTGGCTCGCAATACTAAACCGATAATATTAGGATTGAGCACTTAATATATTATTTTTATTTTAGCATCCCAAGTGTCTCAGCGGTGATGAGCGAACTCGAAACCTCCCGACTATGTCTCGATACACGTCCCGACTGTGTCCGAACACCCCTGGCTGTGTCCGAACACTCCCGATTATGTCCGAGCTCTCCCGACTATGTTCGAACAGTCCCGACTATGTTCGAACAGTCCCGACTGTGTCCGAACACCCCTGGCTGTGTCCGAACACTCCGATTATTCGAGTTCCCGAGTCCTCCGACTATGTTCAACCCCGACTATGTTCGAACACATACTCCCGACTATGTTCGAACACTCCCGACTATGTTCGAACACTCTCGAAAATGTCCGAACACTCCCGACTATGTGAGCCTCCCGACATGTCCTCTCGACTATGTTTGAACGCACCTGAGATAGTGATCTCTCCCTAGTCTACTAGAATATTCATTTGTCAGTTCAACGTAAATTTGTATAAAAACGTAATATTTTTCTTCCCATATGAAGCAAAAATATTTTATAAAATAAACTTAAAAATACGCATTTATTTCATTATTTAATTATGTAAAATATAAATCTGTAGACCTACTTGGCATTTTTTTTCTCTCTCTTGAAATAACTTTATATTTTTCATGAGCTGGTAGGCTGCAAGTTGAGGACCTCTTCTTACCTTTGCAATATTCCACGTCACGGTACTACTCATAATGACGGTTAAGAGTTTATAGTCATGACGTGACTCTACGCCAGCCTAATGGACATATATAACACTATAAATGGGGGGGTATAATGTCCTTGCGCAATGTGTCACCATCTATGGCAAGCCTTGCATGATGACTATGCACCTGTTGATGTCGCGTATCAAATAAATAGCAATGACCTGACTTGAATGCTCATTGTATGTCATTTCTATAACTTAATCATCTTTAGATTGTGATGGACCTAAAAGCATGCCATGATAATATATCACACCTAAACCTTATGTACCGTTAGATTGTTTTAGATAAACGCAACATGTTATGATATACCATACGAGTGTTTTTCAAAATGTACTCCGTGGAGCCCAATAGACTCCACCCAGGCTCCGTGAGGCAATTATAGAATATTCTCTATTTGTTTTTCACACCATAAATAGCACAAGTAACTAGGATTGCCAATTTTTTTTCCCCTTCAAATATGAATAAAGGATTTCTAAAGGTGAAGCCAGAAAATGTGACTTTTTTTTTATACTTGTAAAATTTAATCGTCTTTTTTTTTGGCACCGCTTCTTACTATCCGTTTGGGCTATACGCCTATACACTAATTGCGCTAATGTGTTAAGGATGTGTTACGTTAAATTTATAGTAAATGTACATGCGTCAGCTGAACATCCACGTGGTAAGCAGCAACGTTAAAGTGGGGTTGAAGGGAAAGCGAGGAAAGGTCAGTGTTTTTGCAGTTTTTACAACAAAACATTTTTTTTGCCAAAATCAAACAAATTATCTGGTATAAATATATAGATTAATTTTCTTCACACGATGATATCAACAGTTGTTGAATATCTGTCATGAGCATAGCGGTATTAGACGAGAAACTTTTTAAATGAAGATAAAAAGTTGTCATTAAATTCCAGGACACCCTTGACAGATATTCAACAACTGTTGATATCACCGTGTGAAGAAAATTAAACTTTAGGTTTCTACTGGATAAATATTTATTTGTTTTAATTTAAAAAAGTGTTAGAGTAAAATTTGCCAAAAACACTGTAATAGCCCTGTTCTGAGCTCCTAACTTATTTTAAAAGTCACGGACAAATGATATATTTTTGTTAATCTTTATTACTTAAAGAATCATATGTAAATTTCCTTTCATACTTTATCCATGGATGACCAAGTAATATTGAAGGAAAGACTATTATTTTCAGTACTATATTCTAAATTCGAGCTATATCTCTATTATTAATATAACTAATATTTTTTTATTTAATTATTATAATAATTTTAATATTTTTTAAACCCATAAGTTGTTTTCTAAAGTAAATTTATATATCATAAGAATTGCATCATTCTTTGTTTAAAGCTTATTTCCGTTCCATATCCAAAGTTAATTGCTGAATTTGCCAGGTTTTAATTTACAGATATTTAGACAACCAATAAGAAGTTATCTTTCATAACTTCAGCCAATAAAGAGCTCTCTTATTGCTTGGTTCAATACCATAGAGACAGGGTAATCCCAGAAAGAAAAATGTTGTTTGATATTAGGAGTTGGATCTGGATACTACTTTTGATATAATTTCGCCACATGTACAATCCAATTTTAGGATATTTTCTAAAAATAATATCCTGTGGCCCCGCTATCTAACAAATTTTACATTATTATTTTTTTTTTTTACAAAAATTGCAGGGCTTATTAATATAATTAGAAAGTAGTATTCTACCGGTCAAAATACAATCCATTTCAGGTCCATGTACTATCACAAGAGACGATAAACTTGGCAACAATGGCGTCTCCCGGCTCACTCCGTGTTGGTTTGTCAAGTAGACAGGTAGTATGTTGGTGTCAACTTTGAAATACAAAGAAATATTTAGTAAAAGATGAGTTCTAAGCAAATAAATATTATACATAAATATAAATAAAATCTCAATGGTTATTATTATATGAAACAATATTCCTGAAAATAAACTATCATAATATATCACTCAGAAACGTATAGCATCAAAAAAGTCGCCAAATGATGGAGCAGGATGCTATAAATCGCCGACCAACAAGGGCCATTACCGGATGTTATAATACTGACCTTTTTTTATCACTTCCCCTATATTCCCACCTTAAGGTCTTTGATAAAGACTTTTAAAAATAAATAATAAAACTATAGTCATACATTAATGAATGAAAGAAAATGTATGAGTAGCTATCTTTTAAATAACCTACAACGTATAATAAAGATTGAATTAAAAGATGCACATAATTTTAGTTTTATAATTTCAATCAAACTCTTAAAACAGAGGGAAAAAAAAATTAAGCTTATACTGTGTGATTGTGAGATGAAACAGACCTAAAGTTCAACGTGGGATCCGAACCACGGTGGAGGCCTGGCATTCCACACATTCACAAGTTGAGATTAATACACGTCTTGTCAGAGGTGAAGGAAGGGTTTGGTAATTATGATAAATCAATGCCTGGACTGAAGATTGAACCCCAGACCTCAGCACAGAAGTCTGACACCTTATCCCTAGACCCCAGGTCACCTTTTATTCCGCGGTGTTGGTGAGATATTATATATAAATTTTATAACAAGTTATATTTTTATTAAAAGCTCCAATCTAATGCTAAACAGAACATAAACTGTTTTAAGCTGCTCTGAATACAAAAAAGTTTTGTTATTTTTACAATAATTTAATAATTAAGGAATTTTCAATTTTAGCGCATATGTGTACTTAATTAAGCATAGGATTCTACCTAAGAAATTAATTATTTACACAAAATAATGTAGCTATAGGCCAAATATTTTACAAGAAAATAATAAAGTGATAATAAAATAATAATAATTAATAATAATAATAATAATAATAAATATAATAATAATAATGATTTGTCAGTAGATGTTTTTGAAATATCTAAATAAATAATACTTTTTATCTAAAATAATTTTTCAAACAAATTATATGATATTTAGATTATTTATCAAATAGTTTCAGACAATTTCAGTCAATGGAGGGTAAATTTAAAAAAAAGCCATAGGACTAATTTAAAAGACCAGCTTCTGTGGCCTCGTGGCCCTAAGACGTCAGACTCATAAAGACTGGACTTTCTATGACGAATAAATCGGGGCTAGAATCCCGGTTGGGTGTACCAAGGTTGTTTTTCCTAAATGGTTTTCTATTCACCCTCTATGAAAATGCGGATACATTTCCTTTAAATCCAAGTGTCTTTATTACCTGACATATTAGCGTAATTAAGTCATATTACGTGCGAGTACATCTCGAATAGGTAGTAGAAGTGGTGACCAAAAATAAATTAAACTAAATTCAAACTTTTTAGGTCATGTTCTTTTTACATTGGGGGGGGGGGGGGGGGGCATATTTCACGTTTTTATTAGTGCAAAAAAAAAATCCGAGCCTTAGTGGTATAATTTTCAAAAATCGCTCGCGCTCGACATTTTCGAAAATAAAATCCATTTAACGGATCACCTTTTTTTTAAAAGTAAAATAAAAGTGTAATATATGATTTAAAAAAAAATAGCAAGCCATAATGGAGACTTTAACTTGAAGTGACTTTTCTATCCCACTTTGAACCCGAACTTCTGATGAACCGATACGTCACGTTCCACGACTCTAAGTCTCCCGTCTAAGTGGTCAGGGGGGATTGGAGGGGCGGTGGGGGGAGAGGGGGGTTAGCTTGTAGCACTTTATGGGACCGTCAGCGACGAGGATATTGGGGCTGAAAAGAATAAAAAAGCCTCCATTTTATACATAGAACTATTTTTATATATATATTAATAAGTATTACGCCTTATTGGCCATGTATTGACTAAAACTTAACCGCACTTTCGTAAAAAAAAATATTGAGAGCAAAATCCGTTGAGTGTCTTAGCAGTTCGCACGCTAGCAGAAGTTTTGCGACACAAAACTAGAAACAGTTGGTTAATCTAGGGCAGAGATTCTCAAAGTGGAGTCAGCGGCCTCCAGGGGTACCCGAGGATCGTCAAACCTGGTCCACGAGATCGTCCTAGGAATCTGTAACATATCATTTATATACAGGGTGGCCCACGGAAAATAACCCCCTCCTATATCCAGCAGACGCCTCACTCTGAATTGGAAAAAGGGTCAATCCCCTTCCATCCAATATTGTGACATGAAGAATGAGCAAGTGAACTGCTTGTCTAAAGAACAAGACGGGGTGGAAGGGGATTGACCTCCTCCAATTCAGAGTAAGGCGCCTGCTGGATATAGGAGGCTATTTACTTTTCCATGGGGCATCCTGTATTTTGTAGATCTTATAAAATTTTATATAAAAAGGTAAAACGATGGTGTATATCACACACAATGAAGATGCCTTCTTATATTAAAGCCCGGCGAGAAAGTGTGCCCAAAAAGTGGTGGTTTGGCCACGCCCCTTGTTCCCACATCTTTGAGAGGAGAATTAGGAAATTCACTTTTATATCATTTTTCTCGTCAGCCAGCACAAAGAACTTTCAGGAAAAGCACCGAAACATTCGATGCTTTTCCAACAACTTATTTGTGCGATCAAGCCTTTTATGCTCTTTATAATATGAAAAAATGTGAAATTAAATCGTCTTAGTGTGGGGATGGTCAAAAAAATCGGTACAGATTTCAATGATATTTTTAGGTCACACAAGCAGTTCCATTCCTCACATTTATTAACTATCAGTGATTATAAATTTACAAATATAATACAGATTATAATTTCTTTTAATTTTTATTGTCATTCTTTTTAAATTTAATAAAAAAATTATCATGTCTAAAAATGTACAAATATAATACCTACATTTATTTTATTTTCATTTCTATTATAATTATAGTTACACTAAAATATATTATTACTAATTTATACATATAATATATTATAAATTGATGATATGTTTTTATTCATATACCTACATCAAGGGTTTGCAAATCAGGTGCTCCTGGTTAGAGGGTCAGTGTGAATAAGAAGTTTGAGAACCCCTGCTCTAGGGGGATAAACCAACAGTAGATGCAGCTGTCTGCTGGTATCTCGCTTTTTAGACGTATGACGTAAGTCGTAAGCCAAGATAATATTGCCTGAAAGTCCCAAATATAAAAATAAAACTTATAAAAAAATGTATGCAACCAGGGGATTAGGAAAATATTTATGTGCACGCGTGTATTATCTGTCATTTTTTATAATTTAGCAAATGAAGATTGATGCGGCTAAACCCGTAGCATAAATATAATTTCCATCTTCTAATCTTCACAATCATTGCATACAATTAATTGTGAAAACATTAGTTTTCTTCCTTAGTACACAAAATTACCAAATTCTTATGGCATCGTTCGGTATCGAACAAAGGTCCAATAGAGTTTATACGACCTTTTTAAAAACTCACTGCCATACCTATGGGGATGATAAAAAAAAGCTCGACTATACCAGAATTGGAACACAGATCTTTCAGAGGTATTTTACTTACTGTCTTTAAAGAAGTTGCTTACTTGTGAGGTCACAGCAAGACAAGATAATGTACTGTAGTATATCCTATGTTAATGTATTGACGTTTTATTCAGCGAGTTTTAAAGACATAACAACAAAATATATTTTTTTTAAATTTGTTTGAGTTATTTAATCTGTACTTTCTGAACCGACTGATTATATCAGCACACAATGTATAGCTTAACTTAAATCTGGAACAAACACAACATCCAACCCCCCTTGGTTAATTTAGCATTGTGGAAAGGGTAACCCACATTTCATCAATGATACATTTTTCGGCCATACTTGGAATCGAACCTGGTACCCTTAATTCAGTAAACATACCCGCTACCGACTTATATAAGGTGTCGGACAACATAAAATGAAAACCATAGATTCTTAAATATTTCTAAATATAGTCCTATATTGTAAAAAAATTAATTGATCTTGAATTTTTTTAAATTATCTAAACTTATTTCTATTCAATAGTTTACAACTCAAGACTATTTGTTTTATTCCAGAAAATGTCCTGTAGGAATTTGCTGCCAGAATGTAGGTTTAAAAAAAAGTCCTTGGGATAATTTGTTTATCTTGAATAGGAAACAAGGAGAAAGTAATTTTGAAATACAAGTAAATGCTGGCCCAGGCGCAAATGTAGTGTGTATACTTGTCAGCGGAAAGGGGAGATGCTATCAGCACATAAACAAGAGGCCTCGCAGAGGGAAATGCTCAAATTTATCCCCTCTATTTCTTATTTTATACGTTGCTGTCTAAATGTGATAGCGCTTAGAGTGCGTCCAACTAAGCTGCAACCCGCTTCGCAGAATAGCTTCGCAAATCACCAAGTAGGCAAAGTCGTTAAACACAATTCATTTAACGATCTTGACTAAAACTAAGGCCACTGTGGCTTCTGTCCTTTCAAAGCTCGTGTTTGCAACTTTCGAGATGTAATAATTTATTTTAAAGACACGCAGTGTACTATATTTTCCCACGCACCTCACGCATCACACCCCTTTCCAAACCCCCCGTTCGTTTACAACGCGGACCGCGTACAAAATACCAAAAGCTGGTGGGAAAATGGTCCGTATTTAAAACGGAGCGCAGTGGATAATTCTGCATCTGGATTTAATCTCTGTGTAGGCTTAAGCGGCGATGGAATTCAAATCACCGTAGACATTAATTATTCACACCTGTCTGTCTGTCTGTATGTGTGTGGTGAGAGGGAGTGTGGGGAGGGGGGTTGACGCGTCATCAACAGTGCCTCCGACCGGACAGAACCGCGAGCCGGATGACGGAATGAAACGGCTTTTCGAAATGTCAGGTGTATTGTTTGGTCTGGCTTTTGAAAGGGGGGAGGGGTGATGGTGACAGGGTTTATAGAGGGGGAGGGGGAGGTACACGAACTATTCCTAGTTTTCCACATTCGTCTCTAATTAGATAATTCCTTCTTGTCGGCTTCAGAAACAATCCAGCACTTGTGACATGTCACGTGACAGAAGTGAAAACGAGGAGCTTTCCCTTCGACTTTCCTCCTTTGTACAGTCCTTTGGAAAGTTATTTTGTTGTTCGTGGTTGCAAATTTAGAGAAGAGAAGCTCCCCCACCCCCAACCCTCGGATATTAACATTTTCAAATTATTGGATCCAAGGAGAAGAGGATGTGTAAATTTGAAACATACACCTAGACACGGGAATCGAACTAGATACCTTGGTTTAAGTTAATGCTCTACCTATATTCTACCAGAGCATTGGCGGCTAAAACAAGGGGTCCTTGTTAGATTCCCGTGTCCATTGTTTTTTTTTTTTTCAAATTTACGAATATTGATGTTTGATGCAAAGGTTTAATTTAGAGGAAGTGTACCTCACTTAGGTTAAGGGAGACCATTTAGGGAAAAAAAAACACCTCATACACCAACTGGGATTCAAACCCAATCTACCCGTCTATTGTTGGATAGTGACGCCATAAACCATTCGACCACCGAAGCGTGTTATATTATTATTATTATTATTATTATTAATTATAAACATAGCCAAACATGATCAATACTTAAAAATAAATTCAGAAAATGTACAAATAAAGGACTTTTAATCTAAATAATTATTTTTCCTATTTTTAGATTTATTTTTTATGTTTGTATGATTAATTTTATTTCATACCTACGTTATAATGCTGAATCTGGCTATGAACAACTTAAATCTAACCAATATGAAGGAATCCAATTAAGATGGGACAAGAGTTAAAAGTTTCGGTTTTTATGACAAGACACCTTTTTTTAGGTCAAAATAAAAAAATATTGATTCAGTAAATACATTTAGTAATCTTAAATAATAATAATAATAATAATAATAATAATAATAATGTAATATAATAATAATAATTAATAATAACTATTATTATATTATTAATAATAATAATTTAATATTATTAATTAATAATTATACTATTATAATTATAATATAATAATTAATATATAATATATATTATATATTATAATTAATAATAATTATTATTATTATTAATAATAATATAATAATTATTATTATAATTATAATAATAATTATTATATATAATATTACATTATTATATTATATTACATATTATATTATTATATATTATTATATTATATTTTAATTATATTATAATTAATTATTTATTATTATAATTATAAATATTATATTAATATAATAATAATTATTATTATAATAATAACTATTATTATAATAATAATAATATTATTATTAATATAATAATAATGTATATATAATAATAATAATAATGTTATTATTATTATAATTAATTAATTATTATATATTTAGCAATGCATATTACTACCCCTTCAGGTTAAACAGCTTTAACAGTATTGAATATTGGTCATGAGCAGATTATCATTTGATAATAAACTTTTTAAATAAAAAAAGAAAAAGTCTTGCTCAAATTATGAATACCATTATAGTTATTTAAAAAAAACTGTTGAGATTACTACGAGTAAAATTTAAACTAACCACCTATTAAGCAATATTTTATTTATTCAGGCCGAAATATGTTTTTTGTCATAAAAAATAAAAAAGTATGTGGCTCACCTTATCTTCCAGCGATCCTTAATAAAACTACACAAGAATTAGCATTTTGAAAGGATGGGCAAAAGCAAATGTTACAAAACAAAATGTTTAAGGTGGGCAGTTGGAATCGATCCCAAGCCATCTGGATCCAAAGTCACACGTGTCCACTGTTTGATAACATCTGTTGTTTGTACTGATATCTAAAAATTAGTAATAAACTAAATATTTGTGATTTAAACGTTTTCTCAATATTAATTTATATATATTTTTATTTTAACAATACAACTTCACAAAAGCTTCCCAGTTCACAATTTCGAACAATGAGCTTTTTCAGGTATAGAGCTATTTAAAGATATAAAAATATGATTTTACAGATGCTAATAACCCACTTATAGTCCAATTTTTATAGAAAATGCCTTTTAGAAAATACACACATTTTTAGGTTATAAATGTTAACATTGTTAACATTTTACTATAATATTACTGTTATCTTATAGGTAATGATTATATCTATAAAATGTTACATCTGCAGATAACATAACTTTAAGTATGAATATTTGAAAGTAGATCTAATACCTTTTCTAGATGTCACAAAAGGGGTTTTTCTTTGAAAATTGGACTGTATATAAATTCTATGCAAACATTAGTTTAACATAATAATCATTAAAAGGGTAATGTCACTTATTTACCTGACATTTAATTTGAATGGAGTTTCAGAATTTCATTAAATACAACCATCAAAATTAAATACTTAGTTATTAATAATTTGTTTTGTTGAACATTTTGAAGTACTTACACACAAACCAGGGTCATAAGTTTCTTCATCAGGAAAACGAAAACAGAGTTTCAACAATTAAATAAGATCAGAGTAGATAGAGCAAACTAGTATTTGTGTTTCATTATATTAAATTATTATCTTTTGCGCACAGTTAAAAAGTTTTAAGAAACTTCGCTAATATTCTTAAGATGTATTTTTGCCTCAACCAAATCAAATCTCTTGATCACTTCTACTTCATTTTCATGGATTAAAAAGACACGAACGAAATCGCTTATGAACACTTCCTTAATTTGTTTCTTTTTTCAAAAAGAAATCAAATCTTTGTCAACTGTTAACGAGCGCATTCTCTTATTGAACTAGGGCAACTGATACATTGTTGATGTCGAGTTTCAACGAAGCGAAGAGAAGCGATATCAAATTCGGTGAACGTTATGTCTTGCGCATGCGTATGGGCTATCATTTCAACCCCGCTTCATCCCCGAAATCTCATCCCCTCTAGCTGAGAATCTAAACGGAAAACTTTTTTTTTTTAATAGTAAAGAAACGTTTCATAATTTGTGTGCATGTTACTAAAACTTTTTTTTTGTCTCATCTTGATCCGAGATATTTTAAGAAGTCATTCCAAAAAATTAGATATAATTATATAATTCTTTTGTTTCTTGACAACGGCAAATTTAAAAATAAAAGAAGTTTAGGAGAATTTATCTCTACTTCGAGATCTTACACAGTTTCCAAAACTGTTACAATTTATTCACAATAATTTATCATAACAACACTAGTTTTGTTGTTCAAGGAAATGCTTTTTTTTGGGATATATATCCTTGCGTAAAACAGGGAATAAAGTGGATTTGTTTCGAATTTTCAGGATGTCAGAGGAGAAAATAATTTAAGTAACTGAAGGGTAGGTGCGTTACAGGGATACCACGGTGGAGGTTAGGGGGTCGTAGAGGGGTTTGTTTATCGAACAGACGGGAATCAAATCAAGCTTATAATTGAAAACTTATTCACCCTTCCTTGATAGAATCTTTTCTCAACAACCACTTCTGAACGGGGAGTGAGTACCACGTGGGAAGAAGAGGGGGAGGGTTTGGAGGTCTAGAAACCCCCCCCCCTCAATCAAAAACTCAAACTAACATTAATTATTTTAAATACTTTTTAGAACCGCGTCTCACTGACCGATCAGGTAACACACCACACACAACCAACCAACACACACCACAACACACATATATATATAAAGCTACTGCGTTGGATGAGGAAGGTTTTATTTATATAAATTATACCCGCATTCGCGAAAAAAAATTGGAGATGATTTCGAAAAAAAAACACTCTCAGTACACCCGACAGAGGTTCGAATCTCGATTCTACGTCATCAGCGCCTAGTCTTACTGAGAGAGTAACGCTTGAGACCATGAGGCCACCGATGCGGGTAATGTAAAAGGTTCTTCCTATGAAAATTGGAGTGTACAACACCTCTCTATTCCACCAAAGTTAATGAAGAGTTCATTAAGTTTCGTCCTGTTCCCCTAGACCATACAGTTTGAGTCTTGTGTTAGTCGGTTATGCCCCTCAAGCCAACAGCAACTAACCACAACAATGAATCTGACGGCCTTCAACAACTCAGCTCTTTTTATGAATTTGTTTGTTCTAAGAGTTCATTTGTCGCCGGCGGACAATTAAGACGTTCGTCCCACTTTAATGGATCTCTTTTTACTCTAAGAACAACACAAGCAATGTCAGGAACCGTTAAATAAACACATTCTCAAAACAGTCGGACGATTTACCTTTCCCCACTAGACAAATATTTAGAATGAAAACATATTTTGTTTTGGGTTGATTTATCTTGAAGTAGAAATATTTTAGTTTCTTTGTGTGATTTTTTTTAACCCCATCGTATACTTACATTATATTATGAGAGAAAAAATTTTCAAAAATAAGCACTCAGTAACTACCGTACGCTTTAGTAAGCTTTCCTAAGAAAAATATGATTTTTTTTTGATAATCATAGGAAGAAAATAAAATAAAAATTACGGTGTCAGCCCACAAGCAAGTTAAACCGACCGAGAGGCGTGAGGGTGTAGGATGGTGCCAATAATTCCCGATAGAGGGTGTCATTCGGTCAGCACAACGAAACCTCCGGCCGTTATTCTCAGTTTTCTAGACCGGAACCGCTATTTCTAATTCTTCATTCAAGTAGCTCCTTATTGGTCCTCACTAGGCTGAGTTGGAGCTTGTTTCAGACCCACTGCTTCACAGGAAAACTTTGAAGTTTTGGGGATTGAACCCGGGACCTCTGGATCTGTAGCCATGATCTCTGACCACTAGACCACGGAGGCGATGAATACGAAATAGTCTTTATATAATAATTAATTAAATTTCTATTACCATTTTCAAAAAAATTAGTCATAAGTTTTTTTATTCTATTTACACGCAAATTTGGGAGCATATCTTCTAAATTCTATCTTTCTCATACCTCCTTCATTAGTGTAAATATTTGTATAGCTCGAACGGATAAACGTGGAGCACTAAAGTACCCAAACTAGGTATTTAACGAGTAATATAAATTATGTAATAAATTAAGTGATAACTTTTTTTAGCACCGTGTCCTACTACCCGTTCGGGTAATGCACATATGTACAAATTACGCTAGTGTGCTATGATTAGGAAGGTATAAATTAAATGAAGTGTACCCGAATTTGCGTGAATGGAGAGTGGAAAACTATTTGGGGGGAAAATACCCTCACCGGGGCTCGAGCGCCGATATACTCACCATAATTATCAGTGTAGTCTATTGTGAGACTGATGCCTTGATGAAAAATGGATAATTATTCAAACATAAATATATTTATTTAAAAATATCATGATTGCATTTTATGATGTATTTATTTGATTGGTAAAAATATATATTTATAATGCAAAGATTTTTTGTGTAAGTGTATATGTAAACGAATTTAAAAATATATTTTTTTGGAAAGTAATAAACTTTTTTGGTAGTAAAATTTGAAAGACTTTAACAAGCAAAAATATATAATTTTATACGTAAGTATTGAAAATAGTTGTTTATTAAGTGTTGTTTGTAAGCCTATGTCAAGTTTATGAGATCACTAAATCTATATTTTCTCCGCGGTGCAAACATAATCAAATTTGTTCGTTGAGATTAAAAATTGTTGGACCATCTTTGGCTTAGACCATTCGACCACCGAAAAAATGTTTTCAAATTTTAAAAAAGGCAGGGGTGGGGGGGAAGCGCCATCTTATTCCAGACACAATGTATTAGATTCTTCAACCCCTAGAAAGAACTGCCAACGTGACAAGGTAAAAATAAAACAAAAGCCCCCAACCTCAGTTTATCCCTTCTAAAACACGATTCAGTTTTCACCACTGAATAAAATATGTAGAGGTTATTTTTTTTTTTTTGCATTTAAACACCCATCAAACTAAACATAAACATCCGCGGCTTATCTTTCCACAACGACGCCCATAACCCCTTTGCGTCACATAAGTATACCTCCTTGTGAAGTCACGCGTTATATAACATCGGCCTCTTTGTAGTGACACAGCGAGGGTTGACGTGCTGTGATTCGTAATTCCGGCATGGTTGGTACGACTTGAGAGAAGACAAGACGGATAGAGGAGGGAGAAGGTTTACCAACTTACTGGGGGTAAACACATGTTTTACTCATAAAGGGAAGGGGGGGACAAAATATTATGTTCTTCTCCGACGTTTCTTACGTGAAGATGATGAATAGCAAGGAATGACAAGGAAACATTTTAGGTTGTCCTACTTTATAGACAAAATGTCGCGCTAGAATAAAATAAACAACACTTTACTCGAATTTAAACTTCCGGGTCTTTAGTTTGATACCGTTTCTAAAGATCCTGTAACAGCGCCAGAGTCGTCATGAAGACGTTGGACTCGTATATTTTTGTCACTGTTATTATTATTATTATTATTATTATTATTATATTATATTATTATTATTATTATTATTATTATTTATTATTATTATTATTATATTATTATTATTATTATTATTATTATTATTATTATTATTATTAGCACCGCGTCTTACTACCCGTTTGGGTTATACGCCCTTACGCTAACGTGTAATGTTAGGGTGATTGTGAGATGAAATGGAGGACCTACAGTTTAACGTGGAATCCGAACCACGTTGGAGGTCTGGCATTCCACACATTCACAGATTGTGATTAATACACGTCTTGTCAAAGGTGAAGGAAGGGTTTGGCAATCAGATAAATCTGTGCCAGGACCGAGGATTGAACCCCGGACCCCAGCACAGAAGTCTGACACCTTACCCTAGACCACCAGGTCGCCACTTTTGCCACTGTTGACAGGAGGTATGGGGTTCGAGTTATGGACGGAGTAGGTTAAGGTTTGGGAGAGGTGGTACCTAGAGCCTATTATTTATACACATTAACACATTAGGGGAGGACCAGACTGGGCGAGCGAGCCACTAAAATATAACTGATTCTATTTTTCAAGCGTAAGCGCTCGACCCGGTACAGTCTAGTTTACAGGCGCTAGACAATATTATTGTATGTTGGCTCATTGAGTGCTAGGAAAACTTCTCATTTTGACATTTTTATTATTATCGATAGGTTTAGCACACTTGCTACTAACGGCCTAATTTAATTGGTAAGATCATAAACCATACTTATATGTTTATTTATATGTATAAAACTGGTGTGTTAAAATACTTTATTATTATCAAAGTAGGCCTATACAAATAAGAATCACCATTAGCGTGGAGAGAGGATGAGAAAACCACAGCAATAAATCACTCGTAAAAAACCACCCTCAGTTCACCGAGCCAAGATTCAGAGCCGCCTCGTCAACAAATAAAGAGAGCTATCTGCTAATCACGCGCTCGCTCGTACGCTTGTCAGTCTGACCGAACCCTTAATTAGTGTGTTTAGTAAAGAGGGGGGTGAGGGGGTGGGTTGATAGTGAATCCTTAAGCCAACGTTAGAATTGTATTAATTACGTGAGTGTGCGGAAAAGTAATGCTTCCCATTTATTTAATATCAGAAATGGATTCAAATATCTCAAATTTCCCTTGTCGTGGAGCCAAGTTTCCAGATCGATATAAGTCTCTGAATTATGGTTAAACATGGTGGTATTATCTTACTGACTATAAACTAAAAATAAAATTAAAACAAATAGAGACGAAAATACTTCGGTTAAAACTTTCAGATCATTGAACCCGATGTGGAAACGTGAAAATAATGATTATATAATATTGAGGTGTTAACATATCTGATTAACATCAGACCCAACGTTAGTTACACACTCAAACACAAAGCTCTGTAATCGTTACGTGAATGTGACAAGAAAACAACTGATAGCGCCACCATTGCTTCATTGAAGCTCATTTGAGAATATTTCGGGTGTTGACGAACTCAGAGTAAATTAAATTGAAGGCGAAACTTTAACTTGGGTTATCTTGAGTGTATTCTTTCTGTTTAAATAGCTGGAACTGTTTTTCCAGAACAGAACTGTTACTAAAATTTTTTTCCAAAATTGAAAATGTTCCCGGATCAAATTGAGAGCAAATTTTTCTGAAGAAAACCGTCAACAGCGGACAATTTTCATGGACTTTTAAAAAAAAATGTATTATGTGCCTACCTTTTACGTGCCGCTATTTTGTTCAATTCATCTCTGAAGCCTAGAGACAACGTTGTCTATCACCTTTTCTTCGGAGACATGATAGTCATTCAGTGGGCTTGTCATCTTTGACCTTTCAATCCCCCCCCCCACACCCATCCCTCCTTAGCCCCTTATCTTCAAAGGTTCCTTCCTACCCCGTATATTGAACTTGGAAGAGCAAGGTGAAAGGACCCCGACGCAAGGGAACTCCTTCAAGACTTGTTAAGATTCATGAGCTGGAAACTTTAGTGAATCCTTCAAGGTTTTGGTTTCGCTTGTCGCTCGTTTACCTTGGAAGAACATTTATTTTAAATTTATGAACTAGAAGGTTCGATGATTCTAGAAACGTGAGATGGTTAGCAGAAGGGATTAATCAAGTCAAACACTGATAGCAATTTGCTAACTCGACAAAGATCCAATTCAACCTTTAGACAGCGCAAGACATTTTGTATTTTTTTTAAACTAGCACGTTTGACACATGAGATATGAATGGCTTAATTTAAGAGTCAGATAAAAAGGAGGTAATTTGGTGGAGGTGACCTTGGGGTGAGGAAAATCCTATCCACCAATCACGTGTGGAGAAATACCTCCCATACCCGCTTCGGTGGCCGCATGGTCTAATTCGATACTCTCACAGTAGTCTAAAATGCTGATGGTGGGGAGATTGAGGTTTGAATCTCAGTCGGGTGTACTGAGGGTGGTTTTTCAAAAATATTTTCCACCCTCCCCGCAAATGCGGGTACACTTCCTTTAAATATTATAACATTCCTAATCTCTAAAAGTGTAATTAGTACATAAGCGTATTACCCTGACGTGCAGTGTTGAAAAAATCTCTTATTTCACCCATCCGGGATTCGATCTTAAATCTATAGAGACATTTATTTGTGAAAATGATTGGATTTTGTTAATAAAATGTTAGAATTATGTAGAAAAAGTTGATAGGCTAAAATAAAATATTTATTTTCGGGTAAAAATTTGTTAAAAATCAACTCTTATATAAATGGTTTAAACTAATGCGACAAATATAAAACTTAAGGCTAAAATATGTAAACACAAAACAAACTAAAGGTAGGCTAAACAGATATAATATATTTTGCTTGGACGTTGTTTTATTCTTCTTCTGTAGCTTTAAATATCTACCTTTGGTCACGCTATGGTTGTCATAATAGCCGGTTGAACCAAATCTTTTATCGGTGTTCTTTTTTTAAGGGGAAAAAATTACTAAGCTGACAGAACTTATTTATATATATTTTTATTGAAATGTTGATATCATTAAATCACATTTAAATAAACAAAATTGACCATAATTCTCATTTGCCCGGGTTAAACGCCCGAATACTAATTATTCTAACGGGTTAAGGGACGGCCAGACTGGGTGAGCGAGCGACTAAAATATAAAATAAAACACATTGGTTGTGATGAGAGGTGGCCAGACTGGAGCGAGCGAATAAAATATAAAATAGAACACATTGGTTGTAATGAGAGGTGGCCAGACTGGAGCGAGCGAATAAAATATAAAATAGAACACATTGGTTGTAATGAGAGGTGGCCAGACTGGAGCGAGCGCGCTCGACCCGGTACAGTCTAGTTTACAGGCGCTAGGCAATATTATTGTATGTTGGTTCATTGAGTGCCAGGAAAACTTCTCAATTTGACAGTTTTATTATTATCCATAGGCTTAGCACACTTGCTACTAACGGCCTAATTTAATTGGGAATACCAAAAACTATATATATGTAAAACTGATATGCTAAAATACTTCAATATTATAATCAAAGTAGATCTTTCCAAATAAGAATCACCATTAGCGTGGAGAGAGGATGTAAATTACACAAGTATAAATCACTAGTAAAAAACCACCCTCAGTTCACTGAGCCAAGATTCGAATCTTTGCCTCTTCGTCAACAACTAATCTGCTAGTCTCGTGATTGCTCGCTCGTCGGTTTGGCCGAATCCTTAGGCATAAATAAGGTTGAGTTTAAAGGAAATGTACCACGTTCGCGAGAAGAAGGGGTGGAAAATAATTTCTCAGTACACCCAATCAGGATCGAACCCCGATCTCTCTATCATCAACAGTCCAGTATATTGCAAGATCAACGCCTTAGACCAAGCATCTACCTAAGAAGGTACCATAGTTATTCAACTTGCTACTGTGATCGTAGGTCATTTTTGAACTGAAGTTTGCCAACCTGTACATTATTCCCCGTGTTTTTTTTAATTAATTCGGGATCAAAGTTTAAACCAGTGTTTGTTTGTTTAATTATTTATCCCAATAATAGCTTGAACAGTTTATAATCAGTGCCTGGTATTAAAATAATCAATTTTCTATTAAAAAAATAAATCCACTAAAACACATTAATCGATAGTTCTCGAATTGCCATAAAAATCCCTCGATATGTTCTTTTTAAACGTACTTACGTAACGCTACAAATATGTTTATGTGTATGAAAAGATTTTCAAAATGAAAGTAAAACTAAAATCGTTATTTTAAAAACTGTCCAAAAAAATGTGAATATAAAGAAAACATTAAAAAATTTACTAACTAAAAATAATATAAGCATCTTTATTAACATTATGAAAGTGCATGTATGTTGGAATTAATAAAAAAAAGTGTATTTAATTAAAATGAAAAAGTCATTACATTATTAATTTTTTAAATGCGTAACATTCTTGGAAATGTCAGATTATTTGAATTTTAAATACAATTAACAAGACTAGTTTACATTTAAAAATTAAAAAATATATATATTAAAATAAATACGAGCATGCGTTCATCATGAAATAATATCTTGGATTTCAAAAATTAAGTCATAAATAAAATAACTTCTTTTTTTCGATAGAAAGATTTTAAGTAATATATAATTAATTTTTTATGAGAATAGTCCTATCCGACAGCTAAAAAAATACTAGGTTTACTTCCACTTATTCACACGTCAAGCCGTGATAAAAGTTATTAATACCTATAAAATAACTTTTTTAGCACCGCGTTTCACTACCCCTTCGAACTAATTACTCTGATCAGTTAGGGATAATTAAGGTTGAATATAGAGGAAGTGTATCTGCATTCGCATGGAGGGAAACATCATAGAGAACCATTTGGGATAAAGCATCATAGAACACCCGACTTGGATTCAAACCCCGATCTCCCCATCATCGAAGTCCTGTCTATCGCGAAACAAAACCCGCTTCGGTGGTCGCGTGGTCTAACGCGCTACTCTCGTGTTGGATTAGACTGCCAAAGACGGGGAGAACGGGGTTCAATTCCGGTCGGTTGCACTTAGGGTGTTTTTTCAAAAATAGTTTCCCTCTCTCCCTCCACGGATATTCTGGTGCATTTATTCTAAATTAAGCCTTATCTATCCCTAGCCCATTAGTGTAATTAGTACATAGGGGTATAATCCGAACGGGTAGTATAACGTGGTGCTAAAAAAAGTCGTAACAATAATAATATATTAAAATGTTATCAATGCTGACCACAAAAACAAACCAAATTTTTGTAATTTTTTGAATTTTTTTTTCTGATAAAATTCTGCTAAATGATACTTTTTTCCTTTTAATTAGACTATTGATAACATCAGATTGAGCTTAATTTAATAGAACCTAAAATTCATGTTTTAAGTGACCAACGACGTAAAAATTCAAGTAAACTAACACATCGATCAATCGTGCTACGATGTCATTAAATGGCCACATCAACAGCCAAATCGAACTACAGCCCAGTTTTTATGCACAGATACCATTCCAAGAGAATTTGGTGTCTTCAAGAGACTATCTTGAGACTATCTACCTTTATAACCTGATTACCACTCGCTCAGGCGGTAACCACGGAAGACTTTGTAGAGATATTCACTCCCCCCTTCCCCCGCCCCCCGCTATTTTCCTCTTTCCAGTAATCAAAACACAAAGATTAAACCACACAACGTTTAATTAACTTCATTCCAAATTAGCTCTCACCATTCAGCGCGCTCTGGCAGCTTGTACACTCCGTTCACCACGAAAGGTAACAAGACTTACCATGGCTGATTACACTCTGTTGTAGTTCAGTGGTTCCCATACGTTTTCCAGATAGCACCACCCTCGAATCCACTGATAATTCACCGCAACCTCCTCCCTCCCCTCCGCTATAATCTCCCCCGCAACAAGCCTACGAAACTCTCGAATAGCTGAATGACATAGTGATAGATTTTGGAACTAAAGATTGCTGAAACGATCTTATCACCCACTTCGGTGGCTGCGTGGTCTAACGCGCTACTCTATCAGTATACTAAAGGTTCGAATATAGGTCGGGTGTGATTAAAGTAGTTTTTCCAAAATTGTTCTCCACCCTCCCTCCACACAAATGCGGGTACACTTACTATAAGTATAACCTCCGTAATTCCTAAAGCCATTAGCGTAATTAGTACATAAGCGTATAACCCAAAGGGGTAGTGAGACTAGGAGCTAAAAACAAAAGCCCATGCACACAATTCTAGTACTCTACGTACTCTATTAAATATTTAAAAAAATAACTAACAACAATATATATGATAATTTACTCTTATGGGGATGCAGGGGTAGGATAGATTGCCCCACAAAGCATTCATGCTGTCAGGGATGTCTAGGCTTCACGGCTCGTCTGTAAAGCACAGAGATAGGCCACCCCGCCTACCGTATCGCTGTGACGGGTTGCATATATTCATAGATCCAGGCGTTATTTACCTAGAGTCCGACCAGCGTTTGAGAGTGGTGATAACTGACGGTTAGCAAAAGTTACTAGATCTACTCTCACGTATCCGTTTGCCAGACCATATGATCTCTGTTGTCAGAATTTTCACAACAAACAGTTTGTTTTTAATTATTATTTTTCTTTTAACAGTTTTTACATTATTGAAACACAAACTTATGAAAATTACCGTTTAGTGTTTTTTTTTTGTGGTTCACTTAAGGTCATTAAATAATGAAACACATTATTGCACACTTTTAACAAGTGATATAAGCTATGCACATCATTACACTTCACGAGTTATAAAAGGAGTCAAATTTGGTATTTTGTATTTTTTGCGTACCATTGTTAAGGTAAAGTATTTAATGTTTGGGGCTAAAATTTAGTATAACTAGACATTAATATGAGGTATACACAATGAAATATTTATAATTATAGTTATATATATTTAAATAATATAATAATATATAATTAATAACATAAATATAAAATAATATGTAAATAACAAATAATATAAATATATAATCATATTAATATTATAAATATCTGTAAAAGTTGTCCTGGAATTTAATGACAACTTTTTCTCTCAATTTAAAAAGTTTCTCATCTAATGCCGCTATGCTTATGAAGGATATTCAACAACTGTTGATATCACCACGTGAAGAAAATTAAACTCTCGGTTTCTACTGGAGCAATATTTTATTTATTTTGGCCAAAAAAATAAATGTTTTTATGTAAGAATGGCAATAACACTGACCTTTTCTCGCGTCCCCTACACTCCTACCCTGAAAGTGACATTTCATCAATATAACTTTCTTTCTCGGTGAGTTAATAAATTATTATAATAATGAGCTAGTTCTTGCATCAGTCTCACCATACAAACCAGCTCACCTAGCTTATTGGCGAGTTACAGGTTTTATTGACCCTGGCCGTGGACTTACAGACCTTGGTTCTGTTCTAGGACATGACAAGAATAATTTATTCACTAGTTTTTGTTTATCAACGCGCGTGTCTTACTACCCGTTCGGGTTATATATACTCTTATGAATTAATTACGCTAATGATTTTAGGGATTAATAAGGTTATATTTTTTGGAAATGTACCTGCATGTTCGTGAAGGGAAAGTGGACAACCCTTTTGCGGGGGATGGGGGGTGAATCCTCAGTAAACCTGACCGACATTTGAACATCGATTTTCCCGTCATTGGCGGTCCAGCCTACTGCAAGAGTAGCGCCTTAGACCGTGTGGCCACCGAAGTGTGTTATTCACCAGTCGGAGATAATCTAACCCTAACAAAGTTTTTTGACGTATGAAATGACCTCATAATATTATTACCGATATTTCAGTGACTATCTTCGGTGTGTACGCGGACAAAGGCGTAAATCTCACCTAGACTGGTTCATTGGTGATGAAGAAGTCATGGGTTTGATTCTAAGCCCATTGTAATGAGGTGTTATTTTTTTTATTCCTAAAGTCTTTCTAAACTCACCCTCCACGCATAATCTGCAGTTAGGATTGTCAGGGTTCAGCGCAAGGGGTTAATTTCCCCTTAGGTGAGACTTCAAATTTACGTCCCAGTTGTATTTTAAATAATATAAATAAAACGCATCCCTTGAGTGAAGCAAATAATAATAACGAGAGGGTGCAAAAATACCAAATAAAAAGAATTAACAAAAAAAAGAGATAAATGATTAAAAAATAAGTTGAACCCTCCCCCACCTACCCACACACACCCACACCCACACACACACACACCCACACACCCACACACCCACACACCCTCCCTTAATAAATGTGTACAAAAATATAATCCCTTATAATTTTTTGGAAGAATTTAATTTATCACCCGTTTCAGTGGCCTTAAGGTCTAAGGCTTCACTCTCGTGTAAGAATTACCTGCCGATAACAGGGAGGTCGGGGTTCGATCCCGGTCGGGTGCACTGATGGTGGTTTTCCCCAAATGGTTTCCCACTCTCTCTCTCTCTACGCTAATGCGAGTGCAATTCCTCTAAGTTAACCCTTCCTAGTACCTAAAAAATTATTGTAATTAGTACATAAGCGTATAACCCTAATGGTAGTAAGAGGCGGCACTAAACAAAAGACTTGACTCAACTGGAAGGCCCAGGCTTAAAAAAAATTATGATGGAAGGTAAATGTAAAGGTATCATAAAGATTGGCAGCTAGGACCGCGTGTCCACCGATGCAGGTATAAATCATAAACGTTATTTTTGTTTCAAAACTGGAAATTAAATCTATACGACAAAATAGTTTATATAAAAAAAAAAGATGCCACTCAAGCAAGCACTAATAGTTGATATACACCGAGTAGAAGATGAAAAGAGAATATATATTACAAGCCCCCCCTTCTTTCCCCGCCACATCCTCGTTTCACCCCCCCCCCCTCCTCCCATACGGTTTTCGTTTCCGTTCTTCCTCTTCTCCAACCAGAAACAAATTAACCTCCATGTGTTTTAATGACATGACCTCAAAAACGTGACATGTCAGCCCTAATGAAATCCACGTTGTTTTTTTTAAAAATATAAAATATTTTAAAACGTTACATGTTGTGTATTTTAGAATAAACTAATATTCACAGATCAAACTGTCAAAAATTTGAAACAAAGTCAAAAAAATCATGTTTTACACTAAAAATATATTTTGGAAATATACTTTTTGTTTGTGTTATTTAACTGTTTAAATCAAAATTGTTTTGAAGGGTTTGATGTGACCCAAATAGTATCAAACGCGTCGCAACTTTGAAAATATTATGATACAATAAAACTAAACTTAGTCTAGTCATAGTACTAATTATTAAGATAACTTTTCAAAGATTATTAGGCTTATATAATAATATTATTTTATCACCGCGTCTTACTACCTGTTCAGGTTATACTCAAATATGACCATTACTTTAATTGGGTAGGTATGAGGAAGGAAGATTTTAGAGGTAATCTTACCCGCATTTGCATGGAAGGTGAGTAGAAAACCATCTAAACTTCATTCGTGGTTTATAAATGAATTATTTAAGTCGCAATATTTAACTTAAACATCCAAATTTGTGTTTAAAATGATATACCAATATGGGTGGTCCCGTGGTATAAAATCATCACTCTCGATAAATACTGGATTACCTTCGTGTACGCACAGGTCTGTGCTCGAATCCTGGTTGGGCGTTCTGAATCAAGAGGGTATTTTTTTCTCCTAAATTGTTTTCTTCTCTCCCTACACTCTAGTTCGGGTATATTTATCGAGGTTTTAATTTCGCCCTCCCTTCCTTATTATTATTATATTATTATTAATTTATTACTTGTTATAATTACCTAATGTTTTAGGGCGATTTACTACCGTTTAGTTATACGCTAGTAGCCTGGCATTCCACACCTTCACAAGTTGTGATTAATACACGTCTTGTCAAAGGTGAAGGAAGGGTTTGGAAATCAGATAAATCTGAGCCGGAACCGAGACTTGAACCCCGGACTCTCAGCACAGAGGTCTGACACCTTACCCCTAGACCACCAGGTCACCTCCATTCTTATTAAAGTAATGAAATGCTAATAGCCAGATTTAAAAAATAAATCCAGTAAAATGTAAAATAAAATAGAAAAGTGTATACTTTTGACTCTGCCATTGTTGTTTCAATAGGCTGTATTTTTTTCAAATGCATAACATTATTTTAATTGCCAAGAAAATGTATTATTGATATTTTAACTAGTATGTATACCTGTTAAAATCTTAATTTTAAAATAGGTTCAAGATAATTATTTAGTTATTATCTGCCATAGGATTTCCCTAATCCTGTCACAAAACCAAATCTGTCTGTAATAAGATTGATATATAATTTATACAAACAGCCCAATTGCATACTTTCTCTTATGAAATGTTTGCGAAAGATATAACCTTTAAACATATATAATAAAAGTGAATATTTGATTTTGATAGCGAAGGTTTTTAAGATAATCATCTTGTCATCTTTTCATGTTAAAAAAAATAGCTTGTCTTGGTAACATTTTCCAGAGTTTTTATCTTATAATTTGACAGTTGAATGTTAACAAAGGATGCTACTTTCAAACTTTATACTGATATATTCGCCAAGTTTTCTTTCTTCAGATGCTATTTTAAATTGTATTGTTCTTTATTTTTTCCCACACTTTTTTTTGCTGACAAAAATGTATAAAATATAACTTTATTTAGTGGATTGACACTTTATTATATTTACATTTTGTTAAACAGTATTTGTTTTACTTATCTCCTTAAGAAGAAATAAAAAAACCAAAGACACGCCTCTTTTTATTTATTTTTGCTCACGGGTTAAAGAAAAGACCCTCATCTTAATAAATTAAATTTGCAGAAAAATATATATATAAAAAGAGGACTAACAAGTATGTATTAAAAATTACACTTCATTTTGAGATATTTTTTGTTATTTATATTGAAAAGGATAAAACTCAAAACAAATGAATGTTGGAAACTCAACTTTCATTTGTTAGCTCTATTGTTTTGAATGTTCATTTTGTAAAGATTTATTTTAAAACTCTCCATTATTTTTTATTATTATTAATTTAGTTTGTCAACTTAATACGAAGGAAAGTTTTGAAACTGTACTTATCAAATAAATATAATATGGGGTAACGAAATGATTACTAATCGTTTACAATATTTCTTGCCATGTTAGAGGTCTTGTTTTACGCGTAATTATAAAATATTTCTGCAAAGAAAAATATAATGTAAAAATAAAATTACCTTCAAACCGTAAAATAAAACACGAACAAAATATCTAGGTAAAAATTATATGAACATTTTAAATTTAAATGTTGAAATTTGTTTTTAAGTGTTGGTGCTTGAGAACCCTTGAGAAGATCAGGTGGACAGACAGACAGGTGACCAATGAACAAGTCCTAAGAAGAGTGGGTGAGAAGTGAACCATTTTGGACGTGATTCTTCGGTATGAAACAAAATGGATCGGACTCATCCTTAGAAGGAACTGTCTTATGCACGACGTCATAGAAGGAAAGTATGAGGGAAAGATGAGTTAGGAAGGAGGCGGATTCAAATATTGGATGACTTGAAGGAAAGAAGAGAATTCTGAGAGCTGAAGGAGGCAAAGGACGCATCGGTGGTATAAGTTCACTGACAAAAGTAATGAACCTGTTGCAATACAGAACACCTAGCAATAATAATAATAAAAATAATAATTTTTTGTTTGAAAATCAATCAATGTTTTTTGAATAGTAATGAACTGTTTAGTTGGGAGACATTCAAAATATAAACTTTTGGTTAATTTTCTTTGAAAGAATAAAAATAACCATGGTGTTGATAAAAATAGCTAGAAACTGTTCTATCTATTTTAAGAACGTATCATATATCTCCAGTATGAAGTAATTATTTATAAAGTAACTTTTTACAAGATTACATCTTTCATATATTGAGCGAAAGTATATAGTATAATAATGTACGGAAGAACATTTTTAAAGGACTAATTTTCTAATAATTGACTAACATTTTCAAACTAAGTAGCAATTTGTTAAAATATCTGACAAATGAACAAGAATATAAAATATGAAATGTTGATAAATAAACTCAAGGGGGCCCCCTTTAGGTGGCAGTGTAAGTTAATAGGAGAAAAGTTAGTCGTTTTTTGCAATTTTCATAGCAAACAAATTTTTTTAGTCAAAATTAAAAAAATATTGTTCCAATAGAAACAGGGCTTAATTTTCTTCACGTAATGGTTTTGACAGTTGTTGAATATTCGTCATGAGCATGGTGGCATTAGATGAGAATTTTTTAAATGAAGAGAAGAAGTTGTCATTAAATTCCAAGACACCCTCGACAGATATTCACCAAATCTATGTTTCTACTGGAGCAATGTTTGATTTATTTTGGCCAACATTTTTTTCTATAAATACTACAAAAAAGACGACCTTTTCATGCATTCCCTACACTCCCGCTTTAAAGAAGGGTGTTTTGCGGATTACATAACCCGTTGATCCTGTTTGCTGTATATTTGTTGACCGCTCTAAGAGTGTTTTGCGGATTGTATGATCTGTTGATCCTGTTTGCTGTATATTTGTTGGCCGGCTGTAGGATTGTTTTGCGGATTGTATGATTCGTTGATCCTGTTTGCTGTATATTTGTTGACCAGCTGTAGGATTGTTTTGCGGATTGTATGATTCGTTGATCCTGTTTGCTGTATATTTGTTGACCGGCTGTAGGATTGTTTTGCGGATTGTTTGATCCGTTGATCCTGTTTGCTGTATATTTGTTGACCGGCTCTAAGAGTGTTTTGCGGATTGTATGATCCGTTGATCCTGTTTGCTGTATATTTGTTGACCGGCTCTAAGAGTGTTTTGCGGATTGTATGATCCGTTGATCCTGTTTGCTGTATATTTGTTGACCGGCTCTAAGAGTGTTTTGCGGATTGTTTGATCCGTTGATCCTGTTTGCTGTATATTTGTTGACCGGCTCTAAGAGTGTTTTGCGGATTGTATGATCCGTTGATCCTGTTTGCTGTATATTTGTTGACCAGCCCTAAGAGTGTTTTTTTCTTCTGATATCAGAGGCGTTTCCTTCTCAACGTTTTAAATTCTTTCACAGGGAAATCATCGGTGATGTAGTACATGTAAGCGAAAGAATAGATCAGCAACAGAACGCAGAACGAGATGGGAAAGATCTTCCTCGCCTTGATGTCGATATGGCCGAACTTGTCGGGGATCTCCCCGCTATTCACCTGTCTCGTGACTTCCTCCTCCCCGGGTAAGAACTGGAAGTCCCTCCACAGATCCACCGGCTTCATCAGGAACCGCTTAAAGGAACTCCTCGTATTGGCGGCGATATTCCCTATGGCGAAGCTGATCCGAGACGCCCTGTCGTCTTCGCAGACGTCGTCCTCCATATCTATGACGTCGTGTATCTCGTCATAGATGTGCTCGCGGACGTCATCTTCGTAGACGGTCTCGGCGCTGATCGCACTGACGTTACTCTCCGAGTGTCTCCTGGAGACGGTGATGCGAGGGACGTTTAGGAGGTTCACGCGGGAACCACCGTCCATCATAGCGGGGTTGTCGTCTTCATCCACTCCTCGACGGACGCTGACGGCGCTCGAGAGTCTCCTCATTATCCGGATGATGGGGGAGACCACGTGGACCTCAGGCGTGTCGCCAGGTCTGTGGATCCTCCCGTAGGCGCTCCCTGCCCGGTCGACTCTCACCGACGGGGCTGTATCGGGAGCGTCGGCGTCGATGGTGACGATCGCGTATGGTGAAGGGACGCTAAGGGCCGGTCCAGAGGAAGGAAGGTTGACCATGGAGGCAGATCTTTGACGGTCTTTTGGGATATTCAAGGCGTCGTCTCCTAAGACGCTCATCCTTGATTTTCTTCTTATCTGAAACTAAAACACCGACGCTTTTTAACGTACGCTTTAAAACACACAACATTAACTGATTTCTCAGTCAACAAAGTTGCCTACTTGATAATTACAAAATTATTTTGCGAAGTGGGTTGCATATTAGTTTGACGCACTTAACTAAATCACTCTCAGCACTATCACACGTAGACACCAATGTATAGATTAGAAATAGAAGGAATAAAACTCAGTATTTAATCTTGTGAGGCCTCTTGTCTGTGTGCCGATAACACCTCTCCTCTTCCGATGACGAGTATACACACTCCATCTACTATTTGCGTCTGGGCAGCATTGACTTGCATTTAAAAAATTGTATTTATCTTGTTTCGTTTTCTAGATCTACAAACGTTTCCACGGACTTTTTTTAAAAAAAATCCACATCCTAGCAGGAAGATTCCTACAGGGAATTTTAGTAAATAGGTTGAACTGGTGGTCTAAGGGTAAGTTGTCAAACCTCTGTGTTGAGAGTCCGGAGTTCAATCCTCGGTCCCGGCACAGATTTATCTGATTGCCAAACCCTTCCTTCACCTCTGACAAGATGTGTATCAATCACAACTTGTGAATGTGAGGAATGCCAGGCCTCCACCGTGGTTCGGATCCCACGTTAAACTGTAGGTCCTCCATTTTCATCTCACAATCACCCTACCATTACACATTAGCGTACGTGCATATAACCCGAATGGGTAGTAAGACGCGAAGCTAATAATAATAATTATAGTAAGTAGACCCAATAACCTGAGCTGTAAACGATTTATAAGAAAAAAGTTTACAACTAAACACTCCATGATAGGATTGGTTTTTAGAATTGTTTAAGAATTTATGCTTACTATTTTGTCATTATATCCTTAAAACTCGCTGAATAAAACGTAAGTACATTAATAAGGAAATCGTATCTTGGCTTACCGTGACGTCACAAATAGGCAACATCCTTAAGGTGGGGTGGAAGGGATGTGAAAAAAAGTCAAGTGTTTTTTACAGTTTTTACTGGCAACTTTTTTTTTTTGCCAAATAAAATAAAATATCGATCCGGTACAAACATATAATTTAATTTTCTTCACATGGTGACCTCAAAATTTCTTGAACATCTGTCAAGAGTGAATTTAATAACAACTTTTGTCTTAATTTTAAAAAGTTTGTTAGATAATGCCACCGTGTTCACGACAGATATTCAACAACTGTTGATATCACCATGTGGGGAAAATTAAATTATGTGTTTCTACTGGAGCAATATTTGATTTGTTTTGATAAAAAATGTTTTGCCATAAAAACGTGAATAACACTGGCCTTTACTCGCGTCCTCTTCCATCCAACCTTAAACAGTGCTAACAGTAAAAAAAAAAATCGATTTTTGAGAAAATGGAATTCAACATTTAGTTTTAATTTACAAAAATTCATTTTAAAACATAAACAGATACAGATCAACTCAGTCGGTAAAGTGTCTGACTACTTAACGAAGAGTCCCTAATTCTATTCCCGCATGGTCGAAAAATTTATCATCGGTGAAAATGTGGGTTTTCACTTTCACAGTGATTAATTAACGATCGGGGGATTGAGTGTTGTGTCTATTCTAGATTTAAATTAGTTTATAAGTCTTGTGTTGATACAATACTTTTTTTTCTATTAGAAAGTAAATAATATACTATGGCTCTACCTTAAAAATTGGTTTCCTTTTCACGAATCCTTTTTCTTTCAAGATCCTCTTCCATTCCGTCCTGATTTTGTCGATAAAGTTGATGGTGGCGAACTCTATCATCACGCCGAAGACGAAGAAGAAACAGAGGATGATGAACCAGTCGAGGGCGGTGGCGTACGGCACTTTGGGCATCTGAGCCTTCCCTCCGAAACCCAGGGTGGTCAGGGAGAGAGCCGTGGTCACCCCTGGAAACAATGTGACACTGAGAGAGCCGTGGATACCCCTGGAAACAATGTGACACTGAGAGAGCCATGGTCACCCCTGGAAACAATGTGACACTGAGAGAGCCGTGGTCACCCCTGGAAACAATGCTACAGTGAGAGAGCCGTGGTCACCCCTGGAAACAATGTGACAGGGAGAGAGCCGTGGTCACCCCTGGAAACAATGCTACAGTGAGAGAGCCGTGGTCACCCCTGGAAACAATGTGACAGTGAGAGAGCCGTGGTCACCCCTGGAAACAATGTGACAGTGAGAGAGCCGTGGTCACCCCTGGAAACAATGTGACACTGAGAGAGCCGTGGTCACCCCTGGAAACAATGTGACACTGAGAGAGCCGTGGATACCCCTGGAAACAATGTGACACTGAGAGAGCCGTGGTCACCCCTGGAAACAATGTGACACTGAGAGAGCCGTGGTCACCCCTGGAAACAATGTGACACTGAGAGAGCCGTGGTCACCCCTGGAAACAATGCTACAGTGAGAGAGCCGTGGTCACCCCTGGAAACAATGTGACAGGGAGAGAGCCGTGGTCACCCCTGGAAACAATGCTACAGTGAGAGAGCCGTGGTCACCCCTGGAAACAATGTGACAGTGAGAGAGCCGTGGTCACCCCTGGAAACAATGTGACACTGAGAGAGCCGTGGTCACCCCTGGAAACAATGTGACACTGAGAGAGCCGTGGATACCCCTGGAAACAATGTGACACTGAGAGAGCCGTGGTCACCCCTGGAAACAATGTGACACTGAGAGAGCCGTGGATACCCCTGGAAACAATGTGACACTGAGAGAGCCGTGGTCACCCCTGGAAACAATGTGACAGTGATAGATCTGTGGTCACCCCTGGAAACAATGTGACAGTGATAGATCTGTGGTCACCCCTGGAAACAATGTGACACTGAGAGAGCCGTGGATACCCCTGGAAACAATGTGACACTGAGAGAGCCGTGGTCACCCCTGGAAACAATGTGACACTGAGAGAGCCGTGGATACCCCTGGAAACAATGTGACACTGAGAGAGCCGTGGTTACCCCTGGAAACAATGTGACAGTGATAGATCTGTGGTCACCCCTGGAAACAATGTGACACTGAGAGAGCCGTGGATACCCCTGGAAACAATGTGACAGTGATAGATCTGTAGTCACCCCTGGAAACAATGTGACACTGAGAGAGCCGTGGATACCCCTGGAAACAATGTGACAGTGATAGATCTGTGGTCACCCCTGGAAACAATGTGACACTGAGAGAGCCGTGGTCACCCCTGGAAACAATGTGACAGTGAGAGAGCCGTGGATACCCCTGGAAACAATGTGACACTGAGAGATCCGTGGTCACCCCTGGAAACAATGTGACACTGAGAGAGCCGTGGATACCCCTGGAAACAATGTGACACTGAGAGAGCCGTGGTCACCCCTGGAAACAATGTGACACTGAAAGAGCCGTGGTCACCCCTGGAAACAATGTGACACTGAGAGAGCCGTGGTCACCCCTGGAAACAATGTGACACTGAGAGAGCCGTGGATACCCCTGGAAACAATGTGACACTGAGAGAGCCGTGGTTACCCCTGGAAACAATGTGACAGTGATAGATCTGTGGTCACCCCTGGAAACAATGTGACACTGAGAGAGCCATGGTCACCCCTGGAAACAATGTGACAGTGAGAGAGCCATGGTCACCCCTGGAAACAATGTGACACTGAGAGAGCCGTGGTCACCCCTGGAAACAATGTGACACTGAGAGAGCCGTGGTCACCCCTGGAAACAATGTGACACTGAGAGAGCCGTGGTCACCCCTGGAAACAATGTGACAGTGAGATAGCCGTGGTCACCCCTGGAAACAATGTGACACTGAGAGAGCCGTGGTCACCCCTGGAAACAATGTGACAGTGAGAGAGCCGTGGTCACCCCTGGAAACAATGTGACATTGAGATAGCCGTGGATACCCCTGGAAACAATGTGACAGTGAGAGAGCCATGGTCACCCCTGGAAACAATGTGACACTGAGAGAGCCGTGGTCACCCCTGGAAACAATGTGACACTGAGAGAGCCGTGGATACCCCTGGAAACAATGTGACACTGAGAGAGCCGTGGATACCCCTGAAAACAATGTGACACTGAGAAAGCCGTGGTCACCCCTGGAAACAATGTGACAGTGAGAGGACCGTGGTCACCCCTGGAAAAAATGTGACACTGAGAGAGCCGTGGTCACCCCTGGAAACAATGCGATACTGAGGGCTGAGACTACACTGGATATCATCTCTGAGGGAACTAAATACTAATATTGCGGGTCTGGGCTACATCTTCGCAGCCCATTAGTGGAAAGATTATCAAGTACTAATGTACAGTTGTTCAGGGGAAGCCCGAATGTACTAATAGTACATCCTTTCCGTGGAGGCTCTTTCCATGTCCCCATGAGATGAGGTGAGGGTGATAGTGAGTATGAGGGTGTGGAACCAGTGGAAACACTTAAACCTAACTTGAGCCTAACTAACCAAATCTTGTTGACCGTTCGGGTTATTCCCCTTTCGGGAAAAATACCCAAGGTACCAGCGGGGAATCGTACCCCGGGATCCCTAGACTCGTAGCCAGGGGCACTTACCACTCACTACAACACTAGGTCGATTGCTGACCCGGTCGGTACACAACCTACCGACATAACTGAGAGTGAGATTTGGCAACAGTTAACTGAGAGAGAGCAAAGATGAGGCTATTCTCTATAATACCTGCAGTTCCCTCAGCAATGATATCGGGTGTCTGTTGATGGTCTAATCATAACAGTTCTCTCTGTATGTTCAGAGGGACGAGACTATGAAGATAGTTCTAATCATAACAGTTCTCTCTCTGTGTGTTCAGAGGGACGAGACTATGAAGATAGTTCTAATCACAAGATATCTCTCTTTGTATGTTCAGAGGGACGAGACTATGAAGATAGTTCTCATCATAACAGTTCTCCCTCTGTATGTTCAGAGGGACGAGACTATGAAGATAGTTCTAATCATAACAGTTCTCTCTCTGTATGTTCAGAGGGACGAGACTATGAAGATAGTTCTAATCACAAGATATCTCTCTCTGTATGTTCAGAGGGACGAGACTATGAAGATAGTTCTAATCATAACAGTTTCTCTCTCTGTGTGTTCAGAGGGACGAGACTATGAAGATAGTTCTAATCATAACAGTTCTCTCTCTGTGTGTTCAGAGGGACGAGACTATGAAGATAGTTCTAATCATAACAGTTCTCTCTCTGTATGTTCAGAGGGACGAGACTATGAAGATAGTTCTAATCATAACAGTTCTCTCTCTGTATGTTCAGAGGAACAAGACTATGAAGATAGTTCTAATCATAACAGTTCTCTCTCTGTATGTTCAGAGGAACAAGACTATGAAGATAGTTCTAATCACAAGATATCTCTCTCTGTATGTTCAAAGGGACGAGAATATGAAGATAGTTCTAATCATAACAGTTCTTTTTCTGTATGTTCAGAGGGACGAGAATATGAAAATAGTTCTCATCATAACAGTTCTCTCTCTCTATGTTCAGAGGGACGAGACTATGAAGATAGTTCTAATCATAACTGTTCTCTCTCTGTATGTTCAGAGGAACAAGACTATGAAGATAGTTCTAATCATAACAGTTCTCTCTCTATGTTCAGAGGGACGAGACTATGAAGATAGTTCTAATCATAACAGTTCTCTCTCTGTATGTTCAGAGGAACAAGACTATGAAGATAGTTCTAATCACAAGATATCTCTCTCTGTATGTTCAAAGGGACGAGAATATGAAGATAGTTCTAATCATAACAGTTCTTTTTCTGTATGTTCAGAGGGACGAGAATATGAAAATAGTTCTCATCATAACAGTTCTCTCTCTCTATGTTCAGAGGGACGAGACTATGAAGATAGTTCTAATCATAACTGTTCTCTCTCTGTATGTTCAGAGGAACAAGACTATGAAGATAGTTCTAATCATAACAGTTCTCTCTCTATGTTCAGAGGGACGAGACTATGAAGATAGTTCTAATCATAACAGTTCTCTCTCTGTATGTTCAGAGGAACAAGACTATGAAGATAGTTCTAATCACAAGATATCTCTCTCTGTATGTTCAAAGGGACGAGAATATGAAGATAGTTCTAATCATAACAGTTCTTTTTCTGTATGTTCAGAGGGACGAGAATATGAAAATAGTTCTCATCATAACAGTTCTCTCTCTCTATGTTCAGAGGGACGAGACTATGAAGATAGTTCTAATCATAACTGTTCTCTCTCTGTATGTTCAGAGGAACAAGACTATGAAGATAGTTCTAATCATAACAGTTCTCTCTCTATGTTCAGAGGGACGAGACTATGAAGATAGTTCTAATCATAACAGTTCTCTCTCTCTATGTTCAGAGGGACGAGACTATGAAGATAGTTCTAATCATAACTGTTCTCTCTCTGTATGTTCAGAGGAACAAGACTATGAAGATAGTTCTAATCATAACAGTTATCTCTCTATGTTCAGAGGGACGAGACTATGAAGATAGTTCTAATCATAACAGTTCTCTCTCTGTATGTTCAGAGGAACAAGACTATGAAGATAGTTCTAATCACAAGATATCTCTCTCTGTATGTTCAAAGGGACGAGAATATGAAGATAGTTCTAATCATAACAGTTCTTTTTCTGTATGTTCAGAGGGACGAGAATATGAAAATAGTTCTCATCATAACAGTTCTCTCTCTCTATGTTCAGAGGGACGAGACTATGAAGATAGTTCTAATCATAACTGTTCTCTCTCTGTATGTTCAGAGGAACAAGACTATGAAGATAGTTCTAATCATAACAGTTCTCTCTCTATGTTCAGAGGGACGAGACTATGAAGATAGTTCTAATCATAACAGTTCTCTCTCTGTATGTTCAGAGGAACAAGACTATGAAGATAGTTCTAATCATAACAGTTCTCTCTCTCTATGTTCAGAGGGACGAGACTATGAAGATAGTTCTAATCATAACAGTTCTCTCTCTGTATGTTCAGAGGGATGAGACTATGAAGATAGTTCTAATCGTAACAGTTCTCTCTCTGTATGTTCAGAGGGACGAGACTACGAAGATAGCTCTAATCATAACAGTTCTCTCTCTGTATGTTCAGAGGGATGAGACTATGAAGATAGTTCTAATTATTACAGTTCTCGGTCTGTGTGTTCAGAGGGATGAGACTATGAAGATAGTTCTAATCATAAGATATCTCTCTCTGTATGTTCAGAGGGATGAGACTATGAAAATAGTTCTAATCATAACAGTTCTCTCTCTGTATGTTCAGAGGGATGAGACTATGAAGATAGTTCTAATCGTAACAGTTCTCTCTCTCTATGTTCAGAGGGATGAGACTATGAAGATAGTTCTAATCATAAGATATCTCTCTCTGTATGTTCAGAGGGATGAGACTATGAAAATAGTTCTAATCATAACAGTTCTCTCTCTGTATGTTCAAAGGGACGAGACTATGAAGATAGTTCTAATCATAAGATATCTCTCTCTGTATGTTCAGAGGGACGAGATTATGAAGATAGTTCTCATCATAACAGTACTCTCTCTGTATGTTCAGAGGGACGAGACCATGAAGATAGTTCTAATCATAACAGTTCTCTCTCTGTATGTTCAGAGGGACAAGACTATGAATATAGTTCTAATCGTAACAGTACTCTCTCTGTATGTTCAGAGGGACGAGACTATGAAGATAGCTCTAATCATAACAGTTCTCGGTCTGTGTGTTCAGAGGGATGAGACTATGAAGATAGTTCTAATCATAAGATATCTCTCTCTGTATGTTCAGAGGGATGAGACTATGAAAATAGTTCTAATCATAACAGTTCTCTCTCTGTATGTTCAAAGGGACGAGATTATGAAGATAGTTCTAATCGTAACAGTTCTCTCTCTGTATGTTCAGAGGGACGAGATTATGAAGATAGTTCTCATCATAACAGTACTCTCTCTGTATGTTCAGAGGGATGAGACTATGAAGATAGTTCTAATCATAACAGTTCTCTCTCTGTATGTTCAGAGGGACAAGACTATGAATATAGTTCTAATCGTAACAGTACTCTCTCTGTATGTTCAGAGGGACGAGACTATGAAGATAGTTCTAATCATAAGATATCTCTCTGTGTATGTTCAGAGGGACGAGACTATGAAGATAGTTCTAATCATAACAGTTCTCTCTCTGTATGTTCAAAGGGACGAGACTATGAAGATAGTTCTAATCATAAGATATCTCTCTCTGTATGTTCAGAGGGACGAGACTATGAAGATAGTTCTAATCATAAGATATCTCTCTCTGTATGTTCAGAGGGACGAGATTATGAAGATAGTTCTCATCATAACAGTTCTCTCTCTGTATGTTCATCTCTGGGAAGCTAAGAACTATTGTGATTAGAATGAGCTTTATCATCTCAGTCCTAATGATAGCAGAGAGAGAGAGAGAGAGAGTAAAATGAAACTTAGATAGGGTGATTAAGAGTAAATTAGAGAAAGAGGTTGGAGGAGAAAAAGAGAAGGAGAGAGGGAGACAAAGAGAGAAGGAGAAAAAAAGAGAGGGGAATAAAGGGAAAGAGGAAGGGAAAAGAGGAATAGAGAATGAGGGCAAGATAAAGAGAGAGTAAAATGAGAGCGAAAGATAGAAATGGATGAAGAGGGAGTGAGAAGAGGTGATAAAGGGGAAAAGAGATATAAATAGAGGGAAAGAGAGAGAAAATTGAGGGGTGAGATAGAGAGAGTGAACTCTGCACCAGTGGTCACGGGGACTGAGGAGTCAGACTCATACCATGTTTGTATCGTCCCGATGGCGAGAATGTTTTCTACCTGTAATCCATCACTGTAGTTTTATCATCCTCTTTCCACGCTAATGCGGATGCCTTTCCCTCCAGGTTACCCTCCTGATCTCAAAACCCTTTACGATTGAGTCGCTACTTGCATTAATGGAAACGTGGGTTATGGCATATCTCCCTCATCTGGGTTAGTTAACAGGTGATGGAGGAGTTAAGGGTTCAAATCCCGGACAGGTGTGCTGAGGGCTACACGCAAGTGCGAGTACATTTTTTCTAAAATTATCCCTCCCTCACCCCTATCCCCATTAATAAGACGTGGCGCCCACAAAAAAGAAAGTCATTAATTTTATCTTTAGTCACTGCGTGCTTGGTGAGGATGTGGATGGTATAAATTAAACTAATTGTACTCACATTTGCATGGAGAGAGAGCGAGAAATCATCTAGTAAATAAATGGGGTGTGGCTGTGTCATGGACCCGGTCGTGTGTTGTACGTGAATACGTTTATGTAACAGCTGACGATTAAAACTTAAACGAACATCGTAGCTTCTCCGAGTCAAAAGTTATACTAATTGCAAATCTCGATACGCAGCAAAATAACCTCAAAATGGCGGCGCTTCTCCCTCCACCGCGCGCGATGCGTCACTGTTCTCGCTTATCGTAATGAATTCTTTGATCCTTTAGCTATCCAGTGGTATAATTTAATTTTAGATGTAGAGGAAAGATTCGAAACTATAACACCAAACTGTATCCCCCGATTTTGTTATCATTAGGTTTTTTGGATTGCCCCCGTATGGTAGCAAATTTAAAGACGTATTCACGTCAAAAAGTACAATTTAGAAGTTCAGACAGGTATTACAACCCGACCTCCCCATCACTGGCAAACTCAAACGAAATGAGCTGGATATTTAGTCTGTTTCTCCACCGATGCTGGTAATCCTTTAATATCCTTGGTGTTGAACGCACTAATTATTATTATAAAACACGCATTTTACTACCCGTTCAGGTTACACGCACTTACAATAATGTGTGGTGGTAGGGTGATTGTGAGATGAAAATGGAGGACCTACAGTTTAATGTGGGATCCGAACCACGGTGGAGGCCTGGCATTCCTCACACTCACAAGTTGTGATTAATACACGTCTCGTCACACTAATTATGAATATAAATTAGCAACGTGGCGATGATTGATATATTGGCCAGGGCCCACTTGTCCGCAAGAACCCTGACCTAGATGCACCCTTGCTGGTACAGCGTCGGGGTCTATCCAGAAGCTGACCCAAGAGCAGCACACGATGAGACCACAAGGGACGTACACCTGCAGCATGAAGAACCCGGTGTGCCTTTTCAGATGGAACACCGCCTTGATCATAGAGTGCTCGTCTGAAACAAACATCATTACCAGATGACGGATGACATAACTAGCATTTGAGAAGGTGGACTTAACTTTATGATCGTCTGGAACGAGGTTTCAAAGATGGCGGGTGAACAGACATGTGTTGATAAGGTTGACTTTTCCTAGTACATGAAAAACTCCTAAAAACAGTATATTCTGTTTTATAAACAGAGAAGCAGCAAAAGGTTTGGTTAAGTCAAAATAATAAAAAGCATTAGACAGATATACCTTTCCCTGAGTTGCCTCTGGAAGCTATCTTGTTGTTCAGAATGGTCGTATTGGGTTATCATACATAAGAAGACAGATATACCTTTCCCTGAGTTGCCTCTGGAAGCTATCTGGTGGTTCAGAATGGTATATTGGGCTATCATACATAAGATGATATACCTTTCCCTGAGTTGCCTATGGAAGCTATCTGGTGGTTCAGAATGGTCGTAATGAGCTATCAGACATAAGATGACAGATATACCTTTCCCTGAGTTGCCTCTGGAAGCTATCTGGTGGTTCAGAATGGTATATTGGGCTATCAGACATAAGATGACAGATATACCTTTCCCTGAGTTGCCTATGGAAGCTATCTGGTGGTTCAGAATGGTCGTAATGAGCTATCAGACATAAGATGACAGATATACCTTTCCCTGAGTTGCCTCTGGAAGCTATCTGGTGGTTCAGAATGGTATATTGGGCTATCATACATAAGATGACAGATATACCTTTCCATGAGTTGCCTCTGGAAGCTATCTGGTTGCTCAGAATGGTCGTAATGGGCTATCATACATAAGATGACAGATATACCTTTCCCTGAGTTGCCTCTGGAAGCTATCTGGTTGCTCAGAATGGTCGTAATGGGCTATCATACATAAGATGACAGATATACCTTTCCCTGAGTTGCCTCTGGAAGTTATCTGGTTGTTCAGAATGGTCGTATTGGGCTATCATACAAAGGAAGACAGATATACCTTTCCCTGAGTTGCCTCTGGAAGCTATCTGGTTGCTCAGAATGGTCGTATTGGGCTATCATACATAATAAGACAGATATACCTTTCCCTGAGTTGCCTCTGGAAGCTATCTGGTTGTTCAGAATGGTCGTATTGAGCTATCATACAAAGGAAGACAGATATACCTTTCCCTGAGTTGCCTCTGGAAGCTATCTGGTTGTCTAGAGTTGTGACATTAGTCAGGTCATACTGGGCTATCTCCATGTTGGGCTCTATTTTCACATTGTCTTTGCTGTTAGTGGTCTCCCACCGGTAAATGAGATCGTTTCTTCTGTAACCATCTAGAAAAGTAACGTTAATACTTGACAAATTTAGAAATAACACAAACGCTACTTAAAACACGATAAACTGCCCTACGAGTTGTACGTACATATATATGTACAGTAGAGCGTCGGAAATCCGGAGCGTCGCAAATCCGGATCGGCGGTGAGAGCAGATAGGAGAGGTAGTGGAAGGTGTCCTTGAGAGTTCAACGACTTAGCCAGTCAGTCACCTCTCCTAGGTCACGTGCTCGGCCCAGTTCTGTGCTATCATTTACAAACTTTACAGCAGTGGCGTGGTATAGTTGCCTTGTGACGTTTTTAATAATATTATTATTTAGCACCGCGTCTTACTACCCGTTCGGGTTATACGCTTAAACCCGCCTTGGTGGCGTAGTTGGCTAACGCGCTAGTCGTGTTGAGCTCGATCGTCGAGGACGGGGAGATCGAGGTTCGAATCTCGGTCGGGTGAACTGGGTGTGGTTTTTCCTAAATGGTTTTACACTCTCCCTCCACGCAAATGCGGGTTCACTTCCTCTAAATGCAACCTTCTCAATTCCTAATCCATTAGTGTAATTAGTACTTAAGCGTATAACCCGAACGGGTAGTAAGACGCGGTGCTAAGTATTATTATTATTATTATTATTATACGCTTAAGTACTAATTACGCTAATGGATTAGGAATTGGGAAGGTTGAATTTAGAGGAAGTGAACCCGTATTTGCGTGGAAGGAGAGTGGAAAACCATTTAGGAAAAACCACCCCCAGTTCACCCGACCGAGATTCGAACCTCGATCTCCCCGTCCTCGGCGGTCGAGCTCAACACGACTAGCGCGTTAGCCAACTACGCCACCGAGGCGGATTTGTGACGTTTTAGTGTGCGAGTTTAAACGGTACATATTTTACAATACAGTAGACTCCCGAGCGTCATGTATCATCTAGTCAATACATTACGTAAAGTCTGTTCAGCGTAGGAATTGTTTTCTGAAAGGTCTTTTTCCCTACCAGAAATCTATTATATAGTAGGATTTTGGTAGGAAAAAAGACCTTTCAGAGAGTAATTCCTACCGTGAATGCAGTATATGTATACAGTTATTGAAAGCACATTTGAAAATCCGGACAATTCAGTAATCCGGATGGGTCCCGGTCCCGATCGATCCGGATTAACGACGCTCCACTGTAATTATATATATATAATGTTAATAGTGTTAAATCAATATTAAATATATATTATTATTTCCCTTGGCTTAAATAACACTTTACTTCAGAAAATAAATTACAAAATATATAATACATGCATTTATAAACACTTGAAATCCTTGCGTACACCTTATTTATTTATTTAGAAGCATATTCTGCCTAAAAATATGGAAACTGTAAAAAAAATTATTATAATAATGTGTAAAAATTAAAAATTCTTTACAGTTATATAAATATCTCTTATGTTTATTGACTAATTCTGGAAAATGTATTTCTATACCATTTTTATAATCTTTAGTGTTTCTATGTTACTGAACGAGAAATAGGTTTTATGTCAAATTTAAAGATTGGGCTCCACCACATATTTGTAAAATATTTAAGCTATCTATCTATATTTATTGAAATAGAAGGAGTGTTTCTTAAAGTTTTGCCAGTCGTTTATCCCTTTTGGTTTAGTACTTCTTCCAGCTGTCCATATAAAAAAAGGAAATCAATACTTACTATTTTGTAAAATATAAATGAAGGGTAAAATGGTAAAGTTCAATTTTTTAACTCAAGTTGAGTTAGTACTGCCATCTCTTAGACAATCATGAGGCCTTTATAAATCACTTTAGATTAAAAGAAGTATCTTGACTTATTTAAATTATTATTTAAGAAATGTATTTGCAGGTTTTTATTAGGTCAGGTTTTTTATATTTGAAAGTTGTTGTCCTGAAAAAAATTGTGTGAAGCGTGGCTTTTCCCCCTTTTCCCCCCTGGTAGACCTACTCTTCAAATGGTCACATTAAATTATAATAAATCTTGATTGGTCAACTAAAAGAAGAAAAAAAAAATGTACCCACCTCGGTGGCGTAGTTGGCTAACGCACTGGTTGTTGTTGAGCCAGACTGCTGAGGACGGGGAGATCGAGGTTCTAATCTCGGTCGGGTGAACTGGGGGTGGTTTTTCCTAAATGGTTTTCCACTCTCCCTCCACACAAATGTGGGTTCACTTCCTTTAAATTCAACCTTCCCAATTCCTAACCCATTAGAGTAATTATTACTTAAGCGTATAATCCAAACGGGTAGTAAGACGCGGTGCTATTATTATTATTATTATTAAAAAAAATTGTGACATAATTTTTTTAAAGGCGTAGTAAGTCAATAACAGCAAGTGAAAATATATTTTAATTTCTTTATCAAACTTACTGCTGTATATCCAAAATGTATGTTATGATTAATAAAACAAATTGATACCCCAGATATCCGGGAGGGGGGGGGGTTCGGGGGGTATGCGTACCACGGTTAAATAAATGCTGTGTTAGAGGGTACATACAATAAATATACCTTGATTTTCTTACTAATGGGCAAATATACCTTTTAAAAAATATTCTAATTTTTTTTACGGTCAACATTAATAAAACTTTACTAAATAATTATTGTTTTTTTTTCAATAAGCATTGATAATATCTATCAAAAGTGACAGGTGTAGTTATTTGCGTGATACTTACAGCTCGAAATGAGGAGTGGGCATTTCTGAGCATCCAGAGGAAATTTACGTAAGTGCATGGGACACCTGGCCTGTACAGTCAACCTGAAAAAAGTGGGTCAGACAAATCATATCAATATTCGTTTTACACGTTAGACTAGACTGACAATGACAGGGAGATCATGGTTTGAGCCCCAGTTGGGTGTACTGAGCCTGTTTTTTTTTTTTCAAAATAGTTTTCCACTTTACCTCAACACACAATGCGGATACATTTACTATAAAATTCAAATTTCCCAGTTCCTAACTCATTAGCGTATAAGCTTATAACCCAATGCGATGCTAAAAGAAAAGTATATATATATATATTATATATCCGTTTTTTCATCTTACTACCCGTCCAGGTTCTCCGCCTATTATGTGCACTAAACTAAACCGGCCCGTTGACGCTTTAAGTGTCAATTTTATAACATCAGCTCTAAACTGTGTAACCTTTAATGTAAATTCCAAAATTCATTTAAGTAGAAACATACTTCGGTGGTCTAACGCGCTACTCTCGCAGTATACTATACTATACTTCCGATGACGAGGAGATAAAGGTTCGAATCTCGGTTGAGAGTACTTAGGGAGGTTTTTTCCAAAAAATGTTTTCTATTCTCCCTTCACGCAAATATGTGCAAAAGCTATTAGCGTAATTAGTACATAAGTGTATAACCCGAACGGTTAGTAAGACGTGATGATAAAAAAAGGTAGAATATAGAGCATTATTAATATCTCCAAGTAAAAAGTTATACAGGTTGTAAGGGGTGACTAGACAAGTATTTCCACGCAATGAACTTTGGCTCGGTGACGCCAAATGGCGTCGCGGCGCTACGAGACGTCCAAGTTGGCGCTGTAAGACCTGGGGAGTAGGCAACACATGCAGCACGCCATTAAGAACGGGGAACGAGATTGTCTTTTTTTTTTTTAAGTCAATCTTGTAAACCACATGATGTGTGTTTAGAAAGTACGCACCTCAATTCAACAACAAAAAACACTCTCATTACGACAAAGGACCAGCGGTTGTTGGTTTGAAAGGAAGGTTGGGTGGGGGGGGGATAGGGGGGGTTAGTGGTTCGGTTACTCGCTTTTCCTTGACTTGCACAACTTGTAAGGTTGATATAAGGGTCTGACATAACCTACTCACCCCTCTCCCCCCCCCCCCATCTCTCTCTTCAGGATAATGTGTCTTGTCTGCTTTGAGAAGTTTTTCCGGTTCTGTGACCGGGTCAGTTTGGTTTTTTTTTTCTGTCCAGGGTTGCCAGTTTTACAAGTATCGAATGCGATTTTACACGGATATGATAAATGGATCATCTTTTGTCCGCAGGAAATTACCTTTTGTTTCTAGGATTACTAGATTATGTGAGACGTAATATTTACAGTTTTGAAAGGAAAAACTTAATTTAAAAAAAAAACCCGCCTCGGTGGCGTAGTTGGCTAACGCACCAGTCGTGTTGAGCTAGACCACCGAGGACGGGGAGATCGAGGTTCGAATCTCGGTCGGGTGAAATGGGGTGGTTTTCCCTAAATGGTTTTCCACTCTTCCTCCACGCAAATGTGGGTTCACTTCCTCTAATTTCAACCTTTCCAATTCCTAATCCATTAGTATAATTAGTACTTAAGCGTATAACCCGAACGGGTAGTAAGACGTGGTGCTAAAAAAATTATTAATTAAATTAATTTAAAAAATATCTGGAAACAAAAATTTTAGGTATTTAAATGAGTTCTAATGAGTGTAATAACAGTTATTCCCGCAGGCGACCGTTTTATTTTGGTGAAGATAGTGCCAACATTTGTGGATGGAGGATGTCATGTGGTCAGCACAACCATCTATGCGGCCATTAACCTCAGTTTTATAAACGGGTGCCGCTACTTATTTATTCCATTAGCTCGTCATTTGTCCTCACGAGGCTGAGTTAATCTCCGTTCCATAACCCACTGCTTTACAGAGGATATGGAAGCTCCGGGGATTGAACCCGGGACCTCTGGATCTGTATCCAGGAACTCTGACCATAGAGGTGGTCCAGAAAAAAAAAAAGAAAAAGAAAAAACACGTTCTAGAAGTGGAGGTGAGATAAAACTCGTGTTAAGGTCCGTATTTGTATGGTTTTCACCAACCCACCAATATTTTATTTATTTTGGTCAAAAATTGGTTTTTTTTAATACAAAATAATGACCTTAACTCGCGTTCCCTTTCAACCCACCTTAATAGACAAGTGAAGATATCAGAGTGTAGGTCCGCAAATATATTATCTTCAAAATCCATCACGTAACATCCCATAAAGTTTAATTTCAACCCCATGGGGATTCAAACCAAAATCACTGGTGGTAGGATTGAAGGCTATAATTTTATTATTATTTATTCAAAGTATTTAACGTGCACTTTCTGAACTGACTGATTATATCAGCACACGAGAATTTCTATGAGCTAGAGCGAAAGTTCCTACCAATATTCCCGGGAAAGGTATTTTCACGTACCTCCAAGGGTTCTTTTAACATGCCACAATCGACATGGGGACCGACGGCTTTACTTCCCCTCCGAAGGAAGTTGTGCGACGGATTGTTATCGCTAAAGAAAAATGCATTGATCCCAGATGGGTTTGAACCGACGACCATCGGGTCCTGAGGCGAGCATTTTAACACAAGGCCACCGAAGACGATGGCTGTAGCCAGCCAATAACTTCAGGGGGGGTTTGGTGGGCCCATCCCCCAATTGACGGAGGCTAGAAAAAATTATAAATAAAAAACTGTTCTAAAAGCTATTTGAAGTGTTTTTTTTATGGCAACACTACCCCATAGCTAACGAAGGCTAGGACAAATTCTAATTATTAAACGGCTCTAGAAGCTCTATAAAGGTTTTTTTTATGGTAACATAATCCATTAACTGCTGAAGGCTAGAAAAAATTCTAAATAATAAACACCTCTGGAAGCTCTCTGAAGTGCTTTTTATGGTAACACAACTCCCTAATTTGTACTTGCAGCTTAATTTTGATATTGTTTGAACCATAAATAAAGCCATATATATTTTGTTCATAAAATTTCGGGGGGGGGGGGGGGGTTGAACCCCGAAACCCCCCCCCCCCGACTACGGCCTTGGATGGGACGATTATAATTTAGATTTTATACCACTATACAACTTATCAATGGGCCTAGTTTCATAATAAATTAATAATTAATTGAAAATATGTTACGTCAACTAAAAGGATCTTGTGACTCTAGATTATAGTCTATGTAGTATCCAGGTCGTACATTTGGCAACGCTGGTTCGTACGGTACTGGACAATGATTCAGCAAGTGTTCAAGTATTACATCTTCACCGGAATACCATTAAAAAAAAAAACACACTCACTCCTTTTTAAGGCGATAACTTTCACCGGTTTCTGTTGAACCCCGCGAGTTAAGAAGTATTGTTTATGTAAGGAGGAGGAGGAATCCGGTGGTCAGCCCCTGAGGCTGTCCTTACAGCTGTGCGGTACAGTCCGTTCGTTACTCTCAGATATACGAAAACAGGGGTTCTCAACCGAGGGCGAGGGGGGGGGAGGGGGGGGCGAGAATCAAGAATACCACAGACTAAAACTGTTTTAAAAAAATGTTTCTTCAAACCACAATATTTTAGACTTTGCATAAACAATTTGTTTAGTTTGACACACTGGACTTGCTGAACGGTAATTTTAGTTCAATTATAAAGCATCACAGTAAACATGATCAAATTAACATCTATTTATGTACTAATATAGAAAAGAAAGTGTTTTAAATATTATTCAGAATGCAACTTTTGAGTTAGGCAATCTTGGAGAGGGGGGGCGGGGAGGGGGGAATGATGACATTCTGACATGTGTCGAAAAAGAGTGCATGTCACACTATAAAGGTTGAGAACCATTGGACTAAGAGCTCAGTCATCCATCCAGTGTCAAAAGTTATAGTTAACGACGAATAGTCAATAAGACGTGTCATAAATCAATGTGAACATAATTCAGTTTGGTTGTGAGCCTGAGTGTACACAGAAAATAATAAAGGAACTGTGTACTTCCTACAGATAAGTAGCACAAGTACGTGTATGCCTAATAATTGTTTAGGGTATTTTTTTTCTTTTCACTCACTTCTCTTCATCTCTTTTCTTTATTCTTTTATCTATGGATCCTTTCTAATTTGTGAGTGGGGGGGGGGGGGGGTAGTGAGGGAGTTGCCTTTTCTTGTATGGCAGTTTTTTTTGTTTTTGTTTTTTGCATTGTGGACACTATTGCCTTCTCTAGATTTCTCCATTCAATTGCAAACACCTGACTGTGTGTGTACGACTTCAGTCTGTAACTACGATTCGTCCAACAAGTGCGGAAGGATATAATCTGTCTGTAGTAGACGTCGTGGGTGTATAAGAATACGGAACTAGACTAACATACAAAACTTCCAGGGAAAAACATATCTTTGTTTTTAAAAAACATTTGTTGTGTTAATAATTAATCGTTATTGTCAAATATCTTGACACGAAAACATAAGTACTCAGATTGGGAAATTTAATTTTATTCTTGGGATTTATAATATAAAATTTAATCTGACAGCAGATTTCCAGAAATGTGTACATCATTGAGGTAGAAAATGCTGTAGAAGTTAGAACTTCTTAAAATCTAATGAATATTTGCTGAGAAAAGTGAATTATTTTTCAGTAACACTGCTTGATAATTAAAAAAAAGAACTATAAATAACACTTGCCCATTTATTTATATGTAAATTATTTAAACTCAAAGTGAAACAAAAAAAAAGTGCTTATGTAACCCAAAGAATGATTTACTAAACTTGATATTTTAGTCAAGATATTTTATAAAAGAAATAAAACTAGATATTTCTTTACAGAGACCACATGTTTGAAATAACGATTTATTACTGTTACTGTTAAATTTTGTTCGTTTTATTTAGTTTATAAAAAGTGCACAGGTAATAAATATTTACCCAGTTAAAGTTTAAACCCTGTTTCAAATCACTAAAAAAACACTTGAAAACCTATGTAGACCGGTGGTGAACAATTTTTTTTTTAGTGAAGCTACGCAAGAAATCACAGATTAAAGAGCAAACTTTACAAATTGGTAATTGTGGTGATGGTTTTATTATTATTTATTTACGTTTCGTAAACTGGTTGGCTCGATTATCTAACAAGGTAGATATTTTAATACCAATAAATACTCTCAACTATTCGTGATGCATACCATCGTCAGTAACGGGTTTGTTGTACCAATAACCGTCGCGTTTATCGTACTTGTCTACTTAGCCAACTTCTGGTGGAAAAGAAGACGTCTTCGTGAGCTGGGTAACAGAATACCGGGACCCAAAGCCCTCCCCTTCCTCGGGAACATCACGGACGTGGTCGGCTGGACGATAGAGGAAACCCTCCAGAAATACCTCAAGGTCGCGGGTATGTACAACCCAACGTTGAGGATCTGGATAGGACCGCGTCTGCTCGTCGTGGTCTCAGACCCTGCGGATCTGGAGAACCTCATGAATAACCACAAGTGTCTGGGGAGGGACGGTATCAAAGATCTGCTCGACAAGTACCCTCTAGGCGATGGTCTGTTCCTCCTCAGCGGGGATAAATGGAAATACCACCGCAAGGTCATCGTACCCACGTTCCACTACAACATCCTGACCTCGTTTGTCGAGATATTCAACAGGAACGCGAGGATCCTAGTGAAGAATCTACGGGAAGGGGCGGAAACCTCCAAAATTATCGACGTTTTAGACTACCTCACCTTGTGCACCTTTGATAACGTGTGTGAGACCGTGATGGGGATCAGAATGCGGTCCCAGGAGAAGAACGACAAGAAATACTTGGACTTGATGACCGAATATTTCTACATGATGGTGGATATGTACCTGAAGCCGTGGCTGCAGATCCCCGTCATTTTCTGGCTCACTCCTGGTTACAAGAGAATGAAGGAGTGTCAGTCGTATCTGACCAACTTCAGCGAGGCACTGATAGATAAAAAGGTCAAACAGTACCGCGAGAACTTGAAGAACAGCGCCACCAAAGGTCCGGAGAGCGGGAAACAGCGCAAAGCTTTCCTGGACCTCGTCATAGACTCGGTGGAGAACAACAACTCTACGTTCTCGAAGAAGGACATCGTCGGCGAGATAAACATCCTGACGTTCACCGGGTTCGAGACCGCCGCGTCGAACCTGAGTTTCCTGTTCATGCTGTTGGGGTTCCATCAGGACATCCAGGCGAAAGTTTACGAGGAGATCAGCGACATCTTCAGGGACGACCCGGATCGCCCGGTCACGATGGAGGATTTAAACAACATGAGGTACGTCGATAAGGTCATCAAAGAATCTCTGCGACTCTACCCTGTGGTACCTCTGATCCCCAGAGAGGCTTCCGAGGACATTGAAATCAATGGTTACACGATACCTAAAGGCAGCGACGTGATATTCAACATCTACTCCCTCCATCACAACCCAAGATCTACCCGGATCCAGGAGAATTCAATCCGGAGAACTTCTCAGCGGAACGCTGCCAGGGTCGGCACCCGTACGCCTATCTCCCGTTCTCCGGAGGTTTCCGGAAGTGCGTGGGCGCAAAGTACGCCATCCTCCAGATGAAGACGGTCGTCGCGACCGTCATCAGACACTTCGTGGTCCAACCGGCGTGTAATAAAGACGAGATGAAGAGACTCTGTGCGCACATCACCCTCAGGCTCGCGGGCGGTTTCAAGATTAGGCTGGAGCCTAGGAGTCAACCTACACACGGCGTCGTCAGATGAAACACGTTGTCAAAGTAGAGGTTCGTAGGGCTTGCTTCGTTAGGAAGACAGAACAATACTGCTCTCAGGGAAAAAACAAAAACCTTTTATCTTCAAGTTCGGGTTCTGCCTTGGCCGAGAGCATTTACTGTCGATGGAACAGTCCAGTTTTCATAGGAAAGGTCTTATCTGATAGTTAGAAAAGCTACTAGAGTCACTTATTCATGCTTTAAGTCATGTGATCTGTGGCTATTACTTTTGATAAAAACCTATTTTTTCATTTTTTAAAAATATTTGAGGTATTTAACGTGTACTTTCTAAACCAATTGATTATATCAGCACACGACTTAAAAAACTAAATTAAATCTAAAACAGACACATCATTCAGCCACCAAGCCATTAATTCCTCACTATGAAAGTGTAAACTCATATTTCACCGATGATAAATTTTACGGCCATCCCAGGAATCGAACTCAGGACCCTTATCTCATTATGAAGACACTACAGACTGATAAAAATAATAATAATATAGCAAAATGTTATCAATTTTGAGCGAAAAATAATTATATATTATAAAAGGCCCTTACTATGAAAATTGGACTGTATCCAACTACACCTATAAAAGGAATAATCCTTTAAAATACATATTTTTGGGATTAAAATCCCTTCATCTTTACAACCAGAGATTACGTTTACAAACTAAGACCAACTTTATACGTTTATTTACACACATATATTTTATGCTAAATATAGCTTTCATCTTTTCTAATGGGTCAAACTTGACATTGTGATTATTAAATTGGTATTTAAAAAAAAAGTAGGTTTAAAAATGAAATCAGGAATATCCAAGGCGCAAAACTTCACTATGAAGGAACAATGCAAGCTTTAGAACCTATAAACAATTTCTAATATCTGACGTGTTTGTTATTCTTCGTATTGTTAATTCTTTTACAAAACTAATTACAAATTTTATAATGGTAGCATAGCTATTAAATTAAAGAAAAAAGAATCAAAACCAAAACATTTATTATTCTCTGACAGGAACCAGAAGAAGAACCATAAAATATTTACCGGAAGGTAACAAGAAATAGAAAATATAAATATTTTGGTTCGACTCCCTGCACATTATGAGTAGCTTACAGACTAGTTGAAATATATATTTTATTAAATACACCTTCTAAAATATATTTATTAAATTGTTTTACTACTTACTTTATACAAGTTTTACAAAAATAAAGAACATTTTTTTAAATGTAACTTTTAAATCAACTAGTTACGTTAATTAAAAAAGTAATTTTGCTTTGATGAATATACACTTTATTTACGCTGAACTGTGGCAAATAATACCTCGTTTGATTCCGCTATGGCACAACTTATTATTATAGTCATAGTGGAACTCATCAAAGTAAGACTAAACTTTCACTGTAAACACCTAAACATATCTTATTTTTTACTACAGAGTAATAATTAAATATATGTAAAAAAAAGTGACAATTTTATATTAGAATATTGCTTTTCAAAGCAAAGTAAAATTACATTGTTATATTATTAAATAAACTGTGATTTCTGTAGCGAAATACTTTTCAATACATTGTAGTGAAAATATTATATTAAATTTTATATTTTAATAAAACAAATGTTTATTTTTTAAATATTTTTTTCCCCAATTTAGGGGCATGTGTTTATTTTCATGTTCGTCTTTCTAATCAATTAGTGAGTACATAGGTTTTAGGAAAGGTTGTGTTGTACCGTAATGGTTAAGTTAGTTTGTAAGTCATATGCTCATATTATCTGTATGTTTAGAAATACTAAACTTTTTTATCACCACGTCTTACTACCCGTTCAGGTTGTACACCTATGTACTATTTACGCTAAAGGTTTAAGGGATTAGAGAGGTTATATTCATAGGAAGTGTACCCGCATTCGAGTGGAAGGAAAATGGTAAACCCTTATTTTGGGAAAACCACCCTCAGTACAACTCGACCGAGATTCTAGCCTCGATCCCCCCGTCATTAGCAGTCTAGTCCACAATGAGAGTAGCGCGTTAGACCACGTGGCCACCAAAGTGAGTAGCGTTTATTATAAACAAATAGATCAAATAAATCAACGTTTTTCAAACTGTGTTCCGTGGAGCCCTTGGTTTGGAAAACAATTTTTTTTTGAAAAGCCACCCCCAGTAGACCCGACCGAGATTCGAACTCCGATTCCCCCGTCATCAAAAGGCCAGTCTAACATTAAAGTGACGCCTTAGACCTCACGGTCACTTTTTTTGTTAAAATAGATAGAATCATTGTTATTGCTTTATTGGAACCAATCTAAGTAGCCAACATTTTTTCCCCCATTTTTTTTTTATTTTCCAAGAAAAAGGAAAATTTCCCCGTCTCCTCTCACCTCATAGAGTAGACGACGGAGCCGTCGTAGTTGAGCCTGAGGAACTTGTTGGGGACGGTGATGCGGTGCAGGTAAGACTTCTTCCCGTTCATGAAGTAGGTGTCGGGCTTCCACACCAGGTCCATGAAGATCCACGACAAGGACAGTTCCTTCTGACCAGGGATGGAGAAGGTAAGGGCGAGGGTCGCGCCACGTCTGTCTGAAGTAGATGTCCATCGAGAACGTCTGAATAATAATCAAAAGTTGATGATACTGTGCCCCACCGCACAGAACTTCTCCCGTTTTTATCTTAAGGTACGGCCGAAGGAAGCGCGAGTAATTTTACAGATTTTATAGCATTACATTTTGACGTGAATACGTCTTTATTTTCCCACCCCTACCCTAAAGAAAAAATAATCAGCCCGCCAGGGCATCAAATTTATTCTATGTATTTAAATGTTCTGTGTATTGTTCGTTTTCGAGAGCCCTACGGGGCTGGTGTTAACTGTCTTTGTTCTAAATGTTTCCTGTCTTATCATGTATTTATATTTTGATGTTTACTAAATAAAAACGCTAAAAATGAAAATGAAAATGAATACGTCTTTAAATTTGCTACCATACGGGGGGGGGGGAATCCAAAAAAACCTAATGATAACAAAATCGGGGGATACAGTTTGGTGTTGTAGTTTCGAATCTTTCCTCTACATCAAAATTAAATTATACCACTGGATAGCTAAAGGATCAAATAATTCATTAGGATAAGCGAGAACAGTGACGCATCGCGCGTGGTGGAAGGGGAAGCGCCGCCATTTTGAGGTTATTTTGCTGCGTATAGAGATTTGCAATTAGTATAACTTTTGACTCGGAGAAGCTACGATGTTCGTTTAAGTTTTAATCGTCAGTTGTCGTCTTGAATATCTGTCAAGAATATCCTGGAATTTTGTCAAAACTTTTTCTCTTTGTTTAAAAAGTTTTGACAAAATTCCAGGACACTCTTGACAGATATTCAAGATCTGTTGATATTAGCATGTGCAGGAAACTAAATTCTAAGTTACTACTGGATAAATATTTTATCTATTTTGGTCAAAAAATTTCAATTATATAAAAACTGAGAAAATACTTTTGCTCCCTTCGGCCGCACCTTAAATATACATTTAGTAAAATCTAGTAGTATTTGTGAAACAAACTAATAGGTCTATACATTGTTGTATAAACACTACACCAAAGATCGTAAATGAAATAATATACACTTACTCTATGGCATTAGGAACTAGGAACACTGTTACAGAGAAATTGAGAAAAGAGAAACCTCTTTGTTCACCAAAGAGCATAAGAATCAAATTAATTTTCAAAGACCTGAATAAAAAAGTGTACATATTTGCTTATAGCTCAAAAATGATTGGTTTCTATACAAATATATTTCAAATAAAAGATCTGTATCTTTAATAATACTACAACTTTACAACGATAAGTTATTTTGTGTCTCAAATAGTTGCGGAGAAATGATAAAATTTTGAAAATCTCCCCTATGTAAAGTACCTTCAAATTCATTTTCATAAGAAAATGAGGGTTTCCATCTTGTTTATAATGATAAACAGTGTCTACATATACAATTTAATCAAAATTTTTATAGCGAATTTCGAGAAAATAAATATTTTTCTTTTTTCCCTTCAGTACACTATCCTTAAATTTAGGGTTAGATATACAATTCCAAAAACCCCTCGAAGGGGACCTTTTGAAAACTACAGATACAACTAGATTTTTTTTAATGCAATAAGAAACAGGGTTTATGTGACATCCACTTCTGCTTGTGTGTCCCACAAATAACTTTCAGAAATTTTGGATCTTGACCAAACTTAGAAAATCCGTACGAATATACCATTATTTCAACGGATTTATTCTTTAATCCACGTTCAGTCAACGTTGCTTTGGTTTCAATGATTGTCCACTGTCCGGAGTTAAATAAATGGTACGACACAATCGCACCAACTTCAAAGATCATTTTCAAGGAAATAGGTTTTGAATAAACTACCCTTAAGATGGGGTGCTAGTGAGCGTGAGTTTAGGGCAGTATTTCGAAGTTTTTATAGCATAAACATTTATTTGGCCAAAATAAATAAAATATTCCTTCTATAGAAACATAGAGTTTAGTTTTCCGGACATGCTAATCTCAACAGTTATTTAATATCTGTCAAGGGCGTCCTGGAATTTATTGACAACTTTTTCTCTGCATTTAAAAAGTTTGTCACCAAATGCCGCTATGCTCATGAGAGATATTCAAGAACTCTTGAGATTAGCATGTGCAGAAAGCTAAACTCTATGTCTCTATAGAAGAAATATTTGATCTATTTTTGCCAAAAAATGTTTATGCTATAAAAACTGCAAAATTAAAGAACTAAACTGGTGCTCACTAGCACCCCACCTTAAGTATGTTTTTTTCATAAAAACAAACACATCATCTTGTTAACCACAATAATCACTCTTTATATATAAATAAATAAACAAATTGGATGATATTTTTCGTGCACCTAAAACTCTTTCAGAATAACATTAATGCATTCATATATTGTGTCTATGTTCCAAATTGATAAACAATATAGAAAAGTTAAATATAAACCTTTCATGTTCCATCTGATGCAAGCTAGCATTCTTCTTTTTTTCTTCTAATATATATAGTTTTTGTTTCAGACTGTACCTACCTCGTCAGTTTCTGAGACGGACCCCATACTTTTATTTGAATGTTGACAGTAATTTGAATTGGCTGTCCTAAAAAAAAAAGAAGAGAGAGAGAGAAAAAATTTACAAGATTCACAACAAACTTACAACTAAACCACATCTGTAAGACCCACTTCTGTGGTCGAATGGTTGAGGCGTCACGCTCACAATATACCGGGACTGCCGATGACTGGGAGATCAGGGTTTCAAGTCTAGCTCGGCGTGGTTTTTGTCCTAAATGGGTTTCTTACTCTTTCTAGCCACGCGAATAAGGGTACATTTCCTCTGAATATAGCCTTACCTATCACCACACAGAGCGTAATTAGTACATCATACACGCGTAGCCCGAACGGGTAGTAAACGCGGTGCTAAAAAAAACACAAGATACGTCTATAAAACTTGAAATTTTAACTGATAATTTTTTCTTCCCCCCACCCACACCCCCCACAAAGCCTCTCACTTCCTGTTTGTGTTATAAATACAAACAAAATTACAGTAATGTGTATGGATGAGAAAGGTAGAATCGAGAAGAAATATACCGCATTTGCGTGGAGGATGAGTGGGAAACCATTTAGAAAATAAAAAACCTCCTCAATGCATTGGGCTGGGATTTGAAACTGAGCCTCCCCGACAACGATAAACCAAAAAATAAATGAGCTTGACACGTAGACTGCGTGTTCAGCAATGAGATAATTCATCCTTTTTTATTCGAGGTATTTAACGTGCACCTTCTAAACCGATGGATAATATCAACACACGACTTACAAACTAACTTAAATCTAGAACAGACACAACATCCAGCCCCCGGCTGTTAATTCATCGCTGCGAAAGGGGAAAACCACATTTAATCAACTATACATTCTCGGCTATGCAGGGAATCAAACCCGGGATACTTAGCTCAATTGTCAGACACGCTACCGACTGTCGTTCTTTATCATATTATTATATATTATCACCGCGTCTTACTACCTGTTCAGGTTGGACGCATATATGATTGATTACTCTAGTGGAATAGGGATGAGGAAGGAATCATTTTAGAGGTATATATATATATATATATATGCATTTGCATGGAAGGACCATGGAAAACCACCATAAATACAACCAACCGAGATTCGAACCCTTACCTTTCTGTTATCGGAACTCCACATTTTTGCGTGTGCGACGCCTCAACTTATTTTTAATTTTTTTAATTTTATATGGTGCCGTATTTTACTTCCCGTTCGGGTTATACATCTATATACTAACTAACTAACTAACTAAATAACTAACTAACTAACTAAACTAACTAACTAACTAACTAAACTAACTAACTAACTAACTAACTTACTAACTAAAGAGTTAGGTATGAGTATGGTTAAATTTAGAGGAAGTGTAACAGAATTTGCGTGGCGGGAAGAGTGGATAACAATTAAGGAAAAAACCCTTACTCGACTGGGATCGAACCCCGATATCTCCGTCATTGACAGTCCAGCCTATTGTTCGAAAAGTGACGCTTCAAACTATTCATTTATCTATTCTACAAGAGGTAAATTTCAGGGAATATTTTTATGTTTTCCACGCCCTGTTTAGGTGTAACACGCGTAGAAATGCTGGTCCTGAAAGTGACCGGGTGAAGGACAACGAGCTTGAGGAGAAATTTAGACAAAACTCAGTTGGCGAGAGGATTGTAATGTCTAGATCACGTAACGCTACCGTTCTTTTTGTGTGTTTCTTTTTTCTTTTTCTTTTTATGGAAACAATCACGATGTACTTAACAAGAAGCAAGGAATTGGCCAGGGTAGAACTTTCACGTTACGTGAACGATAAAGAGAAGGATCATAAGTGGGTTTTTTTTTACAGGCCAATCATGTCTCGAGTAACGTCAACAGGATTATTAACGTCGTGGACCCTTGTAACACTTTATTTCATGTATACAGTAAAGCTTCTATCGCAACCACTTTCAGCCTCAACAGCCCCAAAATGTTCGGGTTTCATTTCGGTGAAACAATTAGTTTTCATCAGCTTCGATGACCGCATGGTCTAAGTCGCTAATCTCACATTAGACACGAAACTGCTGCAGACGGGGAGAACAGGTGTATTGAGGATACATTTTCCAAAAAATTGTTTTCAAATCTCCCTCTATGCAAATTTGGGTACACTTCCTATAAATATTACCTTCCTAATCCCTAAAACCATCAGCGTATAACCTGAACGGATAGTAGTAAGATGCGGTGTTATAAAAAAATAAAATATTTCATCTTGGGTTAACATCAATCCAACGCCTTAACTCAGTCGGTAGCGTGTCTGCCTACAGAGTAGACGGACCCGGGTTCGATTCGCGAGATAACCGAAAAAATTTACCTCTTGGGGAATGTGGGTTTCCTTTATTTCACAGTGATGAATTATGTATGCTGTGTCTGTTCTAGGTTTAAGTTGCTTTACAAGTCATGTGCTGATATAATCACTCATTTCAGAAAGTACATGTTAAATACCACGAATAAAAACTTATCTTTGACTCGACTCCACCTTCTGTTTCACTCAGCCTCGTTCTTGCATGTGGGCCTAAGTTTCTCTTTGTTACATGGACTTAAGGTTTTTTTATCATCGCTTCTTACTTCCTGTTCAGGCTATACTCATAGGCCTATAGGATTACTCTAGTGGAATAGGTGACCTGTCGGTCTAGGGGTAAGGTGTCAGACTTCTGTGTTGGGGGTCAGGGGTTCAATGCTCGGTCCCGACACAGATTTATCTGATTACCAAACCCTTCCTTCACCTCTGACAAGACGTGTATTAATCACAACTTGTGAATGTGTGGAATGCCAGGCCTCCACAGTGGTTCGGATCCCACGTTAAACTGTAGGTCCTCCATTTCATCTCACAATCACCCTACCATTACACATTAGCGTAAGTGCGTATAACCCGAACGGGTAGTAAGACGCGGTGCTAATAATCTTGTGGGATAGGAATGAGGAAGGAAGAATTTTATAGGTAATTTACCAGCATTTGCTTGGAAGGAAAGTGGTAAACACTTTAGAGAAAACCACCCTCTGTATACCCAACCCGGGATTCGATCCCCGATCTTCCAATCATCATCAGGTCAGTCTAGCACGAGAGTGACGCCTTAGACCATTCAGTCACTGAAGCGGGTGACTGACTCATGTTAGCTTATGCTATATAGGAGTAGAGTTATCTAGAACTGGTATTAGTATAAACAGTAAATTGAACTTTAAGTTTCTACTGGAGAAATATTTGATTTATTGTCCAAAATGTTGTTTTGATATAAAAACTGCAAAAACACCTACCTTTTCTCACGTACCCTAAATTCTCACCTTGAGCCGTCTGGTTCTAGCTGTATTACCTACCTAAGTTAGGTGTTATCTGTGGGGTGAGACGGGCTCTTAAGACGTCTGGTTCTAGCTGTATTACCTACCTAAGTTAGGTGTTATCTGTGGAGTGAGACGGCCTCTTAAGACGTCTGGTTCTAGCTGTATTACCTAAGTTAGGTGTTATCTGTGGGGTGAGACGGGCTCTTAAGACGTCTGGTTAGAGCTGTATTACCTACCTAAGTTAGGTGTTATCTGTGGGGTGAGACGGGCTCTTAAGATGTCTGGTTCTAGCTGTATTACCTACCTAAGTTAGGTGTTATCTGTGAGGTGAGACGGGCTCTTAAGACGTCTGGTTCTAGCTCTATTACCTACCTCAGTTAGGTGTTATCTGTGGGGTGAGACGGGCTCTTAAGACGTCTGGTTATAGCTGTATTACCTACCTAAGTTAGGTGTTATCTGTGAGGTGAGACGGGCTCTTAAGACGTATGGTTCTAGCTGTATTACCTACCTAAGTTAGGTGTTATCTGTGGGGTGAGACGGGCTTTTAAGACGTCTGGTTCTAGCTGTATTACCTACCTAAGTTAGGTGTTATCTGTGAGGTGAGACGGGCTCTTAAGACGTATGGTTCTAGCTGTATTACCTACCTAAGTTAGGTGTTATCTGTGGGGTGAGACGGGCTCTTAAGACGTCTGGTTCTAGCTGTATTACCTACCTAAGTTAGGTGTTATCTGTGGGGTCAGACGGGCTCTTAAGACGTATGGTTCTAGCTGTATTACCTACCTAAGTTAGGTGTTATCTGTGAGGTGAGACGGGCTCTTAAGACGTATGGTTCTAGCTGTATTACCTACCTAAGTTAGGTGTTATCTGTGGGGTGAGACGGGCTCTTAAGACGTCTGGTTCTAGCTGTATTACCTACCTAAGTTAGGTGTTATCTGTGGGGTGAGACAGGCTCTTAAGACGTCTCGTTCTAGCTGTATTACCTACCTAAGTTAGGTGTTATCTGTGGGGTGAGACGGGCTCTTAAGACGTCTAGTTCTAGCTGTATTACCTACCTAAGTTAGGTGTTATCTGTGGGGTGAGACAGGCTCTTAAGACGTCTGGTTCTAGCTGTATTACCTACCTAAGTTAGGTGTTAGCTGTGGGGTGAGACGGGCTCTTAAGACGTCTGGTTCTAGTTGTATTACCTACCTAAGTTAGGTGTTATCTGTGGGGTGAGACAGGCTCTTAAGACGTCTGGTTAGAGCTGTATTACCTACCTAAGTTAGGTGTTATCTGTGGGGTGAGACAGGCTCTTAAGACGTCTGGTTAGAGCTGTATTACCTACCTAAGTTAGGTGTTATCTGTGGGGTGAGACGGGCTCTTAAGACGTCTGGTTCTAGCTGTATTACCTACCTAAGTTAGGTGTTATCTGTGGGGTGAGACGGGCTCTTAAGACGTCTGGTTCTAGCTGTATTACCTACCTAAGTTAGGTGTTATCTGTGGAGTTATACGGGCTCTTAAGACGTCTGGTTCGAGCTGTATTACCTACCTAAGTTAGGTGTTATCTGTGGGGTGAGACGGGCTCTTATGACGTCTGGTTCGAGCTGTATTACCTACCTAAGTTAGGTGTTATCCGTGGAGTGAGACGGGCTCTTAAGACGTCTGGTTCTAGCTGTATTACCTACCTAAGTTAGGTGTTATCTGTGGAGTGAGACGAGCTCTTAAGACGTCTGGTTCTAGCTGTATTACCTACCTAAGTTAGGTGTTATCTGTGGGGTGAGACGGGCTCTTAAGACGTCTGGTTCTAGCTGTATTACCTACCTAAGTTAGGTGTTATCTGTGGGGTGAGACGAGCTCTTAAGACGTCTGGTTCTAGCTGTATTACCTACCTAAGTTAGGTGTTATCCGTGGGGTGAGACGGGCTCTTAAGACGTCTCGTTCTAGCTGTATTACCTACCTAAGTTAGGTGTTACCTGTGGAGTGAGACGGGCTCTTAAGACGTCTGGTTCTAGCTGTATTACCTACCTAAGTTAGGTGTTATCTGTGGGGTTAGACGGGCTCTTAAGACGTCTGGTTCTAACTGTATTACCTACCTAAGTTAGGTGTTACCTGTGGAGTGAGACGGGCTCTTAAGACGTCTGGTTCTAGTTGTATTACCTACATAAGTTAGGTGTTACCTGTGGAGTGAGACGGGCTCTTAAGACGTCTGGTTCTAGCTGTATTACCTACCTAAGTTAGGTGTTATCTGTGGGGTGAGACAGGCTCTTATGACGTCTGGTTCTAGCTGTATTACCTACCTAAGTTAGGTGTTATCTGTGGGGTGAGACAGGCTCTTAAGACGTCTGGTTCTAGCTGTATTACCTACCTAAGTTAGGTGTTATCCGTGGGGTGAGACGGGCTCTTAAGACGTCTGGTTCTAGTTGTATTACCTACCTAAGTTAGGTGTTATCTGTGGAGTGAGACGGGCTCTTAAGACGTCTGGTTCTAGCTGTACTACCTATCTAAGTTAGGTGTTATCTGTGGAGTGAGACGGGCTCTTAAGACGTCTGGTTCTAGCTGTATTACCTACCTAAGTTAGGTGTTATCTGTGGTGTGAGACGGGCTCTTAAGACGTCTGGTTCAAGCTGTATTACCTACCTAAGTTAGGTGTTATCTGTGGAGTGAGACGGGCTCTTAAGACGTCTGGTTCTAGCTGTATTACCTACCTAAGTTAGGTGTTACCTGTGGAGTGAGACGGGCTCTTAAGACGTCTGGTTCTAGTTGTATTACCTACATAAGTTAGGTGTTATCTGTGGGGTGAGATGGGCTCTTAAGACGTCTGGTTCTAGCTGTATTACCTACCTAAGTTAGGTGTTATCTGGGGGTGAGACGGGCTCTTAAGACGTCTGGTTCTACCTGTATTACCTACCTAAGTTAGGAGTTATCTGTGGGGTGAGACGGGCTCTTAAGACGTCTGGTTCTACCTGTATTACCTACCTAAGTTAGGTGTTATCTGTGGGTTGAGACGGGCTCTTAAGACGTCTGGTTCTAGCTGTATTACCTACCAAAGTTAGGTGCTATCTGTGGGGTGAGACGGGCTCTTAAGACGTCTGGTTCTAGCTGTATTACCTACCTAAGCTAGGTGTTATCTGTGGGGTTAGACGGACTCTTAAGACGTCTGGTTCTAGCTGTATTACCTACCTAAGTTAGGTGTTATCTGTGGGGATAGACGGGCTCTTAAGACGTCTGGTTCTAGCTGTATTACCTACCTAAGTTAGGTGTTATCTGTGGTGTGTGAGATGGGCTCTTAAGACGTCTGGTTCAAGCTGTATTACCTACCTAAGTTAGGTGTTATCTGTGGGGTGAGACGGGCTCTTAAGACGTCTGGTTATAGCTGTATTACCTACCTAAGTTAGGTGTTATCTGTGGGGTGAGACGGGCTCTTAAGACGTCTGTTTCTAGCTGTATTACCTACCTAAGTTAAGTGTTATCCGTGGTGTGAGACGGGCTTTTAAAAAATAAAATTCATAATCCACGGACAAATTAAAATATGATTGCTCTTACTTCCAAAGTCTGGTCTTATCCTCTTATCGTACCGCTTCTTGTCGAGTAAATTATCCAGCGTTGCAGACACGTTCCTTGATATGAACCCATAATCCTTTTGGAAAATCGACCCAGACGTGAGGTTGATTACCAGGATCGTGAAAACAATTAGAATGTATCCCTTTACAAACTTCCTTAAAGTCATTTTATTGTTTGAATGTCACATATAACTAGCTCAACATAAATAGCCTTTACAGGACTAGAAAGCATTTAGCTACCGTATTTAAATGGCTTCAAAGTACAGTCCAATGTTCATATGAAGAACCTTACTTGACAAATAGAAAGGTTAATACTGTTTATTTTTCATATGAAGAACCTTATATGACAGTTAGAAAAGTTGCTACAATCCAATTTTCATAAGAAAAACCTTATCTGGTAGCTTGAAAAGTTACTACAGTCCATTTTTCAAATGAAGATCCCTATCTGAAATATTGAAAAGTTACTACAGTCCAATTTCATAAAAAAGAACCTTATCCGACATATAGAATTATTGCTAAATTCAAATTTACATAAAAGTATCCTTATATAACAAGTATAAAAGATATTAAAATCCGATTTTCGTATTAAAAACCTTATCTGACAGCTCGAAAAGTTTCTACAGTCCAATTTTCATACGACGAACCTTATCTGACAGCTAGTAGATTTACTACAGTCCAATTTTCATTTGAAGAACCTTATCCGACAAATATAAAACTTACTACACTTGTATTTATTTTTATATAGGAAAATCCTTATCTGACACCTAGAAAAGTAACTAAATCTACTTCCAAGTATTCATACGTCAAGTTATGCTGTCTACATCTGTCACCTTTAATAGATATTAGATAGATATCTATATAATAATAATACTAAATTAAAATTATATCAATTTAGAATAAAAAAGAGTATGTAGATATGTTTTAAAAGCTTCTTCCTGCTGTCATCCTTCCTTACTTTGGTTCAATTACCATGGTCTTAATACAAGCGTACTATCGCATAATTATAAATACACATTTAAGATCAATATAATAATATTAAAATACAATGATAAGCCACATACTGTGAAAACATTCACCCTTTAAATAAATTATTATTAGCACGGCGTCTTACTACCCGTTCGGGTTATACGCACTTACGCTAATGTGTAATGGTAGGGTGATTGTGAGATGAAATGGAGGACCTACAGTTTAACGTGGGATCCGAACCACGGCGGTAGGCCTGGCATTCCACACATTCACAAGTTGTGATTAATACACGTCTTGTCAGAGGTGAAGGAAGGGTTTGGCACAATCAGATAAATCAGTGCCGGTACCGAGGATTGAACCCGGGGCTACCAGTACAGAAGTCTTGACACCTTACACCTAGACCACCAGGTCACCTCTTTAAATAAAATCTAACCTAAACAATTGATCTTAACAAGAGGCACTTGAATGAAAAACATAATATTACACTAGTTGAAATCCAAAGAATTTCGATTGTATTTGTTGATATCAATTTAATCCGCACCAAAGAACATCACCAATTAAGATATGTCACTCGAATCTTTCTCTAGCCACGACACGACGTGTCTCAATTGTTTTAGATACCGACGCTTCTAATGTTTACGATCGCTAACTAAAAATTATTTTTTTCACCCGACTCTCTCTCTCCGTGTGTCTCCTGTGGACTAAGGAATCCCCCGATCCTACGAGATTTTGAAAACTATTTGCAGAGACGCGACCGACAGACATTCTGAGGAAATCTGCCAGCTGATCTTAGGGGGTAAAACCGCTTAAGACACGAGTTCAATCTCTTGGACTCTTTTAAAAAAACGTATATTTTTAAAATATCTATTTTGAGACGTCTTCCCCTTTATATTTTCACCGCATAGTTGCTCTCTTTTTTCTTTCCTTGCTGATTTTTTAAAAATTAAATATTATTGTTATGGCTATGACAAAATTCGAAATCTTTTAGTTTTAAAACTCTCTTTTTACTTAAACGTTGCTGTGATCCCCTTTTATTTATATGATAATTTTTTTTAATTAGCCTTTGGACATGTTTATATGCATACCCTTTTTTTCAAGCATTTCGAAGTATGATTTTTTTTTCTCTGTGGGGCTTTCAAATATTACGTAAGCACCTTAGGAGGGAGGGGGTTCAAGATTTGTTTATTTTTGCTGACAAGGGGGGAAAGGGGTCAGAACAATGCTTACGTAAGACAGAGAAAGACGGGTAAAATTGAGAAAGGGTGCATCGCAAGCCGCTTGGACTTTGGGCAGAAATGAAGATGCTGAGTGGCTAAACGAGGAAGATGTGGAGAAGCCTATAAAAGGAAGCCAAAGTTTGAGCGACCTAGACCCCCATCCCCCTAAATAGAAACATAATAATTGAAAGTGTTGAGACGTGGATTCAAGGACCTTGGTCATCGAATTAAATTGAGTTTAAACCTTAGGTTGTTTTTTATTAATATCATATTCATATATTCACTAACAATTCTTTTTTTTATAACTTCAATTAAAAGTAAATTAAAATTGTAGACTTTTATAATGTTCTAACTTATTTTAATTTTACCTGTTCAATAAATTTAAATTAATAATTGTACACCAGTGTTAATCTTCAATTATTTCGCAATATTAATTTACAATTATATGTTAATAATTACCAGCAATTTATAAATTGCATGAATTTTTAATTTTTTTTATCCCGTGTTTTATTACCTATTCAGGCTAAAGACAAAATTCCATGGGTAAAATAATAGTTATTCATGTGAACAAATAAAAAAATTTCTACAAATCTTACGTAAGCAAGAGGGGGAGGGAGGTCAGGCATTTGCTTATTTTTGCTTACAAGGGGGGGGGGAGGGTTTAAAATGGCCAACGCCCCCTAAGTAACACTTATAAGTTCATCCATTTTGGTCGTTGTATCTGTTTAGTAGAGCGAACTCTAGATTTACCTCATTTTACTTTTATTACATGAGAATAGACAAAATCAGATAATCATTTAAGGTGGGGTTGTAGGAGACGCGAAAAAAAGGGCAATGTTTTTGCAGTTTTTATAGCAAAGCATTTTTTTGGTCAAAATAAATCAAATATTGCCCCATTACAAACCTAGAGTTTAATTTTCCTCACACGGTGATATCAACAGTTGTTGAATATCTGTCAAGGGTGTCCTGGAATTTAATGACAACTTTTTCTTTCATTTAAAAAGTTTCTCATCTAATACCGCTATGCCACGTTAAGAAAATTAAACTATGTTTTTCTACTGGAGCAATATTTTATTTCTGTTGACCAAACAGATGTTTTGATAAAAAGAACTGCAGAAGCAATTAATTATCTTTTATTGCTTCTCGTACATTCCTACCTTGAGGAACTTAAATATTTTAATTCCATGCGCTACTTTAAAATATTTGAACATTCTATTTTGAGTATTATATAAATAATTTCAATGTTTGTCGATTTTAAATACTGCTCTACAATGTATAGTTTTTAGTTTACGTTTATTAGTTAAAATTATTGTGTTGGATATAACATTTTTTGTATGCAATTATAAATGCTATAATTCCTTATATCATTAGTATTTTTCACTGTTCGCGTTTTGTAGTTCTTGTGATTGTGGGTCAGCACGAAAATGAAAATGATGATTATTATCATCTTATTATAGTGTTTGTACTATTTCTGATAACCAATTTTACCCAGAGAATCAGACAGAAGAACAGGCAAACTGAGGGACAACAATATAGACAGAGGAACAGACAGACAGACAAACTGAGGGACAACAATATAAACAGAGGAACAGACAGGCAGACAAACTGAGGGACAACAATATAGACAGAGGAACAGACAGACAGACAAACTGAAGGACAACAATATAGACAGAGGAACAGACAGGCAGACAAACTGAGGGACAACAATATAAACAGAGGAACAGACAGGCAGACAAACTGAGGGACAACAATATAGACAGAGGAACAGACAGGCAGACAAACTGAGAGACAACAATATAGACAGAGGAACAGACAGACAGACAAACTGAGGGACAACAATATAGACAGAGGAACAGACAGGCAGACAAACTGAAGGACAACAATATAGACAGAGGAACAGACAGACAGACAAACTGAGGGACAACAATATAGACAGAGGAACAGACAGGCAGACAAACTGAGAGACAACAATATAGACAGAGGAACAGACAGACAGACAAATTGAGGGACAACAATATAGACAGAGGAACAGACAGACAGACAAACTGAAGGACAACAATATAGACAGAGGAACAGACAGACAGATAAACTGAGGGACAACAATATAGACAGAGGAACAGACAGGCAGACAAACAAACTGAGGGACAACAATATAGACAGAGGAACAGACAGGCAGACAAACTGAGAGACAACAATATAGACAGAGGAACAGACAGGCAGACAAACTGAGAGACAACAATATAGACAGAGGAACAGACAGACAGACAAATTGAGGGACAACAATATAGACAGAGGAATAGACAGGCAGATAAATTGAGGGACAACAATATAGACAGAGGAACAGACAGGCAGACAAACAAACTGAGGGACAACAATATAGACAGAGGAACAGACAGGCAGACAAACTGAGAGACAACAATATAGACAGAGGAACAGACAGACAGACAAATTGAGGGACAACAATATAGACAGAGGAACAGACAGACAGACAAACTGAGGGACAACAATATAGACAGAGGAACAGACAGGCAGACAAACAAACTGAGGGACAACAATATAGACAGAGGAACAGACAGGCAGACAAACTGAGAGACAACAATATAGACAGAGGAACAGACAGACAGACAAATTGAGGGACAACAATATAGACAGAGGAATAGACAGGCAGATAAATTGAGGGACAACAATATAGACAGAGGAACAGACAGGCAGACAAACAAACTGAGGGACAACAATATAGACAGAGGAACAGACAGGCAGACAAACTGAGGGACAACAATATAGAAAGAGGAATATAGACAAAGGGACAGACAAACAGACATAAATGATAAAACTCACTTTTTTATGTACAGAGGCACATAAAACGTTTAGATCCATTTTAACCTCGAGGTGAAAAATGTTCATGATCACAATACGTTCTTTATACAAGCAAGTAAAAAAAAAAACCCACCATAATATAGAAGCCACATATTATATATGAATATTCTCTACCGACTTGAATAGCGGTTCTGCTGTTGTTGCTCTGCGTTAAATTTGTAATTTAAATCCTAAAAAAAAAAAAAAGGGGGGGGATATACAAATCTGCCACAACCGAGTTGAGTGTTTGCCAAAAGCCATTTCTCGAGAGAAACAGGTGTAGCCAACATGATAACCATTCATGATATTTTGGCCGAGACGCCCGAATGTTTAAGAGGGTAAAAAGATCGTGGGTGGGGAAGGGGGGGGGTTTAGTGGTAAAGTGGTTCACACAAGTTAAAAATAGAGTATTTGTCCGCTATGATTGGGTGGCCAGCTGGTTATTTTGGACCACCCTGTACGAGACAAATGAAGGAGAAGAATCAACCGTGTAAATGATTCGTTATTTAAACGTGTGATTGTTCAATTCTTTTTTTAGGTGTTACAGTCTGTTTCGATAAAATATAGACACCCACAGTTGTGATCAAGAAGTCTCAAAAAGGTCTCATTCTAGGAATTTATAGATTTCGAATCCCGCTCGGGGCGTTTAAGGTATTTTTTACACATGTGATTCTAAATGTGGTTTATAATTTACACCCTGCACCTCATATGAAGTCGTTAATAATCATTGTGTTAAGTGTACAGCTAAAAAGAAAATGGTACGTTGCACCGCATAAATATTCTCGTTCCTTTTATCTTAATAATTATACTTATAACTCGATAGATAAGTGAAACGAAATAATATACATTGCTAAAGAAATACAAAGGGGGAAAAAACCCATTGTATTTCATCAAAGAGAATACATGAAATAATATACACTGTTACAGAAACATATAATTTGTTCTGTGTCTTTTCAACTGCCCATCTCCCGAAGCTCTATTTAAACAAACATACATTTATTTATTAATAAATAAACAAATTTACCTGCTTCGGTGGCTTAATGGTCTAACGCGCTACTCTCGTAGTAGACCAGACTGTCGATGACGGGAAGATCGAGGTTCGAATCTCGGTCGGTGTCCCCAAAAAATGGTTTTCCACTCTCTCTCTTCATGCAAACGCGGGTCCACTTTATCTAAATATAATCTTCATAATCCCTAAAATCACTGGCGTAACTAGTATAGAAGCGTATAGCACGAACAGTTAGTAAGACGAGGTGCTAAAAAAAAAAAAAATCTCGAGCTTGATTTGTTGACGATCACAATACTTTCTTTCTCCGAGGGTTCACGAGAAAGTAAAAAAAAAAAATCCTATGTAATGTACAGTACATTAATTCTTATACTTTATAGACATGTAATATTTACAATCCAATTTTCGTAGGAAGAACCTTTTAGAAAATACAAATTTTTTGTTGTGTTCAAAATTGATAGTATTTACTGTATTGATATTGATATTTTATACTTATTATTATTATTAGCACCGCGTCTTACTACCCATTCAGGTTGTACGCACTTACGCTAATGTGTAATGGTAGGGTGATTGTGAGATGAAAATGGAGGACCTACAGTTTAACGTGGGATCCGAACCACGGTGGAGGCCTGGCATTCCCACACATTCACAAGTTGTGATTAATACACGTCTTGTCAGAGGTGAAGGAAGGGTTTGGTAATCAGATAAATCTGTGCCGGGACCGAGGATTGAGCCCCGGACCCCAGCACAGAAGTCTGACACCTTACCCCTAAACAACCAGATCACCGTTATACGTTTTGATCCTAGTACCTTATGAAAATTAGACTATAGTAATTTCACACGTGTGACACGTGCGCTGTTTGACCTACCCCTGCTAATGCGGATGATGCAGCCATGCTCTTTTCAGTTTTTTTTTTAAACACCGCGTATTACTACCCATTCGGGTTATACGCTTATGTAATAATTACTCTAGTGATTATAGGGATGAGGAAAGTTATATTTATAGGAAGTGTACCCACATTGGCGTGGAGAGAGAGATAGTGAAAAACCATTTTGGTAAAACCACCCCCTGTACACCTGACCGAGATTTGAACCTCGATATCCTCATCATCAGTGATTTAGTCTACTGTGAGAATAGCGCCTTAGACTATGCAGCAACTAAAAGCGGGTTATTCTTAGTTTTTTACTGAAACATTCGCTTTTAATGCAGTCAAGATTTCTGAATACTATTAGAACGATGTTGTGATCACAATAGTGTGCCTTGTGAACACCAAAGATGATACAAGATATTGTTATCACAATATTGTGCCTTGTGAACACCAAAGATGATACAAGATATTGTGATCAGAATATTGTACCTTGTGAACACTCAATATTGTACAATATTTTCTTTTCACAGCTCATCTTATACAATATTTATGCCTAGTAGGAAATAGAACATATCCGATATCGGCCATTTTTATTGTAAAATATTAGAGTTGAAGACATAGATAGTCCTGTCTGAGAGACTCTTGCCTTTTTTTTATTGATGATTACAAATTTATTAATAGTTAAATACTTGATCAAAACCGATTTAAATTATAAAGTAAATAAGGTTTTACAAAGGTTTAAAAATAAAAAATAAAAATAGGAAAATAATCCTTTATTCATATTCATGGATGGTTATGTAAACATTTAGAATTGATATATTTTGAAATACTTACTGATTAATTATTTAACCAAGATAAGAGCAAATAAACCATAGTATTGCTTAAATATAATATATTGTGTGTGCCGATACAAAGTCTTTAGGTAAAACTATAATTTGATATATGAAATGTTTATACGATTGTGGCGGACCATTTATTTTTACTTAAACAAAGATTTTGCTGTTTCTAAGATATTTAAGGGTAAGGAAAGATCATCATAGATTTTTTTTGAGTTTGGCATCACATGGGGTGTAGAAAGGGGGGGTTGGGACCCTTCTAATAACCTCCAAGGGGAGGGGGTGTTCCATATACAAGTATAATAACTTCCACTGACTAACGGTATAGTACAGTTTTATCGCGGACTTCACTAAAAAAAAAATTGCTTTCCAAGCCCTTGATAAAATGTCAAAAGTCCAAAATTTTCAGAATGACAGAAATTTATTTGAGGAAGTAGAATTAGAAATCTTAAATCCTCAAGAATCTATTACTAAAACATTTAATTAAAAAAACACTTTTTTTACTTTTTTTGGTTTATGTGCCCTCTTTAATTTGTTTGAATCTTCAAGACTTTAAAAACTATTCCCAGGTTGTTGCATATTAAGATAATTCTAGAAAGTGGCCTAATGATGATGGGAAGATCGGGGTTCGAATCCCGGATGGGTTACTAAGGGTATTTTTCCCTACATGATTTCGCACGCCAATTCGGGTAGATTACCACTAACATTGGTGATACAAATTCCAGGAAAAAATAAAAGGTCCCTTACCCCCCTCAAAAAAATTAAAAACCATCAGATTTGTGATCAGTTACGTCCGGACCCTCCTCAGTATCTTGTACTGTTTCTCAGGGAAATCGTCGGTGATGTAGAACATGTAGGCCACCCAATAGATGGCCTGTAAGAAGACGAACGAGAGGGGGAACCACCTCCTGGAAGTGATGTCGAGGACAGTGAACTTGGCGCGCTGTTCCCCGGACATCATCTGTCTGGAGGTGTCCTCCGGGTCAGGCAGGAAGTGGACGTCTTGCCACATCCTCACCGGCTTCATCACGAACTTTCTGAAAGAGCGCCTCGTAGAGGAGGCGAACCTGTCCATGTTAGACCTCCCGTAGTCGACGGTGAAGTCGTCCTCGGGACCTCGGTCGAGGACGTTGTCAAACTCCATCTCTTCGTAGGCGGACGCCGGGACGTACTCCGTGCTGTCGAAGCTTAGATCACCGACGTTCCCGTCGGAATGCCTTCTGGTGACAGTGATGACAGGTATGTCACGAGGGCCGCCGATATGAGGGTCATATTTTCCTTCCGTCGAGTCGGAGATCCTCTTGATCCTCCTCGTCAACGGCGGGGACATCGGGATCTCCTTATCTTCCAATTTCTTGATCCTCCCGAAGTAATACCCTCTATTTAAGTTTCTTAGTGACCTCCTTCTTCGTGAATGGTTCCTCTACGACTTCTTCGCGAGGGACGTCTTGAGATGTGGATGGATGAGGTACGTCGAGGGTGATCCCCGATGAGGGTAAGTTCCCGACGGATAAAGATCTTGTTATTTCCTTGGGGACACCAAAGTTTCTACCACGCGCCTGGGTTGATTCATCTTCAGGGATTTGCTGGAATAATAATTTTAGAAGATCTTAATTAAGGTTAGAGAGTTATATTTCAAGGTGGGATGGAAGAGAACGCCAGCTAGGGGCCGTATTTTTTATACTGATTATTACAAAAAAATTGTTTTGGGCAAAATCAATAAAATATTGCTCAATAGAAAATAAGAGTTTAATTTTCTTCTCCTGGTCATTAAATTCCATCAAATCATAGAAAACACAAGAAACTACAAACGGGAAGGTTTTACTTTAGTTGCAATATTATATATTCACAAATGAGGTATTCTGGGTACCTTCAGATGAACTTACTGGAACTTTTGACTAAAATATATTTAAATTGAATGGATAGCTTTATTTTAGTTTTTTTTTTTTTGTAGCACCGCGTCTTAATACCCGTTCGGGTTATACGCTTATGTACTAATTACACTGAAGTTTTAGAAATTAGGAAGGTTATATTTATAGGAAGTGTACCCGGTTTGTGTGGAGGGAGTGTGGATAACAATTTTTGGTAAAACTACCCTCAGTACACCCAACCGAGATTCGAACCTTGATCTCACCGTATCGGCAGTCCAACCTACTGTGGAGTAGAGCTTTAGACCATGAGGTCACCTAAGAGGTTTTTATTTTAGTTTTTAAAAATAATTGCAGTGGTCCAAATCAAACCGGTCCACCTGGATATCTCCAGTCCTACCCCGCTGCTATACCTTGGGAGGAGAGTTTTTCTTCAGTAGTTTCTCCTTGACTTTCTTCAGGTCCTTTGCGAGTTTATCGGTGAAGTTGATGGCCGCGTATTCTACCATCGTGGCGAACACGAAGGAGAAGCACAGGATGACGAACCAGTCGAGGGCCGTCGGGTAAGAGACTTTCGGCATCTGCGCTTTCCCGCCGAAACCCAGGGTGGTTAGCGACAAGGCCGTCATCACCCCTGAAGAAATAGAAAAGTAAAATAAAGGAAAATAAATATAAATTATTTCTTTTAGCGTATTCCACCAGAGTTTGTCGTCTATACATTCCTGGTCTTCTACTGGTAGTGGTGGATATGTAACCGTCGCCTGAGGTTGGCACACACTGTAGGTGAGATTACTTCGTCCCTATGTTGATGATTGATTATGATTATGTGGTGTCAATAGAATTCTAAACCGAAATTAAGCCTAGCTAACCAAATTTTTGGGTGACCGTAGGAACAATTTTCCCTCCTAAATAAATACTTATGGTACCGGTCCGGGGTTCAATCCCGGTCCCGTCACAGATTTATCTGATTACCAAACCCTTCCTTCACCTCTGACAAGACGTGTATTAATCACAACTTGTGAATGTGGGAATGCCAGGCCCTCCACCGTGGTTCGGATCCTACTTAAACTGTAGGTCCTTCATTTCATCTCACAATCACCTTACCATTACACATTAGCGTAAGTGCGTACAACCCAACGGGTAGTAAGACGTGGTGGTAATAATAATAAACTTATGGTACCAATGGGAGTCGAACCCGGGACTTCCAGATTAGTAAGCCAGGAATGATGACAACTTGACCAAGAGATACACTCACATAAGAAAATCATTTAAATCAATTCAATCAATTTCCCACATCGGTGATCGATTGGTCTAAGACATCACCTTGCCCAAAAGACTGGGACTGCCGATGACGGAAAGATCGGGTTCGAATCGCGGTGAGTGTTTTGAGAGTGGTTTTTTCCTAATTGGCTTTACTCTTTCCCTTCACCTAAATGCGGGTTCACTTCCTATAAATTAAACCTTTCCTCATCCCTAACACATTAGTGTAATTAGAACATATGCAAACCGACTTATTGGTTTGGTAGGAAGCATGTATGTCTACTAATCTAGAGCTCCCGGTTTTGATTCCCGGTGGTATCATATATATTTTTTCCGAAGGGTAACTGTTCCTATGCATACCAAGGTTTGGTTAATTATGCTTGTATTAGGTTCCAACCTCAGAAGACGAATAAATATCCGGCACTGCCAGTAGAAGACCAGGAATGTCTAGACGACAAACCCGGTTGACATACGCTAAAAAAAATGTCATGTTGCGTAAAGGCAAAAAGGATAGTACGACGGTTTCCTATGATGACAGGACAGTAGTTCTATCATAGCACCCCCTAAAGCCCCTACCAGGGACGTCATGGGGTCTATCCAGAAGCTGACCCAAGAGAGCACACGATGAGACCACAAGGACGTACACTGAAGCATGAAGAACCCGGTGTGTCGCTGAATGGAACTGGGCCTTCAGCATCGAGTATTGATCTGCGTCACAAGACACCAATCATTTAATATATGAGCAAACCAAGTCAACACATCACGCACATAACTATGATATGTATGTATGTATGTATGTATGTATGTATGTATGTATGTATGTATGTATGTTGTATGTGTGTATGTTGTATGTATGTATGTATGTATGTATGTATGTATGTATGTATGTATGTATGTATGTATGTATGTATGTTGTATGTATGTATGTATGTATGTATGTATGTATGTATGTATGTATGTATGTGATGTGTATGTATGTATGTATGTATGATATGTATGATGTTGTATATGTATTATGATGTATGTATGTATGTATGTATGTATGTATGTATATGTAGTGTATGTATGTGTATGTATGTATGTAGTTGTATGTATGTATGTATGTATGTATGTATGTATGTATGTATGTATGTATGTATGTATGTATGTATGTATGTATGTTGTATGTATGTATGTGTATGTATTGTATGTATGTATGTATGTATGTATGTATGTATGTATGTATGTATGTATGTATGTATGTATGTATGTATGTATGTAGTGTATGTATTATGTATCAGTGATTAAGTGTTATATGTAGGGATGAGATGTAGTGAAGAGATATAGTGTAATGATATAGTGATGTATGAGTGTAGTAGTATTCTTATGATTATAATGTATGTATATTTGATTCATATGTATGCTGTAGATGAGTTTATTATTCAATCTATATGTTCTGGCCACACCCAAAGGCTTTGGATCTTCACAGTTCTACACTCAGCGTAAAGCCGAGCAGAGCTGAAGAGAACTAGCAATAAGATGAGTATTCCTGTGCTTTCCTCATAGAGCTATGATTCATTCACATCAGTCTGCCAGCCCCCAAATGACCCTACAAGGCACTTCACTCATATCAGACTGGCTGTATATTGATGTTATTACTAGTATCATTCATAGCTCTGCCACTTTCATATTTGTCAGAGCTATAAGTGAGACTAAAACAGATAAATTAGAGTAACAATTCGCTTTAGTCCATACCAGAAGATAAAGAGCATTGGAAACACTATGTTTGACAAAAAATGGATCTGTGCTGAATTAATTCTATAAGTCATATTAAAAAAGTTACCTTAATCTATTATTATTATTATTATTATTATTATTATTATCACCGCGTATTACTACCCGTTCGGGTTATACGCACTTACGCTAATGTGTAATGGTAGGGTGATTGTGAGATGAAATGGAGGACCTACAGTTTAACGTGGGATCCGAACCACGGTGTAAGCCTGGCATTCTACACATTCACAAGTTGTGATTAATACACGTCTTGTCAGAGGTGAAGGAAGGGTTTGGCAAACATATAAATCTGTACCGGACCGAGGATTGAACCCCAGACCCCCAGCACAGAAAGTCCGACACCTTACCCCTAGACCGCCAGGTCACCTTACCTTAACCATTTATACATGATTTCAATCACGGATTCTCAATTTTCCAGATAAATCAATTAACAGTTTATGTTACGGTACTAAGTGTTTCCCATTTAGTCAGATTATTGGGAAGGTGGAGGGTGGTCCTGCCTGCACCCCCCCCACCTCCCATTAGTGACGACCCTTGGTCACGGCCGACGAAACAAAGTATATGATATATTATTATTTTAGTTATTTAACGTGCACTTTCTAAACCGACTGATAATATCAGCACATGACTTTATAAACTAACTTGCTTTGCTCGTTGTGGGCTCCGCCCCTAAGCCCCCAGTGATTGTAAACTAATATAATTCCAGAATTGTTTTGAACGTTGATTTATTTTTACAATTTTATGATTCTAGCTGTCCCATAATTGTGTCAGAAAATTTAAAAATGTGTGTAAAATGTGCAAAATTTACCTAAAATCAAAAAATCTAGCTCTGGTTCAATCCGTTTTTAGATAGGTCTTACCGTTTAGCCACAAGAGGCCTCCAAAGAAAGGTCCGCGCCGACTTTAAAGTTGCTCCGCCATTTTGATTCTTTTCGGGGGTTAAAAATTAAATTTTTTAACTTTTTGGAATTTTCCCGTCGGTTACAGACTAGAAGCTATAAGTTTGCCAAATTTCAAGTTTCCAACTCATCTGTAAGTGGGTAAACATTAATGTCAGTGAGTGAGTGAGTGAGTCAGCCATATGGCTTTATAGTATAGTGATTTAAATCTGGAACAAACACAACACCCAGCCCCCGAGCGTTAATTCATCACTGTGGTGGGGCAAACCCACATTCCACCAATGATACATCTTTCAGCCATGCTAGGAATAGAATCCGGGACACTTACCTCAGCAGTCGGACACGCTTCTATCTGAGCTAAGGTGTCGGACTTTAAATAAGACATACTTTTGTTTGTTGATTTAGAATGTATACCCCTCGTTTACCCAATTAAGTAGCAAGCTTACCTCGTATTGTTCCTCTACGCCGGTATACTTTATAAGATAGGGCCATAGTGTAGTCAATCAAGGTAAGACTGTTTGCTGCCTTTCAGTGTGTTTTACCTTTGCCCGAGTTGCCCCTGAGAGCGACCTTGTGACCCCATGTGGTGATGTTGATAAGGTAAGGCTGTTTGCTTCATTTCAGTGCGTTTTACCTTTGCCCTAATTGCCCCTGAGAGCGACCTTGTGACCCCATGTGGTGATGTTGATAAGGTAAGGCTGTTTGCTTCCTTTCAGTGTGTTTTACCTTTGCCCTAATTGCCCCTGAGAGCGACCTTGTGACCCCATGTGGTGATGTTGATAAGGTAAGGCTGTTTGCTTCATTTCAGTGCGTTTTACCTTTGCCCGAGTTGCCCCTGAGCGCGACCTTGTGACCCCATGTGGTGATGTTGATCAGGTCGTACTGGGCAATCTCCACTTTGGGCTCAATCTCCACGTTCTTCTCGTGTTCCGAGCAGCACCAGGCGTATATGACGTCTTGCCTTTGGTAGCCATCTGGCAACATGGGAAAGATCATGCCTTATGTAATAATCTGGTAGCACGGGGAGGATCATGCTTAACACGGGGAAGATTAATGCTTCTGGTAACCATCTGGTAGCACGGGGAGGATTCACCAATTATAGCTTCAAAGCATCCCCAAATATCACTAAGAATTAAAACCTTGATCCTGGTATTTAAGTTATTAAGTGTGTTGACATATTCATTAATATAAAATCGGGGTTCGAATCCCAGTAGGGTGTATTGAGGGTGGTGTTTCCTAAATGGCTTAAAGCTGCATCGAGAACACTGAGCCAAACTTCGAAATGAGCAGTTTTGTGTCTACGCGTAGACCAATTTTCCAGGGAGCTGAACTTCAAGCATTCCTGCAAACCATATTTTGTCTTCGGTGTATGACACAAGCATTGGACAGTGAAAAATTAAAATTGGCTGCCATGGCATGTATTTATTTACGCTTTGTAACAAAGAAGGAAAATATAGGACATACAATGGTAGCAAACTCAATTGTGCACACAGCAAACAGAACACAGCAGAAATAGTTTGCTTCACGACTTTAGAGTTCAAGAAATTAGTGGCGAATACAAAAACTTTATTCGAATGTCACTAATTGATTTTTGAGCATCTAATTAACTTGATTGGGCTCTACTTAAAGTGCGAAAAAAAGTTCACATTTTAACCGTGCTTTAGTAAGAAATAAACAAAAATGTTTAAAGATGCATGCGCATGGTTCAAGGTTCGGCTCACACAGCCATCCAATTAGTTTCGAGCTAAACCTTGAAACATCCTTTGAAGTTTTGTCGAAATACCCAAAATTCAATGGAGAGCATTCCACCGAACACGCGATGGGTTTCGGTCCGACATTTTTTTGGAAGATCTTTAGGTCATGTTCACGCTCATGACGTGGGTTTGGGATTGAGATTCAGTTCGATAATCTGGATAATACTTTATAATTTCCCTTCACTCAATTGTGGACATACTTCCTTTAAATTTAACCTCGTTCATCTCTTAACGAACTATCTTAATTAGTACATAAGCGTACAACCAAAACTGGGTAGTAAAACGTAGGGATAAAAATATATTGTATATTGTAAACACACACACACACATATAAAGACATATCAACTTACAGCTTGATATGTGGAGAGGACACTTCTGGGAATCCAATGGGAATCTCCGCAGATGCATCGGGCAGCTTGCCTTGAGCGTCAACCTTAAAGAGAAGGTTTTAAGGTGATAGAACAGTGTAGCGAAAATTCATAAACACCAGAAATGAAATGGGTTTATAATGTTACTGGGTGGAAATTATCAGCAATAGGAGAAAAAAACAGGACAGGAGGAAAATACATATCACAATATATTTTGTGTTGTGATCCCCTCTACTAAATTACACTATTCGATTCACAGGGAGTACCTGAAATAGTAGAGGAAGCAAAACTTAGATGGTAAGGACATCTAATGAGGATGTAAAAGAAAGCATAGCAAAGAAAATTATGGAAATGATGTAGGAAAAAGACCGCAAGGAAGATCAATAAAAAAAACGGAGGAACAGATGGGCAGAAAGTGTGCAAGTTAGAGGATAAGAATCGAAGAAATTAAAGTAGGAATAGAGGTGGAAGGGTAGGGGAAGATGGAGGCATTTTACTAAACTGACCCGGCCAGAGCCTGGAAACAGTTGATGATTATGATTCACAAAGGTCCACATTATACGCTCCTATAGCAGTTACTTTTCTTTTCCCGGAAACTACCGAAAATGTGGATTTTGAGACTTTTCATAGTGGAGGATTTAAACTTTTAAACGATGTTTAAAAGTCTATATAATGGGTAGTTGAAAATAGTTTTTGTATTCAACCCAGTAAACAACAAACTCGTGTACATTTAAAGGTTCTGTCAATATTCATCCTAGGCGCAACATCTGATTGGCAATATCCTAGCTACCTAGGCAGCCCTCTTAACAGGAATGTATATAAACTCAACTCAAAATCAACATGTGTATCAAACCAACTGGTTGTTATTTATGGCTCTGAAACATGGTCTCTACTCTTACAGGACTACTTCCGTCTCACCTCATGGAGTAGGTGATGAATCCGTCGTAGCGTACCCGGAGGAACTTGTTCGGGACCGTGATGCGGTGCAGATGGGACTTCTTCCCGTTGGTGAAGAAGGTGTCCGGTTTCCACACCAGGTTGAGGGAGAGCCACGACAAACTCAGGACGTCCTGACCAGGGATGGAGAAGCTCAGGCGACGATCTGTCCAGGTCTGTCTGAAGTAGATGTCCATCGTGTAGCTCTGAGGAATAACATTTAGTTAGTAAGTTTTTATTGCTAGTGTAGCATCATCATCATCATCATCATCATCATCAACTGTTTCCAGCCTGTGGCCGGGTCATTTTAGTAAAATGCCTCCCTCCTCCTCCATATTTCTACCATTCTTCCTCCTTTAATTGCTTCCATTCTACTCCTCACACTTGCACACTTTCTGTTATCTGATTCTCCCATCTCTTTATTGGTCTTCTTTGTGCTATTTTTCCTATATACTTCATCTTCATCCATTCTCTTTGGTATTCTCTCCTTCTCCATCCTCATTACATGTCCATACCATCTCACCCTCGCTTCCTCTACTGTCTCATGTACTCCCTGTATCCCCAGTCTTTCCCAGATCACTTCATTCCTAATCTTGTTTCTCCTTGTGACAGCTAACATGCTCCTCATTTCCTAGTCTCTCTTTCATTCAATTTCCGTGTTTCTACTGCATATGTGACAGTAGGTACAAAAAGTATGCCCTATACAACACTTCCTTACTCTTCAAGGGCACTTCTCTTCTCCATAACAGCTCTCCCTGCTGTCCTCTTCTCATTAGATCCTCTCTACTTCCACCTCTAGCCTCAATCACACTCCCAAGATATTTTTTGCTCTGTACTTTTCTTAGTTCTACTCCATCCAACCTTATATTCTTACTAGGTCTTACCCTCTCCCTTGTCATTACCATCCCTTCACACTTCACCATGCTAAATTTCATCCCACACTCTTTCACTGCCTCGTTCCATCCTGTACTTTCTATTCCTTCTCCCCTTAGGGTGGCATGATGTACACAAAATAGAATTACATGTAAGGGTTTGGCCAGACTGACAAGCGTGAGAGCGAGCGCGCAAGCGACTGGGTGGCCAAATTGGCGAGCGCGTGATTAGCAGATAGCTCTCGATAGTTGTTTACGAGGAGGCTCCGAATCTTGGCTCAGTGAACTGAGGGTGGTTTTTGACAAGTGATTTATTGTTGTGGTTTTCTCCTCCTCTCTCCACGCTAATGGTGATTCTTATTTGTTAAGGCCTACTTTGATAATATTGAAGTATTTTAACACACCAGTTTTATACATATATATAAACATATAGGTATGGTTTATAATCTTACCAATTAAATTAGGCCGTTAGTAGCAAGTGTGCTAAACCTATCGATAGCAATAAAAATGTCAAAATGAGAAGTTTTCCTAGCTTTCAATGGACCAACATACAATAATATTGTCTAGCGCCTGTAAACTAGACTGTACCGGGTCGAGCGCGTGCGCTCCAGTCTGGCCACCTCTCATCACAACCAATGTGTTCTATTTTATAGTCAACATTGGATGATCCTGGAAAGATTATAACGTTAAAGAGAGCGGTGATAAAATTTTATAAAAAAAATTAACGAGAATTATATTCCTTATCTGAGTTGAGATCGCTTATTCCTAGTATTTGACAGCTTATGTTGCCCCCCTAATGTCAACTAGTTTCGATGCTCGCCGGCGTTATCCACGGGTTAGTAGATGTCCAGCTTACATCCCAGTTCCGTGTGGAGCCACGACAGAAACAGGACGTCCTGACCAGGTATACCTCAGTTTTAGCTTCTGTGGTGCTGACTGACAGCTCACAGCTGACTTCTGACAGTCAACAGTTAGGTATATACCTAAATTTTGACTGTCAAAAGTGACAACTGCTAAAGACATGTTTTTTGCAGATCATATGGTTCGGCGTAGGGATACATAATTTGGTCTGGTAGCTTTTCAAAGCCGTCAGAAGTCAGCTGTGAGCTGTCAGTCAGCACCACAGAAGCTAAAACTGAGGTATATGTATGAAGTACAATACGATTTCCATAAAGAGAGCTTTTCAGACAATATGATTACTCTAAAGCCAACAGCGATAACATTTTAATATATAAATATAAAATAATACATATAAGGGGCTTATATTATTTACGTAAGTGTAATGAACAAAAAAAAAATCAAACGAGAGCTGTTGAGGGGGGAATGGGTAGACATATAAATTTTATTGGATATTGATAATTCAAAATTGAAAAATTGCAGCCAAATCACAAATACATAATAATGTTTTTTTACAAGAATTAAATAATAATTAAATTCTGCAAAGTAATAAGGGGGGCTGTAGTCCCCCTTATCACCCATTCATGGGCGCCTACGGCTGTCACCTTTGATAGATATTATTAATAACCTTAAAATAACTCTAATCATATGGTAAAAATGTTAGCAATGTCCGTTAAAACATATGTTTTTTATTTTCTAAAAGGCTCTTCCTTTTAAAATCGGACTGTACACGAGTGGTTTGAGTAGCCATTATAACCAGAATATATATATATATATATATGTATATATATATATATATATATTAGCTGCCTCTTAGCATCTGATAAACAAAACGTCAATTAAACGAAACTCCCAAACAATAACGCCCTATGCTATAAAGTGTATGTCATCATCACATGATGCTGCCAACGAAAAGTACAAACCTCCCGTTATTTTACAAATTGGTCCGAGAACAAAAAATGTTGTCGTGTTGATGCTCTTTTGTTAGCACAAGGCGTCCCTTCCGTCTTTGAAGCTACCGCCAAGATAGCTCTGGCCTCAATAACTCTTCGAATGTTCTCGATGTGATTAAGAAAATGTTTTTGTTGAAATGATTTCTAGATTAGATAGAGGAGGAAGGGATTACGGGGCGTACTAACGTGAAACCACCAACTTTTTTTTGCATGAAAATAAAACGTTTACTTCTAGAGATACATATTCCAATTTTCATAGGAAAAAACTAATCATACTAATGGTTTTAGGGATTTTTAAGGTTATACATAAAGTAAGTGTACCCGTGTTTGCGTGGGGGGAGACTGGAAAACAACTTTGGAAAAAAACCTCAGTACACCCAACCGAGATTCGAGCCCCGATCTCCCCGTTATCGGCTGTCTACTCTACTGCGACAGAGTAGCGCTTTGGACTAGACGGCTACTAATGCGGTTGCTAAAAAATCTACTAGCTCTAATTTCACGTATTCATACGTCAGGTTAAGTCACATCAAACCTGTGCCTCCCGAAGATATCCCTATAACTACGCCACTGCTTCTCACCTGATCTGTTTCTGATATCGAGCCGAAACTGTTGACGAGCAGGTTCACCTTAATCAACAGTGGTGGACCTAGAAAAAAAAATTACAGAAGAGACATTTCATATAGCATAGGAAGGAAATTAATTAGCAATTTTGTTTTTTTATAATGGGGTCGTTAAAAATAAGATTCATAATACAATTCCACAAATTTTACATAGTTCAACTTTATTTAAAGCCACGGGTACTGAAACATTTTTTGTCTCTCTTGAACCAATTTAAAGTGTCTTAAAGCACAATTTGGCTTGTAAAGCTGTTAGGAATTTTATAATATTCCAATAAACTACGAGCCCATACAATGACGAGGAATATAAAAATATATTTATACCTTTAAAAAAAAAAAGGGGGGGGATAGAACTCCCTCTTCCAAAACCAGCTTTTATAAGAATGTTCTTGAACGCTATCGATGTTAACAGAAAACGTTTGTATTTATTCGTATTTTTCCAATGTAAATCTCGGTCGTCTAGGGGTTAAGTGTTCACCTCAGGACCCGATGCTCGTGGGTTCAAACCCAGCTGTGGTCGACGGATTTTTCTTGAGCGATAAAAATCCGTAGCACAACTTCCTTCGGAGGGAAAGTAAAGCCGTCGGTACCATGTCGATTGTGGCTTTTAAAAGAACCCTGGAAGGTGTATGAACCTTTTCCGTGAAAATTGGTAGGACCTTTCACTCTCGCTCATAGAAATTCCCATGTGTTGATATAAGCAGTCGGTTCAGAAAGGGCACGTTAAATACCTCAAATAAATAAAATAAAAATATCCAACTGTAACTGACGGTATCTATCACCTCTTGAGGCTGACATATGTGAGAGTAAACTAAACGTGAGAAATAAACGTTAGCTCGCAAATCTTAACACACACACACACACACACACACACACACCACACACACACACACACACCATTTATATTTATATATATATATATATATAGAGAGAGAGAGAGAGAGAGAGAGAGAGAGAGAGCGAGAGAGAAATATAATATACATATATATAAATATATATGAATATATGATTTATTTTGACCAAAAAACTGTTTTGCTATAAAAACTGCAAAAACAGTGCCCTTAACTCGCGTTAACTACATCCACATCTTAAGGTAAATTTTATGTATGGTGTATATAGTTAATTTAGCTACCATTATTTGTGTTGTAAATTTGGTACGAAATCTTTTTTTTATATATAAAAATATTTCGTACCAAATTTACAACACAAATAATGGTAGCTAAATTGACTATATAAACCATACATAAAATTTACTTTAAGGTGGGTATGTAGTTAACGCGAGTTAAAGGCACTGTTTTTTCAGGGTTTTTTTAATAGCAAAACAGTTTTTTGGTCAAAATAAATCATACATTTCTCCAGTAGAAACACAGAGTTTAATTTTCTTCACACGGTGATATCAACAGTTGTTGAATATCTGTCAAGGATGTCCTGGAATTTAATGACGATTTTTTTTTCTTCATTTAAAAAGTTTATCATCAAACGTTAATTTATGTCCATGAAAGATATTCAACAACTGTTGATATCAGGATTCGAAGAAAATTAAACTCAGATTATTGGGGGAGGGGGGAGTTTCCCCCCATATACTATCTAGCCCCCCGACCCGATAACGACGTCCATGATTAGAAGGAGGGGGGGGGGGGAAGTAAATACAACTTTTGATCCAAATCTTTATGTTTAGACTCACCTCCAAAATCTGGCCGTATCCCTTTGTTGTAACGTTTGGCGTCGAGCAACTGATCAAGGATTGCTGTCGTATTTTCCGGTACACTTTCCAGCTCGGGTACCAGGTTCAATGCCAGGATCAGATACGTGAGAGCGTTCGAAGAAACTAAATATCTTCTTAGCATGTCGGATGTTTTAAAATTCACCGAGGAAAGGACTGGACACCATTATTAAAAAAAAAAAACATTTTTATGTACCTCATAGATGGCTAAATATTACAGTTAATGTTTTAAACCCATTCTAACGAAACCCAACTAAACATGGCAGCTCGTAAATATTCATAAAAACAAGTAGATATAAATTTACTTTGACAAAATATTCTGCAATTGGATCTAAATCTAAATTGTTTTTAATATTTTTGATTTGTAAGTCGTGTAAAAGTAACGAATTAGATATTTCAAATATAAGAGAAAAAAAAGCTTTCAATATAACTATATCCCTTTAGAATATTTCACTTTTGACTCTAACACAATCTGGAATTTCTTTTATACTTAACAAATTCCTTAAATCTTTACGGGTAGTAAGACGCGGTGCTAAATAATAATAAATAACACATGCACAAAGCTAGCCGGATATTGAAACTACATCTCACTGCTAATAGAATCTTACAAATACATAACAAAATTGATTGTGTACAATGATTGAGACAAATATCACAAACGGTAAAGCGTGGAAAACCAATTCTATTATTAATAATCGCTGGCCGATGGGTGACAATTGTTGATATCACTGCGTGCATAAATATTATCACCAAGTAAAGCGATGTCAACCGATTCCCCAACTGATTAACTGTCACAGGTGTCAAATTGTCAATTATATCGAAGCTTGTATGAATATCATTGCCAACTAAAGAGATATCAATTGGTTCCACCACTGATTAACTGTCACAGGTGTCAAATTGTCAATTATATCGAAGCTTGTATGAATATCATTGCCAACTAAAGAGATATCAATTGATTCCACCACTGATTAACTGTCACAGCTGTCAAATTGTCAATGTTACCGAAGCTTGTATAACTATCATAGCCAACTAAAGAGATATCAATTGATTCCACCACTGATTAATTGTCACAGCTGTCAAATTATCAATGTTACCGCAGCTAGTACAAATAACATAGCCAACTAAATTGATTCCACCACTGATTAACTGTCAAATTTTTGTTGATGCAATCGGTTGTATCACAGATCAACATGGATTAAAAGATGCCAATCAACTCGATAAGATTGTACCAATGATTCAAACTGTCAAAAGGTTATTTAGGGTCACTCAAATCTCTCCCGTCCACCAATCAAGAAAAATCCCTTTAATCTTTTTCATCCCCAACAATGATTGGATTTTTTTAACCGTATTTGTCAACACATTGTTGTCACGCCCGGTGACTGTGTCAAAGATCACGACTAACTGAATATGTGTTTCCCCCCCTCTTGACTAACACGCCGCGTGTTCTTCTGAAATAAATCCTCCTGCCCCCCTACCCTCCCCCCTTCTTCTTAAAAAATAGGGGGCCAACTATTTGCAGAGCCACACTCGACAAGCCTACGTGTTACTTGGGCTGAGGAGAGAAAGCGTCTATGTCCAAGTTTAGTGTTTTTATTATAGATGTGACGCTCGAAATCTCGAGTCCATTGAATCCTATGGTATTCGAGAGATTAGAAATTAAAAAAATCTAAAAAAAAAGAAGTATCTCGAATACAACTGAATTTTTTTTTCATGAAATCAATATATTAAGAGCTAAAGGAGAATTTAATTTTTTTAAATAGAGCGTTGAGAAATTAGGATATTAAAATGCGTAGAGCAAATAATTCGTTTTTGTAATAATTCATTTGTTTATAGAAACGCGTATTACTACCCGTTCGGGTTATACGCCTAAGTATTAATAACGCTAATGGATTAGGAATGGGAAAGGTTGAATTTAGAAGAATTGAACCCGCATTTGCGTGGAGGGTGGAAAACCATTTAGGACAAAACCATCCCCAGTTCACCCGAGTTAGATTCGAACCTTGATCTCCCCGTCCTCGGCTCTCTAGCTCGACACGAAACTAGCGTGTTAGGCAACTACGCCACCGAGGCGGGTGTTATTCTAATAGTTTATATGTTTTGATGCAAAGTAAAATGCGATGTTATTTATTTCTATTACAATATTTTACTTTTCTAACGAGCTGTTAGTATAATCAAGTTAAAAAGAAAGCGAAAATATGTGCGGTGCACCCTGACATTTATTTAATGAGTTCCAATACATCATTATTATTATTATTTAGTACCGCGTCTTACTACCCGTTCGGTTTATACGCTTAGGTACTAGTTACGCCAATGGATTAGGAATTGGGAAGGTTGAATTTAAAAGAAGTGAACCCGCATTTGCGTGGAGGGAGAGTGGAAAACCATTTAGGACAAAACCATCCCCAGTTCACCCGACCGAGATTCGAACCTCGATCTCCCCGTCCTCGGCAGTCAGTTGATCTCATTCTACTAAGCCACATCGGCAAGAAAGCACTGATTGAGAATATATCAAACATAGATATAGCTTGATTTTCTTGCAAATGGACATTTGGAGCAACTTTTAGAAATTACAAACATAATTTTTTGCTGTCAAAATTTATACTATTATAATATTTAATCAACGTTATTTTATAGGTATTGATAATATCTATCAGACGTGACAGCTGCAGATCATATGATTCAACGTATGAATACATGAAAATAGCTCTAGTAACTTTTCTACTACCCGCTTCAGTGGCTGAATGGTCTAAGGCGTCGCTCTCATGTTAGACTGGCCTGCTGATGACGGGAAGATCGGGGTTCGAATCACGTTTGGGTCTGCTGTGGTTTTTTTTTTCCCTAAATGGTTTCCCACTCTCCTTCCACGCGAATGAAGCTAGATTACCTTTAAAATGCTTCTTCCCTCATCCCTGCCCCATTAGGGTTTATTATCATATATGTGAATAACATAAACCGGTGATAAAAAGTGGTGATAAAAAAACTTTATGTATCTATCAAAAAGTCCATTCATAAGAAAGTTGGAGTATACGCTGAAGCATAGTGTTAAGTTTGTGTAATTAACGTTGAACCCGAGAAATTAGGAATAAATGTTCGAAATTATTTCATAAAAAATTTTAAAAAAAAAGGGGGGGGGGGGGAGTTGTATCATTTTTAATCTGTATCCAAAGCTATAACTTAACTTTGAATAAATTCCAGCCATAGCCTGAAGTATTGCCAAGGAACGCACCCCCCCATATACCCACCTTTTCCCCCCTCCCTTGAAAAAAAAAAAGGACAGGTGCTTCCAACCTTATACCATTCACAATATTTCGTTACGGCCGCCATGACAGAAGGGGCCAAGTGGTCTAAAGATGAGTGGAGGAAGGAGGAGGTTACGATTGATATATCTTCAAATTATTGACTGAAAATATCAAACTTGTTAATGATTTTATAAAATAAAAAAAAAAATTAAGAACATTTATAAAACTAAATATATATATATGTTATTACAATTATAGTTCTAGTTCTTATACAATTTATTTTTAGGGCTCTTGTTCTAATTCTAGTTCCTTAAAAATAACTGTTAGTTTCGGTTATCGGGTCTGGTTCCGGTTCCGGTTTGATTCCCTGTCTGGAAGGCCTTTTTTTTACCAGAATTCTAATATAAATTATGTATATCAATGTAGATATATATATACATATATATGTATATACGTGTACTGTACATATATTCATACATATATGTATATATAAATGCATACATACGCGTATATCTGCATATATATATTTGTCTACATATACGTTAATAGTATATGCATATATGTACATACATTTTATACACATATATGTACACACAGTATATATACATATACTTATGCACATATATATAATTAAATAATTATAATATAAAAATAAAGATAGCTAAGAGTGAAACATTCCAACCAGTGATAACACAAGATCTAGTGAACGAAGACGTAATCAAGCCAACATGGCGTCCTCGAGCCTTCAAGGATTCCAGCCAAATCCTGGTAGTGTTTTAATACAATAATATTAATAATAGAAAGGGAAACTTCTGGCGCATTGATATAAAAAGACAAGCAGGTGGGCGGCGTCTACGGGCACTTCAGACTAAAATATACAGCGGACGCGAGCGTGGCTCAGAGACGGCGACGCTGCAAGAATCCACGAGTTCTGGCGTCGAAAGATATAGGACGTCCATCCCGACAACAGGTTTTACGGTTTGTTTTTATTGCCGCTACAGCTGTACGGGGTATAGACACGTGGTCTTAGTGAGGTGGGTCTTAACCGTGCTAAGGACCGGGTTTCGATGACCGACCGAGATTTTTTTTAAATTTACCACCGGGTCTTATTTTTATTTTTTTTTAGCACCGCGCCTTACTACCCATTCGGGTTATACGCTTAAGTACTAATTACACTAATGGATTAGGATTTGGGATGGTTGAATTTAGAGGAAGTGAACCCACATTTGCGTGGAGGGATAGTGGAAAACCATTAAGGAAAAACCACCCCCAGTTCACCCGACCGAGATTCGAACCTCGATCTCCCCGTCCTCGGTGGTCTGGCTCAACACGACTGGCGCGTTAGCCAACTACGTCACCGAGGCGGGTCGCGTCTTATTAACCGTTCGGGTTATACGCTTAAGTACTAATCACGCTAATGGATTAGGAATTGGGAAGATTGAATTTAGAGGAAGTGAGCCCGCATTTGCGTGGAGGGAGTAGGGAAAACCACCCCTAGTTCACCCGACTGAAATTCGAACCTCAATCTCCCCGTCTCTCAGCAGTCTGGCTCAACTCGAAACTAACGCGTTAGCCAACTACGCCACCGAGGCGGGTGAAATTTATTGAAGGGAATTTCCCTCTCTCTAACCCTTCACTGACGTACCAATATTGTGTTTTACATTCTCTCTTGAAGCGAGTTCCCGTGCGTTGCTTTAATTCATATTTATAGCCTATTTAGAGCTACCCGTTTCGGTGGCCACATGGTCAAAGGCGTCACTCTAGAAGTAGATTAGAGCGCCGATGACGGGGGGATCGAGGTTATAAATTCGGTCGGATGTACTGAGGTTTTTTCCAATATGGTTTTCCACTCTCCCTCCACGCAAATGTGAGTACATTTCCTTTTTAATATAACCTTCCTCATCCCTAAAACCACTATTGTAATTAGTACAAAAGCGTATAACCCGAACGGATAGTAAGACGCGGTAATAATAATAATCTAGATGGTAGTTCACGCGTGGTCGGTCAGATGTCGCTAGTTGTTGGGGCTGTGTCTATACAAAGTCCTGATGGGAAGCTGCCAGAGGGGAAGTGCCAAAATTGATTAATTTCGCTCTTCTCTACCTCACCCTACCCCTCCTCTCTTCCGCCTGAAGCACCGCGAATAGCTGCTCCTTGTCTACTGCCACCCCTAGCCCCGCCTCCTCCCTCCCCCCCTCCCAAACATGTTCCCTCACCCCTAAAATGTTGTCTTTGTAATTCCCTTGAACGTGTTATCACATGGTTAGGAATTTAAAATTTTAAAAAAATTCTCGTGATCCGTGACTTACTACCCGACCTGGCTATCCACGTCATCACACTGATAGGACAAGGATGAGGAAGGTAGAATTTAGAGGAGAATGTACCTTTAGTTTCTAGTAGTCAAACTTACCTTGCATGGTTCTACTATGGCGTAGCTTATAAGATAGGGCCATAGTTTAATCAGTCAAGGTAATACTTCTACCTTTTATGGTAAACGGAGAGATTGGTAAATAATTTATAGGGCATTTACGGTCGTATTTGACAAATATCATAAGGCTATTTATTGCAAACAATGGCTGAAAGTCACTAATATCAACCTATTCCAAAGTAATTATTATTTGTTTAGTAATCCTATATTTATTAATGAGAATTGTTTTTAAACGAGTCTAAATTTTAAGTCTCGCATGAAACCCTTGCGCCAGCCCTGAATGTATCTAAAGCAACGTATAACAAAAATTTATATTTGAGAGTAAGTGGAATTTAATTTACACCTTAAACTGATTATTAACTTTTACAAATATTACCAATATCTCAGCTAGTATTTTATATCTAAAGTAAAGGATGAAATAAAATACAATTTTTTTTTATCGCCGCGACTTACTACCTGTTCAGGTTATACGCATATATTATAATTACTCTAATTAGTTATGGATGAGAAAGGAAGCATTTTAGAGTTAATCTACCCCGCATTTGCATGGAAGGAAAGTTGGAAATCGTTTAGGAAAAAACACCCTAAGTAGACCCGACTGGGATTCGAAGACCAATCTCTCCGTCATCAGCAGGGCAGTGCAACATGAAAGTGAGTCCTTAGGCCATTCGGTCACTAAACGGTGGTAATTCTTAATTTAAAACATACACTTTTCTTTTAGCTTATGTTTAGGTTAAAAGATGCATAGCTCGGCTGAATTGATTTAGTTAAAAAATATATGTATACATTGACAATCTACACATAGAATGAAACTACTGAAATACATTACACAATAATAAATAATATAATTGTAAATTAGTAAACATGAGTTTAGTTAGTTAAAACCAAAGACGTGGGGGGAGGTTTGGGGGGGTTCAACCCCCCCGAAATTTATGAACAAAATATATAGGCTTTATTTATGGTTCAAACCATCTCAAAATTAAGATACAAATACAAATTAGGGGGTTTTTACCATAAAAAAACTCAGAGAGCTTCTAGAGGTGTTTAATATTTAGAATTTTTCTAGACTTCGGCAGTTATGGTGCTATGTGCCATAAATTAAGAACTCCTTAGATAGATTGCTTCCTAGAGGTTGTTTAATATTTAGAATTTTTCCTAGCCTTCGGCAGTTATGGTGCTATGTTGCCAAATAAAACACTTCAGATAACTTCTAGAGGTGTTTAGTATTTAGATTATTGCCCTAGCCCTTGGCAGTTAGGGGGTTATGTTGCCATAAAAAAACACTTCAGATAGCTACTAGAACTGTTTATCATTTAGAATTTTTGTCTAGCTTCTGACAATTGGGGATGTGCCCAACAACCCCCCCCTTCCCTTACTTATTGCTGGCTACGGCCTTGGTTATCGCATTTTAATTTTCAGCAGTCCACTGCCCAGCTTTATCTGTCAAAGGCGAACAGGACATGGCCAACCTTTGAACCGGTAAATCCGTATGAAACGCGTTTTTATACTAATATTCTAAAAAGTATTAGGAGACAGTAAGGTAAATGGAAAAAAAAAAAGGAAATGTGTTGTAAAACCCGACATTATATCAAGCATGTTTTGGTCACGAATAGTCGTAAGCTAGCTAAGCCAGTCATGATGAGAGAAAAGGATTTTTTTTTTCGAACATTTTACATTTAAAATTAGGTAAATTAAGTTTTTTTTCGTTTCTTGTTCCTTCACAATATATCCGAGCATGCGTCTCGATGTTCCTGGATATAAAATTATCCACGCATGCGCGTGAGCCATAGGTTTCAATTGTTCGAAGCATAATTGTGTAGTCCATTAACGAATAGTTCCTATTGAACGATTTGACAGACTTAACCAGTCGAACTAATAATTGACCTTCTAGAAAGTGTACTAGTTCAAAGTGAACTACATAACGACAGTACAGTAAACAATCGAGATTATTCGTTTGAACTTTTTAGTTCTCTGTTAGACTTTTTCTTGTTTAAAAAAAGCTATGGTCCAATTTTAATAGGACGAACTTATCTGACAGTTATAAAGGTTATACAGCATAAACTTCAATTTTATTATTAATGTAAATATCTGACTTACTTACTCTATGGCATTATGAACTCAAAAGTTCATTGCCGCACTTGCAAAAGTATGCCATTTATCCATATCTTGATCTGGTTATATCCAATACACCTCATTACACCCTATCCCTATTTTGAGCTAGTTATATCCAGTCCACCTCATTATACTATATCCTTTTTTGAGCTAGTTACATCCAGTCCACCTCATTATACTCTATCCTTATCTTGAGCTAGTTATATCCAGTCCACCTTATTACATCATATTCCTATATTAAACTAGTTATATCCCGTCCACCTCATTACACCCTATACACTACCTTGAGTTAGTTCTATCCAGTCCACCTCATTATATCATATCCCTATCTTAAGCTAGTTCTATCCAGTCCACCTTATTACATCATATTCCTATATTAAACTAGTTATATCCAGTCCACCTCATTACACCCTATCCACTACCTTGAGCTAGTTCTATCCAGTCCACCTCATTATATCATATCCTTATCTTAAGATAGTTCTATCCAATCCACCTTATTACATCATATTCCTATATTAAACTAGTTATATCCAGTCCACCTCATTACACCTATACACTACCTTGAGTTAGTTCTATCCAGCCCACCTCATTATAGTCTATCCTTATATTAAACTAGTTATATCCAGTCCACCTCATTACACCTAATATCTTTTAGGTCCACTCTAATATTCTCCTCCCAATGGGTTTACCAGTCAAAACCTTGAACATGGTTTTAGATACTTCTATTCTCACTGCATGTCCTTCCCACTGTAACCTGCAAGATTTGATTACTCTAACAAGGTTTGGTGATGAATACAGGGTATGTAACCCAATTATGTAAACTCCTCCAATCCCCATTATACTCATCCTTTTTTTAACCAAAAATATTCCTAAACACCTTGTTTTCAAACACTTTATTTTGTGATATAAGGTAAGAGACCACGTTTTACAACCATAGATAACAACCAGTAAAATGATTGTTTAGTATTTACTAAGTTTGACATTCCTTGAAACCAGGTGAGTTGTCAACAATGAATTACATTACAGTAAATAATTATGATTTGTTGCTACTTTTGGCAGTCAGAACATTCACACCAACAATCTGTTTTTAATTATCTTTTCTTTTTAAGTGTTTTTACATTAATTAAACACGAATTTATGAAAATAACCGTTTGGATTATTCTATTTTTGTGGAAATGGCGTCTGTAGCTCATTGATTTACAAACCAGAGCGTCTTTTCATATTATTTTATAAAGATGGTGAACCTGACGGAATTAACACCGTTGATGACGTAATACAAACCGTATTTGGTTTTGTTAATGCGCATGTGTTAAAAAAATAAAAACTGTTATTTTTAACTAATAAACTAATATTTTGAATGTTCGTTCTCTAATTTATAATATATATATTATAATTCATGGTGGCAATTAACAAGAAGATACAAGTGTGAGTATAATAATTTTGAATATATTATTTCATGTATTCTAATATATCTTGTTGCCACAACCACGAAACAAAAACTATAGTAATTTAATTGGTATTTTTTGTTCTTTCGATAAATTGCGAAAAAGCCAATTAAACAACAATCCTAAGGGAAACTTAGTTTATTAGTGTTTACTAACATTTTTGATTGATAGTATAATATTGATAATAAAATAATTATAATTTCCGGATAGGTTGACATTAGTGACTTTCATCCATTTTTTGTTGTTTTTTTGTTTTGCTAGCTGTCAGTTAACACCACTCCTACGCTGGATAGAAAAAGGTATGCAAGACTAGAAGAAGAACTAGACAAAATGAACTGCTCATTTCAACGAACTGATTCACTTTGAACTATTCCCAACAAATGAACGGTTCCCAGGCCTATCTCTTGGGGTTTGAAGGTGCTCGCGCGTCGATGTTCTTTTTTTTTTTTTCTCGTCGGGGATGGTGGCTCCGCGGACGTCGGAAAGGGTGAAGCTCGCGCGTAGAGGTTTACGCGCCTGCGTACCGATGGAAGAGAGAGAGAGAGAAATAGAAATCTGTGCTGCTAAAACAGAAAGAGCCCAAGATATTCAGTCAGCGTGAGATGCGATGCTTTCTATTTTCTCATGTGCCAACAGACGAGGGGGCATGTGAGAGTAAAAAATAACAACTTCCTCCTACCCCCCTTAAAAAAACGTGCGGATTTATTTTAAAGCGGATTATTCGCGTGTTTCTAAATCATATCCCGGTTATTGTTTTACTTATAAGGTTGTGTATTTCATCAAAGTGTGCATGTGTGTGAAGTCAATGGATTGCTAATATTTTTATTTTTGTGTCGCGAATAAAAGGAGGATAAAATAACAAAAGTCGTCTCTCGCAGATGTCCTTACAAATTATGTCCTCGAAGGAAGAAATGATGTCCGCTTACCAAGTAACGTGAGATGTAAAAAGGATCACAAAATAGGTGATCAGATAATAATGGTGATATTCATCCATGACGGTGGATTGATATGGTTACTTCTGTTGGTGATACAGTGGAATATTTTGGGGTGAGTTTTACTTTCAAATCATCATTGGCGTGTTGACAGATTAATAAGAGTGTATATGGTAAGATTTTTTTTGTAGGAAAATATGCCTTTCAGGTGTACTTTTCTAAAAGAAAAATCTGTGTGTGTGGCGGGTGGAAGGGGTTACGCTAGAAAGGGGCAGTGTTTTTGCAGTTTTTATAGGAAAACTTTTTTTTTGTTAAAATAAATAAAATATTGTTCCATTAGAAACATAAAGTTTAATTTTCTTCACATGATGATATCAACAGTAATTGGAATATCTGTCAACGGTATCCTAGTTCAATTAATTTAATGACAACTTTTTCTTTTCGTTTAAAAAGTTTCTCATTTAATGCTGCTATACTCATGACAGATATTCAACAACTATTGATATCAACACGTGAAGGAAATTAAACTCTTATGTTTCTACTGGAACAATATTTCATTTAATTTGGTACAAAAATTATATATTATATTTTCCTATAAAAACTGCGAAAAAAACACTGACCTTAATTGATGCCCCTTTCAAGCCCACCTTAAACTGAACCTGTGAATTGTTATCACTCAATTGATCACTCGTTGGACATGTGTCAATGAACATACGTTTCCACTGTGAGGTACATACAGCATAGACTATGTGGGCACATGTTTAAACGAATGAGTACAAAGTTTGTGAGAACATATCACAGGCGATGTTTCAACAAGCTTTGCTTACACTGCAAAAAATACCCCATGACATTGCACATTATTCAAATTTTGTCTTGTAAAAACGATTTATTTCATTCATACTTAAGGTAAACAAAATACTTGTCAATTAAATTTAATATCAAAGGTTTTAAAGGAAACTTAGATTTTTAAATCAAATAATGTTTCAAGTGTTAAAATAACACTTCTAACTTATATTTTAAATAATTTTATTTATGTTATGTAGTCCTTATTATAAATATATCTAAAATATACGTATTTAATTTATTTATATATGTATATATATGCTCTGTAATTTATTTACAGTGGTATGAGGTTTAAAATTAAGAACGTTTTATTTTAATATATAAATGCTTCTTTTTAAATAACCGCTCCAATAATACCTTAAGTTTTAAAAAAAAATCTTCCTATTTTGTATTTTGTTTGAATAAATAAATTAGAGCAAATTAAATTCATAAATAAAAACAGGTTTCATATCAGAATCTGTCAGAATTTTTTTTAACAAGATGAAAAAAAACCTCCTCTTTTCCTCCCCCCCCCCCCCTTCCCAATCCCTTTAACCAAGTCTTGGCAAAGTGACATTTCGAAAATTGGACGTTCTATAAATGTGACTTCACAGAACTAACGTTCGTCCCACGGATGTAGAGAAGGTCTCGCCGTGTCACGTGACCTCCCCCCCCCCCCACACACACACCCTTCCCCTCTCGGCCAATAGGAGAGCCCACCCTTAGAATACACCGTGACGTCATAAGGGGAAATTGACCCTGCTAGTCTCGCGAACTGTTGGGACCTGGTATAAGGACTGGCTTAACAAACATTCCCAGCTTTAAAAAGATTCCCGTTCTGAAAGAACGAGCCAGATTTATCCCTCCCCCTCCTCTCCTCTGCTAAGTGTAATATTTTGTGTCAGTGATGCTGGATTGTTGTCGGCTTGATGATTGCTCTCCCTAGAAACTGCACGCTTTTTTTATGAAGAGGTCCCCATGTTTAGTCACGGGGGTGTGTTTCAGACCCGTACACGCTCAATAGATTATTTTTTATGCGCGGTACAGGGCCGATGATTAAGCTCGAGTCCTACATTATAATTGGTAGCATAGACTCATTAAGGGTCCGGGTCAATATCTTCAATAGACCGCAGATTGTTGTTGAAGGCGTCAGTCTCACGATAGTCTCTGGATCACCACCCATTTGCCCCCTTCCATACCCCCAAGTACAGTGAGAAAATGGGAGGTTTTTTTCCAATTTCTCTCTTCTCCAACGTGGCTGTATTTCCTCTTAAGTAAGCCCTTCTCGTTATAAATCCATTGTGTTGAACTTGAAAATTAAAAAAAAAAGTTTAATGTTTCGTTTCTTACTGCCAGTTTGGACTACCTACGATTAAAACACATCTAAGGACACGTGACGAGTAAGGTGAATTTTAAGAAAATGTGCTATGGATTGAGGTTGAGATTCGACCCCCCACCCACCCCTTATCTGATATCCTTGGGGTGTTTTCTCCCCATTTAATATGTACTATCCCCTCTTAAAATTAACCTTTCTAAGCCTGCAACCTTAGAATATTATACAGCCACACATAGTGATGAATGGATGGGAGGTGACCTGGTGGTCTAGGGGTAAGGTGTCGGACTTCTGTGCTGAGGGTCCGGGGTTCAATCCTCGGTCCCGACACAGATTAATCTGATTGCCAAACCCTTCCTTCACCTCTGACACGACTTGTATTAATCACAACTTGTGAATGTGAGGAATGCCAGGCCTCCACCGTGGTTCGGATCCCACGTTAAACTGTAGGTCCTCCATTTTCATCTCACAATCACCCTACCATTACACATTAGCGTAAGTGCGTATAACCCGAACGGGTAGTAAGACGCGGTGCTAATAATAATAATAATAATAATAATAATAATGGATGAGCGGTCTAAGGGGCTAGACCCACATTGCACCTGGTTAATGTTGACTGGAAGGTTAGGGGTTAGAATCCCGGCCCAGTTGAAACTAGAAAGGTGATTCTCCCCATGTCTGTTCCGCTGTCTTTTTTTTTAAACTTGTATTTTGACCGTGGTGTTGCGATTCTTTATCCATTATTATGCGGATACACCTCCTTCAGGATAGGCTAGCCTCCTCATCCCTACCCTCAGGTCACTCTCGTGTTATACTGGCCTGGTGATGACGGGGAAATCGGGGTTCGAATTCTGGTGGGGTCTACTGGGGGTAGTTTTTTTTTTATCAAATAGTTTCCCACTCTCCCTTCACTCAAGTGTGGGTAGATTACCTCTAAAATGTTTTTTAATCGTATGGTATTATTAATCGGGAGGGTCATGTCATTCGGTACGTGCGCCTGTATGTAGACTATTCGCCACACTGGCGGCACATAGCGTTGTCCAGGGTACACCTATGGAGGTTGTCTACACGTACCAGAAATGAGGTGGTGTGATGATAGTGAAGATGAAGGTGTGGAGCCAGTGGGAGGTTTAAACCTAACTCAAGCCTAACTAACCAAACCCTGGCGACCGTTGGAATAATTCCCCTTAGGAGAATAATACCCAAGGTACCGTCCGGTAATCGAACTCGCGACACCTAGGCTTGTAGCCAGGTACACTGACTACTACACCACACCACATTGGAGTAACTACCATATTATATGAGTATAACCTGAACAAACAGTACGACGCGGTTTTAAATCCGTATTTTATTCAGGTTTTATGACAAAATAACCCGCCTCGCTGGCGTAGTTAGCTAACGCGCTTGTTTCGTGTTGAGCTAGAGTGCTGAGGACGGGTATATCGAGGTTCGAATCTAGCTCGGATGAACTGGGGGTGGTTTCCCCTAAATGCTTTTCCACTCTACCTCCACGCAAATGCGGGTTCACTTCCTTTATATTTAACCTTCCAATTCATAACCCATTAGCGTAAATAATACTTAAGCATATAGCCCAAACGGGTAGTAAGACGTGGTGCTAAGTATTATTATTATTATTATTATTATTATTATTATTATTATTATAACAAAATAAATTACTCCAGAAGATAAGTTAAGTTTAATTTATTACTCATAATAATCTCGACAGTTATTGTATATCTGTCATGAGCATCACAAAATTTAAACAGTACTTTTTATGTTTAGTTAAAAGGCATCTACCTAAATGCAACTATGTTCTTTACATATATTCAATAAATGACGAGAGATTACTATGTGTAGAAAATTAAATTTAACGTATCTACTTAACAAATGTTTTATTTATTTGAAATTTAAGAGAATGCTTATAATTTAAAAAAACTACAAACAATATAGACCTAAATATACGTTCCATTCCACCTCACCTCAATGGCATCAGAACTTATTTTAACTCAGTCCCTTAATCCACTAAGCCAGTGGTGTTAAACTTGGTGTACACGTACCACCGGAGGTACGCGAATACATTTCATGGGGTACGTTACATTTAAAATACATATATTATTTCATGATAAACACTGAATAACCAAGACCCGGATTTTATTATTATTATTATTATTATTATTATATTATTATTATTATTAGCACCGCGTTTTACTATACCATTCGGGTTATACGCACTTACGCCAATGTGTAATGGTAGAGTTATTGTGAGATGAAATGGAGGACCTACAGTTTAACGTGGAATCCGAACCACGGTGGAGGCCTGGCATTCCTCACGTTCACAAGTTGTGATTAATACACGTCTTGTCAGAGGTGAAAGAAGGATTTGGTAATCAGATAGATTTGTGCCAGGAACCCGGATATGAAACGTAATATATGTATATCACGTGGCATGACGTATGACTATAGGAAAGTAGTTTTAGTAACTGTCAGATAAGGTTCTTCCTACAATGATTCTACTCTACCTCTGTTAATAGTATTGACTACTTCATTGAATAAATAAACTCTTAGACCAGTTCGATCAATGAGGTGTTTTAGGTAGAGTTTGTGAAAACATCACGATATTTTCCTTGAATGGTCGGTGTGAGTTCTTTGTAGATATTGTCTTTCCATTGTGGTGTTATTCCCTTTTTATGCTATCTGGTGGTGCCATTTTTATTTTGGATGTAGATGATAGAATATTTTTAACTTTAATTACTCACCAACAACTATGGGGTACAAATTTGAAGAGGGATTATATCTAGGGGTACAAAAAAAGGGGGGGAGGTGTTTGAATACCACGGCTCTAAGCCATGCGAAGAGCACCGGGCTGAATTCCTTACCGGACGTTACGTCAAACGGGGTGAGGATAAATCAACCCGTCTTGAAAAACCGCGTGATTAGGATCTGTTCAGTTAGTTCTCTGCTATCCCGCCAGGGGAGAAATAGAGGAAAGAATAAAGAATACAATTGAGTGGCTGTGTTCTGGTGCCAAAATAAACCCACCCACCTCCTGGGAGCGTTTGATACCGGGTACAGTCGTTGCTTATGAGAAAATACCCACTTCGGTGACCGAACGGTCTAAGGCGTAACTCTCGTGTTTGAATGGTCTACTGTTTCTGAGGAGATCAGGGTTAGAATCCCAGCTGGGTCTACTGAAGGCATTTTTCCTTAATGGTTTCCCACTCTCCTTCCACGCAAGTACGTGTATATTACCTTTAAAATGCTTCCTTCCTCATTCCTACTCCATTAGAGTATAATATAAGCGTATAACCTGAACAGGTTGGTGGTGGCCGAGCAGCAAAAGGACGTTGGATTCACATTGCCGTTAATGAGAGGGGTGAGGGTTCGATCACAGGTTAGATGTGATGGGGACATTTCCCAATATTCTCCAGGTCCTCTTTCAGACATAATTCCTCTCAGATATCCTTTTCTGAAGTTGAGGATGGAATAGAACGCAAACTACCAGTTATTTTTACTATTTTTTTTATAACCAAAAACATTTTGGTCAAATAAAATTAATACTGTTCTTCAGTAGATTTTTTTTTCGTAAGGCATATTTGACCTTGAAAGATGCAGTACCTAGTTCAGTCGTTGTTCATGTAAACTTTTAAAACAAAGCTTTTTTTAGCACCACGTATTACTTACTACCCGTTCGGTTTATGCGCATATTTACTAAACTACGCTAACGGTTTTAAATATTAGTAAGGCTATATTTAGAAGAAGTGTACCCGTATTTTCGTGGAGGGAGAGTGGAAAACATTTTTTTGAAAACCACCCTCGGTACACCTGACCGAGATTCAAACCTTGATCTCCCTGTCATCGGCAGTCTAATCTACTGCGATAGTAGAGCGATAGAGCATGCGGCCACCAAGGCGGGTAGATAATTATTATTTGCTTAGTAATACTATATTATCGATACAAAGTGTTATCAAACAAGTATAATAATATTTCCCTAAGGATTACCGTAAAAAAATTTCGTAACTTATTTAAAGAACATAAAAAAAATTAAACTATCACATTTCTTGTTTTACGGTTGTCGCAACAAAAGAGCTAATACTGCATGAAATAATAAATTAATTAAATAGTATTTCATTCACACTTGTATCTTATTATAACTGGCCACAAAAAATAAATAAATGTTTTTTTATAACTTAGCTAAAAAGGCATACAAAATATTTGTTTCAAACTAAAACATTTTTATTTTGTAAACAGCACATGAACACAACCGTCCGAAGGCTGTTTGTATGACGCCATAGACCTCGCTTGTTTAGTCTGGTTCACCATCTTAATTTATGAAGAGAACGCAGCATTTTAGAAGCTTTCGTTTGAAAAGCATTTTTAAGTGAACCACAGGCGCCGCTTCCCCCCCCAAAACCGCCCTCCCTACCACCCCACTTAAAAAACCATCCAAACAGTTATTTTCATAAGTTCATGTTTCAATAATCTAAAAAAATTAAATTTAATGATTAAATTATTCTTAAAAGAAAAGATAATTGAAAATAGATTGTTTGTGTAAATGTTCTGACTGCCAAAAGTAACTAGAGATCAACGCAATGGTCTTGAAGATCATATGGTTTGGCGTATGGGTACATGGTAGACTTTCCTAGCCGTCACCACCTCTCCTATCGTAGATATCCTATAGTAACTTTTCTATCTGTCACATAAGTTTTTCCTCTGAAAGTTTCACTGTATTAAGCAGCAGAAAACATGTTTTATTAAACGTTAATTCTATTAGGAATATCTATCAAGTCAGTAACGAGGTTAATACCGATAAATTAGAGCAAGATTGTTTGTTGTTGTTAATCGCCGGGACTTTGCTAACGTTTCTTTGGCAAATCAAAACATCTGTGAACAGATAGAGTTGGCTAGTTTAAAAAAATAAATAAAAAAGTGTATTTTTTTTTCATAAGCTATAAAATTTAAATGAATCGTTTAGTCTTTTTTCTTGTTACAAACATAAAAAAAGAGGTTGTTATATATTTCACAAATTATAATTGAGTAAAAACTAACTTCGGAAGATTAATTTAGTTTGAATTAAATGGTTAGAAATAACATCTTGTAACATAATAAATTCATTAAAGATGATTTGTTTTTTTGCAACTACAACGAAACGTCGGACGTAGGTATTTCTTCAATGCAGCAAGTACAAAAATATTAGTTTTAACTCAAAACATCGGCTTCGAAAGCTTTCAAAACAAATACTATTATTTAATATATTATTATACTATATCCTATTAATATGTATTATTTATATACTATATAATTAGGTATTAATCAACAAGATTTTTTCTCCTCTTAGAATTACCACATAAATGTTATTACCAATGTTACATTTTGTGAGTATTATGATCTTTATTTTCTTGTCCAAGCTAATTAAGTAAGAAAAAAAACATATAATATTAAAATGCTATTCTTTATACTTGTTCACACATGAATCACAATGGTGGCGTCGAGTGTTGACAGGGTAAGCAGAGCTTGATTTTTTTCAGCACCGCGTCTTACTAACATTTAAGGTTATGCCAGGGGTTCCCAAATTGTATGTCGGGACGCCCTTGGGCGTCACCGGTCTTGGTCCGAGGCGTCGCAGCTATAAGGAAAACCTAAAATGTAACACATGCAAATTTCCAATACATGTACTCGTATGTATTTTAAAAATGGAATAAAACAAACAAGAAAACAAATGTTTCGTATTATAAAAAATTGTACACATGAGATCATGTGCAGTACAACTCAAATATGTCAACTCTAATTCATTCAAATCTGTAATTTTGTTCTAATTTTGTATTTTTACATTTGAAAGAATATAGGCTAGTAATGTAAATGACAATTTTCTTTTAAAAAGATGCCACCCAATCGAGTTTGGGCAATTTTTTTAAATATTTGGTACAGGGGCGTCGCAAGAAAAATCTGACATGTGATGGCGCGCGTCTCAAAAAGTTTGGGAACCCCTGGATTATGTATGCTTATATGCTAATGGGTTTATGGATGAGGAGGGCTATATTAAGAATAAGTGTACCCACAGTTGGGTGGAGGGAGAGTGGATAGCCATTTTGTAAAACCCAACCTTTTTTTTCCCCTCTTTAGTTTTTTTTCACAAATTTTCTCTTATCTTTTATCTATCCTAGTTTTCCAATTTAGTAAAACCCACTTTAGTACATTCGATCAAGATTAGAACCTCGATCTTTCCATCATCGGTGGTCTAGTCTACTGCGAGAGTAGCGCGTTAGGCCATAAAAGTGGTTCATAACGTGTTAAAACCGTGCCTGCGATAGTTCTCTCCCCCTTTGTCCTATTTGACCAATCATAAATAGACATTGCTTGAGAATGTATGTTCGTTGATAACCGACCAAATAGGTGTTAAATTTAGTGACTCGCTTTGCTCTTTGGGGACACCGACCCCAAAGCCCCGGTGAGTTTTCTTTGCAAGTGGATGTAAACTAATGGAATTCCAGAGCCGTTTTTTGATAGTTCTTACCGTTTAGCCACAAGAGACCTCCAAAGAAAGGTCTGCACCGACTTTAAAGTTGATCCGACATTTTGAATTTTTTTGGGGGGTTAAACATTAAAATTTTTCACTTTTTGGAATTTTCCCGTCGGTTACAGGCTAGAAGCTATAAGTTCGCCAAATTTCAAGTTTCTAGCTCATCTGTAATTGGGTAAACATTAATGTCAGTGAGTGAGTCAGCCATGTGGCTTTATAGTAGTATATACCCGCCTCGGTGGCGTAGTTGGCTAACGCGCTAGTCCTGTTGAGCTCGACTGCCGAGGACGGGGAGATCGAGGTTCAAATCTCGGTCGGGTGAACTGGGGGGGGGGTCCTAAATTGTTTTCCACTCTCCCTTCACGCAAATGCGGGCTCACTTCCTCTATATTCAACCTTCCCAATTCCTAACCCATTAGCGTAATTAGTACTTAAGCGTATAACCCGAACGAGTAGTAAAACGCGGTGCTAAATAAAAAATATAGTAGTATAATAAAATAGTTGGAACATGTCACAGGTACAGTTTAAGGTGAAGGTGTAGGTGATGCAAATTAAGGTCAGTGTTTTTATATCAAAACATGTTATTGGTCAAAATATATAAAATATTGTTCAGTTAGAAACATAGAGAGTTTAATTTTCTTCTCATGGTGATATCAACAGTTGTTGAATATCTGTCGAGGGTGTCCTGGAATTTAATGACAACTTTTTCTCTCCATTTAAAACATTTCTCATCTAACGCCGCTAATCTCATGACAGATATTTAACGACTGTTGATATCACCGTGTGACAAAAATTAAACAATATGTTTCTACTCGAGAAATATTTTATTTATTTTAACAAAAAAAAGTTTTGACATAAAAACTTAAAAAAACACTGACCTTTCCTCACGTATATTCCCATCCCACCTTGAACAAGCTTTGCTTATTTAGGTAACACTCAACGACAGACTACATATTCACATGCTTCCCTTTGTCTGCCCAGTCAACGGTGATGGTGAAGATAGCAAATCCTCAATACGTATACAATTTCAGGATCAGTCTTCCTCATACCCGCTTCGGTGGCCGCATGGTCTCTAAGGCGCTACTCTTGCAGTAGACTGTACTTCCGATGATGGAGGATTAATATTATTATCACCGTGTCTTACTACCCGTTCGGGTTGGACGCACTTACGCTAATGTGTAATGGTAGGGTGATTGTGAGATGAAATGGAGGACCTACAGTTTAACGTGGAATCCGAACCACGGGGGAGGCCTGGCATTCCTCACATTCACAAGTTGTGATTAATACACGTCTTGTCAGAGGTGAAGGAAGGGGATTGGCAATCAGATAAATCTGTGCCGGGACCGAGGATTGAACCCCGGACCCTCAGCACAGAATTCCGACACCTTACCCCTAGACCGCCAGCTCACATGATGATGATGGAGGAGATCGAGGTTCGAAACTCAAAGTCGGGTGTACTGAGGCTGGTTCATCACAAATGTTTTTACACTCTCTCTCTCTCCACGCAAATGCGGGTACTCTTCTTATAAATATAACCTCTCTAATCCCTAAAAATCATTAGCGTACTTTATATATAAGCGTATAATCCGTACATGTAGTAAGGCGTGGTGCTAAAAAAAACAAGTCTTCCTCACCATTTACCGATTAGATTAAACCATTATCATTTGGGTTAGACGGAATATTTTTTTAAATAATAAAGGAACCTTTTTATTTTTGATAAGTATGACTCTTGTTTCAGTCTCGGCGGTCAGTCCTCAGTTCGTCAGACGAGCAGCGTCTCCCAGAACGATCGTCTGGAGAACGTCACTCAGACCATCTCTCGTCTGTTGGAGGGTTACGACATACGGCTCAGGCCGAACTTTGGAGGTACGTCCCTCCACCTGCACGGCTGAATACAGTCCTGGTTTCATAGGAACAGTCTTAACAGGCTACTACAGTCCTGGTTTCATAGGAACAGTCTTATCTGACAGATAGAAAAGATAATACAGGCCTTTTTGAGTAGGAAGCGCCTTACCAGACTACTACAGCTCTGTTTTGATTAGAAGAACCCTATCTGACAACTGTAAAAGTTACTACAGACCTGTTCTAATAGGAATAACCTCATTTGACAGCTAGAAAAAATACTACATACCTAATTTTATAGGAAGAACCTTAAATGACATCTAGAAAGGATACAATTTATAGATCGATCGTAATCGTGTACCTAATTTCCCGGTTAATCAGCCGTGATATGGGCTCTTGAGTAAGTATTTTAAGTCTGTGTTATATTAATCTATGAGCTTAGAAAGTGCACGCTAAATAATCCAACTATTTGTTTTAATACCCGCCTCGGTGGCGTAGTTGGCTAACGCGCTAGTCGTGTTGAGCTAGACGGCCGAGGACGGGGAGATCGAGGTTCAAATCTCGGTCGGGTGAACTAGGGGTGGTTTTTCCTAAATGGTTTTCCACTCTCCCTTCACTCAATTGCGGGTTCACTTCCTCTAAATTCAACCCTTCCAATTCCTAATCCATTAGCGTAATTAGTACTTAAGCGTATAACCCGAACGGGTAGTAAGACACGGTGCTAAATAAATAAAAAATAAAAAATAGTTTTAATCTTTGCTTTGATATAAAGTTTCTTGTTTTGAATCCTCCTTACTTTTTCCAGAAAAATTTCTGTTAGTAAAAAGGGAACTGACAGTCGAACGGCAGCTTTGACAAGAGAAAGGCGTAGATAATCAGACATCCGTCACTAACTTTTCTTTTAGCGGCTGTTCAAAGCCACCACCAAGAGGCGAGTGACGAATTTAACGACGTTGTAATGACCGGGCGGAGCGCTTGGACTGATAGATAGACATTTAGATAGATATAGATAGATAGATATATAAATATAAAGATTCTGCTACCCAAATTAAACAAAAAGGTGCCTTTGTAACACAGTTTGTGGAATTTCCGAAAGTACTTTGAATACCATCAGACCCGCCTCGGTGGCGTAGTTAGCTAACGTGCTAGTTTCGTGTTGAGCTAGACTGTCGAGGACGGGGAAATCGAGGTTCGAATCTCGGTCAGAGGAACTTGGGGGTGTTCTAAATAATTTTACACTCTTCCTCCACGCAAATGAGGGTTCACTTCTTCAAAATTCAACCTTCCTGATTCCTAATCCATTATCATAATTAGTACTTAAGCGTATAACCCGAACGGGTATTAAGACGCGGTGCTAAATTAAAAAAATATATCAGTGACGTGACATGGCTTGTTGCCAGGGTAAGCAGAGTTAGTCCAAATTGTACCTGCGAAATGTTCTTATCACTCAGTAGAACATTCATTGGGTCAGGTATCACCGTCTCGCTTCGGTGGCCGCATGGTCTAAGGCGTTACTTTCGTAATATACTAGACTGCCGAAGACGGGGATATAAGGGTTCAATCCCGGTTGGTTGTACTGGGGGTGGTTTTCACTCTCCCTCCATGCAAATGCAGGTACACTTCCTCTAAATTCAATCGTCCTAATCCTTAAAATATTAGTGGAATTAATAGATAGGCGTATAACCCTAACGGACGTGGTGTTAAAAAAGTATTAACGAACATACATTCATATGTGAGGTGTGTGGGACGGAGATTGGTCAAATGGGGACTGAATGGGACAGTTTAGACACGCTCTGCTTACCCTGGCAACGCACCCTTGACACGCCACTGAATATTATTTTGGAAGTCCTAAATAAAGTAAGGTATTATTTACCACCGAGTATCGAACCAGTATGTCTCAGACTTGGCTTTTAAAACAAAGCCTCTGTACCAATTATTTAGCTATGGTGGCGGACATAGTAGACTAAAATCCACGACATGGAATCTAACTTAACCAAAGACACCGCGTTTTAATGTGGGGTGGAACGGCACGCGAGGAAAGGTAAATTTTTTTTTGCAGATTTTTATGACAAAAAAAATATTATTTTTTGCCAAAATAAATCAAATAATTTACCATTATAAAACATATAGTTTAATTTTCTTCACACGGTGATATCAACAGTTGTTGAATTTAATGACAAATGTTTATATTTTAATCACAACTTGTGAATGTGAGGAATGCCAGGCCTCCACCGTGGTTCGGATTCCACGTTAAGCTGTAGGTCCTCCATTTCATCTCACAATCACCCTACCATTGCACATTAGCGTAAGTGCGTGTAACCCGAATGGGTAGTAAGACGCGGTGCTAATAATAATAATAATAATAATAATAATAATAATAATAATAATAATAATAATTTATATTCATTTAAAAGGTTTGTCATCCAACGAAACGTCCAAAGGTCAAAAGTCACAATACTACTGTACAGGAAAAAGAGATTCTATCTCGTATCAAAGTTCGCTCTGACGTCATTTATCCGGAAGTCTGTTGACCGGAAAGCTCCAGGCCTTGAGGAAAAGGTGTGGGAGGGGGGGACTGTGCCCACTTGAACGACTTTTGATGCGCATGCGTTGAGATTGTCCCACTTCTCTTTGACAGATTGCCTCACTGAGGATATTCCCCCCCCCCCCTTCTTTTCAACACCGTGTCTTACTACCCGTTCGGTTTGTACGCCTATGTACTAACTACGCTAATGGTTTTAGGGATTGGGCTTAAAGGAAAGGCACCCAAATTTGCGTGGAGTGAGAGTGTAAAACCATTTAGGGAAAAGTCCCCCCTCCCCTTCAGTATACTCAACCGAGATTCGATCCTCGATCTCCTCGTCATCGGCAGACTGTGAGAGCGACGCCTTAGACCATGCGTCCACATAAGCGGGTCTTTATTAGTGTTATTTTATAGGTATTGATATTATATAACAAAAGTGACAGCTGCAGTTCACATGACTTGACGTATGAATACGTGAAATTATATCCAATAACTTTTCTAGCTGTCAAAAAAGGTCCTTCATAATTTGAACTATATTTCGAGAAATGAAAATCTCGTCGATAAATTCTCAAAACCCTAATGAAGTAGTTTTAATTAGAGCAATAGACACAACATTAAAATACTCAACAAAGTAGACATTCAACAATAAATAAATAAAAATTATATCACTTGACACAGTTCTACCGTCCCCCTCCCCGGGGTTACCCCTCACCTTTTCCTTGTACAGCTACTTTGGAAATTTGTGAACAATAGACGAGCGAGATATTCTCCCGAACTTTGCCAGAAGCCGCCGATAAAGTCAAAAGGTGTAAATGTTGAAAGAAACTCCTGAACAAAATCTATTGAACTCTACTTATGATGGCTTTGGAGTCGTATTCGCGGAACAAACTAGGACGAATATGGGGATTGTTATATTTGTAAAGCAGTATAGGACTAGTTGATCAATATAGGGGTTGTTATAGTTGCAAAGCAGTCTAGGACTATTGGATCAATATAGGGGTTGTTATAGTTGCAAAGCAGTATAGGACTAGTTGATCAATATAGGGGTTGTTATAGTTGCAAAACAGTCTAGGACTAGTTGATCAATATAAGGGTTGTTATAGTTGCAAAGCAGTAAAGGACTATTGGATCAATATAGGGGTTGTTATAGTTGCAAAGTAGACTAGGACTATTGATCAATATAGGGGTTGTTATATTTGCAAAGCAGTAAGGACTATTGGATCAATATAGGGGTTGTTATAGTTGCAAAGCAGTAAAGGACTATTGGATCAATATAGGGGTTGTTATAGTTGCAAAGCAGTATAGGACTATTAATCAATATAGGGGTTGTTATATTTGCAAAGCAGTAAAGGACTATTGGATCAATATAGGGGTTGTTATAGTTGCAAAGCAGTAAAGGACTATTGGATCAATATAGGGGTTGTTATATTTGCAAAGCAGTAAAGGACTATTGGATCAATATAGGGGTTGTTATATTTGCAAAGCAGTCTAGGACTATTAATCAATATAGGGTTGTTATATTTGCAAAGCAGTAAAGGACTATTGGATCAATATAGGGGTTGTTATAGTTGCAAAGCAGTAAAGGACTATTGGATCAATATAGGGGTTGTTATAGTTGCAAAGCAGTAAAGGACTATTGGATCAATATAGGGGTTGTTATAGTTGCAAAGCAGTAAAGGACTATTGGATCAATATAGGGGTTGTTATATTTGCAAAGCAGTAAAGGACTATTGGATCAATATAGGGGTTGTTATAGTTGCAAAACAGTCTAGGACTATTGGATCAATATAGGGGTTGTTATAGTTGCAAAGCAGTATAGGACTAGTTGATCAATATAGGGGTTGTTATAGTTGCAAAACAGTCTAGGACTAGTTGATCAATATAAGGGTTGTTATAGTTGCAAAGCAGTATAGGACTATTGGATCAATATAGGGGTTGTTATAGTTGCAAAGCAGTCTAGGACTATTGGATCAATATAGGGGTTGTTATAGTTGCAAAGCAGTATAGGACTATTAATCAATATAGGGGTTGTTATATTTGCAAAGCAGTAAAGGACTATTGGATCAATATAGGGGTTGTTATATTTGCAAAGCAGTCTAGGACTATTAATCAATATAGGGGTTGTTATATTTGCAAAGCAGTAAAGGACTATTGGATCAATATAGGGGTTGTTATAGTTGCAAAGCAGTAAAGGACTATTGGATCAATATAGGGGTTGTTATAGTTGCAAAGCAGTAAAGGACTATTGGATCAATATAGGGGTTGTTATATTTGCAAAGCAGTAAAGGACTATTGGATCAATATAGGGGTTGTTATAGTTGCAAAGCAGTAAAGGACTATTGGATCAATATAGGGGTTGTTATAGTTGCAAAGCAGTAAAGGACTATTGGATCAATATAGGGGTTGTTATAGTTGCAAAGCAGTAAAGGACTATTGGATCAATATAGGGGTTGTTATAGTTGCAAAGCAGTAAAGGACTATTGGATCAATATAGGGGTTGTTATATTTGCAAAGCAGTAAAGGACTATTGGATCAATATAGGGGTTGTTATAGTTGCAAAGCAGTAAAGGACTATTGGATCAATATAGGGGTTGTTATAGTTGCAAAGCAGTAAAGGACTATTGGATCAATATAGGGGTTGTTATAGTTGCAAAGCAGTAAAGGACTATTGGATCAATATAGGGGTTGTTATATTTGCAAAGCAGTAAAGGACTATTGGATCAATATAGGGGTTGTTATAGTTGCAAAGCAGTAAAGGACTATTGGATCAATATAGGGGTTGTTATAGTTGCAAAGCAGACAAGAACTCAGGATAAATATTGGTGATGCTAATCCCTGGTTCGAGCTGACCACACAACCTTCATTAGTGGTTCATGGTTCCTCGTTATAAATTACATTCAAAACACTAAGCCTTTTGTGTCGGTATATTGGCTAGTGGCAACCTACCTTAACTTATTTCAAGAATAAACACAACAACAATATCCCAGGATGTTAATGTATCGCCGAGTGAAAAAAAGGAGAATACCTTATGTCACAGTGATGCAGTTTCAATTGTTGATAAGTATCGAACCAAGGTTCTTTTAAATCACTATTGTATAGATGTGGGAACGCGAGCTAATGCCGATGTTTACGGAGTTTTTATAGATTTTTTTTTTGGCCAAAACAAATCAAACATTTCTCCAGTAGAAGCATGAGAGTTTAATCTTCTTCACGTGGTGATATCAACATTTGTTGAATATATGTCATGACCATAGCGGCATTAGATGACAAACTCTTTAAATGAAGAGAAAAAGTTGTCATTAAATTCCAGGACACCCTTGACAGATATTCAACAACTGTTGATATCAACATGTGGAGAAAATTAAACTCTATGTTTCTTCTGGAGCAATATTTTAATTATTTTGACCAAAAACATATGTATCTATAAACACTGCGAAAAAACAGTGACCTTAACTCGCGTCTCCTAACCTCCCACCTTAAAGAGAAAGAAGCTTGTAAGTCAAGTTATTATATGGTCCAACGTTTAGAAAGCAAATGTTAAATAAATCTTTAAAAAAAAGTCCCTCCCCCACCCTCGCAATGTCGTAAAATTTAACGGCAGTAAACTTAGTAAACCTTGACTGCTGTTTGTGTGTGTGACAATCTCTTTATATTTTCTCATTCCTTTGCATCCTCTTTGTTCTCCCTCATCTACATCCTCGGGTAACTTGGTGTATTTACGATAAAATGTGAAAAATCACTCCCACGCCATTTTTTGCTCTCCCCCCCCAGGCCAAGTCTTTATAGAACCGCGATGAAAGACTCCTTTTTTTTTTTTACCGACATTCTTTATTATGATAGCTTTTACGCTTTCAAGTCTTTGTGAGAGGACAAAAAAAAAACCTTTATGAGTCTTGTGATCTACTTTGTGTTAAGTTGAAGACTTATGCACCTACAGAATTTTTGATACGGTTCGTTATAGTCAAGGCCCGGACTTGGATGATCTTAAAGTTTATCAAAAAATGACCTAAAAATGACACGAAAATTCTTTAAAAAAATATTTGGCAGGGCGCACCGCACAGACTTTATCTTAAAATAGACATTTACTAAAAACTCGTAAGATTTGTGAAAACTAATAATAGGTCTATAAATTGTTGTAGAAACATTACACCAAAGATCATAAATGAAATAATATACACTGTTACTTATTTACTCAATGGCACTAGGAACTAGGAACACTGTTGCAAAAAAATTGAGAAAAGAGGAACATCTTTGTCCGCCAAAGACCTGAATTAAAAAGTACATGTATTTGATTAAAATTGAGAAATTATTGGTTTTATAAAAATTTATTTCACATAAAATATTTTTATTTTTAATGTTTCTACTGTATATTTTTTACAATGATAAGATATTTCGTGTCTCAAATAGTTGTGGAGAAATGATGAAAATTGGAAAAAGTCATCTGTGTAAAGTAGTCTCAAAGACATTTCATGAGAAAATGAGAATCGACATCTTGTTTATAATGATAAACAGTGTCTAGGTATAAAATTTAATCAAAATCGTTAGAGCGAATTTTGAAAAAATTAATTTTTTCTCTTTTTCGCCTTTCAGTAAACTACCCTTAAATTCAGGGTTGGATGTATAATTCCAAAAAAAACCTTGGGGGAACTTCATAAAATGCCCAGATACCAAGTTTTAGCCGGTAACCTGGTGGTCTAGGGGTAAGGTGTCTGACTTCGGTGCTGAGGGTCTGGGGTTCAATCCTCGGTCCCGGCACAGATCTATCTGATTGCTAAACCCTTCCTTCACCTCTGACAAGACTTGTATTAATCACAACTTGTGAATGTGTGGAATGCCAGGCCTCCACCGTGGTTCGGATCCCACGTTAAACTGTAGGTCCTCCATTTCATCTCACAATCAGTCTACCATTACACATTAGCACAAGTGTGTACAACCCGAACGGGTAGTAAGACGCGGTGCTAATAATAATAATAAAGTTTTAGCCCAAACAGTTAAACAGTTTCGGCTCTAGCCCGAGGTACAGAAGGACAGACAGACGGCATTGCGAAAACAACTTTGTTTTTAGGGTGTCAAGAAACGTCAACATTCATCAAAATCTTGAGTTTGATTTTATTGATGATCACAATACTTTCTCTAACGAGGTGTCGAGAGAAAGTAACAAAGACTCAGAGTGAATGCAAATGATCTCGGTGGTCTTGGGGGGAAAGTGGTCGGCTCAGAACCCGATGATCAAGGCTTCAATCCCAGCTGGGGTCAATGTATTTTTCTTGAGAGATAAAAATCCGTAGCACAACTTCCTTCGGGAAAAAAAAAGCCATCAGTCCCATATCAATTGTAGTCTGTGAAAGAACCCTGGAAAGTATGTGAAAATACCTTTCCCGGAAAAATTGGTGGGTCCTTTCGCTCTCGCTCATAGAAAGTATCGTGTGGTGATATAATCAGCCGGTTCAGAAATTTCACGTTAAATACCTTGAGTAAATGAAAAACCTTTTTTTCGGTGACCGCATGGTCTAATACATCACTCTCTTGTTAGACTAAACTGTAGATTACAGGGGGATCGATGTTCGAATCCTGGTTGGGTGTACTGAGGTGTTTTTTCCAAAATGATTTTCCACTTTCGCTTCACGCAAGTGCGGGTACACTTCCTTTAAATTCAATCTTCCTCATTTCTAACTCATTTGCCTTATTAGTTCATAATGCATATAAACAGGTATAGGTTGTCATGTGGCCAGCATAACAAACCTTTTGGCCGTTAATCTCAATTTTCTAGACCGGAGACGCTACTTCTTTATTAAAATAGCTCCTCATTTGTCCTCACGAGGCTGGGTCGATCCCATTCCAGAACCAATTCTTCACAGAGAATCTGGTAGCGCTGGGGAACGAACCAGGGCCCTCTGGATCTGTAGCCATGACCTCTGACCTCTATATCACAGAGCTGATATTTACTGTATTAGTATTGTTATTTTAACATGTATTGATAATATCTATCAAAAGTAATAGCTGTATATCACGTGACTTGACGTATGACTATATGAAAGTAGTTTTAGTAACCGTCAGATAAGGTTCTTCCTACAATAATTCTACTCTACCTCTGTTAATAGTATTGACTACTTCATTGAATAAATAAACTCTTAGAGCAGTTCGATCAATGAGGTGTTTTAGGTAGAGTTTGTGAAAATATCACGATATTATCAATTAATGGTATGTTTACGTTCTTTGTGGCTATTATCTTTCCATTGTGACTATACTCCCATTTTATAAAGAATAAAAACTGAGTGTATCATAAATTCGTAGACAAATTGGTAATGCTTCAAATTTCCATACGATTTTTTTTTCTAACACCGCGTCTTACTACCAATTCGGGTTATACGCTTATGTACTAATTAAGATAATGGTTTTAGGGATTAGGAACGTTAAATTTAGAAGATGTTTACCGACTATTTGCGTCAAGAGAAAGTGGAAAACCATTTTGAAAAAAAAACCACCCTCAGTACACCAGAAGCTGGTATTGACCCACGATCTCTCGCTCATCAGCAGCCTAGTTTATTGTGAAAATAGCGCCTTTGACAATGCAGCCACCGAAGCGGGCTATTTTCTCTTTAATGATGCTATTATTCGGTGGGTTTTGATTGGCTCGAGAAAACTGGACTACATGAAAAATAGTACGTGTTTAATTAATAAAGCACCCGCTCCGGTGCCCGCGTGGTCTAACGTGCTACTCTTGCAGTAGACTAGACTGCCGATGACGGGGAGAGCGTAATTAGTACATAGGTGTATAACCCGAACGGTTAGTAAGACGCGGTACTAAAAAAATTAATTAATGACACCTCATATGAAGGATTTAAAAAATGTATTATAAAATTAATTGAAATAATAATCAGCACAGTGGGTCTACTCTATTTTTTTTTCAATTATATTTTTAATTAATTTTTTATCACAAATGCTATTAACGAAGTAATCTTTTTTCCCCACTCCTCACTACACCACTGTGCTATCCGCATTTAATTACACCAATGAGTTAGGAATGAAAAAGGTAGAATTAGAAGAAATGTATCAAAATTTACATTTGAGAGAGAGTGGGTAAAAATATTTAGGTAAAACCACCTAACAGGATTCGAACCCTGATATCCTTGTTACAGGAAATCCTGTCTATAGCGATGTGATGTAAGGTGTAGTGTTTATAGAAGCTATTTTAGAAGAAGTGCACCTTAATTCGCATAAAAGGAGAGAATATAACATACATTGAGCAGAAAACATGTCTCAACGCACCCGAATGAGATTCGAACCTCGATATCCACGTGACTATAGCTCCAGTCTTTCCACACCCTGACGGCTTAAATCACGTTAATGTCGGTCTTACTACCCATCCGCGTGCTCGCATGTGATTACTCTAATGGAGTGGGGATAAGAAAGGTAGAATTTAAGGGAAAACGTACCCGCATTTACATGGAGAGAGTAAAAAAACTGTTTAGTAAAACAAATACTCTCAGTACACCAGTTCGGGATTCGAGCCCCGATCTCCCCATTATCAGCAAAACCATGCGACCAGCGATAAGGGTTGCGAATGGCGGGTTCAGAACTTGCAAAGCAGTCATTTTAATATGCAAATAGTCCGACACCTTAGCTACGTTTGTAGTATGTCTCCTTATAAAGTTAAGGGCCCAGAGTTCGATTCCCGACATGGCCTGAATAAGAGTCATTGCTGAAATGTGAGTTACCCCTTTCACAGTGATGAATTCACGGCCTGAGGGCTGGATGTTGTGTCTGGTCTGTATTTAAGTTAGTTTATAGGTCGTGTACTGATATAAACAGTCGGTTCAGAAAGTACACCTTAAGGTGGAAGTATAGGTAACGAGAGTTAATTGCTCTAATAGAAACAAAGAGTTTAATTTTCTTCACACGGTGATATCAACAGTTGTTGAATATCTGTCAAAGGTGTCATGGAATTTAATGACAACTTTTTATCTTCATTTAAAAAGTTTCTCATCTAAAGCTGCTGTGCTCATGACAGATATTCAACAACTGTTGATATCACCGTGTGAAGAGAACTCTAAGTATCTACTGGAGAAATATTTGATTCGTTTTGGCCAAATAAATGTTTTGTTACAAAAAAAATATGCAAAAACCACTGCCGTTAACTCGCAATCCCTCTCATTCCACATTAAACACCTCAGATAACAAAAAAAGGTTGATTTATCTTGAACTTTACCACCCTAAGTCAAGAGGTCAGTCAGTTACCGCCGGTTAATGGGGGTTGGTCGGGTCTTTCAATGAAGCGCGCGATAAGGTGCATTGTTTGAATCAACCCTTGTTTCCCACACCTCATGTGTGTGCGTGTGAAGATATAGTCTATGTAACCTACACACTGCTGTGAGCAACCTGATAATCTGGTTATCTAGTGAAGGGGTAATTATCTCAAAACAAGAGGTTTGTGTTCTGACTACTACACTGGATATCATCTCTGAGGTAACTGCATGGTTACTTTTGGGGAAACAGCGGTTGTCATTATCTTGTTTTCGTATGTGGTCAAGCTTCCTTTAAATATCAGACAAGTTTAGCAACGCTGGTTAGTCAATGTTGCCAATAACTCCTTCTTACCCCAGCACACCACCTTCAGACATAACTGCGAGCTAAGAGATTTGGCAACAGTTAACTGAGAGCGAAATCTTTCTATATAAAACCTGCAGTTCCCTCAGCAGAGATATTGGATGGTGGATTTTAACTCTTGAGGGAACTGCAAGTCTAATGGAGAAATACTTTATCTTCGCTTTCTCTCTATTATCTGTTGCCAAATCTCCTCGCTCTCGGTTATGTTTGAAGGTGGCGTGCCGGGGTAAGAAGGAGCTACTGGCAACATCTACGAACCAGCGTTGCAAGATTTGTCTTATATTCAAGAAAAGATTTACCGCACGAAAAAAGGAGAACGACAACGCTGTTTCCCAATGGTAACCATACATTTTCCCTCAGAGATGATTGTGGAACCGGTGAACTGCAATCACTGATTGGGTAGTGATCCTAAAATGACGGAACGCCATCTCGTTTTGCGCAAGTCATTATTCATGATGTGTGTGTGTGTGACCATTTTCTCGAATATGCTTTCAGAAATACAAACATACTTTTTATGGGCAACACATTTTACTGTTATGTTATTTTATAGGTATTGACATCATATATCGAAAGTTACATCTGCAGAGCACATAGATTGACGTATAAATACGTAAAAGTAGATCAGTAAGGTTTATAGCTGTCAGAGAAGGCTCTTCGTATGAAAGTTGGACTGTACAAAGGGTTGGTATTGATTTCTGCTTGCCGGCAGACGGGTTTGACGGGGAGGAATTTGGGGGGAAGAGATATGTCTCCCTTTTTAAGGTGGGGATGTAGGGGACGCGAGTTAAGGGCAGTGTTTTTTTTCCCCACCGTTTTTATAGCAAAACTTTTTGTTTACTTAAATAAACCAAATATTTCTTCAGTAGAAACATTTAGTTTAATTTTCTTCACGTGGTAATATCAATATCTGTCATGAGAATAGCGGTATTAGATGAGAAACTTTTTAAATTAAAAGAAAAAGTTGTCATTAAATTCCAGGACACTCTTGACAGATATTCAACAACTGTTGATATCACCACGTGAAGAAAATTAAACTCTTATGTTTCTGCTGGAGAATTTATTTATTTTGTCTAAAAAAAAGTTTCCCTGTAAAAACCGCAACAAAAAAAAAACCACTGGGCTTTTCTCTCGGTCCCTACATCCCCGCCTTAATCCTTATTCAACCTCCTCTCCTTCTTAATCCTAGATCTAGATGTTTTCGGTGGGAGGGAAGACATCCGTTCAGCAACATAATATTCCTACCCACTAAGATGTCAGAAATCCTTTTTTTTAAAAAGGGGGGGGGTTTGTTGATGTTATCTTTTGGTGTTATTTTCTCTCTATATCTCGATCTTCTCTTCTTGTTTGTTTCTTCATATTAAAGGCATGGGGGGGGGGGGGCTGAGTTATTGGGTTACCGTGGAAGGGCTAAAAAAAGGGGGGATGGAAGTGGAAAGATACGATGATAATGTCAAGAAATATGGAGTGACGTTAGGTTATGAAAGGTAGAGAGGTTCTTTTGTTTGGGGGAAGCTGGGGGGGGGGGGGGGGGGGGAAGCGGGTCGAACCCGTGATTCCTCTGAGAAAAGATGGAAGACCCAAGGTGGGATGGAAGAGATAAGAATAATTTAATATTTAATATAAATATATATATATAATATAATATTTAATATAAATTCCTTGTGTACCTAAATTTTCTAATCAACCAAAATCTGTATTTTAATAATACAAAATTTAGTATACAAAGGCTGATAATTTAATCTATAGGTTCTAATCAAAAGTATTAGTCAAACGACAGTAATAATTATTAAATAACCAAATCAATCCGCTAGTGCGAATTAGCCACCAAAATAAATAGATCACTGTTCCAGTAGAAACCATTATTTTAAAGCTCATAAAATTAAACTTGGTAAGATGATTATTTTTTAGGTAACAGGTCAGAAATATTTTGAAATATATTTTTTTTCTTCTAAATTTAACCTCTAAAAGGATGAAACTGGAAAGGGGTAGTTTTTGAATAGTTTCAAAATGTAAAAATATAAGAAACCTCGCGCGAAGCATGGGCTATTAGCTAATTAATAAATAATTTGTATGGGGTTCAAAATAGATCTTTTCGCTTCTTTTCTTTCTATATGTCTATATGCCTTACCTTTTTGCGCTTGAAAAAAAGTAGGTTCTAATTATTTCTAACAAAGCGCAGTAGTGGTAGTGATGGTAGTAGTAGTGGTAGTATTAGTAGTAGTTTGTACAGAACATAAATCATTCACGTCATCATTTTTAGAGCTCTTATAAAATTGCATTTCTCTATGGAAGTCTCTTTTCCTTTTGGTTCTTATATCCATTCTTTCGATACAAGTCTGGAGTATTCTCTCTAATTCTAACAAAATATCTGAAATAGATTTTCAATTTTGTATTCTCAATAGATCATTTTTTTTCTTTACTTTTTTTCTGATATTAATAAAAAAAAAGTTGGTAAAGTCTCCTTACCAAACACTGTGGACGAGTGGTTTAAAAAGTTAAGACTCTCGTTGACAGGGGAATTAAGGGGGTTCGCATCTGTGACAGGTGTTTGAGCTGCGTGATTTTCCCATACTCTCTCCACGCTAGTGTTGTCACATCCTCGATTCTCTTATCATGTCATTAATAATTGCGCTAAAAGTACAGTCTTTGTCAAAAAAAGTTGCAAGATTACATACAATAGGATGTAAAACCCCACCACTTATTTTTGACTTACAGAAAGAAAAGAGAGAGAGAAAAAAAAAAAGCAGCTCGCCCATGTGTTCAAACTTTCAAAACGTTTCTTTCAACAATCAGACATAAAATCATCTTGAGAAGTTGGTAATATTCATTTAACTTTTCAGCCTTGAATATAGTCGAGAGCACTGAGGAGTTGTGTGAGAGAATTTTTATTTTTTTAAGTGCACCGTATCTTACCACCCATCTGGGATATCCTCATATTTACACTTATGGGGGGGTAAATGAGTACGGTAGAATTTATAGGAAATGTACCTGCATTTTCATGGGAGTAAAGAGAAAATGTATTTAGGAAAAAAAAAATCCTCACTATACCCTATCGAGATTTGAACCGCCAAAACTCCCTGTCACCCGCAAACCAAACAACATGAGACTAAACCTTCTTCAGTGGTCGAATGGTCTAGGACGCTACTCTCGCATTGAATTAGACTGCCGATGACAGAGAGATCGAGGTTCGAACCTAGGTTGAGTGTACTAACGGTGGTTTTTCGTTTTCGTAGTCATCGTCACCGCCACCCAATGCCCCTCAGTTCAATATCCAACCTTTTTTTTGGCATCCTTTTCCCCTTCATTCTCCAAATTATCTAAAATTAAAACATCCAAAACAGTATCCACGATATAAAGTATATTTTTTGACAAATACATTTGTTATTTTATTTGTAGGTGAGCCGCTGTACGTTGGTATGGACCTGACCATTGCGAGCTTCGACTCCATTTCGGAGGTGAACATGGTAAGTAAACGATAGGATTCACTCTTGATGTGATTACAGAAAAAAAAAAACCATCGATCTAACAGATAGTTTTTTTAAAAAAGAGAAAAAATATATGCTAACGCTTCGTCTACATACTCGGTATCCGTAAGGTCCGTAGTCCGTATGAAGAGATCGACTCCGCACTAAGAAAAGACTGTGTCCACAAAGTCCTGATCCGTAAGCTCCATACTTTGTAAAAATAAATCGACTCCACAGAAAGAGATTGCTCTGTACGCAAAGCGCTGATCCGTAAGATCTGTAAGAAGATATCGACTTTACAGTAAAAGATGGCTCTATCCTCAGAGTTTCGATCCTCCGTAAGTCCGTAATTCTTAACACTCCATAAGAATTGGCTCAACTTAAACTTTCTAAGGACGTTCGTCACAGCCAGCTACAGAGAACCAATCACAGGTAGATCAATAAATGAAGATCGATGTGTGAATTGAAATTAAAAAAAAACATCGATAATAAACCATGAAAGAGTCATTATTTTCCAAACTTATCATATTTTCACTAATTTAATAGCAATTCATAGGCAATTTTATTATAATGAGCCTTCTATTACTTTAACCAAAAACAATCAACAAAAAATAAAGTAATGAAAATGTTGATGGTGTTTAGAATAATTTGCTGAAATTATTTTTGTTTCGATGGATTTTATTAGACCAAGTATTAAATTTTCCCATTGGGTGATTAAGGACACATAGAGTGTACACAAAATTAAGGACTATAAGGATATAGTACTTATATAGTTTGTATACGAGGTTTTACACATCATAGCCCTTGAAAGTGTGTATTAAGCTCATGATAATTCATTGGAAACTTACTGTATCTACCATATTAGTCTACCCTGTAAGGTATTAAATTGGATTATTCCACTATGGTATACCTCAGTTTTAGCTTATGTGGTGCTGACTGACAGCTCACAGCTGACTTCTGACGGCTTTGAAAAGCTACCAGACCAAATTATGTATCCCTACGCCGAACCATATGATCTGCAAAAAACATGTCTTTAGCAGTTGTCACTTCTGACAGACAAAATTTAGGTATATACCTAAATGTTGACTGTCAGAAGTCAGCTGTGAACTGTCAGTCAGCACCACATAAGCTAAAACTGAGGTATATAACTTATAAGATAGGGCCATAATGTATTCGATCAAGGTGATACATTTCAGGGTGTAGGCCTACATATAAGCTAAAAAAAAATTTACTCAACACAAAAAATGAGCAAATACATTTATTTTATATTGATTTCTTTTGCTTTTTAACTAAAAATAAAAAAATAATAAAAATGAGCAAATACATTTATTTTATATTGATTTCTTTTGCTTTTTAACTAAAAATAAAAAAATAATAAAAATAAACAAAAGCTTGCTGGTTCTAGACAAAATGTAAACACGTATTAAGATCAATTGATTTGATTTAAAATTAAAAACGTTATACCAAGTAAATGCAAGCTTTATTCGTCCAGAATTAACGAGATCATGATTCACTGTATTGAGTATATGGCATACATATTTAAGTTTCATTTATTTCTAAATATATTTTTAAAAGTTATATGTTCACATTTGTTTATCATATAAACAAAATCAAACAAATGAGAGCGTATTTGATACAAGGTTTTATATAGACAGCAAATTGTTCACTTTCATTTACATTTTTTTTAATAGGCTTAGGGTGGGTGGGGGTGGAGATTAGAGGGGGTTATGTTTGAATGTTGTTTATAATCTTGGATTACTAATGGAAAATATTGGGGTTTTTTTTAGCACCGCATCTTACTACCGGTTCAGGTTATATACATATGTACTAATTATTCTAGTTAGTTATGGATTAGGGAGGTTGAATTTAGAGGAAATGTATCCACATTTGCATGGAGGGATAGTGGAAAACCATTTTAGAAAAACTACCCTCAATATACCTGAACTTTCATCGGCAGTCTAGCCCAATACGAGATTAGCGCGTTAAACCAAGCAGCCACCAAAGCGGGTATTCACCCAGTTGTCCTAATGAGAAGGCAATATAAACTTCAAATTAACTTTGTAAACCCATTACTAATTTGTAGGGTTGGATAATATACATGTCTGTAGAGGGTTGAGTTGAAAGGGGTAGTTATTACTTATGAAGCAGAGATTTATAAATCAAGATTATATTTACCATAGTGCAGAAGTTTAGTTGCTAAAGGTTTTTCATTGAATGTCTATTATTTACTTTTTCATATCAAGAGAAAGTATTGTAATCATGAAAATTTTTTACCTCGAGATTATAATTGATCTTTAAGTTTGATGTGTGTCCAAACCCAAGAAAGCAGATTTTTCGATTCACTCGGTCGCTGGCTATAGATCTGAAGCGATTTAATGGATTTGGTTCAAACAATATCAGAACATATACATGATTTTGAGCCTAGCCCTAAATTTAAGGTAGTTTACTGAGGAATGTTTTTTTTAATTCCAAATTTTTCAAAAATGGCTCTAACAATTATTATGTTTAAAATGAATATCCATGAAATGTTTGTCCTCCCAAATAACACTGTGTACTTAATTTTTGGGTAAAAATTCAAAAGGGTAGTTTATTGATGAGTGATTTTCGAAAATTCTAAATATTTTGAAATTTGCTTTAACTATTTTATTTAAAATGTCTATCTGGGGAGTGTTTGACATGACAAATAAAACTATATACACTACAGTACTTGTGTGTGTGTGTGTTATATATATATATATATATATATATATATATATATATATATATATATTATATATTGAAAATAAAACATATATATTTTCTAAATAAAAATTGATTTTTGTAAAACTTGAATTTTTTGAAAATAGCTCCAACAATTTTCTTCAAAATTGGTATTGGGTGATTATTTTACATGATCAAAGATGTTTATTTTACCAAAGTAAATTAATTTAAGAGTAGTTTATTTACAAACAATTATAAAAAAATCAAAATTTTTTGAAATTGGCTTTGAAGATCAAGTTTAAAATGGGTATCTGGGGGGAAAAAAAATTCATAGTAAATATGAATGCGTTTTTAATATTTGCAAATTAAATGTTATTTTAGGGTAGTTTACAAAAAATAACTTGTATTTCACATTCGTCTTAAAATATTTGAATAACTTGGTTTACAATTTACTTAAGGGTAGTTTATTGAAAACCTATTTTTAAATATTTTCTTCCAATATTTAATACACAATATGAGAAAGTTTGTGCGAATATGTCGTAGAATTGATTTTAATTTACATTTGTAAAGTGTGTGTGTGATTTAGTCATGTGTATTCAAAAAGTGTTTATTTTCCTTCATGTTTTTGGGTCAATTATTGAAAAATTTGTAGTGTCATTTTATAGGTCATATTTTGATAGTTTTTAGATCAGTAAAGTTTGTTGCCTGGTGATGATGACTATTAACACTTTTAGTTTAGTATTTATTGGAAAGTTCGTCATGAATCGGGTGAACGACTGGGGAACGAGGTGTGAGGGGGGAGGGAGAAGGGTTGCCGAGTAATCGATGTATCAATAGGATTCACTGCTCAGCTTATAGCAGCCGCATGACGTCATGACCACTTGTCAAAGTGGTTTGGCGGGATTGAGGGTTAAGGGAGGGGGGGGGACAGTGAAGCTAGTAGGAGGTAATATGACACCCTCTACCCCCTCCTATCATCCCTTCATCCCTCCGGTGGCACTCTGATCTCATTAAGTGCGCAGGGGTAGCCGGTAACACCACAAGAGCTTTATAAGGGAACTATAAAAAAATGAAAAAGAGAAAAATGAAATAAAAAAAAGATGCTAAACTGGTTTAAAATAAAACTTGTGAGAGAAAAAAAAATTGTTAATAATAATAATAATAATAATAATAATAATAATAATATTTAGCCCCGCGTCTTACTACCCGTTCGGGTTATACGCTTAAGTACTAATTACGCTAACGGATTAGGAATTGGGAGGGTTGAATTTAGAGGAAGTGAACCCGCATTTGCGTGGGGGGAGAGTGGAAAACCATTTAGGGAAAACCACTTCCAGTTCACCCAACCGAGATTCAAACCTCAATCTCCCGTCCTCGGCGGTAGAGCTCAACACGACTAGCGCGTTAGCCAACTACGCCATCGAGGCGGGTAAAAAAAAAAAGTTAAAGAGAATATTTATAATGTTAGGGTTTGACTTGACAGTTTTTAAATAATAAAAAGTTGTATAAGAAGTTGTGTTGTGTGTACCAGGCTTTAGAGTTTTGTGGAGTTTATTGTAGCAGGTGCTTTTGTTTGTATGTGTGTATTGTTGAAAGCTAACAAACCTAAGTTTATAAGTATTTATGTCTATAATAAGTAATAACACAATAATGTAAATCACAGAACAGAAGAACACCCAAAGCCACAACTATCATTAAAAAAAACACCTCCAAATAGCTTCTTGAAGTAAAAAATGTGCCAGGACTTCTCCTTTTAAGCTTGGGGGCACCTCTTCCAAGCTTGCCTAAGAGATTTGGTCACAAGACGCTATTGTACCTTATATAAATGTTATAATGAAAAGAGTTTCCACATCACTAATTAGGTAAACTAATTTTGTGGGGAAAAAAAATAACAAATCAAAAAAATCACTGATTTGTTTGAACCTTATTATTTATTTATATTTTAAGTTAGCAAACAAAACGTGTTATCATTTTTCGCTTTATTTGATTCATTATGTTATCTGACACTTTATCTCAGTTGGGAAACTGAGGTAAGAGTCTCGGGTTCAATTCCAGGTATGGTTGAAACATGTATCATTAATAAAATTTGAGTGTCCCATTCCACAGTGATGAATCTACAACCTGGAGGGGGCTGGATACTGTGTCTGTTCTAGATTTAAATTAGTTTATAAGTCATTTGCTGATAGTTAGTTGGCTCAGAAAGTACATATTAAAATACGTACTTCAAATAATAACAACAATAAAAACCAGTTTAAAAACCTCACCCCTGATGTTTTCAATGTATGCTTCCAGGACTACACGATCACAATGTACCTGAATCAGTACTGGAAGGACGAGCGCCTCTCGTTCAGCAATGAGGACGAAATCTTGACTCTCTCTGGAGATTTCGCCGAGAAGATATGGGTCCCTGATACTTTCTTCGCTAATGACAAGAACAGGTTAATTACACAATCCAATTTATGTAAGATGAGCCTTTTAAAAAAATACAATCACAAGGTGGAATAGGTAACGTTAGAGGTCGTCCATAAGCCACGTAACGCTGTTGAGGGGGTGAGGAGGGGGGGGGGGGGGGCTGTAACTCTAATGACTACATGGCGCTACACACTATTTGTTTCATTATGTGTCCCAGATGATTTATGTTGTAGCTACAGCTCAAATGTCGGAGTCTACTATTACCTAAAGCCTTTAAACATTAATTTCAATTAATAATTCGTTTCAGTTTCCTCCACGATGTGACGGAACGTAACAAACTGGTGCGACTGAACGGCGACGGAAGTATCACGTATGGTATGAGGTTCACCACCACGCTGGCCTGTATGATGGACTTGCACTACTATCCTCTGGACTCACAGAACTGCACTGTGGAAATAGAGAGTTGTAAGTGTTGCACTATTATTCTCTGGACCCACAAAACTGCGCTGTGGAGAGAGGGTTGTAAGTGTTGCAACACTGTGCGATCAGCACCAATAAAGATGTAATTAGGTATAGAGTTTAAATCATAAAATTACAGCTCTAGTCGCAAACTTCTATTAGAATTAAAGTAACAAGAGTGAGGTTATTGCATCAAATATTCCTTTGTTAGCATCACACATGACTAAATAATAAATTTGTATGTGTCATTGTGAGGTAAAAGTGCACCCGGCCCCGTAGTGTAGTGGTCAATGCACTTGGCTACGAGCCTAGTGGTCCTGGGTTCGATTCCCAGCTGGTAGCTTTGGTATTTTTTTCATTTAGGGGAATAATCCCAATGGTCACCAGGGTTTGATAAATTGCTAATAAGTAATGAATGTTTACCCATTTGGGGTCAACGGATATTTCTTAAACAAAAAAAATCTGTAGGACAACTTCCTTTGGAGGAGGAATAAATCTGTCAATTGTGGCATGTAAAATAACCCTAGAAGGAATGTGAAAATACCTCTCCCGTCAAAATTGGTAAGCCGTTTCACTCTTCCTCATAGAAATTCTCATGTGCTGATACAATCAATAAGTTCAGAAACTGCTGGTTAAATAACTCAAATAAATCAAATGAATGTCTTTTTCCTCTCCCCTTCCAAAGATGGATACACCGTCTCAGACGTGGTGATGTACTGGAAAGATACGCCGGTGCGGGGCGTCGAGGAAGCTGAGCTCCCCCAGTTCACCATCATCGGCTATGAGACCAACGACCGCAAGGAGAAATTGGCGACAGGAAACTACCAGCGGCTATCCCTGTCGTTCAAACTCCAGCGGAACATCGGCTACTTCGTGTTCCAGACCTACCTGCCGTCTATCCTCATCGTCATGCTGTCCTGGGTCTCTTTCTGGATCAACCACGAGGCAACAAGCGCTCGAGTTGCTCTAGGTAAACAGTTGCTCGTTATATTAGTTACAGGAGTAAATCTATTAGCTTACATAAACATAATTATTGATTAGCGTAACATAGGCCCTTTCACGTTTAGTCAAAAATTAGTATTCATTATCAGATGTGGATCTCGGCCAGGACAAGAAATTTTTTCCCCTTTTAAAAATGTGACTGTCCGAGTCTTGCACACCCGTTATCAAAGCAACCTTTATAAGACAAGTTTTTGCTTTGGAAACAAATTAACAAAACATTAACTAAACATAATGAGATTTTTTTTTTAAATGAAGCCGAATTAAAAGTAAATACACTAAGATAAAGATAAAATGATTTGACTCAAGAATATTTTAAAGAAAAACTTTTGAAAATGTCATAATCATAACAGAATCCAAATAGTCTGATATTTATAGAAATATCATTATTTGAATACTGGAAAGCCAAGTTGCCACAATGGCGGAGATAGAAATATTACGATAGTATTTTCATTCTTAGTCCGTTTAATCTATAACGTAAAGATAAACTATACAGTGATCCATAAGGAAGTATTATTGGAAGCTATAAATAACATTTTAATAAAGTTTATAATTAATAAATCATATGAGACATAACATGGAAGGAAAATAGGCACACAAGGGGCGTAGCATTAGGAGAGAGGCAACTTAATAAAGTGGGAAGTTTCGTGTAGTTGGGAAGTGTGGTAGAGGAAAGAGGAGGAAACGAGAGAGAAATTGGGGATAGAGGGAGGTAAGCGGAGGGCTCGGAAGTTCAGTCTGGTGTAGAGATGTGCCGGGAAGTGCAAAGGAGTGATGTACAGACAGGGTGACTGTACTATGTCCCAATATTGAGGTGTGCATCAGAAACCTGGAGGATGAAGAAAAGGGATAAGAGAAGGAGGGACAGGGTGAGAGAGAGAGTGAAAGAGGAACCTCTGCAGGATAGGATAGAGAAGGCGAGATTGAGGTGATATGGACATGTGAAGAGGATGGAAGAGGAGAGGATTCCAAGGAGGATACATTAAATGGAGGTGGAGGACTGAAGGCCAAGCGTAAGACCTAGGGACAGGTGGATAAAGGGAGTGTGGTGGAGTGTGGATTGGGTCGGCGTGGAGGAAGAAAGAGGGTGGGAGCACAGAAGTAAACAGAGAGGCTTATGTTTGAGACAGACCTTGTCAGTAGCAGGAAACTCTGCATGATGATGATGATGATGATGATGATGATGATGATGATAAGACATAATTCTAGAATAACAAATTTTAGTGACTTTCAATTAATGTAGGTGGTAAAAAGTGGGCTTCCTATAAAAATCAAGGTTTAGATATAACTTCATCTAAAATTATTTTGTGCTTTATCTTGAATCAATTTAAGCTGACATACTCAAAGTTACCAACATTTAAAAAATAATTTATAAAATAGAATCACTCAAACTGTTCTTAACTTGATTTTATGTTTCAATATTGACAAATTCAGAAGTGCGTGGCATTGAACTTTTATCTTAAAACTATTTTCAATGCCATTTTTACTAATTATATTTTAAGTGAATAATGACCCTGAGCACAGTACGAACTTTGGAATAGCTCAGTGGTAAAATATTGTCGCACTCAGACAAGGGTCCTGGATTCAATTCTCATGCCCACAAGTCATTTTTCAAAATTGTTTAGTTACATTTTTGTTTAATCACACTTCAATAAAACACGCTTTTCCACACTTTAAGATGTAACCATAATTTTTAGAACTTTTTTTTTTAAATTAATCATTTCACTGTTTTGGCATTAATAATCGAAAGTATTTATTGCATCTGATTAAAATGATCAGATTAAAAATGTCAATGTTTTGTTGAGTAACAAAAAAAAAAAATATGCTAGCACATATTTTATAACTATTTTTAATAACAATATACATACTTACAAAAAATAAGTTTACAACCTAGTGAGTGAGATTTTATTAACGTTTTAATAATATCTTATATATAAATATAAACATATGTTCACAAAAATGAATAATTTAACATAATGCGTTACTCATAATAATTTATTTCTATAGATAAGTAAGACCATGCTTTAATAATCCTTAAAATAATTTTTACCAAAACCAAACCTTAATACAAAAAAAAAAAACAAAGAAAGAAACAGTGCCTTCTAAAATATGTAATTATTAATGACACTAAAATATCACAATACATGTTTATATTTACAAACTTTTACTAAGCACTTTAGTATAACTACTAAAAAAAGTATTTAAAATTCATTGTAGCATTTTTTTATGTATTTTTATACAAAGGTGGAATAAAACCATAATGAAGCTTTTCGCAAACTTGACTACTAGGTTTTTTATAGGTGAATAATAGTCAAATTTGTGGATTTTTACTAAGCGTTAACGATATTGAAACTATATATATATTACTCAGTAGCAGACTTAATCATTCTTTGCCCTTTTTTCCCCATTAAAAACAGTACCAACTGAATTATTACAATTTTTTTCTTAGTATTCAAATAAAAATCCCGAGGGACAGACAGACGACATCAGGAAAACCACTTTTTTGGTTTCAGGGGGTCATGAAATGTCGACATTTATCAAAATCTCGAGTTCGAATTTTTTGACGATCACAATACTTTCTCTGAGAGACGGTGAGAGAAAGTATTTTCTAGGATCCTTATAGGGTTTGTGATATAAAGTGTTCATCCTGTAAAATGTGTATAGAGTTACTTTCCCCCTTTTTTTCCCTTGTAGCTTTTATATTTAATCTCAATAGTTTATTATGCTAATGCATATTTAAAATAAATAAATCATAAAACCTTGTCTAATTCCGTTATTTTCCCATTAAACTTATTCAATATAATACAAGTATGCCCAAATATAGACATATACAGGAAGATATTAAAACCAGTGTCACTCGCTTTGGTGGTCGCGTGGTCTAACGCGCTACTCTTGCAGTAGGCTAAACTGCTGATGACAGGGAAGTCAAGGTTTGAATCTCGGTCGGATGTACTTAGGGTGGATTTTTCAAAATGGTTTCCCACTCTCCCTCCACGCAAATGCTGGTATACTTCCTGTTTATATAAGCTTCCTATTTTCTAAAATCATTAGTGCAGTTAGTACATAAGCGTATAACCCGAATGGGTAGTAAGACGCGGTGCAAAAAAAAAAAGTGTCTGCACAAATACTTCACGCATCTGTCAACTTGTGACCTTTCTGCTTCGCTGTAGAATAACTAAACCTACAATTTAAAATGATTTGACTTTGACCCTGCTTTGATTAATCATCTAATTTTATATTTTTATAAAATTATGACAATCTTTTCTTTTCTTTTTTTTTCTAAAAAAAAAGGGATTAAAATAATAATAGCTTTCATGAGTAGGACTTAATATTAGTTTAAAATGTTGTTTCATCACAAGTGATAAAATGAGGTAGTCTATATTTTATCACCTAACTATACCTGATTAACTATATAATGCCAACACGAATAGGTAGTAAGAAGGGGTGCTAGAAACATATATAATTAGTAAAAAAATAAATACCTAAACAAAACTAAAAAGTTTGATTTGTTCACGATCTCTCTAGCTAGAACACATAAAAGCACATTTACAATCTTCCAGTATAAAATTGTAATGGTGAAAAAAAAAATCACAGTAAAAAAATCATCCCCCAATTCCAAATGATGTTTTTTTTTATACCAGAACTTTAAATCTCTCGGGGTTGTTGAGCTAAGAATTTAGATATTGAAAATCAGGACATTAAGGTAAGAGTGTAGAGATTGTGATAAAAGTTCAGTATTTTTTGCAGTTTTTATAGCAAAACTTTTTAATCAAATATTGCTTCAGTAAAAAACATATAGATTAATTTTCTTCAAATAGTGATATAAAAATTCTTGAGTATCTGTCAAGAGTGTACTGGAATTTAATGATGACTTTTTCTCTTCATTTAAAAAGTTTCTCATCTAATGACAGATATTCAACAACTGTTGATATCACCATGTGAAGAAAATTAAACTCTGTTTCTACTTGGGCAATATTTTATTTATTTTTACCAAAAAATGTTTTGCTATAAAAATTGCAAAAACACTGACCTTTCTCGCGTTCCCTACATTCCCACCTTAAAATCGATCCTTTCAACACTAGTAATAATCAAAGGTATCGAGCTAGAAGTCTCCGGTTTAAAGCGACTTGTAATGTTTCCTCCTTAAGGAATAACAACCGTATTGACGATGACACCATCAGCACCGGAGTCCGCTCTTCCCTACCCAGGATCTCGTAGTGAAGGCCATTGACATCTACCTTGTGATGTGTTTCGTGTTTGTGTTTGCCGCCCTGCTGGAGTATGCGGCGGTCAACTATACATACTGGGGAGCACGCGCAAAGAAGAAGTCCAAGAAGACCAAGGAAGCTGAAGGGAAAAAAACAAAAAAAGGTCATTTACACTTTTTACGTTATAGATGAATAATTATTTTGGAACGGGGCGATTCAAATGTTTTTAAATTTTGGTATTTCCCATGCCACATGTGTTTTGAATCGACAATAGCTTACAAATAACATAAGCTATGCCATATTCTTTAAATAGAAAAATGACACCTTGACACAGGAATCGAAACTAGGACTTTTGGATTAGTACAGTAATGATTTCACCACTGAGCTATCCAGGAGTCGTTCTGTGCCCAGGTCATTCTTCACTCATATTTTAAGGCAAAGTCTGTTAGACGTGGAGAAATTGTCAGCTTTAAATGAGCTATATGTGAAACAATTTCTACATGGTGTACTCTTTCCTAAATTATTTTCCAGTCTCCCTCCATGCCAATTTGGGTACACTTCCTCTAAATTTAACCTTCCCTATCCCTAATTAGTACATATGCATATAGTCCAAACAGGTTGTGAGATGCGATGACAAAAAAAAAAAAGTTTTGGCTATTTATGTTGGTTTGCCATTTTTTTTAAAAATTATTTTGGTTTTAATTAAGAGAGATAGCCAAGCCTTGCCTGAGGGATTTTGTGTAGAAGTTGTTGTGAATGGTAGCAAATGTTGCGAATTGGGTAGCAAGTGTTACGAAATTAATCACTCTTAGCAACCTATCAACGATGGTTGCCGCACTATCATATTTTGGCTAAATTTACTGTGCATTAAGTGTACGGCTCTATGAAAAATCTGCTAAGTGACATAAGACCTTTCAATACCAAAAGGTCCCCAAAAGACATTTGTGGAAACCATACTTACTTATACCATACATTAAATTTCTCCTTAATAAAATTAAAAATGTCTATAAAAATATATTATTTCTATACTTAATTTAGCAATGAAAAGTTTTGGGGTTCTTTTAAATGTGTATGGTGATGTACTTATTAAATATCAAGACATAAGCCTCGTCTTAGAAGTCAACACATTTTATGTTCCCCATACCAGTGTTCCACAAACTTCTTACTTTCACAATACACTTAACAGCCTAATTTTTTTTTTGGCACACTGTTTTGATTCGGGTAAGTGCCGCGGCAGCAGAAAATGGATCATGCACAAAGCCCACCGGATTTTACGGTAGTTCAGAATTGGGAAAGTAGTAGTGTAATTTTTTTTCCCCCAAGTAACTTAAAACATTCCAAGATTAAGGGTTTAAGTATTTTATCTGTGCCTGTTCTTTAATATTTGGAAACATTTCGTTAAAACTATTAGTAATTTGGGTAATCCTTAGCTATAACTTTGCATAAAAGCTTTTGATTTTGCCAACTGTATTTAAAAATGAGGGTTTGTTAGTCAGTCTGTCATAGTATTGCGCGATATCTACCTCACACAGAGATTTGAAATTTTAAAATTAGTACCCTATGTACACTAACATGTGCAATTCGAAGCTGGAGTTTTAAAATTTAGATTTGAATGTTTTAAATTAGTTAAAAACTGGATCAAAAGAAATAAAATGAAGATTTTTTTTTTCTGTCTGGTTGAAGCGCCAGGTATTTCTGCTAGTTAAAAATATTAATATGTACAAATAATTTGGGAAAGTGGACAATGCATGGCTACCAACTTCATTTGTGTTATTAATAAACACGATGCGGGCGCTCTGGGCTGTGTGTCACACAAAACAACTAATTTCCCGCTGTGGTATACCAGTGTGCCACAGCATTTTGTTTGTGGAACAATTATCTATTTTTAATTAGAGCTAAGCTTCATACATTTTAGCGATTATTTAAATTATTTGCAAATCTTAGGTTATATGAAGGAGAGGGGATTACCCATGTCCATTTCGCCTCGAGTGTGCCATTTGAATAGAAATACATCCTTTCTAGATAAGTAATTCATGTGACAGGTTCAAAGCCCGGGACTTCGGCCCCCACGGCCACCGATGATATCACAGGGGCTACCTCCACCGAGCAGGAGATCATCGAGCTTCAAGACCTCCGGATGTCGCCCATACCGTCCATTCGAAACCGGCACACAGCCGCTTCTCCACCTCCTCCACGGAGGGGCTGGACTCGAACAAGTTCCCCCCCAGTTTCCGCATGAGCCGGTCACAGGCCTATGGGTTCCGGCCCGCTCGGCGAGCGGCCTTCGTTTCGGGGCTCGCGAACCCATCTGGCCCATGTCACGGGGCAGAGGCCCAAAATGTTCAGTGCCCTGAAGAGAGGTGCATCCGCCCTTAGGGCTTCCATACCAAAGATCCGAGATGTGAACATGATTGACAAGTACTCGAGGATTATATTCCCCGTCTCGTTTATGATTTTTAACGCTGTTTATTGGATCTTTTACTTCTTGCCGGCTTCGAACGAAGTGAAATGACTATAACGTGTGTAAATAAGGTTTGAGAATTGTGTTTATTAAATGTTAAAAACTAAAATCTGTAAGAGAAGAAAGAGTTGAAAATTCACGCTATTTTGTAAAATGGGATCAACGCAATTACAAATTTAAAATTTAAATGGATTGAAGTATATAATATATATTCTATTCACAAAATAATGTACATCAAGTTACTTTTTTTTTATGAGAGAAAATTAAAAAGAGAAATATAGTGTACAATAAACGGATATAGCCTAAATTAAAGGTAAAAAAACAAACATAATTATTCTATAGTATCGAGAAAAAAATAATTAAAACAGTTTAGACATACTAACTATAGTTATCCAAGCTAACATTAACCTGTCAGATACAGATGTATTTAACTAAATATTACAGGTGAATTTTAGTTTAATAAAGAGTTAACATTTCCCTTTTACAAAAAAAACCCAGATACAAGTATTAATTTGTGACTAACATACTATTATGTGTATCACTTGTAAATTTTAATACAAATATTCAACTGTTTTGCCAGACAATATGTTTTAATAGTTCTATTTTGATAATGCATACAAAAAGAAACACAATTTTGGTTCCATTTACATATTTAAAAAATAATACCCAACCTCTGTGCAACCTAGAAACCAAAATATATATTTAATGTGTAATAGATTAAGATTTCATGTGTTCAAAACCGTGATTATTTTATTTTTTCAGAGAAAACTTAAACTAACGATATATTTCTTTACTTTATAAAAAAAAAGAATCATCCAGGAGGTGATAAAATTGTTTGGTTTATTTAAGAAAAGTAAAAACATTCAAATAGTAAAAATTGTGATTGTTAAAACGTGATATATATGTGGGTAAAAATATACATATATATAAATGAATGTAATAAATATAGCATTTGGTGTTAAAGATGACGATAGACAATTTAAATGTCACAGCACAAAAAAAGGCATGATTGCATTACTGTGGTGGTGTTCGATGACAAATTTATAAAGGGTTGCATAACCTTAAAACATTCCTAAGAGCTTATTTATAATCACTATCATAAGTATATAATTATAATCTAGATTATCAAAATAAACTTTATGAACAACAATGAACCATCACATGACTGATAGTTCTCAGAAAATATTATCGTATCAAACACAATTTTTTTTTCTGACAATTTCTTATAACAGGGTCTGCACAAAAATGGAGGGCTTACCTAGGCCCGACTTTAAGCGCCATATTTATAGTCTAGTTCGGGAAGTCAACCAATCTACCGATATTTATTCGCTTATATTAAAAACAATGCAGAATTTCTAGTAAAAAAATGTTTAATGTAAGAATAAAATTCAACTAAAAAGTGTTTTAGAGGACATTTGGTAGTTTTGTATTATTATTACTATCATTTTGAAATATTTTTAAATACCTTGGGAATAATTAATGTATTTATTTTCATATATCTATACCCAAAGATAATATTGGTCTCACTAACACGTGTGAACCAAAATTATTAAAATCAAAAATAGTTTTTTTTTAAATTTCAAACTTAAGAAAGAAAAGTAATTTTATTTTTGCAACAGCACCCAATTACAAAAAAGTAATAATAAAATATTAATCCAGTTGTTTTATCTAAAAATGTAAACTTCAGTCCAATTTCCACATAAAGAACACTTTAGAAAATAAAAAAAATTCTGACAACATCGATACAATATTAGTATGTTTAATAGCTTATAGCCCAAAAGAGTAGTAAGACGCTAGATAAATAAAAAAAAAAAATATGTTTAAGCCAATGGTAAATGATTATACAAAACTGAAAATTGATAAAAATAAGGAATGATAAACTAATTAAGCAAGAATTGATTGAAGAAAACCGAATCAATGGAAAGCGGTAAAAACGTGGGAAGAGTCCAATGCACAAATAAGACATCTTCCTTTATACTGGCTTCTATATAGAAAGTCGCACACACAATGAAACCAAAACAAAGTTTTTATAATTCAATCTTATCGACTTTATCAAAGAATATGGAAAAAAGGGAAGAAAAACACCATGTAAAACAGTAATCTACGACAATTTTAAATTAATAAATCTTTCCTTATTTTTATTAATTAATTTTAATTTTTGTACAATTTGTTGTTATTGCTATTTTAACTATAGGTATTAATAATATATATAAAAAGTTTCAGCTGAAAATCACATAACCTGATATACGAATAGTAAAAGTAGATCTAGTAACTTTCCTAACAATAGGAAATAGTTTTCCTATAAAAATTGGACTGTAGTTTAAAAAGTATAAGTTTTGGAAATTTTGTGAAAATAAAAATGTGTGGTCACTTTGCAAATCAAATGAAAAAGTTTTTTTTACTATGACAGTAATTAATTAATTATTATATTTATCATATACAAAGAAAGTCTCCTTTTTTATAAATAGTTAATAGTAGTATACATATTTGGAAGAGGTAAGGAAAGGTGGATAGAAACATATAAAAGGGACGAACAGAATATGGCTTTTACATGAAAAGAAGAACACAGTTCACACTTTACATTGCTGGCACTGGACAAAGAGGTTATGTAGCGCAAAAATGTTTACAGTTTTTTATAGAACTGACATTTTTTGGCCAAAATAAATCAAATATTTCTCCAGTAGTAAATAGAGTTTAGTTTTCTGCACATGTAATATCAACAGATCTTGAATATCTGTCAAGGGTGTCCTGGAATTTGATCAAAACTTTTTCTCTTTATTTAAAAAGTTTAGACAAACTTCCAGAACAGCCTTGAAATATATTCAAAATCTGTTGATATTAGCACGTGCAGAAAACTAAACTCTATGTTGTTACTGAAGAAATATTTGATTTAATTTGGCCAAAAAATCTAAATTCTATAAAAACTGTAAAAATACTTGCGCTCTCTTCGGCCGCACCTTAAAGAAATTCGATCGTTACCGTCCAATCCCTCGACCTAGGTTTCATTCTATCGGAACTCATCAGGAGAGATTGTGAAACGCGCAACACAACTTCTTAAAAGAGTAAACCAAAAACACAAACGGGAGAGAAAGGAAATTGGTAAAGAATAATAGGAGACTTAGATAGGAACAGGTAAAAGGGATAAACAATGTTTTCTATCAACCTTTCCTGCATCTTCTTCCAAATATGTATAACAAAATACCTCAAAAAGGGAGAAAGAGGTGTTCCTTAAAGAGATATATTAAAAGTAACATAGAAATTTATGTCATGAAGAATGGAATTTAATTATATACAAAGGCGCAAAAGAGATTAACTATTTTTTATCTATACATTATGAAGTTTCAAATTCATTCTGTTTCAAATAAAATTTGTATGTATTATCTTAAAAAAAAAATTTTAATGGGAATTTGTCAATATATGAAAGAGAATTTGTAAATATAGTCTTATTAAAAATAAATTATGTGACTCCCATTATAGATGAGAAAGAATAGTTTTGCAAATATAAATATGTAATATTACCACAGAAGTTTTTACAAAAAATTTGTTGCTGTGAAGTTCATTATAAGATGTTATTCATTGAAAGAAGAATAGAAAGGTAAGACATAAACACTTACCAGAGAACTGTAGTCACCTTACTCAGAATTTCAGAATTCAAAATGTCATAATTATGTGTTTTGATGTGTTTTTAATCGTGAACTTTTGAGGTCTACAGTTTTCTGGTAAGTATGTAGGCCTTGACCTTGTGTCCTCTTTTCAATATTTAATTTAAAATTGTAGTTTGGTGCCATTTTTCCTTTGTTTATGATATGTTATTGTCATACTAGCTGTGCTATATGCTTTTATAATTCAAAAATAACAAACAGTAATTATTAAAGGGTTAGTTTAAAACTATATTATGTAAAAAATATATATATATATATTTAAATTAGACGAATAGGAGCATGATTAAATATTAAAGGTCTTTAACAATAAAACCTTGAAAAATGTTGGTATTTCAAACAATGTTGCAATGTTAAAAAAAAAAATCAAATAGCTTATCTTAGTGAAAATGCTTGTATTTATTTGAAGAGTTTATGTATGTTAACATATTTCCTGAGTTGACACAAAATGTGTGCTATTACAAATAATTTGACTATATATTTTATAAAATAAAACTAGCTGCAGATTTGGCTCAAACACTATTTTATTGGGGTTTTTAAGGTACATTTTGGTAATAGTGGTTTAAATTAAACTCATATTCAGCAATAATAAAAGTAATAGTAATACCACCCAGGGCTGCCCCTAGTAGACGTGGGGCTCTGGGAAAACTTTGTTTGAGGGGCCCACAGCCACCTGCGACGCAAACCCACCCATTCCCTCCTCCCCCCCTACCCTCCCAAAGGTTAAAAACTTTATTTAAAGTAATTACAGTAGTTTGCACCTATATTACAATTTTCAGCCGATGAGGTATCAGGGAATGTCCTAAAAGGTAAATACATGTAATAATTCATACTAGAAGCAGTGTTTTTATACCCTTCGTTTGATTTCCTTCCCCAACGAAATTGAGCTGTACAAAGTTTCCAACTGTACCAAGTTAGAATTAAATTGGTTAATACATTTAAAAAAAGATACCGTGAGACATATCCACCACAGGACGAACAGAGAGACAAATGCAAATCGGTTGAGTTAAAAAGAAAGAACTCGCTTCACTTGTTCAAAAAAATCATACAACAGGATTACGTTTTTTATTTGGGTTTTTTTTTTCACTTTGACAATATCCGCTAGATTGCCTATTAAATAAGCCTATTATATGACCGTGCAAAAAAAAAATTTCCTACCCAAACTTGTTCCCCCCCCCCCCCCCCCTTCGTCACCTAAGCAAACGCAGGGCTCTCCAAATTGCAGATCCCTGTGCGGCCGCACATTTCACACACGGCCCTGATCACACCGCTTCAATGGTAAAGTTTAGGTTTCTACCTTCTCTCCATTTAACCCACTTCAGATTGTATTAAAAATTACTGTATTGGCGAGAATATATGGTGATGTTTTACTCCTAAAAATGTCCTTCCAAAAACTATAGACATACTACTACAGAGGTCTATTTTGTAGCATGCTGGAACTATATCGGCGAGTAAAGTCAAGGTCAAAACGAAGCGAGAGAGAGTATTCAGTGCCACTGAACCGGTAATTCAGTAGGTCAGTGTTAGTTGATGGTAGATATTAAAAACCATCAACGGCAGATCAACAAGCGAGTGATCATGTTGAAAAGAAGGCGTCTCAAGTAAACATGGGAATGAGAAGATATGATATAAATTTTATATTAAGAGCAATACGCGAAGTGCAACAAACAAATAAAGTGCATGCTGCTAACAGGTTTCGTGATTCTGAAGCTTATATATAGCTATGAAGAAAAAATAAATAAATGCGCATCAAGAAAAGCATTGAGAGAGCCTAATAAAACCGTGTCACCTATACCGTATAGCTTACCGTATACCTCGAGGTATAATTGAGAAATTTTATTTTCCATCAAAATACTATGGTTGTATTATGTGTGAGGCTGTACTATATTTGGACCAATTTGTACGAAAAATCTCATACTCTTGGTTTAAAGAGGGTTATCAAGAGAGCAGCCTACTCAAAGCTAAGCATCCTTTGAATGCAGTAATATTTTTATGGTAATGGCAGTTCCGAAGCTTCAAAACCATTTAATCAACCCTCAATCATCTTAGAATGTTTGTTGTGAACTGCGATATATCGTGTGCAGCTAATTTCACCTTTAAAAATGTTTAAGATAAAAGTTCAAATGCAAGGTTTTTAATATAAAAGGAACATCTTTATACAGTTTTCCTTCATTTTTGCATGAATCATATTTTGAAATAAAGAACTACTTCTTAATTTATTTAATTTTTGTATCTGCAACATGTATCAGGGGTTTTCAGAAATTGTGTTCCTGATGATGAATGTGAATTAAAAATTAACTAAATGTTTCGGAGTGAAAGTCAGAAATATGGCACCTTAGCTCATTGATAGCGTGTCTGTCTACTAAGCTAAGAGTCCCGGCTTCAATTCCTGCATGGTCAAAAAATATTCATTAATGAGAGAATGAGTATACACTTTCACTGTGATAAATTAACGGCTGGAGACTGGATGTTGTGTCTGTCCTAGTTTTAAGTTAAATATGAAGCTACAACAGACCTAGCCAGCCAGTTGTGGAAAAATATATGGCTTGAATTAAAAAAATTGACCAGACCAGAGGCTGGAAACAATAATGTAAGTAAAAAAAGGGGGGAGGGGGGGCAGAAATATGGATGCCCCTTTTCCGACTTGTTATGTTGATTGTGCTAACCAACCATTAATACATGGTTTAAATTAGAGGGAATGCCAGCACATTCAACTCAGTGATACTGGAAAAGAAAATGTTTGGATAAAACTACAGTCGAGTTGAATCCAGTATTTTACAAATCCGAGTCTCCAATATACCTTTCGAATCCCAAACCTGAATCTTGGAAAAAGATTATGAGCATAAGAGAAAATATAAACATAATAGAATAATATAAAATACAAATAGTAACTAAAATATGTTCTTTCTTTTAATCCATTAATTATAAGATTGATACATTCAGTTAAGTGTTAAATTACTGGTGTGGGGTCTGGTTGTTAAGTTCATCCTATAATTATAATTGGTTCTGAATTATCAATAAGCTATATTAGAGTTCTAAGAAAAATTTCATTAAAAAAAAAATTGAGGCTCAATTCCTCAAATCTTAAATCTCCTTAAGGATTCTGGGATTCGAGGATTCAGAGGTCCCAACCCTAGATAAGGCACTAATAAACACATTTAAAGTATACTCTTTTTTTTAGCAAGAAGAAGCTGTCTGTGACAATGAAAACTTGTCTTTAAAAATGTGTTTGTGTTTTGTGTTTTTTAGTGTTTTATCTAAACCATTTGTATACCAGTATCACTAGGGTAAGTGTCCCAATTAATTTAAATATTGAACTAGCTTTGTGTTCTATTAAAAAAAACCCAACAAGATAGTGTTTGCCAATCTGCTGATCTGTTGTTAGAGATGAAAGGTAAATAAAAAACAAATTGTGCTTTAATTTCAACCAATATAAACTTTACCTAAATAAAAAAGTGAATTATAAATATTTGCATTTAACCTGTTATAATTTATATAAACTAATGAAAGTCTATAAGTGTTGATTTTTTACATGGAAGACAGCACAGAAAAGAGGGCTGCTAACAAATGAAAGAACAGAACGTAATATAATTTCACAGTGAAACACGGAACACCATCAGAGGCAGATTTAATTTGTATGTATGTATGGTCTGTAGCATCTTGCCTCCTTGAGGAGCGCAAAAATTTGAATTTTTATAAGAAATGATATATGTTTGATTATATATTTCAAATTATATATTTTAATATCTTAAAGTCAAACAAATTGAAACAGGTAGTTTTTATCATGAATTGTAAGATCAGATCCATATGCGAGTTAAAGTAGGGAATATCATTCGGCTTTTTTCGAGAATTAGATCAGGCCACTGAAAATTCCATTAGTTTTTGATAAGAAATATCTTCAGTTTAGCAAAAAAAAAAAAGTAATAAAATTGAGTAATAAAATATGTCGGTTGTCAGGATAATCAATAAACTAGAAGTAATAGGTGGAAGTTCATAATTTGACTATCAATTTTTCTAACATTGTTTACTCGACAAATTTCTTGTTTTGTTTTTTTTCGCGCCTGGGATTTGCAATTTGATGCCCGAAATTTGGCACTCTGGGCTGTAGCCTGTTAAGCCTATAAATGTAAATCCACCCCTGAACACAGTTCATACTTTACACTGCTGCTAATGAACAGAAGGATACAACAGTTCATGATTAACACTGTACAAAGAGCTAATGATTTACTTTCTAACGACCATTTTTTTTAACCTGGTTTTTGTGGCAGCCATTACTTCTTTGTCCAGTAGCAGCAATGTAACATATGAGCTGTGTTGCTCTTTTTTGTTGTAAAAGCCATACCTGATGTGTGTTTATTTTAATGATTCCCTTTTTTTCTGTACCTTCTTTCATGTGTAATATTATGTTCCTCAAAGAGTGAAATATGTTATTATAACTGTTGACTTTAAAATTGTTTTTATCAGTGTTGATCACCATACAAGTATGTGCTTAACATATATGTTTTAAGTATATAATATTAAGTAAAATAAAAGTTGTATTTATAATATATATTTGAAAGAAAGTACAGGAAAAGTGTATAGGAAACATATAAAAAGGAATGAACACAATATGGTTTTTACATTGAAAAGAACACAGTTTACAGTTTACAGTTTACAGTTTACATTGCTGTGTGAACTGTCTATGTTCCCTTTTATATATTGTATATATCCACCTTTCCTGTACCTTCATCCAAAATTATATTACTAACTACCTCAAAAAATGAAGAGGTTTTACTTAAAGAGAAAAGTTCTCCTTAGTAATATTTAGGGCCAACATCTTTGTAACCTTATACCGTCTCAAATTAAGTAATAGAGTGAAGAGAGAAAAGAAACAGCATTTGCAAGAAAAATTGATAGTTATTAGTTGAAAAAAAAAGACGCGTTCATTTAAGATTGACCCCTTTGCTGTCGAGCATAAAAATTCATATAAGTCAACAAACAATTTGACCAAACATAAATAAAAACTTTAATAATAAAGGCCATGCTTTAAATGAGAATATACATAAAACAAAATCTTCTAAATTTTTCACATAAGAAATAATTGTTTCTGATTTAATGGTATTTTATTAATTTAAAATGTATGAAAACTGTGTTGAATTACTGTTGTTCTTTTCATTGTAAAAGCCATATTGTATTTGTTCCCCCTTTTATATGTTTCTATCCAGCTTTCCTATACCTTCTTCCAAATATAATACAATTACCTCATAAAGCAAAGAGAGTTTTTCCTTAAGTAAAATAATGTGATAGAGAAGGAAGCCAATCCTTTAAAGGAGTTAGGTTAGCCCTTGGTAGAAAACAAAAACCTCTATTATCCTTTCTTCAAATTTCCATCTTCTGGTCACTTTCACAGTTACACATGATTTAAAACTGGTGAAAATATTCCCAAAATTTTAAAAATTACGTGTAAACATGAACGTGCTCAAAATATGGAAGTGTGAAGAATTAAAGAAAGAGGCCGGCTGTTTTCTTTCAAGGCCTAACCTAACTTTCAGGTTAAACCCTCATTTTTAGAGGACTAAAATTTGACATTCTAGAAATGTGTATTATTTGATTTATTAATTATAAAGTTAAACTAAAAAGTTATCAAAATATTCCAACAATCCTTACTTATGAATTTTTATATAGTTTAGTTTTACATTATTAATTTAAGAATGTAAATACAATTATTGTAAAAATTTTCCCCGCGGCCACATGAATTTCCGGTTTTAAAATAACATTCTTCCTATTAAAATCTTACTATAGCTAAGGTAAATATGTTTGAAGTTTTTATATAAAAAAAAAATCTTTTTCGATGAAAATAAATAAAGCAATGCTTCAGTAGAAACATTTAATTTAACTTTCTCAACATGAACAATATCAACAGTTCTTAAATATTAGTCAAGGCCATCGCAGAAATGTTACTGATTCGTTTTCTTTTCATTTAAAAAGTTTCTCTTTACCTCGATACCCATAACAAATAAACGATAACTTTGTGTAGAAAATTAAACTAAACTTATCTAGTGTGAAGTAACCTTTTTATTTATTTAAAAAAAAAATATATATAGTTGCCTTAACTAATCCCCCACCCCCCTTCCCCCACTCCCTTCCCCATCGCCTTAAAGGAAATGCAACAGCCTTTGCTGGCCTATTGGGCTAAAATCAGTTAACCTTTTGTTCAACCTAAACTTTCTAGAATAAATATATATAACCAGCCTGAATATTACATCTTAACAGTACATACGTTTATTTATATTTGTTTAGGTATTTTAGGTATCGTGTGCCTAACAAAAAGCTCACCCAATTACTAACGCACATATTATTAAAAGGTTACAGAATATCTTCTCCCTCATTCAGTAAATAAAACATGATTACATTTTTAAATCTTAATAAAATCATCACCTGCCTCGGTGGTGTAGTTAGCTAACGTGCTAGTTTCGTGTTGAGCTAGACTGCCGAGGACGGGGAGATCGAGGTTCGAATCTCCCTCGGATGAACTGGGGGGGGGGGGGGGGTTCCTAAATGGTTTTCCACTCTCCCTCCACACACAAATGTGGTTTCACTTCTTCTATATTCAACCTTCCCATTTCCAAACACATTAGAGTAATTAGTACTTAAGCGTATAACTCGAATGTGTAGTAAGATGCTGTGTTAAATATTATTATTATTATTAATACAATCATCAAATGTTTTAAATATGGTATCAATGTACATTGAAATAAGACTAAGCTTTGGTTCAAGTACTACGCAAGAACATTTTTGGCCATTTTCGACCCCTTCCTGCCTTTTTAAGCAAAAATAAGCAAACGCTCAAGCCCTCACCTCGTCTTGTCTTTATGTAATATTTGTAGTTTTTTTTTATATTTGTTCACCAGAATAACTCATTATTTTTTATGCAATTTTAAATTGCTGGTAATTATTAAAGTATGGGTGTAGATTAATGGTGGGAAATAAACATTGTGGTAAAATGAATTTAAATGTGTCGTACTTTTTTTTTACATCCATTACTGTTTCCAGCCTGTGGCCTTGATCACTGTTTTATTCAAGCCATATATTTTACACTACCGGCTTACTAGGCCTGTCGTAGCTTCTTACGTCTTATAATCTAACTTAAGACTAGGACAGGCACAACATCCCGTCTCCGGCCATTAATTTACGACAGTGAAAGAGTAAATCAACATTTCAACAACAATAAATTTTTCGGCCATACCGAGAATCGAACCAGAGAGCCTTGAGTTGTAGTAAGATTTGGAACAACTATTTATATTTTTTTAAAAGCAGGTAATTGTTTAGTCATCATTTTTTAAAAGAGCTGAGAGGGGCCAGTCTCCTGGTACAAAACTGACAAAAGTTTGGGGAATACTGCATTATATGATTAAAAAAAAATTTGAAAAGTTAATCTATATAAAAAAATCTTACTGGAGATGATCTAGACAGGAACCTTTGATATTGATTTTTTTTAAAGTGTTTTAGTGGGAGATATAATACCATACTGTGACACCTTCCTGCAAAGTCACCTATGAATATAATTTAATGACAAACTAAAACAAAATCACTCACAATTAACTGTGTATACTCAGCAAGGTCAGGAAATTGTAGAGCATCTGATGGAACAAGTTGGGCTGATCCAAGTAGCACGCGTGACCGGCGCCTTTAAATTCCACCTCCTTGCTCTTTGGTATGACCTTCAGGTTCTCTAAGGATGACTCCGCCAGACCAGTCTTATCGTTATCTCCGTGGAGTATCAGAGTCGGGATCTGGCGTAGCAAAGCAATCGTAAGAGTTTATCTTTATTAAATAATGAGGAAACTATCAAGCTTGTGGGAAACTTCGACATTTTGTGATCCGAGCCTGAATCTCGCTAAGATCTGTATTTGATCTGAAATTCTGGATCTTGATATTTGAAATATTGGCATTGGATTCAAAATATTTTATTCAATTAACTACCAGATTCAGATTCGACAGAATATAATTAAAAATTTCAAAAGTCAAACTTTTGATAATTTTTTTTTAAGTTAATATAAATCCATTATTTGATTTTATCCTGTACAAACATGCAGATTTTTTAATATCTATAATCAATTTATTATATAAACAAGGTTTTAATTACTCTAGTTTTTGATTGGACTCAATTCAAATACCAGCCTGATATTCAATTTGGATTCGATAACATTTAATCAAAAAATATTTGATTAAAAGCATTTTCATTTTAAAATATTCAATTCAGATTCAAAAAGTGAAAGTTACTAACTCTCATTTCAGTATGTCTTTCTTGACCGTCTCGTGGCATAGTTGGATAACACCCTAGTCGTGTTGAGCTCTACTGTCGAGGACGGGGAGATTGAGGTTCGAATCTCGGTCGGGTGAACTTTTTTTTTCTCTCCTTAAATGGTTTTTCACTCTCCCTCCACGCAAATGAGGGTTCACTTCCTCTAAATCCAACCTTCCCAATTCCTAATCCATTAGCGTAATTAGTACTCAAGCATATAACCCAAACGGTAGTAAGACGCGGTGCTAAATAAAAAAAAAAGTTTGTCTTTCTTACCTATAACAGTATATTATCTAAAAGCGATTCCACCTCCTTCAGTGGAGGAACGATCTAAGGTGTCACTCTCCTGTTAGAGGGGTCTGATGATGACGGGGAGATTGGGGTTAGAATTCCAGTCGGAACTACTAAGGGTGGTTTTTCCTAAATGGTTTCCCACGTTCCTCTAACGCCAATGAGGGTAGATTACCTCTAAAATGCTTCCTTCCTCACCCCTACCCCATTAGAGTAATTATTACTAATTATCATATATGTATATAACCTGAAAAGGTAGAAAGACGCCGATTGTTTCGATAAATTCTCGAGTCATTAAGCAATCATTCGTACATATAAAATGTATTCACTTACCCCCACTTTACTGAGCGCCCCCTGTGTGACGCTACCCGAGGCGACTGGAGCCACCGGTATGTAGCCGGCCAGACTCTGCCAATGAGAGGTCACAAAAGGGACAGAGTACTCTCCGCTCATCGAGGGCGAGACTATAACCAGGGGAATATCTGCCAACGACAAGTGCTCAACCAGATACGAAATGAAGGCCACCTTGTCCCCATCAAACTTCTGTTTTGAGTTGCCGTAGCCTGGGGAAACAAATTGATAAAACAAAAAAATGTCATAAAGATAGTTTGTACAGGAGTGGTTTTTTTCTGAAATGGTTTACAATTCTCTCTCCATAAGAATGCGGGTACACTTCCTCTAACTTCAACCTTCCTCATCCCTAATGCATTAGAATAATTAGTACATAAGCTCATGATCCAAAGGTAGTAAGATGCGATGATAAAAAAACAAGATTAGTCATCAACGAGTTACAAGCTAGCACGACCTACAGCTAACTTTTTTTTTTTCTTCAAATGATCAATCCTAGCGCCAGGAATTGTAATATCTGGTTATTGGGACCAACATACACCAATATTGACCGCCTTTGTGATTTAGTGATCGGAGTTTCTGGCTACAAATACAGAGGTCCTGGGTTCAATCCCGGCGCTTCCAGATTTTTCTGTAGAGCATTGGATCTGGAACGAGGCCAACTCGGCCTCGCGAGGACAAATGAGAATCTAAATGAATGGAAAAGTAGCAGCTCCGGTCTATAAAACTGAGATTAGCAGCCGAGGAGTGTGTTGTGCTGATCACATGACACACTTTATCATAAGATGTTGGTGCTATCTTTGACCAACAAACGGCGGCCGCTAGGTTGGCATAGCTCAATTGCGGGCTGACATCACGGAGTTTTTTATACACCAATATTCCATTCTTTTATGCAGGAGTCATGATCAAAGCTGGGTTGTTTTTACTGGTCACTCCTCCTTAGTAACAGTATGTTGTTGTCTACACTTAGGGCTTCTGAAAAGCGCTTCCCATTTGTAAACACTGGGGGTTTCACACATAGCCACAGAAAAGTGGCGCAGCCTGTGGTCTGAGTAGTACTCGACACAGAAAACATTGCGTCTTGAGGCCAAGCGCTGCAATCACAAGAGATTTTGAAAGGTGGAAGGGTGAAAGGAGTATTCTAGTACAGTCAGTACCAAATGGAAAATGGGACATAGGGCCTTCATCGTGAATAGTTGGTTTAGCACGCTTATTTGAAGCCATTTTAAAAACACTTTACGTACCTTGTATTTAAAATTGATTAGGTATCCTTAATGTTTGTCAAAAAGAGGTAAAAATAAAGTAAAAACATTCTACCCAAAACTAATGAAAGTCCTAAACTACCAAACTTACGCACGCCCCCTCCGTAAGCTGACTGGATTGTACACACCAGAACGTCAATATAATGACCGATGATGTGTATCATTGCTCTCCCCCTTCATTCTTCAAGAAGTTGGCATTCTTCCAAGATGCGATGTTTACTGTGTCGACTAGTAGTTGGCTTCACCGCTAATGGCGGATACAAAAAAAAAATGGCGTCTGAAGGCGCCCTTAAACATCGATCAAAAGTGTGAATAAGTGGTAAAGAGGTCCACTAATTCGGGCACACAATTGCGCACTAATGCCAACCTGGAAGGTCAATGGAGACAACGCGACGCCCAAGGGCGGGCAGCAAGTGTAAGGTTCCCAGGTTGAGCCAAGTGTTCCGTGTTGAAACTGCGACCATGAAGGAGAAGAACAGTCTGGTTCATCACTATAATGCCGTCGGGAGGTTCGGCACTCGAGTAAAATACGTCGATCCCCTCCTTGTGCGGGGGCACCTGGAAACATGAGTATGACCGAAAATAACATCAAATAAGTTTAGCTTAACAAAACGACATAGTTAGAAAGATAGTAAGACACGTGCTGAGAAAAAAAAAACAAGCATTTGTTACATTTCAATCCTTTTCACGAATCCAGAGATGAACACGCTTATTAATCGAGGTTATATTTTAGACATGATTTTAGTTGTTTTATCTTATTCAGTAATGGCCGATGATGCTTTAGGTAGACACTAATTAAATGTATATTAAAGTGCTTTGCCATTAATTATGAATTACTTGATTGTCCCTGGATGTAAAGTAACTTTAAACAAGATATAAAACATACATTTTACTCCGGTTAAACAGAACAGTATCACACAAAATAAAATTATCTTTATTAGTGACTTAGTAACTTTACCTTTACTTTAATTGTGCCAGTTTTGATCTCGACAAGTTTCCGCACATCATTCGCGCTGTTGGGGACGGTTTCCGAAAACAGATTCGCAGACTTCCAGTCAAAGCCGGCTTTGGTTGGACTGTTGGACATGTCTTTAGAGGTCATTTTCTGCGAATATGATAATGAATGCCAAATTCAAATAGGAAGGTAAGAATCAATAGCCCCATAGTATGAACACACATAAAACAGAAACTATGGTAGTATTTTATTTTTTAAATTCAAGCAAGCAACCCAAAACCAGACTGTAAATTTGTCACTTAATTAATACACATTTGATCCAAACTTTAAAGTTACTACATGGAAAGAACTAAGAAACGTTGAAAATGTTTAAATCCCAGATTATTTATGAAGGTTTTTTTTTTTAAATATTTTTTTCACCCATTTTGGTGGCCGCGATGGTCTAAGACGCTAATCTCGCAGTAGACTAGACAGCTGTTGATGAGGAAGATCGAGGTTCAAATTTCAATTTGTTGTACTGAGGGTAGTTTTTCCTAAATGGTTTTCCACTCTCCCTCCACACAAATATGGGTAGCCCTATCTTTCTATAAAATATAACCTGAACAGGTAGTAAGACAGAGTGCCAAAAAAAAAAAATTATAAAGAAAATGCTTAAAGAATGTCACAACATGCCACCAAAATTATTTTAGTATAATACGCAATAGTTACCATTCTTATTAATTTATGAAATTTCGGATCTGAAAGATAGTGCGCTAAAATAGGGTCTTCTAATTTTCTAAACTTTACAGAGTTATTTTAGAATATATTAATGTTGTTATAATTGAAAATGTGCTTTTGTTGCTGTGTGTATAGGCTACATATTGAAAAATATTTTATTTCTCAAAGTATGCTGTAGAAAAAAAATTAAATAATCCTGGCCACTTTGCTTGCTATTCGCAAGTGCTAAACATCTGCTTCAAGCACAAGTTTATGAGTCAATGGCCGTGTCTGAAGGTCCGTCCAAGAGCCCTTGGAACCCAAGTGCATTTGGTAATTGCATTGACTTTAGTTGAAAGACAGAAGTCAATTTTTATAGTGTCTGAATTCTTTTTCGAGTGTAGTGATGCAACCCTTACAGCACACTTAACCAAAGGGTGGATACGCTTTGAAATTGATCGCACACTTTAGTTAAAAAATCATGTTTTAAATAGAATAAATATACAATAACTAAACCAAAGTGATTTACTGTGTTTTGGTTCATGTACATGTTTTAGTAGCTTATTTTTTTTATCTATAGTGTAAAAATCTTTTTTAAAAGGAAATAGGCTACATTTTTAGTTTTTAAAATATGTACGTGTAGACCTAGAAAAACTAAAAATAATAATAATTTGAGTATAATATATTACATATTGATATAAGTGGATTAATGACAGAAAAATAACCAGTTTTACACACACAACACACGTGCACCACACGCACACACACATGCACAGCACACACCGCACCCACAGCAACACACACCTAAACTACTGGGGTCCTTCTGAAAGATGAGTTTCCTTGACAAATAAGGTTGATTTTTGATAGTATTGTCACCAGGTAATTCTAGGTGTATTATAATGTTTGAAAAGTACCATGCACTATTTTTATGCACAAGCGTGTAGGACGCAGACAATTCAGACAAGCCATTGTATCTACAAGATATATTTATTTAAAGATGATTAAAAGATAATCCAATCAAAGTGTTACCTTGGCGAAATCAGTCTCAAACATTGGCAGTTTCCCTGTCAACAAGAAAAAGCCAAACACGCACAAAAGTCCACCAGCCACCAAAAATTTAAGCATCAACTTCATTTTGCGAACACAACACACAGCGCATTTTCTAGGGGACTTTTCTTTTTTTTTGTGTGAAGAATCAACTCGCTAAACAAAAATTACAACATTAATTTCATTTTTTTTTGTAAAACGAAAGCCTTTTTTTTAACATGAAATAGGTATTGTTTTAGGTTAAATTTAAGTTAGGCCTATTTTATTAAATTGAGACAGGAATGTCAATGTATTCTGATCCAAGGTATTTAGAATTTAGCGACAGGGAAAGAGCAAACATAAAAAAAAAGCTTTGCTAATTTAGTATATTTATACCATAACTAAGCTTGAAAATTACTTCTTGGATAGATTAAATCGTGAAAATTAAAATCCCTAGTCTGAGTTTTTAACCTTGTGAGAAGTGATAATGTTTTGGAATTTAACCCGCCTGGTGGCGTAGTTGGCTAACGTGCCAGTCGTGTTGAGCCAGACCACCGAGGACGGGGAGGTCGAGGTTCGAATCTCGGTCGGGTGAACTGGGGGGTGGTTTTTCTAAATGGTTTTCCACTCTCCCTCCACGCAAATGCGGGTTCACTTCCTCTAAATTCAACCTTCCCAATTCCTAATCCATTAGTGTAATTAGTACTTAAGCGTATAACCCGAAACGGGTAGTAAGACGTGGTGCTAAAATTAAATTTAAAAAATTTTTGAATTTAAATTTTTAAAAAAGATTTGATGTTACAAGTAATTTATGTACCCCAAGTATTTTATTTGTATTTTAACTTAGGGTTTGTAAATTACTTAGGCCTATGTAATACATCTACCCACATTAATCAATAAAAGTATAGACCCATTTAAGTAAATTTTGAAACTAATGTCACTATGGGGCCACCTAGGGAACAATAAATTTATGTTCAGCTCTAACGCAATTATTTAATTCTATGATACGTTATTTCAAAATATGGTTTACTACAAAATAAAGTCAAAAGATTCCTTAACAACCCTAGTTTGAGTTTTATTAATGGGGAAGAAAATTGAAAATGTGACAGTTAGCTCAATTTGAGAGCTATACGAGACCAGGCTTGATGAAAAGGCTCTAAATTTAGCCTTCAACAAATACAGTAATTTTTTGATAGGCTCAAAATAGAAGATTTTAAGCGAGGCCTATTTTAGAACAAGTAGCGACCCGCTTAAGTGGCCACATTGTCTAAGGCCTACCTACTCTAGAAGTAGGCTAGACTTCCAATGACGAGGAACTCGAGGTTCGAATCTCGGCTGGGTGTACCGAGTGTGGAATTGTCATTTTTCCTCTTTGCCTTGAGATAATAAGTTCCATAGTTTTCTTTCAGCTTTTTCTTAATGACATGACAAAGTGTGATTGTAAGCAAAGCGCGATAGGGGGTACAAGCTTAGACATAGATGAAAAGTAGTCCATAAAATGACACAGACCATTGTATTTTAAGCGGTGTGGCCTGACAACGTTTGACTTTATGATCAACCAAATACTTTGATTTATGATTAAATTTCTTGAATAAGCTACAACATGAGAGGTGTATGTATATACAAAAATTATAATTAAAGTAAGAACCAAACTTGTATTTTAATGTTGAACTAAAGATACTAAGGAATAAACACTTCTTATTAATAGAGGAAGTAATATAATTTTAATTATAGAGCCTAAATAAGTTATGGAGGTAGTGTTTTAATATAAAATATTAAATCGTTTACCAATTAAACCTGCACAGTGAAAAGCAAATATAAAAACAATTTAAATAGAATGTGTGAAGTACAAACTGTCTTGATAACGCAATAAATAATTGAAATCTGTAAAGTCAAAACAAATATAAGATAAAAAAATTATCTGTACTGAACTACTACCACATTTTACATTAAACTAAAGGTTCGTAGCCAACCTGAAAAAAACAAAAAAACTATCATCAAATATAATTCAGAAATGAACAAGAGATGACAGCATAGAGTAAAAACCGTTCAGAATTGGATAAGAGATGACAGATTAGACTGAAATCGAAAAAAAAACATAAAAAACACTGAGCCTATGTATAAAGGATCATAATAGTTTTGACTACTAAGAGGGCCCTCGGTCAGCGGGGCAGAATCAATCTGTCAGGCCACACAGCTTAAAATACAATGATCTGTGTCGGTTTCTAGATCTACTTCTCTATGCTGTGTAAGCTTGTACTCCCTTTCGCTTTTGACCTACAATCACCCTTTGACGTGTCGATAAGAAAGAAGGGGAGATAAAACTACGAAACGTCTTATCTCAAGGTAAAGAGCAAAGTCTTGCTACTAGTTCTCAAATACCTTAAATTATCTGTTGTGAGCCTATCAAAAAACTACTGTATATGTTAAAGGAGGCTAAATCTAAAGACTAAGCCCTTTTTTTCTCAAGCTTAGTCTCATTATCCCGCTAACAGCTTAGAAAGTCGTTGAAAATGAGATGTTACATTTTCACAATTGTAAAAAAAAAACCTCAACCCAGCCTATACACGTAGTTGTTAAGGAAAAAGAGCCCTGTTAAAACCTTTTGAAAAGGGATGAGAATACTGAGGAGTGGAAGGAGGTTACATAATGATAAGTTATATACCCTGTACTCATCATACCCATGTAGAAAAATCATTTTCTGGCCAGAATGTCCAGATCTCGACCAGATATGTCCAGATCTGGACCAGTATGCCCAGATATGGGCGAGATATGCCCAGATATGGGCCAGGTATGTCCAGAACTGGGGTAGATCTGGCATTCCAGTTCTGGGCCAGATATGTCATTTTTCCACAGAACAGTGTTAGAATACTCAAGCCTCATAGATTATGGTGGGTAGGACATTCAGCGTGAATGGAGGAATCTAGAACCCAATTATGTTTGGAGTATTGACTGGCCAACCAATGGGAAGAGACCATTGGGAAGACTAGACGCAAATGAGAAGATAACATTAGAATGGGCCTGAAAAAAATAGGGTGTAAAGAGGTGCACTGGATAGAACTAGCTCAAGATAGGGATAGGATGTAAAGATGTGTACTGGATAGAACTAGCTCAAGATAGGTATAGGGTGTAATGAGGTGGACTGGATAGAACAATCTCAAGATAGAGATAGTCGGGGTACTTTTGTAAGTGGTAACAGGCAATCATAAAGAAAGGTTAACTACCCTACACCGTTTTTAAAACTGAGCTCAACCTAATTTATCTCAAGCTCCTGGAACCAATTTTATAGTATTCATTATTTTGTTTTTTACGCTCTAAAATAGCATCAGTAATTATGACTGCCAATTATTTTTTGAAATCTGAATAAAGGATATTTGACAAAGCTGCAGTCAGAACTTGTGATTTTTTTTTTCTGGTTGTTTTATACTATTAGGTTTGTAAAATTCAATTGTCGTTATTGAATGCTCATAATACTGGCATTAGTGGAAAATATTTAATAAGGGCCTCAGCATGTGATTTTTTCCTGTGCAAGAGCTCCTTCGGTCTAAAAATTTTGGGAACCCCGCCCCTAGAATAACGATTCATAAGCTTATTGATTCCCAGAGCACTCACTATAACATTAGGATCTCCAAAGTCAACAGTTAATTGCTGCACTTACCAGAGTATGCTAACTGTCCATTCTTATTTTGAGCTAGTTCTACCCAGATTCCAGTCCACCTAATTAGTCACCACACCTTATCCCTATCTTGAGTTAGTATCCAGTCCACCTCATTACACCCTACCCCTATCTTGAGCTAGTTCTATCCAGTTCACCTCATTACACCCTACCCCTATCTTGAGCTATTTTATCCAGTCCACCTTATAGCATCATATTCCTATCTTGAGCTAGTTCTTTCCAGTCCATCTAATTACATTCTACCCCTATCTTGAGCTAGTTTTTATCCAGTCCACCTCAAAACATCATATTCCTATCTTGAGCTAGTTCTTTTCAGTCCATCTCATTACACCCTATTCCTATCTTAAGCTAGTTCTATCCAGTCCATCTCATTACACCTATCCCTATCTTAAGCTAGTTTTATTCAGTCCATCTCATTACACCCTATCCCTATCTTGAGCTAGTTCTATCCAGTCCACCTCATTACACCCTATTTCTGTCAGATAATTTCTAATGATATCTTGCCATCTATCTCCAGAAGTATTTGACTGAATAAGTGAATATTCATTTTTAACCTTGTATTTCATGTCAATGGTTTACTTGGTCTTTGGTACTATTCAAATGAGAGGCCGGATAAAAGCGCATAGTTTATAAAACCAAACATAGATAGCAAAAGTAGTATATAATAAAATCAATGAAAAGTCTATTAGTTAAAAAGTAATATCATAGATGGCAAAAGTAGTAGCTAATTCATCAAAACAAGAAGTTTAAAAAACTCATCGATATTAGTAAAATGATCAATTATAATATATGGAAAAAAACTTAATCTATCAATCGAATACGTACATTTGCTTTAAAAACGAGATTTTAAATTTTTAAATACTTTCCCAAGGAACACTTTAAAATGTACTTTCACATAATTTGTATTTTGAATATTTAGGCACTATCTCTGGATTTTATAGGAGTTTGTTTATTTCTTTATGTAGGAGAAAACATCTCCACGGGCACGACTTTTATGTCATTAGATTGAATGTTATATAATACATTTGGCAATGAATCAAAGATACTGGTATAATTTATTTTAATTGAAAGCCTAGTTAGATTAGGCTACCTACTAAGTTATTTTCTCCTGTAATCAAGTTTATTTTAAGTTGGTTTTATTGATTGTAAGACAAAATACATTTTCATGGACAGAGAATAACACAAATATCAACAATAAAGCTGTAATCAAGTTTAATCTGTAAAACTGATTTATAAGTTTAATTGAAATTAAACACACAAACATAATGAATCTTATTTGACAGTCTAAATTATCTTCTAATTCAATTTTTTCGAAGTAATCTACAATATCTGTTATTTAGACTATCTAATTTACCAATATCAACTTTTTCAAATGTCATTGCAATGTTTATCTGAAACTAATGAAATAACATCAGCAGATAATAACTGTAAATTAACATTACAATTAATTATTTGTGAACAACAGCTGTTTTCCTTGAATCAAATTCATCATCGCTTTATGGATGACTGCCATCTATCGGGATTCTGCATAACTATTTTTGTGCGTGGGTTGTTCTAGAGGGGATGATTTTAGCACCCGATATCTGTGGGTGGTTGAAAGAAGCGTCGGGCAGGGAGGACAGAGAAAAGGGAGTAAGTAAGAGAGAGATGAAGAGAAGAGAGCCCAGACCCAGCCGTTCTCAGGGCTGATCTGATACAGAGCTTTTAGTCTGCGCTTCGAACTGTCAAACGAAGCGTCTCTACCGTTTATTCGTTGTCGGAACATAAACAAAAAAAGCTTCTCTCCTCAAGACGATTCGGTTGAAAATTGTAATCATGACAGTCACAACAGTTTTTATTCCGTATGTGCAGTGTCATTCGCAATGTCACGGGATGAAATAGACATTGATTTATTACTCTTGTGTTTCTATTAAAAAGGTAAACGGTCCATAATGTAAAATAAAATATATTGTTGGCTAAACAGTGTGACGGGATAACTCATAAGTGACAGTTATTAAACCCATTGTTGACGAAATAAATCTTTTAAAATGACTGTAGATGCGAAATGGCTGGTCCATGGAGTCTGTACCCAGCATCTTTTTCAGCTGCTACTTCTCTTCACAGTTGGAGGATCGATTTTAGCAGGTGGGTATTTGGGTTGTTTGTACATTATGTATTTTCAACAATGATAAGAACAACAATGCGTATTATATTTCTTTAACAAAAACAGTGTATTTTTGTGTGTTTTTTTAGGCAATATTAATAAAACTAACCGAAACCTATTGTGTTTCCACATTTGAATAGAACCCATAACATGATTGATTTCAGTCGTTAATTAAATTCCACGTTAATTCTTCCGGACGATAATCGAACTAAGAGACCTATGGATTGAGTACATGCTTATAAGAAGTATTGGTTATCGGAAGGTGTAGCATGTATTTTTTTTTAACGTGGACATACCTTTTGTTTAATCCAGTCGTATTTTTTCCAAGTACCCTAACAATGAGTTGTCCTACGAGCTAATTGATTTTCAGATTCATTATAGCATTGAAATAGTATTGGTTTGTCATAACTTAAGACCCTACATGAAAAAATCTCCAAACTATTAGCTGTTAAAATACTTTAATTGTTCAGGCTTAGGTATTGAAATAAATACTTCTCCAAAAAATATTTTTCCCTTTTTAAGTTGTACTTTCGAAATATGGAAGTAGATATTTTAAAGTGTTAACAACAATCACTTAGATAATTTTTATTAAAAAAAAAATACAACTCACAGTAATTTAAAAAGTATTTTCTTCGTGAATCACTAACAGAAAGTTTGTGTTCGAAATTCGTAAGCCAATAGTAAATATTTGCGAGAGTGACCATCAGCGGAATCGAACCCAGGGTCGCTTAGACGCCTCATCAACCACTTTAACCACTAAGCCACAGATCTAGGCTCAACCATAAAAGCGTTTGGAATTTTATGGGAGTCACCAATATAAATTTAAAGTTTATACCTTAGTTTTTAAAAAAAATCCACATTTTCGTCATGTTTTCAATGGTTTTTAGAATAATCTCATAAGTTTTAATAATTTATGAACACTCTTTATTTAAAGACGACTTTACATTTAAGCGTTTAGATGAATTTTGAAAATAAACAAATAATGACTGTTTACAACAAATTGATTTTCAAAATGGACGCTTTGATGTGACCAAGCGCCTATAATTGAACATCAGCAATATTTATTTTAAATCCAAGGTTATTTCTACAAATGATTTAGAGCTCAACCTAAGATAACATTATCACTCAATTAGTACCCTGTATATCCTGGGTCAAAAGACGAAACCATTCACTAATAATCCAACTGAGGTACAATCTAATTTTTATGGAAAGGGCCTTTTAGGAAATACATACTTTTTTATGTCCAAATTTTTTTAAAATTATTGTTATAAAAGTCACAAATATTTCTTCCTATTAAAATTGCACTTTACAAATTAATATGGCCTGTTGTGATTTAGAACTATAGGTACTCCAATTTGATTACGAATTGACATATTTGACAACTATAAAGATTTTCTTCCATGTATCCATACGTCAAGTAATCTACATCTGTCTTTTTTTTTTACCAATACCTATAAAAAAAATTGTTTTTATGTATTTGAGGTAGGCCTAATTAACGTGCACTTTCTGAACCGATCGATTGATTATATCAGCACACGACTTATAGACGAACTAAAGTCTAGAACAGACACAACACCCAGCCCCCCGGCCGTTAATTCATCACTGTGAAAGGGGAAAACCCACATTTCACCTATTATAAAATTTTCGGCCATGCCAGAAATCGTATCCGGGACCCTTAATCTAGTATAAATATACAGCCGATTGAGCTAAGGTGTCCGACTATACATTATTAATAGAGTAAAATGCTCTAATTGTTTAATGCATTTTCCTTCTTCTAAAAGTCCTTAATGACAAAAATTCTACCGTAACAAAATACTGTATTAAATAACTATCTTCATCAAGTAGGCTAATCAGGGTGACCTGGTGGTCTAGGGGGTAAGGTGTCAGACTTCTGTGCTGGGGGTCCGGGGTTGAATCCTCGGTCCCGGCACAGATTTATCTGATTGCCAAACCCTTCCTTCACCTCTGACAAGATGTGTATTAATAACAATTTGTGAATGTGAGGAATGCCAGGCCTCCACCGTGGTTCGGATCCCACGTTAAACTGTAGGTCCTCCATTTCATCTCACAATCACCCTACCATTACACATTAGCGTAAGTGCGTATAACCCGAACGGGTAGTGAGACGCGGTGCTAATAATAATAATAAGTAGGCTAATCAACCTGGAATCGAACTAGGCTCCCTTTCACTTGTGGTCGACCACTCTTATTCTCCAAGGAAAGATGTTGCCACGCCAAACTGTATCTCAAGGTCAATATTATAATTATTATTTCTCTAGGAATAAAAAAACAACCCACTAACTCCGAGTGCGTTTTGTCGTCTTGTGTTCTTCACTGGCGCCTGCCCGCCCTTTTCCAAAAATAACATCTTGGCTTCATTCCCCCATTCCTAGAGAGAGAAAAAAAAAAGAACGTTCCTTTTAATACAATTTAATGGCGCCGATACATTTTCCCGTGAATTATAAGCAAAGCAAGGGAACCCGAGTTGGCCGTGTATTTTATTGGATCCATTTGGAGGGAAGGGGGTGTGTGATCTTTCTATTTCATAAAAATTTTTTTTTAAAAAATTGAGTTGGTTGTGAATAATGTGCTCCTTATGTCTTTGAAAGTAATCGATGGATTTTTACCAAATTGGATACCCACCTTCTTTTCACCACGTCGATTAACCTGTAATACCACTTTTAACGAGTACGGGTACAACACATTTTCTTTGTGGTACTTTTTACTTTCTCTCGACACTTCGGAGGGTTTATGTGTGATCGTCAAAAAATTCGAACTCGAGATTTTGATAAATGTCGACGTTCCATGACCCTCTGAAATAAACAAAAAAAGTGGTTTTCGTAATTCCGTCTGTCTGGCTGTACCTCGGGCTAAAGCCGAAACATTTTTACCGGTTGAGCTAAATCTTGGTACTTGGGGTTTTCATAAGCTCCCCCCCCCCCCCCCCCCCGAGGTTTTTTAAAAAAAATTAGATATCTAATCCAAATTAATAATGGTATTTAATGAAGGACAAAAAGAGAAAAAAAAATCGATTTTCTCAAAATTCGCTATAACGATTTTGATTAAATTGTATATCTAGACTCCATTTATCATTATAAATGGAAATTCTCATTTTCTAATGACTGATGGTACTTTACATGGTGGGGAATTTTCCAATTTTAATCGTTTCTCCACAACTATTTGAGATACGAAATAACTTATTATTGTATAGTTATAAAACTATTAAAGATAAAATATCTTTTATTTGAAATATATTTTTATAAAACCAATAAATTCTGAGCTATAAGCAAATATATCAACTTTTTAATTCAGGTATTTTAAAATGAATTTTATTCTTATTCTCTTTGGTGGACAAAGATGTTTCTCTTTGCTCAATATTTCTGTAACAGTGTTTCTAGTTCTTAATAACATAGATTAAGTAACAGTGTATATTATTTAATTTATGATCTTTGGTGTTAGTGTTTATACGACATTTTATAGACCTATTTGTTCGTTTCAGAAATCTTACGAGTTTTTAGTCTATTTTAAGAGAAAAACTGGGGAAAGTCTGTGTGATGCGCCGTACCTTTTTTTTTATCACTGCGTCTTACTACCTGTTCAGTTTATACCCTTATGTACTAATTACGCTAATGAGTTAAGGAAGAGGAAGGTTGAATTTAAGAGGAGGTGTACCCTCACTTGCGTGCAATGAATGGTTTTCCACTTTCCCTACACGTAAATGCAGGTACACTTCCTATTTTCACACGTATTTTCAACCATTAGAGTAATTAGTACGTGTGCGTATATCCCGAACGGGTAGTAAGACGTGATACTAAAAACAAATACCATTCCTCCTCATTCGACATTCCATATCCGACCACGTGGTCTGAGGCGTCAGAATCTTGTTGTACCGGGTTTGGCCCTCGGCGTAAGAAGGTCAAGACTAAAATAAAATCTGTTCCGAGTGTACTGTGGAGATGGTTTTCAACATATGACTATCACTGTGGTGTTTTCTCATCCTATATTCACTCTAATGCTGGTGCAATTTGGTGCAAACAGGGTCTACCTCCTTCATCCTTTACTTACCCCCCCCCCCAAAATCCGATTCCTACCGAAAATGAATCGATGTGAAAAAAAGAGTTTTTTTCCCCCTTATCGATAAAGTGGGAAATTAACGCTATTGGCTCTAGTCTTTGTGTTTGTCTTTTATTTAAAGTTCGAATACATTGGAAAATTACACTTGTACACGGGGGAATCGATCCCAGGACCTTTGACTCAGCGCGCCAATGCTTTACCACCGAGCTATTCAGGGATCACCTCGTGCTCAGGGTCTTTCTTCACTCATAGTTTAAGGCAGAGTCTGTGATGGACATGTGGATATAATATCCCAGACACCGGCGACTCGGTCGTGCCTTCAGGCAGCCATTGGTATAAATACATTTGTACGTTCCAAGCGAATCAAAATGGAAGAAAGCAAAACTATCAATTAGGCCTAATTAATTATAGGTCTATATGAAAGGCGATGTTTGAGGTCTTGGGGGCTTCGCCTTTCATATAGGCCCTTTCCTTAATTGTATAGCCTTGCTTTCTTCCATCTTGTTTCAAGGTTAAAAATCTCAGGTGGGCGTCAAATACGACAGAAATAATAATATTTTAACAACCGGCTGGGATCGAATGATGATCCCCGTAAACTGAGGGGACCCCGATTTAAAGGGATGGTCCCCGAAATAAGAAATATGACCCGGACCCGGTTAAGTATCCGATTTGTTAAATAAATTCAATGCATTTTGAAAAATGTTTGGAATTAATAGCCTACAAATGTTTTACTCAAACTAATAGCCAAAAAGTATAAATTTAAAATCTAGCAACCTTTCTCATCATTAGGGCTGTAGCCTGCGACTAATTTTTTATCACTCGTTCGAATTTCTTACCCTTAACTTTTGGTCTTAATTGTACTTGGGCCAGTTTTTATTTATTTTATTTATTTGAGATATTTAACGTGCACTTTCTGAACCGACTGATTATATCAGCGCATGAGGATTTCTATGAGCGAGAGCGAAAGTGTTCACCAATATTGTTGGGAAAGGTATTTTACATACCTTCCAGGGATCTCTTACAAGCCACAATAAAACATGGGACCGACGCCTTTACTTCCGTTATGATTGATTTTAAAACAACATTCCCCAAACATGGAAGTGAAAAAAATGTTCACTTTACTGTAGATGGCTGTCCTTACCACTCGACTACGTGACTAGTAAGTATTTGATCCGTCAGTCGTACCGAAGAGGATCATGGGTCATCTCTATTCTCTCGCAGACTAGGAACTCATCAAACATTTCGCAGTAAGCGAGGCTGTACATTATGTAATCCAGGCGAGATAAAATTATCAATGTTAGGGTCATAGTAGAGAAAACATCTGCTAGCTTCTGACTTTCTTAGTTTAGGGAATTACATACTCTAATAAAGTTCATTGCATCACTTGAAAAAGTATGCCACCTATCCCTATATTGAGCTAGTTCTATCCAGTCCACCTCATTACACCCTATCTCTATCTTGAGCTAGTTCTATCCAGTCCACCTCATTACACCCTATCTCTATCTTGAGCTAGTTCTATCCAGTCCACCTCATTACACCATATCTCTATCTTGAGCTAGTTCTATCCAGTCCACCTCATTACACCCATATCTCTATCTTGAGCTAGTTCTATCCAGTCCACCTCATTACACCCTATCTCTATCTTGAGCTAGTTCTATCCAGTCCACCTCATTACACCCTATCTCTATCTTGAGCTAGTTCTATCCAGTCCACCTCATTACACCATATCTCTATCTTGAGCTAGTTCTATCCAGTTCACCTCATTAGACCCTATCCCTATCTTGAGCTAGTTCCATCCAGTCCACCTCATTAGGCCCTATCCCTATCTTGAGCTAGTTCTATCCAGTCCACCTCATTACACCCTGTAATAGCTTTTGTTGCTGTATTGGAACTTATTTATTAATGTATCCAGTCCTGATCAATTAAACTGAAGTGCACATTTTTAAACTTGGGATATCCACATTGCATTCATTTAGTTAAAATTTCACTTCTCCGACACCTAAACTGAGTCGGTAACGTGTCTGCTTACTGAGCTAAGGGTCCCGAGGTTCGACTCAAGGCATGGTCGATAAATTTATCCTTGATGTGATTAATTAACGGCATGGAGACTGGCTGTTGTGTCTGATCCAGGTTTAAGTCAGTTTATTATAATTAGTGTGCTGAAAAAAATCACTCGGTCCTGAAAGTGTACTTTAGTAAAGGCCTATAAAAAAATATAATTCTTTTCTTTAAAAAAAAATTATGGAAATTTTCCGGTAAATGTTTAAAAACAGAAATTTTTTCCATCTTACATCTCAGTTAACTATCAAACAAAAAAACAAATGTGGTTATCCTTGTATCATAATCAAAGCCCCCTCCTGTAACCGTTCCTCCAAGATCGAACACACGACCAACCATTAGATTACCATTATGTCCCGAAGAGGAGGGAACACGGTAAGAGGAGGAGGGAGGTAAGGGGGAGGTAATACAAGTCTTTGCTTTATGTTTTTGTCCACGACAGTTCGGAGCCAGGCCCATTTTAAAAAGTTGACAAGTACCACCATTGACTGCAGAAAACAGACACTTGTAATCATTGTTTCACATACCCTCCTACTCACCCCTCCCTTAAAAAATTGTCAAGAGTTTGAAAGAAGGGACTGGCCTGTTAAGGGGGGAATGTTTTGTTTTCACGTTGTTATACTAGATATCATCTCTGAGGTAAATTCCATTCGTCAATGGACTCTGGAGTCGTGGTAAGTGGTAACTGACAATTAGTAGAGGATTTTTATTTCAAACATTGGCTGAAATTCCACTAATGTTAGACAATGTGTGTATAATTATTATTTGCTAATCAAAACTAGACTATCAATCAAAAGAGTAAATACAGTTTTAGTTGGCTAACGCGCTAGTCGTGTTGAGCTCGACTGCCGAGGACGGGAGATCGAGGTTCGAATCTCGGTCGGGTGAACTGGGGGGGTGGTGGTTCCCCTAAATGGTTTTTCACTCTCCCTCCACGCAAATGCGGGTTCACGTCCTATAAATTCAACCTTCCCAATTCCTAATCCATTAGCGTAATTAGTACTTAAGCGTATAACCCAAACGGGTAGTAAGACGCGGTGCTAAATTTAAAAAAATACAGTTTTATAATAATACTTCCCGAAGAACTACTGTATAAATGGTTTTTCCGTAACTTATTGAAAGGACAGAAAATATTAATAAAACTTTTACGTTTTTTGTTTCGTGGTTGTGTCAACAAGATATATTATAGCGCATGAAATAATAAATGAGAAAGTATTTTATTCACGCCTGTATCTTCTTATAACCGTCCACCCAAAATAGATAACGTTTTAAAAAATATATAATTTAGAGAAAGAAGCAAACTACAAAATATTTGTTTCAACATAAACCGAACGCCATTTTTATGATATCACCAAACACCCTTATTTCGTCTGGTTCGCCATCTTAATTTGTGAAGATAATGCAGCCTTTCAGAAGCTCTCATTTGTAAAACATTTTTAAGTGAACCAAAGACACCGCTTCTACAAAATAAAGAAACATAAAAACGGTTAGTTTAATAAGTTCATGTTTCAATAAACGGTTAGAAGAAAAACATTACTAAAAACATGTTGTTTGTTGTGAAAATTTTGACTGACATAAATGACAATAAACTCAGCGTTTGGTCTTACAGATCATATGGTTTGGCGAATGAATACATGAAAGTAACTCTGATAACTTTTGCTAGCTGTCACCACAGCCCCAGTGGCAAATCGACTGTAACTTGTAACTGGGAAACAATGTTGTCACTCTTGTTTTTGTGTGGTCAATCTTCCAATAGGAACCTTGACTACCTATGACTTCACGGCCGGTCAAGATATGATTTCCCATGTTAATTAATTTACGTTTTACTCATAAAGTTTTAAAGATATAACGTTGAAACAAAAACCATAGATTCTTAAATAATTCTAAAAATTGTCCTACAGAGTCACAAAATTATTATTTTTATTTTAAAGTAGTCTTTTTTTTTGTAAACGTGTTTTTTTATAATTAATTCTATACAACTTAGGCTATTTGTCTTGGTCACGAAAATGTTCTGTAGGAGTCTTCCTGTCAGGATGTAGATTAAAAAAGTCCGTGGTAGCGTATGTATATCTAGAACAGGAAACAAGGAAAAGGTAAAATTAAAGAGCCAGTCAATGTTTTCAAGGCGCAAATATTAAAATGACTGTGTAAACTCGTCAGAAGAAGAGTGAAAGGATTATCTGCACATAGACAAGAACCTCTCAGGGTGAACTTCTCATTTTCTTCCCTCTCTTTCTATTTTGGGTATTATCGTCTAAGTAATAATAATAATAATATTTAGCACCGCGTCTTACTACCCGTTCGGGTTATACGCTTAAGTACTAACTATGCTAATGGATTAGGATTTGGGAGGGTTGAATTTAGGGGAAGTGAACCCGCATTTGCGTGGAGGGAGAGTGGAAAACCATTTCGGAAAAACACCCCCCAGTTCACCCGACCGAGATTCGAACCTCGATCTCCCCGTCCTCGGCGGTCGAGCTCAACACGACTGGCGCGTTAGCCAACTACGCCACCGAGGCGGGTATCGTCTAAGTGTTTTAGTGCTTAGACTGCTTAGGTGCGTCAAGTAAAGATGCAACCCGTTTCGCAAAATAGCTTTGAAATCTCCAGGTTGGCAACGTTGTTAACAAATCTTGCAACGCTGGTTTGTAGATGTTGCCAGTAGCCCCTTCTTATCCCAGCATACCACCTTCAGACATAACTGAAAGCGAGGAGATTTGACAACATTTAACTCAGAAAGAAAGAGAGAGAGAGAGCGAAGATAAAACTTTTCACCATAAAAACCTCTAGTTGTCTCAGAGGTGATAATGGGTGTAGTAATTTTGGAAAAAAAAAAAAAAAGAAGAAGAGAAGAATTTAAAGTTGTTGTAAAAAGAGTGTCAATTTAACACTGTTCTCTTTTATGTTTCTTAGCTCATTGAAATAAAAAAAATAAGAAACACACAAAGAAAGTGCCACAGAAAGTGATATGTTTTAATTTGTTCTGTTTAATGTTCTTTAAGAGGCATCGACCTTTTTAAGTCGCTTGACTCTGTCTGGATACACCATTTTAATAAAAAGAGAGAAGAAAACATGAAACGGTTTATTAACCGAGGAATTGCACTTTTTTTTTTTTTGCAACGTGTTTTACTTCTTACCCATACGGGTGTATGACCCGCTTCGGTGGCCGAACGGTCTAAGGCGTCACTCTCGTGTTGGACTGGCCTGATGAGGACGAGGAGATCGGGGTTCGAACACCGGTCGGGTGTACTGAGGGTGGTTTTTCCCTAAATAGTTTCACACTTTCCTTCCATGCAAATGCGGGTATTTTATCTCTAAAATGCTTCCTCATCCCTACTCTATTAGAGTAATTATTATATATGCCTATAATCTGGATGGGTAGTAAGACGAGGTGACAAAAAATATATTATTATTTAGTACCGCGTCTTACTACCCGTTCGGGTTATGCGCTTAAGTACTAACTACGCTAATGGATTAGGAATTGGGAAGGTTGAATATAGAGGAAGTGAACCCGCATTTGCGTGGAGGGAGAGTGGAAAACCATTTAGGGAAAACCACCCCCAGTTCACCCAACCGAGATTCGAACCTCGATCTCCCCGTCCTCGGCAGTTGGACTCAACACGACTTGCGCGTTAGCCAACTACGCCACCGAGGCGGGTAAAAAAAAAAAAAAATATATATATATATATGTTTGTGTACTAATTACGATAATATGTTAGGGCTGAAACTAAAGGAGAATGAATACAGAAGAGGAAGTGTAACCTCATTTGCGTGGAAAGAGAGTGGAAAACAATTTAGGGAAACTCACCCTCAATACACCCGACTGGGATTTGAACCCCTAATCTCCTCGGTAGTCTATTGCGAGAGTAGTGCGTTAGACCATGCGGCCGCGGAAGTGTGTGTGTGTAGAGAAGATTGTTAAATAGAAAAGTATGCACCAGCATTTGCAAGACGTAATAGTTAGTGACCCTAAACACAAAACAAAGAACTACAAACACGTCCAGCTAGAAATCAAACCCAGCTTCTAAAACCACACGTTAATAATTAAACCATACTTTTTTTTTTAATTTATAAAATCAGACCAATCTATTTTTATTTTATTTTAAGCGTTAAATAACACGCAATAAGCCTATACTTTAAAACACATTTAAAATAATTATCTCTAATTTTAGAAGGAGGGAGAAAAAATGTTAACACTTTAATCCAACAAGTTGTAATTACCAATTTAGTTGGCAGCATGTTGTAATTACGTTTTCTAAATAAAGTTCACCCCCTCCCGCCCTCCAATCTCGCCCATATTCGTGTGTCGTTCGACTTAACAAGACCCGTCTAACCCACACACACACACTCGCCACCTAGCCATTGATTAGGCAGCTAGGCACCTAATTAACACCAACCTGGAAGTACAGTCTACACCAACAACTCTATAGTAAAAGTACCTAATCTTGAGTCGACGTCTACTTGGACCGTTACCCGCCTCGGTGGCGTAGTTGGCTAACGCGCTAGTCGTGTTGAGCTCGACCGTCGAGGGCGGAGAGATCGAGGTTCGAATCTCGGTCGGGTGAACTGGGGGTGGTTTTTCCTAAATGGTTTTCCACTCTCCCTCCACACAAATGCGGGTTTACTTCCTCTAAATCCAACTCTCCCAATTCCTAATCCATTAGCGTAATTAGTACTTAAGCGTATAACCCGAACGGGTAGTAAGATGCGGTGATAAAAGTTATTATTATTACTATGCTTTGACCGTCTTTAGTAAGTATACTCCAATTTTCATAGAAAGGGCTTTTTTAGAAAATACAAATATGTTTTTACGGTCAACATTGATAATAATTATTATTAGCACCACCGTCTTACTACCCGTTCGGCTTATACGCACTTAGACGCTAATGTGTAATGGTAGGGTGATTGTGAGATGAAATGGAGGACCTACAGTTTAAAATGAATAATATCTATCAAAAGTGACGGCTGCAGATCACATGACTTGACGTATGAATACGTGAAAGTAGATCTAGTAACTTTCTATAACTGTCAGATAAGGCGCTTCCCATGAAAACTAGACCCGCTTCGGTGGCCGCATAGTCTAACGCGCTACTCTCACGTTAGACTAGACTGCAGATGACGAGGAGGTCGAGGTTCGAATCCCGTGCGGGTGTCCGAACCAACGGAAGACGCTTCTTTCACGTCAACCTTTTGGATTCCCTTTTCAAACCTTAAGTCAGTAAAAATGGGAAAATATTGTTTCTAAAATCTGGAAAAAGTCAGAAAATTTCATAAAATAAGTCTCGTAGCCATCCTAAAGTAGTGAATAAAGCTAACGTACAGGTAGAGCCAAAGCTAACGAACTAAAAAGCTGAGGATACTCTCGCTGGCTATTATGTTGTGCACTGGTGCCAGACTTAACATTTTAACTTTTTTTTTAATCAACTGACAGGGCTGCCTTAAGCAAAATTTTATGCCCGGGCGAACGTTCATTTAGCGCCCCCCTTCCCTATCACATTATTTTGGTCCAAAAATGTCTTATTTATTTTGGTCCCAAAAATTGCCTTAATTTCTCGAAAGTAAATCATTACAAGACGAAAATTAATTGATGTTCTTGTCAGGGGTTTCCCCCCCTTTATTATGGTATATATTCGGATTTTTTGGCAAGAATATGAAATTTAAAAATTTAAAATTTGACCAACTTTAATTTTACGAATTTTATTGAACATCGTTTTGTGATCTTTAATTAGAGAGAAAGGGTGGATGGTCAAAACACGTAGATTAAAATGTTTACGCGGCTTTATGGGTGACTCCTAAATAAAAAGTTGTAACATTTTTATATTTTGATTTATCGAGCTGTCTTTTTCTTGTCATAAAAAATCACGTCTTATTCCTCACACTGTATAATATTGTAAATAAACGTTAATAATAAATGTGAATACTAACGATGATTTCTCTCCTTCCCCAGCGAGTGCCTCCAAGAAACAGCAAGTCCCGACTCCGACCGAGGCCCCCCGCCCAGAGACGCCGCCCGGACAGCAACAGTTCCAGCCCCCTGACACCGCCGACGCCTCTTTATACGACGGCGCCCTGTTCGGCAAGCCCGGGGGTACCGTAGTAGCGGGCAGACCGTGTACGGGAGCGGTGCCATGAACCGGGGACTCCCCCCTATGTACGGCGGGGCCATGCCCATGTACGGCGCCGGAATACCTCCCCCCGTATACACCAGGTACCGCGGCATCTACAATGGCTATACTGGCCCAGGAGGGGTCCCCATACCACTCTTCGAAGGTGGGAGAGTCCCCATGTACGTCGCCAACGGTAAGGTATACACGCCTATGTACCCCTCCATGGGCGGCCGGGCTCTGCCCCCGATGTACGAGGAGGGTCAGGACGTGCCAAGCTACCGGAGCGGGGCTGGTTCCCCCATGCGCAACGGAGGGGGCGCCACGATGCACGGCAACGGGCAGCTGAGGCAATTGGGGGGTTCCCCGGTGATGTACGGCAGCGGGGCCGTGCCAGAGCACGAGATCGACCGGGGGATCCCGCCCCCTCAGCACTCCCTCTCTGTACCCGAGGAAGAGGTCGAGGAGGAAGACGAGAACCACCCCTGCGGGGGGGAGTGCAGGGCGGTTGAGTTTGCGTGCATGGGGTCGTGCTCGTGCATCCCGGCGTTGTGGCGCTGCGACGGGGACCCCGACTGTGAGGGGGAGGAGGACGAGATGGGGTGCGGGGAGGATCCGGGGCAGGACGACGGGCAGTGTCTGATGGCCGAGAGGCAGGTCCGCTGTCCGCGCACCAGGAAGTGCATCAAGGAGGAGTGGCTGTGTGACGGGGAGGATGACTGCGGGGACTTCTCCGACGAGACGCACTGCGGTGAGTTCTCGACGTCCCTCCTACTCCAGTTCTCGACGTCCCTCCTACTCCAGTTCTTCGACGTACCCTCCTACTCCAGTTCTGGCGTCCCTCCTACTTCAGTTCTAACGTCCCTCCTTCAGTTCTTGGCGTCCACTACTACTCCAGTTCATCAACAGTCCTCCTCTTCAGTTCTTGACGTCCCTCTACTCCAGTTCTCGACGTCCCTCCTACTCAGTTCTCGACGTCCCTCCTACTCCAGTTCTCGACGTCCCTACTACTCAGTTCTCGAACGTCCCTCCTACTCAGTTCTGACGTCCCTCCTACTCCAGTTCTAGACGTCCCTCCTACTTCAGTTCTCGACGTCCCTCCTACTCCAGTTCTAGACGTCCCTCCTACTCAGTTCTGACGTCCCTCCTACTCCAGTTCTTGACGTCCTCTACTACTCCAGTTCTTGGCGTCCTACCTACTTCAGTTCGACGTCCATCCTCCTTCAGTTCTTGACGTCCCTACTACTCCAGTTCTGACGTCCCTCCTACTCCAGTTCTTGGCGTCCTACTACTTCAGTTCCTGACGTCCCTCCTACTCCAGTTCTAGACGTCCCTCCTACTCCAGTTCTGACGTCCCTCCTACTTCAGTTCTGACGTCCCTCCTACTCCAGTTCTGACGTCCCTCCTACTCCAGTTCTTGACGTCCCTCCTACTCCAGTTCTAGACGTCCCTCCTACTTCAGTTCTCGACGTCACTCCTACTTCAGTTCTTACGTCCCTCCTACTCCAGTTCTAGACGTCCCTTTCCCACTTCCAGTTCTGACGTCCCTACTACTTCAGTTCTTGACGTCCCTCCTACTCCATTTCTCGACTTCCCTCCTACTCCAGTTCTAGACGCCCTCCTACTCCAGTTCTTGACGTCACTCCTACTTCAGTTCTCGACTCTCCCTACTCCAGTTCTGACGTCCCTCCTACTCCAGTTCTGACGTCCCTCCTACTCCAGTTCTGACGTCCCTACTACTCCAGTTCTAGACGTCCCTCCTCCTCAAATTCTAGACGTCCCTCCTCAATCTAAGAGGAAATACATCCTCGTTAACTTGGAGAGGCGAGGAGAAAGCCAAAGTGATTAATCACATGTGCATTCGTATGGGATTCGAACCTCTGACCTCCACGTTGGCAACAAACCAAACTAGCCGATGGAGACGACTTAGTCCTCGAGGCACTCGATGCGGTTTTGGTGAATTATTAATATTATTAGATTAGTCCATGTAAAAGTATTATTATTCCGACCCTTTGAATCGCGCCATTACTAGCTACAGTCCAATTTTCTTATGAAGTATATTTTAGAAAATACAAACACAATATTTCGCGGCCAACTTTGGTAACATTTTAATATTATTATTGTTATTTCATTAGTATTGATAATATCTATCAAAATTGACATCCGCAGGTCACATGACTTGACGTATGAACAAGTGAAAGTAGGTCTAGTGTTTGCTATCTGTCAGGTAAGGCCCTTCTATGAAAATTGGACTGTACACTATATATATATATATATATATATATATATAGTTAAAGTAATGTAGCCAAACAAACCCATAGCGGTGGTCACGCAGTAAGTCGGGATCACGATGGACAGGATTGCTGGTGACGGCGGAGTCCGTTGTTCGAATCCTTGCCGGATATACTGAGGGAGTTTATTTTACTAAAGGATTTTATCACACACCACGCAAATGTAGGGTACACTTCCTCTAAAACTCTACCCTTATCCTTATTCCATTAGTATAATCAATGCATTCGTATTAACCGCTTCGGTGGTGGAATGGTATAAGACGTCACTCTTCCATTAGACTAAGACTGCCGATGACGGGGAAGTTAGGGTTCGAATCCCGGTTTGGTTTACTGAGGGTGGTTTTCCTAAGTGATTTCCCACTCTCTTTCCACGAAATTTTAAAACCTTTAAAATATGGTGACCTAGCGGTCTAGGGGTAAGGTGTCAAACTTCTGTGCTGGAGGGTCGGGGTTCAATCCTCGGTCCAGCACAGATTTATCTGATTACCAAACCCTTCCTTCACCTCTGACAAGACGTGTATTAATCACAACTTGTGAATGTGTGGAGTGCCAGGCCTCCACCGTGGTTCGGATCCCACGTTAAACGTAGGTCCTCCATTTCATCTCACAATCACCCTACCATTACATTGTAAGTGCGTATAACCTGAACAGGTAGTAAGACGCGGTGGTAGAGAAAAGTTAACTCAATTATTTTTAGTGTTTGTTGGAAGGTAAAGACTCTCGTCACCAAAACGTTGTTATTGTTGTTCGTCGCACAGGGTACAACCTCAACTGCACCGCTGACGAGTTTCAATGTGACAACGGCCTCTGTCGTCAGAAACTCGTGGCGTTGCGACGGTGACAACGACTGCAAAGACTTCTCCGACGAACTCAACTGCACCAGGAAGACGTGAGTACAATACCCCCCCCCCCCCACCGGCCGGGTTACCTACAGTAGACCCATGGCTTCTTTGGTGCTGACTGACAGCTGACGGCTTTGAAAAGCTACCAGACCAAATTATGTATCCCTACGCCGAACCATATGATCTGCAAAAAACATGTGTTAGCAGCTGTCACTTTGACAGTCAAAATTTAGGTATATACCTAAATGTTGACTGTCATAAGTCAGCTGTGAACTGTCAGTCAGCACCAAAGAAGCCATGGGCTACTGTACTTGCTGAAAAGGGGGTTAATCTTAACCTGACGCAACTAAGCACTCACAAGGCGGTGACAAGACTGACGCTTTGTCGCCGCGACACAAACGCCGCGACCAGGGTCTCTCTAGTGTATTGCATTGTTTCATATGAGAGGGGTCGCTACGCCCAAAAACGCTTCACATCGACGTTTTCAGATCTTTCGCTACGTTCGTGTCGCTAGTCTGACCCCTCTCATATAAAACCATGCAATATACTAGAGCGACGCAAAGCGTCAGTCTTGTCACCGGCCTAAGGGGTCGGTATCCCTTTTAAACCAAATGTAAATACCCGCTCCGTGGCCGCGCGGTCTAGCGCGCTACTCTCGAGTTAGACTAGACTTCCAAAGTACGGGGAGATCGCGGTTAGATCCCGGTCGGGTGCATTGAGGGTAGGTTTTCCTAAGTGGTTTTCCACTCTCCATCCATGCAAATTCGGGTGCACATCCTCTAAATTAAACCTGCCTAGTCCCTACCACAGGGTAATTAATGCATATACGTAAAGCCCGAACGGGTAATAAAACGTGGTGCTAAAAAAACCCTCAGAATTGGAAGTTACCTGTAAGTATGTTTACCTGGCGGTCTAGGGGTAAGGTGTAGGACTCTGTGCTGGGGGTCTGGGGTTCAATCCTTAGTTCCGGCATATATTTATCTGATCGCCAAACCCTTCCTTCACCTCTGACAAGACGTGTATTAATCACAACTTGTGAATGTGGGAATGCCAGGCCTACCACCGTGGTTCGGATCCCACGTTAAACTGTAGGTCCTCCATTTCATCTCACAATCACCCTACCATTACACATTAGCATAAGTGCGTATAACCCGAACGGGTAGTAAGACGAGGTAATAATAATAATAATAATAATAATAATAATAGCGGTAAACACATGAACTATTTTTCGATATTAGAATGTAGGTATAAGATCTGTGCTACGTAACACTGTGATGAACCCCCCCCGACCCCCCCACCCCCCACCCACCTATGTAACACTTTGCAGACATTAGCTCGCCCATCTCAACAGCGAAACGTGATCTATGGATGACACCTAAACGCTGTCACATTTAGAAATCAATGTACAAAATATAAATAGAAGATAAGGTGCGGTTCAGCCTGTGAGGTCCTCTTGTTTACCAGCTGATAGCACTTCTTGCCCTCTTACACTAACGAGTATAAACACTCACTCTACTATTGGCGCTTGAAGCAGTATTGACTTTCATTTCAGAATTATATTTTCCTTGTTTCCAATTCCTAGATAGACAAATTCTTCCACGGGCTTTTTTGTTAAGCCTACACCCTGCCAGGAAGATTCATAAAGAACATTTTCGTGAATAAACTAAATAGTCTTGGGTTGTTAATCCATACTCACTAACTTATCCACACTTCCCTATCCTTGCATACTCCCTTCGTTTCAACAACATCCATACACCAAGTTATAAATGATTAAATAAAAAAATACAGTTAGTAAAACACTACAAGAACAAAAAAATAATTTTGTGACAAGGTAAGACCATTTTTAGATTTAATTAAGAATTTATGGATTTTGTTGCAATGTTTTATCTTTAAAACTCGCCAAATAAAACTTAAAAAACATTAACATGAAAAATATGACATTTCATCAAAATCCGGGTCCTTCCAATGAAGGTAGGACATAAAAATCTACTGCCCGGGATGATATGAAGGTAGAGATGTGGGTATTATAGCGGGGGCGTAGACGAGAAGATAGAAGAGTCTTTTTCTTCAAAAGTTCGTCTTTATATCCATTTAGTAAATATCTAGGCGTTATAAATGGGTGGGAATTATTAGCCATACTGTCTTAGTTTCAGCTAGTTGGTCGGTCGTGTACTGATATGGATATGTGTAAAAAAGTATATTTAAAAAAAAAGACTTTTTCAGGTATAGATTGTGCATTAGTTATTCCATTTTAATTTCCTCGAAACTCTGTCAGTATCCGGCTTTAAATTCGATAGCAAACCCATCTCCCCTTTACCCCCCTGCCCAATCAGGCTCGCCAATCTATTCCCTATTAATAACTTTCATAGCTCATTTGAGTGTGACGTCACTAGTGAAGGGGTTCTTTCAGGAAGGAAAATTTGTCGCACGAAGTTGGTAACATCTACAGCTGCCACGTGATGTGTTTTTTCTTTTCAATACTTTAGACGAGTCATCAAATAAAAAAAAAACACAGACCCGCTTCGGTGGTCGAATAGTCTAAGGCGCAATATACTGGACTACCGAAGACGGGAAAATCGGGGCTCGAATCTAGGTTAAATCTACCGAGGAGGTTTTTTCCTAAAGTTTGTCCACCCTCCTTCCACGCAAATGCCGATACATTTCCTCTAAATTCAACCTTCCTCAACCCTAGCACATTAGCGTATAATCCGAACGGGTAGTAAGACTCGGTGCTAACAAAAAATAACCAACCAGCAAACGGGATCAACATGTCTTGCGATCCGCGACACTTTTCCTTCAATGACGTAACAATGTGTAGACAAAATATGTGACGTCATTTAAGTCTCAAAAGGTGTTTGTTCTATTCGTTGCAAGCCTGCCTGCTCTATATAGAGTCAAAATCTTTGAGAATACAAACGGGTAAACATTGATAATATTTTACTATATTATTATTGTTGTCTCATAGGTATACTAGAATTGCGATTATCCGGTGGCATTCCGGACCGGATAATGGAAGATCCGGATAGTATGGAATCCAGGTGTAAATAATTTTTAAGTATGGGTTTGTCTACCTACTTTTTTAATTTTCACAAGACATTTAACTTTATTTTAATAGAATCTTCCCATTTTCTGGTTGAGATGTAAAATAGGAATACATTAATTTGTAGGAGGGCAGCAAAAATTAAACGAGAAAGAAATATTTAAAATATTTACGATACAGTATTTTATTTTGAAAATGTAACATCGGCTACATAGCAAGAACAAAAAAATGAAAATAGAGTGTCAAATGGATTACATTATAAATTCAGTAAATGTTGGATATGTACCGGTTTGTTTATTTTAAAATGTACTTGTTTAACACCGAGAATGGGGCCGGATAATCGAAGGCCGGAAAATCGCGACTCTAGTGTATATTATATATAACAAAAATGACATCTGTAGATAACACGATCACATTTACTAGAGGTGTGAGACGGAAATTTTCTGTTTAGAAAAATTTACTGAAAAAATCTATCCATTCTTTTTTTCTCGTAAATCTTTAATTATATTCCGCTCATTTAATAAGTCCTAATACAGCAATCACGCCGATTCTAATACTTTTCTCACATCCGCGTACCGACTAAAACGCTTGGTGGTTGAATGTGTCACTAATATCGGGTCTGCTGAAGACCAGATATTTTAATATTTAAATACTTTAATATTCAAAGCCTTAACGAATGCATCTCCTTCCCATGGTTTTTAAAGATCTGAAATTTTACCGAAAAAAAAAAATGTTCATTTCAAATTGCCATAAATTGTTTGGATTTAATTGTAGGTTTATCATCAATAATTTAATTAAAACAATTTTAAGGTTTGTTTAAATATTATTATTTAATATTACCCCCTTCCCCCTACACACACACTTTTTAATAGGCTCTAGGTACCACTTCCCATAACCCAGCCCTTGCACCTAATTAGTGCGCCGCAAGCCCCACTACGGAAAATTTTCTGATAAATTTTTATTTGTACCTTTGAATACATAAAGTAGATCTATAAAAAAAAATAGTAACTTTTCTAGCTTTCGGACAAGAGTTTTCCTATAAAAATTGGTTTTTACGAACCCCATTAATAATAACAATTTTCCTTCATAAAATAATATTTATAAAAATATATATCCTCATACTATATTTGTTAAAATCTACCCTTACAAACTTGCCCCTTCAAACGACCCTTGCGTTGGTATGTGCCTTTTGGCTGCCTCTTGCCTTTGGCAGGGTGCGGCGAGAGAATCGATACTCTCTACGAAATATTAATTATCCCCTCCTCTTTCCCCGTCCAAAACAATCCAATGGCATCATACGGTCCCTCTTTCCCTTTTCCCCTTATGACAAGGCGTTAGGACCCCTTCGTTCCCCTCGGCCCCTTCACGTTCTTGAAACTCCCATTCAGTATTGTCGACTTGGCTACTGGCCCAGACACATTTCGTAACGGAGATCTAACATCGTCTGTTTTAGTTACAGTAGTGGCCGATACTGTCAAGAGCGTTGTAGTCAACATGCTATCACGATATCGTGTATATTACAAGGTTGTGACACTCATCTAGAGTCGTGCATGGCAGCCATTACGGCTCGAGTTTCTACTTTGCTGTAAATGTGCCGATATGTTCCAGAGAAAACCTTTTACGACAAATGAAAAGAAAAACAACGTCTGATAAAGATGAATGGTAACTAAAATCAAACAAAACGACACTTACATTGATGTTTTATTTAATTCTGGGTAGTTATAAATGGTAGAGCTTTATTTTATATTAAAAAAAAGCTCTTTCACGCTTATTTTTTCAAGTCTTCGTAGGGAAGATAATATACTTATTAAAAGTTATAAAGTGTCTTTAATACAACAATAGTTTTTTCGAATAGAATAGCGTCTGATAAAAGCTCACTCTGATATTTTGTTATACATACATAGAGAATTTAAGAGTAATTCTAAATGTTTTAGAATGCAAACGTCACTATGGGCAGTTTCAGATGGTACAAGTATGAACATGAACCTATTTGGATGGAAAGATAGTAAATTCAAACGTAAGTATGGGCGGAGCAATAAATTATTTGGACTAGTACATTTTTTTACATTGAACGATTCCAACGTAAATACGAACACAGCTATGTTGTAAAAAATAATAAATTTACACGTAAACATGTTAAAAATTCAGTCTTAACGATGATAAATTCACGATTAAGGATGTAAAACTTCAGATGAGAAAGTGATAAATTCATACGTAACTACATGAATAAAATCAAAGGTAAAAAATCTTTGCATTCAAACGCTATCTATGGGAAAAATTCAGACTCAACAATGATAAAAAAAATTTTTTTTTTTATTTAGCACCGCGTCTTACTACCCGTTCGGGTTATACGCTTAAGTACTAATTACACTAATGGATTAGGAATTGGGAAGGTTGAATTTAGAGGAAGTGAACCCGCATTTGCGTGGAGGGAGAGTGGAAAACCATTTAGGAAAAACCACCCCCAGTTCACCCGACCGAGATTCGAACCTCGATCTCCCCGATCCTTGGTGGTCTGGCTCAACACGACTGGCGCGTTAGCCAACTACGCCACCAAGGCGGGTCAATGATATAAATGTAAACGCAATAGTGGGGAAAAAAAAAAAAAAAAAAATTAAACGTAAACCTCTTGGTGGAGAGGAAAATGAGGGGGGGGCGTTAAGCGTAACAATAATAGATTCAAATGTAAACATGGAAAAATTCAGACTTAAACAATGAGAAATGCAAACGTATACATGTTGAAACTCGCACATAAAATATGAGTTGAGCATTTTAAAAATGCTGCCTGTGTTAATATAACATGGAATATAAGGTAGAAAAAATAATAATAGTCACAAATAGAAGGACTTTCTTGTCACACATAAATATAAAAAGTTCATGGTAGACCCAAAATAAATATAAATATAGCAAACACGAATTCTTCCCTCCCGCTTACGAGGAAAAGAAAAAATTCTCCCCTTCGAATTATACCCAAAGAATAGAGCATACATGCAAGGTAGGGTGGAGTTAATATCCTCCTGACATTTCCTCCCTTCTACATAAACTAACGCACCCCACCACTCTCCCTAACTTTTACCGCTATATACCCACCCCTTCCACTTTCTTGTTTCCACCCCAACTATTTCAACCCCTCTCTCACGCAATACGCATTCAGGAAATATTTATTTTTTTAGGGATGAACACTGCATCATGACTCGGTAAATTCCCCTAAGGGAGGGCGCGTGAGGGGGTGCGAAGGTAGGCTATGAATAATTAAAAACCTGTAAAATCCCTTGTTTTGAGTTCTTAGAGGTGGTCTTTCTAAATCTGGTTAGTTTCGGGGTATTTTTTTTCCAGGTTTGGTTGAGCGCTCTAGTTGGCAGGCGTGTTATCCGTGGAACCACGATCTCGCTGTATGTATTAATTGTAGCCAATGCTGACCATTAAAAAAAATAAAAAATCAAACATGTCGTGTATGAATTACAGAAAAACAAAATAAATTGAGTAGATAGAGGAAAAACAATAGAGGATGAGAGAAAAAAAAGTTTAAGAATAAAACTATTTATTATAACTCCATTTCCATTGTTAAAGAAATTTTTTTTCGTACATACACATATTTTATATATATATATATATATATATATATATATATATATATATATATACACGTACATTTTTTAATATATATATAAAGACTAGCATAATTTTATATATATTTACTAATATATTTTATATATTAATATATATTGATATGTATATTCATATTAATTATATATATTTTCATAGATTTCCTGGCTACTGATCCAGAGGTCCCGAGTTCGATCTCCGGCACTTCCAAAACTTTTCTGTGAGGCAGTGGGTCTGGAACGGCGTCAAACTCGGCCTCGTGAGGACAAACGAGACGATATTTGAATAAATAAGTAGCAGCAATGGTTTATAAAACTGAGATAAACGGCCGGAGGTCTCGTTGTGTTGAGTGCTGACCACATGACACCTTCTATCCGCGTATGTTGGCATAAAGGCGAGAGAAGCTCGGTCGGTATAGCTCACTTGTGGGATCACACCGTGGGAGTTTTTTTTAAATATAGTCATCCTTATTATATGTGTTATGACCACACGAAAAATAACCCATAAAAAACAATTTGAAGGAACTTATTTATCGGTCGCCGAACAAAGAAGTCTTCATTCTGTACCGGCAGAAGACTGAACACGGCGTGTGCTCGAGAGCAATAAAGGGGGTCGAATGAGGCGTTGCTCTCTTTTTTTTAAAAAAGCAAAAAATCGGAGGCACGTGCGACAATTTCAGATATAATAATCTATTCTCTTGCACAACAGACAACGGCAGGTGCGCGATATTTTAAAAATACATCTCTGAAAAATACATACTTTTTACCCCCATTATATTATTAATGGGACGATCTGTATAAAGATGAGGTGGCCCAATGGCTAAATAATTTTATAGTAAAGGAGATTGATAAAACTAAAGACAAAGGGAAATAAAAGTCCTTATAAGAGTAAATTTGATGAAGAAAGCCTACCCAGGGAAAGAGGACAGATGTAAGAATCCAATGCACAAAGGTGACATCTTCTTCCTTTCTTCTGTCTTCTATAGTAGAAATAGTCACACACACATTTTAAAACAAATAGAATTAAAAATGAGTACTTAACTAATCGATACTTCTCTTCCGATATTAAAAATGAGTACCTAACTTATCGATACTTCTCTTCCGATATTAGAAATGAGTACCTAATATATCGATTCTTTTCTTTCAATATTAGAAATGAGTACCTAACTTATCGATACTTCTCTTCCGATATTAAAAATGAGTACCTAACTTATCGATACTTCTCTTCCGATATTAGAAATGAGTACCTAACATATCGATTCTTCTCTTTCAATATTAGAAATGAGTACCTAAATTATCGATACTTCTCTTTCGATATTAGAAATGAGTACCTAATATATCGATTCTTTTCTTTCGATATTAGAAATGAGTACCTAACTTATTGATACTTTCGATACGACTCTTGTTTGTACCCAAGGGCGCCCCTACCGTCTCTTCCATCCAGGCAGTTGCTCAGGACCCAGAAGTGAATAGTTCCTCAGGTTTCTGACAGCACGTTGACAAGGGGGGGGGCTGATAAGATGGTTAGGGGGAGGCTGCTTTGAGCTCTCCCGACAGGAAATGTGCTGAGTAGGGAGCCCAGCTGAGTTGAGTGATAAGACGGGTGAGTTGAGATCAAACTGTGGGAAGAAGAGGAGGGTTTGATGAACGAGGGGGGGGGGGGGGAGAAGAGAGTATTATTGAAGGGAGGATTAAAGTAAAGGAAGGCCTAGCCTAGAGGTATGAACAGAGGGGGGGGGGGGGTCTGCAGTAATGTCGGCGCTAAACAAACATGGCGGAATGAGAAAATAGGGGGTGTGGCGTGAGGGTGGAAGTGTAAAAGAACGTAAAGTAGATACAGTCACATTTTAATAAGAAGAACCTTTCAGAGTTTTATTTTTTACTTTCTCTTTAACCCTCGGAGGATATTGCAATCATAAAAAAAAAAAAAAAAAACTGAAGATTTTGTTTTTGAAAAAGTGGTTTTCTCGGATCGGTCTAAAACTTGGTGTTTATGGTTTTCATAAGGTCCCACTGAGGTGTTTTTGGAATTAGATGTCTAACCCTACCTAAAATTAAGGATAGCTTACTGAAGGGCAAAAAGAGATAAAATTGATTTTATAGAATTCCGTTTTAACGATTTCTTATTAAATTTTGTCTCTAGAGATTATTTAACTTTACAAACAAAATGGCACTTCTCGTTTTGTCAAGAAGATATATATATTATGGCGATCTTTAAAATGTGTAATTGGTTGTTATGCTCTTTGGTGGACATATATGTTCCTCTTTTCTCAACGTTTCTGTAACAGTGTAAATTATTTCGTTTCACAAAATAATTATTTGTAAATGTCTCTATTTTAAGATAAAAGATATTCTTTGGAATACAACTTTTTTTTTTCGATCAATATTGATATTATTTTATAATATTTCAGTGCCGGAAATTGTTTGTGTCTGAAAAAACACAGGTAATTTCGAAATAAAATAAAATAAAAATACAGGGATATCTTTTTTAATTCGGGACATCTAACCTGACCTCTACCTCCTCCTTCAGCTCCCAGAATTCTCTTCTTTCCTTCAAGTCATCCGATATTCGGAATCCTCCTCTTTCCTAAGCTTCTCTTTCCCTCAATCTTTCCTTCTATGACGTCTTGCAGAAAACATTTCCTCCTAAGGATGTGTCAGATCCAGTTTGCTTTGTACCGACATCCAAAATGTTTCTCTTCTCACCCACTCTTCTTATGACTCGTTCATTTGTCACCCTGTCTGTCTGTCCACCTGATCTTCTCAAGTTTATGAAAGGTACGGGGGTGGGGAAAGAGAAAAGGAAGACCAATTTTAGCTCAATTTTAGTTAGTGCTGCCATCTGTTATACAATCATGACACCTTTCTAATGTACTTTATACTATGGTTAAAAGAAGTCGCTTGCCATATTTAAATTAATTAATTAAAAAAAAGAGTATATGTTGGGGTGTTCATGAAGTTTTAGGTTTTAAATTATTATTATTAGCACCGCGTCTTACTACCCGTTCGGGTTATACGCACTTACGCTAATGTGTAATGTGTAGGGTGATTGTGAAATGAAATGGAGGACCTACAGTTTAACGTGGGATCCGAACCACGGTGGAGGCCTGGCATTCTTTTAAGTTTTAAGAGTTGCTCTCCTGGATTAAGTGTGTAGTGTGACTTTCCCTCCTTTTTCACCTTTTACCCGTCATATAATATATCTAGTGGGAGGAGGGTGATGGAAAGAGGGTTGATCCCCTTTCCTCTTGGATAAGGCCTGACGGGGGTGTGAGGGCGAGGGGATGAAAGGCGGAGGGACGCCTCTCGGAAGAGAACTGAAGTCCTGACAGGTCTTCTCTCCCCCCCCCCCCCCCCATCTCTCCAATATGTCTACCTCTTCCTTGGCAACGGCTCTTGGTTGTAAAAATAGCTCACACGATACTTTATAAGAAGGGGGGAGTCCCCCACCACCGATTGGACAAGTTCCACGTATGCTTGCATCGACATAAAGATAATTTTTTTTAAGAGCGTATAAAAAAAATGATAGTGATATTTTAGATACGAAGGGAAGATCTTTAGACAGACACAAAAGTTGTGTGTGTGAGTTTTTTTTTAGAACCGCGTCTTTACTACCCGTCCGAGCTATAGTTACGTATATGTACTAATTACACTAATGTCTTAGGTTGAATTTAGAGGAAGTGTACCCGCATTTTTTTTGTGGAGGGAGTTAGAGAGGAAAAAAAATTTTTAGAAAATTAATCCTTGGTACACCCGACTCGAGATTCGAACCTCGATCTCCCGTCATCGGCAGTCTAGTCTACTGCGAGAGTATTGAGTTCGATCACGCGACCATCAAAGCGGTTTACCAAAGTTCATTCGTGTATATTCTTGTCTTGTCGACCCGTACGACCTGAATAACCTGCAGATCTGAATAACCCTCTGTATTTTGTTGTTGTTGTTGTTGTTTTTGACCTTGTTAAAAGTGAATTAGCACAACTGTGACATCTAATTAAAATACTCAATTTTTAACTTTTCATAAATTCATCTAAAGTTATATATTAAATAGTTTTCTAAGGGAACCGCCTCGTTAAGCGAGAAAATTGCCTCGCGGACATTCAGCTCTAACGCAATATTTAATTTAACTCTACGATACTTTATTTCAAAATATGGTACACGCCAAAATAAAGTCAAAATATTCCATCAACAAAACTTTTAGTTAAGAGTTTTGTTATTAAAAAACATTTTGTGAAAATGTGACATTGGTTTATTTACAACGATTTTTTTAAAGTCGTATTGGTGACCTGACGGTCTAGGAGTAAGGTGTCAGACTTCTGTGTTGAGGGTGCGGGGTTCAATCCTAGGTCCCGGTACATATTTATCTGATTACCAAACCCTTCCTTCACCTCTGACAAGACGCGTATTAATCACAAATTTTTAATGTGAGGAATGCCAGACCTCCACCGTGGTTCGGATCCCACGTTAAACTGTAGGTCCTCCATTTCATCTCACAATCACCCTACCACTACACATTAGCGTGTGTATAACCCGAATGGGTAGTAAGACGCGGTGACAATAATAATAATAATAAATAAATCATATTCGCGGAGCTATGAAACCATGATGAAAAAAGGGGCTATATATTTAGCCTTCCTCCAACAAATACAGTAATTTTTTGAAAGGCTCACAACAGAAAATGTTAAGATATTTAATCAAGGGCATAGAAAACTAATTTTTCGTGGGGATTCCGCTAGAAAATCTTACCATACCTTTAGCCAATAAAAGTTTGTATACGTAAATATGAACCTCCCTAGGCCCTAACCCCTCCTCTCTTTTTAACCCTTTTTTTTACTTCCTCCCGTACCCTCGGAGAGAAAGTATTGTGATTGTTAAAAAATTTAAACTCGAGATTTTGATAAATGTCGATGTTTCGTGACCCTCTGAAACAAAAAAAGTAGTTCTCTCAATGCCATCTGTCTGTCCATCTGTCTGTTTCTCGGGCTGTTGCCGAAACTATTTTACCGATTGGCCTAAAACTAGGACTCTAGGGGTTTAATAAGTTCTCCCCCCGAGAGCTTTTTGGAGTTAGATATATTCACCCCTAAAATTAAGGGTAAAAAGAGAAAAAAAAAGTTTTTCTTGGAATTCGTTCTAACGATTTTGATTAGATTTTATATTTAGACACTGTTTATCATAATAAACAAGATGGCATTCCTCATTTTCTCATAAAAATGTCTTTGAGGGTAATTTAACTAAGGGAAATTTTCCAATTTTCATAATTTCTCCGCAGCTATTTGAGATACGAAATGACTTATTATTGTAAAGTTATAAAACTATTAAAGATAAAAATATTTTATTTTAAATATATTTTTACAAAACCAGTAATTTCTCAGCTTTAATCAAATATATACACTTTTTAGTTCAGGTTTTTGAAAATGAATTTTATTCTTATTCTCTTTGGTGAACAAAGATATTTCTCTTTGCTCAATATTTCTGTAACAATGTTCCTAGTTCCTATTACCATAAAGTATGTAACAGTGTATATTATTTCATTTACGATTTTTGGTGTAGTGTTTATAAAACGATGTATAGACCTATTATTATGTTTCACAAATCTTACAAGTTTTTAGTAAATGTATATTTTAAGATAAAAGCGGGGAAAACTCTGTGTATCATTTATTTTTAATACTGTATAGCCTGTTGATACCATTCAACTTTATTTTGTTTTTTGTGTGAAATATGTTTTAAAGTAAACAAACCGTGTGTGGAATTTATGAACATCTGGGGTGCGTCTTAACGCTCCGTTAGGCGGCCCCCTCTTAGAGTCATTAATAAACTTTAGTGTTGAATTTAAAAAATAAAAATAAACAAATAAAACCTCTTTAAGAATGTGACAAATTCTGTTCCCCTGCCCTATATCTAATACTGTCCCAAAGACAGGCTGATATATTTTAAAGAAGGCACAATCTGAATGGAGGGGGGGGGGGGGGTGTAAAAAAAAGAGTTGGCCCACGTGTGTGTGTATTCATATGTGGGAGGTTTCCAGGGCAGCCAACATATTCTAGAACCAAGAATTTCCCCGTGCTCTACGTCTTTCTACCCATCTGGGCCATCCGCGTATTCACACTAACGAATGATGGAAGTAAGATTTATAAGAAGTGTACCCCGCATTTGCGTCGAGGAAGAGTTTCAGCGTGTCTATCAGCCAGCAAAGTCATTAAAAAGTCATAAAATACGTCTTACTACCAGTTCGGGCTATTATATATATACTATATATATATACATATATATATACATATATATAATATATACACTACTTACGCTAATGTGTTAAAGACGAGGAAAATTGAATTTAGAGGACGTATACCTCCATTCGCTTGGAGGGAGGAGGGGAGAAATTTAGGAAAAAACCTTCAATACACCTGACCCGTATTTAACCCCTAACACCACCGTCCTTGGTAGTCTAAGTCTATTGCGAGAGTTAAACCATTCGAACACCGAAGAGGGTGAAGAAGAGCTAAAAACAATCTAAGAGAAAAAGAAGAAGAAGAAAATCCCACTACCCTAGGCGGGGGGTTAAACCCTGACCTCCCGGTGAACCAGACAAGATGAGAATCACGCCTTTGTCCGCATGACCACAGGTGTTATAGGTGTTTCCTGCTTGTTCCGTTCTCCGTTTTAGCGATTGAATATTGAGGAGGCACCCTGTACTTTATATAGTCCGATTTAAATAAGAAGGAACTTTATTTGACACTTAAAAAAAAACTCCATGGCGTCAACCCTCGATCGAGCTATACCGACCAAGCAGCCGTCATCTGTTGGCAAAGATAATGCCAACTTATGTGTATAGACGATGCCATGTGGTCAGCACAACTAGCTCTTAGGCCGTTAATCTCAGTTTTCTAGACCAGAGCCGCTACTTTTTTTTAATTCCAGTGTTTCTTCATTTGTCATCGCAAGGCTGATTTGACCCTCGTTCCAGACACACTGCTTCACAAGGATCTGTACCGCCGGGTTCGAACGGGACCTCTAGAACTGTAGCCAGGAACTTTTATCACTAGACCACGGAGGCTGTCTTATTTGACGCTTAAATAAGTTATCAAAACAAATGTTTATATGTTACTTTTGATAGCTTAATATTTCAATGTTTATAAATTATTTATATTATTATTTATTATTATTATTATTATTATTATTATTATTATTATTATTATTATCACCGCGTCTTACTACCCGTTCGGGTTATACGCACTTACGCTAATGTGTAATGGTAGGGTGATTTTGAGATGAAATGGAGGACCTACAGTTTAACGTGGGATCCGAACCACGGTGGAGTCCTGGCGTTCCACACATTCACAAGTTGTGATTAATACACGTCTTGTCAGAGGCGAAGGAAGGGTTTGGCAATCAGATAAATCTGTGCCGGGACCGAGGATTGAACCCCGGACCCCCCAGCACAGAAGTCTGACACCTTACCCTTAGACCACCAGGTCACCTAGTGTCTATAAAATGTCTATAAAATAATATATATATATATATATATAGAGAGAGAGAGAAAGAGAGAGAGAGAGAGAGTAAAATCTTATAAATGTTGACCACAAAAATTCCTAAAAGGCCCTTCCTATGAAAATTGGATTGTAGACACGTTACAAACTGCCCCCTTATGTTCTCTTATCGAATATGCTTAGGTTTCCCCCCAATATTGAGAGCCTCAGTAGGGGTTGCTTTACCAATTCTATTAAGGGTTGAACCACCCTCTAGTATGTTCCCCCATCGTGTTCTTATACTACCCCTTGACCCTGTCAGAAAAACAAGGGTGTTTCATGGTAGCGCGAACATACGTCGCTCTTATTTCCTTCTCTAATCTCATCTCGCGCTTTTAGTCTTGATCTCTTTTTTAGGGCGTTAAATGCGTTACAAGAAAGAGACGTCATAAACACTGCTGGGAGAAGAAAAACCCCCCAGCGGTCATGATCTCTTAACGTAGGGCTAGCCTTTTTAGCACCTGTTCAGGTTGTATCCCTATTTACTGTATTAATTACGCTAATGGGTTAGGAAAGAGGAAAATTTAATTTAGAGGACGTGTACCCGCATTTTCGTGGAAAGAGAATGAGAAACAACTGAGGGAAAAATCACCTTCAGTAGACCAGAGCCAGGATCTGATCTCCTTGTCATCGGCAAGTCTAGTCCTTTGCGAGAGTTACGCCTTAGACCATGCCTCCACCGAAGTGGGTAGCTAGTTTTATTATTGCTTCAAGGTTTTACTTTCTCATTTAGATAAAGTATTGTAAACGTTGACCTCGGTACTATGATGAATCATTATTTACTTTTTATGAGACCCCTAACTAAAAAAATGTGAGTGTCTGTCTGTCTCTCCAAAAAGTTAAAGACGAAATAATTTGATGAGGCCTGTCAAAACTTTGTACAGCATTTAGATGTTATACCCAGGGCCCGGATTTTTTATGTCATCTTTTTTTTTCTTGTTCGTCACATACAATGATCATAAGCACATAAACTCTGTTCATGATCCCTTTATTTTAATTTAATTTTTTTTTTTAGCACCGCGTCTTACTACCCGTTCGAGTTTATACGCTTAAGTACTAATTACACTAGTGGATTAGGAATTGGGAAGGTTGAATTTAGAGGAAGTGAACCGCATTTGCGTGGAGGGAGAGTGGAAAACCATTTAGGAAAAATCACACTCAGTTCACCCGACCAAGATTCGAACCTCGATCTCCCCGTCCTCGGTTTGTCTGGCTCAACACGACTGGCGCGTTAACCAACTACGCCACTGAGGTGGGTTGATCCCTTTATTGTAGAAAAGTCTATTTTATAGATAATTTTCTTTGTCATTCTGGAATTTAACGTCATATTCTCTTGGTTGCGTCGTTTTTAGGCATCTTAAGTAATTTATAAGTCATTGTTTGGTATTTTTAGAGTAATTTAAGGCATTATAGTTGAATGAGTCTATTTTTAAATGCCAACTATATTTTATAACTGCATAATTGCTCAAACAGAATTTTTTTCATCACACATTTGTTGGAATGAGAAGATAATGTAGGCCATGAGCTCTGTACCACAGTTGTCTGAATAAGAAGATAATGTAGGCCATGAACTTTGTATCACAGTTGTCTGAATAAGAAGATAATGTAGACAGTGAAATTTGTGTTCTCTTTGTTTGTGTAGTTGTAAAATACACATTCCTGATGAGACTGCAACTAAGCTAAAGAGGGTTGCGTTGGAAGAGGGTGGTTATTACTTCTGAACAGATATTTGTAGAGCAATATTATATTCAGCAGAATACAAGAGTTATTAGCTGTCAAGGGTTTTTAGTTGAATTTTACACTAGTAAAGTGCGTGTTTGATTAGTTGTGTGCAAATTTTTAGGTAATTTTTTGAAAATTTTAAGTAAATTTTTAGAATTTTTAAGTCATTTTATAAGTAATTTTTTGATCATTTTTAGTTCATCAAAATCCGGGCCCTGGTTATATGACGTATGGTGACCCAATTGTTCTTTCTTCCCGATGGATTTAATTGTTTGAGGTATTGTAAATTGTCTGACATAATATCACGTGATAACGGATATAAAGTGTGTTAGCGAGGTTGATGTGGCTTAAGTGCACTAAGGATTTAGGGCAGTGGAGCATGTAGACTAACTCATACACACAAAAGAGGTATTTTATTTTGTTTCCTTTTTTAAGTTGTCTCTGTGGTGGGTGAAGGCTTGAGAGAACGACGCCAGCGCTAGTAGTTCCCATTTTGGCCGCCGCTACTCCAGGGTTATCGATTCAGACCAGCGCGATAAGTACGCCTCTCCCCCGCTTCCCCAACAACCCTCCACCCAACCTCCGCTAGAATCCGACCCTCGTTTCGTTCCCTATGAGAACACCTCCCCTCCGCCCCTTTGTCGCTTTTTGTAACACCCCTCCCTCCCCCTTTACACCGTTTCTTTCCCTTCTCCGATCACAATTTCAAATTTCCTCGACTTCTATGTTGTTATGTTTGAAAAAAAATAAAAATAAAAAGTATGACAATTTTTTTTTAGTTTATAAGTGTCAACACTCCTACGCTATACTTTGATGGTAAATGTAGCGTCGACGAGGAATTTTGTTCTTTAGATTGGTAGAACGACTTTTATTTTCTCTTTCTTCTCGTTTATTCCTCTCACTCATTTTCTTATTTTTCGGAATATTAAAGAGATGTGGGTAAGAGGGAAGTGAATGGAGCTGGAGTTTAGGTCCGTATTTTTTTTACAGTTTTTATAACAAACAAAAACGACATATTTGACTAAAAATAAATAAAATGTTTCTTAGTGTAATTTTCTACACATAATAATTTCAGCAGTCATGGACAGGGCCGGATTTGTTGCCGTGTAGGCAAAAATTTGGAGGCCCCAACAGTAAACAAAATTAATATTCTTATTTTAAACGTTTCGATATTATCATTTCTTCTATAAAAAATAAACTGTTAAAAGCTTTAATGTTAAATATTGTCAAGACCCAGCGCTAGATTGTGTATTTATTTTGTTTTGAATAACTTTGTTGAACCTGCGTGACTGAAAGAACTGGCTAAGCAAACTTGCTGTAATGAATTAGAAAACATTAAAGAAGAATACTGACTACTCACAGCAATCTTGTCCCAGTTGCGCAGTAACTGGGCCAGATCGGGCTATAAGAGCTTTTGTTTTATTGCTATTAGGGCTGATTTATTATCATCCGTTTCGGAGGCAGTTTCTCTGCCCGTCGCCGGACTATACGGATTAGAACTTCGGGTCATCAGTGATACTTGTACTAGAAGGCAGCCGCCGTGCCCAGGGTACCGGGTTTTGGTCTGAAGGGGGTCGCGAGCCGTGTCAGTCGTTCCAATGGTCTAAGGCCGATTCTACACTAGCGGTTAAAACGCGGCGGTTTTGCCGCTAGCTAACGCCCCCAAAATCTTGAATCTACACTGACTGTCAAAACGCAACTGTTAAAGATCTACCATAAGACGCTACTTATTCTACAATAGCGGTTTAATTACCGCGGTTGTTTCTTTCACTTGTGCAGAATGGTTTAAAAATGGACATTGTATTTTTTTGAAGAAAACTCGCAAAATAAAAAATAAAACTCGTCAAAAGAGAAGTTGGTGGACTCACCCACCCCCCATTATAGAACCGTTCTCAACAGGAGAGTTTCATGTAATGTTTATGAACCACAGAATGTACCCAGAGAAGTTATTTTTTTTTGGACTGTAAAATAATAATAATAATAATAATAATAATAATATAATAATAATAGCACCGCGTCTTACTACCCGTCCGGGTTATACGCTTAAGAAATAATTGCTCTAGTGGGTCAAGAATTTGGAAGGTTACATTTAGAGGAAGTGAACCCACATTTGTGTGGAGGAAGAGTGTAAAACCATTCAGGGAAAACCACCCCCACCCCCAGTTCACCCGACCGAGTTATGAACCTCGATCTCCCGTGACATGAAATTACCAGGTGTGCACGGATCTATTTTACGAATCCGAATCTCGAATCCTAAATTTAAATTTACCTTCAAATCTCGAATTTTAATTTTGGAAAAAAAAAAAATTGGGCATAAGAGGAAATCTAAATCTAATAGAATAATAGAAAATATAAATCGTAACTAAATCCGTCTAATCCATCCATTATAACACATATATAAGGTTAAGTGTTAAATTACTGGTCTGGAGTCTTGTTGTTAAGTTCATCCTATATTATAATTGGTTCTGAACCACCAATAAACGGTGTTATAGCTCTAAAACAAATAACACTTGAAAAATTGAAGGAAAAAAAATTCAAGGATCCCATCCCTACTAAATATGAAACTTATTCAACTGTATGAAGCTCAGTACAAACTATACAATTTCTTGTACAAACTTATATACGTATTTAACATTATACAATGTTTTAGCAATACAATGGCTTCTTTACCCGTTTTTTAATAGTTTTTTATCACCACGTCATACTACCTGTTCAAACTATACTTATTTATGATAATTACTCTAATGGGTTAAGAGGAAGGAAGGAATTTAAAGGTAATCTACCTGCATTTGCATGAAAAGGAAGCGTGGACAACCATATAGTGAAAAAAAAAAAACCCTCGGTAGAGCCGACCGAGATTAGAACCCCGATCCCCCCCCCCCCGCACCCTCCACCCCACCCACCCAGCCCGTCATCAGCAGTCTATTATATTGCGAGAATGACTACCTTAAACCATGCGGCCACCGAAGCAGGTTTTATAGTTTATTATAGCCTTATAAAATGCATGACATATTAATATTTATCTTTATCATAGCCCTTGGTAAAAAAAAAAAAAAAAGAATCTTTCCCTTCTTTCTCCTGCCCTCAAATAAAACATAACGAAATCGTCCCTTTCACCCTGCCTTAGTTATAGCGCGTAGTAGTACGCACAATCATTTCAAATTATTTTATGTCCCATTCATACGAGCTCACATACTCACGCACTGCCGCCGCCATGTTATTTATCAGGTCTTGACCGAGGGTAACCGGGGGAAGGGGGGGGGCACAAATGATCACTATAAATGGGAACATGGCATGTGAAGATAAGCTTAATTTAGAAAAAGGCGGGGGGGAGGGGGGGGGAAGAAGAGAGGTACGGCATTGTTGGTTTATTGTTAATTCATGAAATACATTCGCGTGGGTAAGTTCCTGGTGGGAGAGGGGAGGAATTTCTGAGAAGGGGGAGATGGGATGTGTGTAATTTTTTTTATTGGTTCAAGGGGAAATTAAGGGAATTAGTTGGGGTTTTATTTTTTTGTTGAAGAGGGTGACGGGGAAGGGGTGTATGCGTAGACAATGCGGTAGTTTTGTGAATGGATCGAATGAATAACATTTTTTTTAAGGGGGAGATTTCCTCGTCTGCTCCACAAGACTCTTTAAAGTGTTATTTTAAAAATTTCATGCTCAATAAATGACTTCATTTAAGGGGGTAGGGATGAGGAAGGTAATTGAGAGGAAATGCACCCACATTTGAGTGAACCCGCTTTGGTATATGAATGGGTCTAAGCCCCTAAGTCGTCACTCTCACAATAAATTGGGGATGAGGGGGGAGAAACAGGGATTCGAATCCCAGTCGGTTATATTGAGTGTGTTTTTTCCCCTTAAAATAATTTTTTCACTCTTCTTCCACGTGAATTCGGGTACGCTTGCTCTAAATTTAACCTCCTCATCCCTAACTCACTATAGTAAAAAGGAACATTCAATGTGAATCCCGAATGGGTAGTAAAACTTAGAAAAAAAAAAAAAGTTGACAGCAAAAAACATAAAATTATATTTTTTTAAAAGGTGCTCCAAATATCTATATACAGGACGAGGGCGAAATATTTAGACGATTAGTAAATTGAAAATTAACATTTAAATTGAAAAGTAAATATTCACTGGCTAAATATAAACAAACTACACTTTTTGAAGATAATTTTCTCAGGAGAGCTACCCCGGACGTCAGGCAAACCTCAACACGTTGTCAATCACTTTCCTCAGCATATTATTATTATTATTATATATGATTATTATTATTATTATTATCACCACGTCTTACTACCCGTTCGGGTTATACGCACTTACGCTAATGTGTAATGGTAGGGTGATTGTGAGATGAAATGGAGGACCTACAGTTTAACGTGGAATCCGAACCACGGTGGAGGCCTGGCATTCCTCACATTCACAAGTTGTGATTAATACAGTCTTGTCAGAGGCGAAGGAAGGGTTTGGTAATCAGATAGATCTGTGCCGGGACCGAGGATTGAACCCCGGACCCCTAGCACAGAAGTCCGACACCTTACCCCTAGACCACCAGGTCACCTTTGACGAGAACAATTCACAAGGTACGGTTTAGACTGGATCCTGCTTACCCTGGCAACATTACACGTCACGACACTGAAAACTGGACTGTACAAAAAAAAAGTGTGTGTTTTGTGGGGGGGGGGGGGTACTTGTAAGATAAAAAACAACTATATACCAATGATATTTAACATTTTTGTTCGCGTACCCCCAGTTATAATTTGTTACTCAACTTTGTACCCCTAAAGTTGTTGGTGTATTATGAAAATTATACAATATATTCTATAATATACATCTAGGAGAAAAAGAAAATGGCTTTCCCTTATCGCATGTCCTTACTTCGGGGTCTCTTGAGGCTAACCTTAAATATGGCATAGATTATTCCGGCTATGATTAAATAATGTGATAGTTTTATTATTAATATGTGTTCTGTCTTACGACAGGTCCATTCCTTTTTGTCAGTGAACTTAGACCGCCAATGCCCCTGTCCTTTTGCCTTCTCTTTCAACCCCCAGAATTTTCTTCTTTCCTTCGAGTCATCCAATATTTGAATCCTCCTCCTTCCTAAGCTCCTCTTTCCCTCAACCTTTCCTCTATCACGACGTGCAGGGACAGTTCCAAGGATGTACCCGAGCAAGTTTTATTTGTGTGTATATATTTACGTTTCCTCTAAGATGTCATCGTGTACCCCCGGGGGTGCGGTACACCGGCAGGGGCGTAACTAGAGTGAGGTATGTGGGGGTACGTTCCAGGGGTGCCAAATATTAGCAACAATATAAGTTTAATTTTTTTTTAACAATATAAGTGTATCAATTTTTGTTTTTATTATTTTGTCACCGGTATTACAATGAGTTTCAGGTTTGAGTATCAAAATAAGAATTAAGTCAAATTTTAAAGAATAATTTTCAAAAGGGTGCCATTTTTATTTTTATTTCGAGCCCTTGGAGAGAGAAGTATTATGATTGTAAAAAATAAATATATTGAACTCAGATTTTGATAAATTTCGACGTTTCATGACCCCCTGAAACAGAAAAATTGGTTTTCGCGATGTCGTCTGTCCGTCTCTCGGAGTAGAGTCGAAACTATTCTACCGATCGGGATGAAACTTGGTATCTAGGGTTTTCATAGGGTTCCCTCGAACAGTTTTTGGAATTAGATATTCAACCCTAATTAAGGGTGATTATGAAGGTAAAAAATAAAAAAAAAACAGATTATTCTCATAATTCGCTATAACGATTTTGATAAAATTTTGTAATCCAAACACTGAATAACGTTACAAACAAAATAAAAATTCTAGTTTTTCCATTAAAATGACTTTAAGGGTACTTTACATTAGCAGAAATTTCCAATTTTGATCATATTTCATCAACTATTGAGATAAGAATATCTTATCATTGTAAAGTTGTGTTCTATCAAAATTAAAATAACTTTTATTTGAATTAAATTTTCATAAAACCAATAGTTTCTGAGTTGTAAGAATTTTATATATATATGTATGTATGATGGAATGTTTCTGCAACAGTGTATATTATTCCATTCCATGAATCCGACAGTTTTCCGCAAATGTCTCTATTTTAAGATAAAAGAGAGGAGAAAGTCCAAGCGGTGCATCTTACCAAATATTATTTTTGTTTTCCCTGGGTTCCATCAAGCCTATTTAAGCATCTTTTTACTACTACCCTACCCAAAGTAGAATATCAGCGCTCTAGATAACGCTCCATAACAGAAACGGTGACGTAGAGAGGCTGACAGCTGCTGTTATCGAATGTATTTTTGTGATATTATATAACGCGCGCGCGGCCGAGCGAGGTCGTTCTCCAGCCTCTACAGAGATGGCGAGCTGTGGACCAGCCAGCGCTCGGGAATAAAGAGAGAGAGAGAGAGAGAAAGCTATAGCGTGTGTGTGTGTGTGTGTGTGGTGTGTGTGGTGAGTGTGTGAGAGAGATGCTACCCGGCGCTATCGATCCGCCTTTGCTCTGGCCTGGTCCAAAACCCACCTGGTACTCCCCCTTACTCCCTTAACCCTCCCCGCACCACCCCTTCCCTATCTCTTCGCCATTCACCCGGCGCTCTCGGACCCCACCTCTCTTTTATGACAGCTCTACGCCACTGGATGAATGTGTCTTATGTCTTCTTCTCGAAAATAAAGAGTCGAGAATAGTCTGATCTTTCCGTTAGGGGAATCCCAGAAACTGTATATCTGTGGCACGTGGGGTTAAGACATCCCCCTTGTCCAGACTGATTTGCCAAGGACGGTGAAGTTAGGGTTTCGAATCCTGGTTGGATGTACTTCTTAAAACGGCTTTCTAGTTTTTACCTCCACGCGCTAATGCGGGTATGTACCCCTCGAAAGTGTATGCGGATTGTTCGGACGGGCAGTAAGACAAGGAGCATAAAAAAAAAAAGATGCTAAGCTGTTTTAACGAAGCGAAACCCGCTTCGCTGGTCGGACAATCTAAGGCGTCACTCGCAATAGAATACCAATGACGGAGACATTGGGATTCGAATCCCAATCGAATGTACTGAGGGTATTTTTACCTAGATGGTTTTCCACTCTCCTCACACGCAGATGAGGCTACATTTACTTTATTTCAACCGTTCTCACCCCTAACACTTGAGCGTAAATTAGTACTACATACGCGTATAACCCGAACGGGTAGTAAGACGCGATGCTAAAGTATTTGTATTATGCAATACCAGAGTCGTACCCCTGATATGTTTCTGTGTGTGGTGTGGGGGGGGAGGGGTAATTGGGGGTGAGAGTGTGTCATACTTCTGGTGGCTTACTGAGAAGTACCCCCCCGCCTCCCCCCAATTTCAGATGCCAAATATTGTTTTAGACATTAAATTCTTCTTGGCTCAAAATAAACACTCTTCGAAACATAATTGGTGTTGTAGGTGTTATAAATTTTATAAAACTCCATAACAAGGTGGAATTTATATCTGTGTGAGCCCCGGGGCTGTAAAAGTTGCAGGCCTCAACATTAAACAAGTACTAAACCCCCCCCCTCCCACCCAACGTTTCAACATTGTAATTTTTTTTTCTCATCTAAAGAGATATATCATGACATATTGATAATATTTTTTTCGTACTCCCACGTCTTACCACATATCCTCACTATCTTTTTATTTACGTTAATGACGTAGGGATGAGGAAGATTGGATTCAGACTAAGTGTACCAGCATTTACTTGGAAGGAGATTGTGAAACCCTCTAGAAAAGTGAACTCAGTACATTCAGCCGGGATGTAACTATCGTAGCCCGTAAACCAGATAAGAGATACCGACACTTCTATCCACGGAACCCCCCCCTATTAGCGTCATACCCACCTAGGTGGCATAGTTAACTAACGCTCTAGTTTCGTGTTGAACTATATTGCCGAGGACGGGCAGATAGAGGTTCGAATCTCGGCCGGGTGAACTGGGGTGTTTTTCCCCCTAATATGTTTTCCACTCTCCCTCCACGCAAATGTGGGTTCACTTCCTCTAAATTCAACCTTCCCTATTCTTAACCCACTAGCGTAATTAGTACATAAGCGTAAAGCCGACAAGATAAGCTCTTAGCCCAGTCTGTGTTGACTGACCTAATTAACTTTTTCTCTTTGTGCCTCTCCTTTACGTTACATCCATTACTGTTTCCATCCTGGGTCAGTTTTTTTTTTATTCAAGTCATATACCTTCCAATACCGGCTGGCTAGGTCTGTCGTAGCTTCATATGTCTTATAATCTAACTTAAGACTAGGACAGACACAACATCCAGTCCCCGGTCGTTAATTCATCAATGTGAAAGGGTAAACCCATATTTCACTAATGACAATTTTTTTCGGTCATACCGGGAATCAAACCTAGGACCCTAAGCTCAGTAGGCAGTCACGCTACCGACCGAGCTAAGGTGTCAGTTTCTGCCATCTCTAAATTAAAATCACTACCAAAACGACTTATAACCTCACAGGGTCTTAGTTAGTCATTCGCTGACATGTTTTATTGTCGAATGACCTTAATTTCTCCTTCTTCGGATTGCCCTCTTGGCCAATCATCGAGTAGTTTAGTCCATAAATAAGTGGCAAGTATTAGCACTTTATACATATATTATTCAAGAAGGCCACATCAGACACAAGAAACGCTCGATGAAAGAATTAATTAGCAAACTACTCAGAAACCCATTACAGTATTTTCTAAGAGGCTATACCTGTTAAAATTGGACTGAACATGGAAGTATGTAATTGTACACAGTTTATATCTTTATTTTCCATACGACAAAATAAACACATTTAATCATCAAACAGTATCACTACAAATAGCGTTACTAAAGCCATAACACTTTATTTTTTTTTGTAAACGATACCAATAAGTAAAACTTTAAAAGTGGATTTAAGTTTGTTTAAATTAACATAATTATAACAAAATCATCCATTCTAATCTTTGGTCTTATTTCTATATTTTAGCCTCTTACGTCAAATTATATTATTTATTATTTAGCACCGCGTCTTACTACCCGTTCGGGTTATACACTTAAGTACTAATTACACTAATGGATTAGGAATGGGGAAGGTTGAATATAGAGGAAATGAACCCTCATTTGCGTGGAGGGAGAGTGGAAAACCATTTAGGAAAAACCACCCCCAGTTCACCCGACCGAGATTCGAACCTCGATCTCCCCGTCCTCGGCGGTCGAGCTCAACACGACTAGCGCGTGTCAAATTATAGAATAAGATGCATCAGATATGATTAATTAAATGTGCAAAGGCAATAAACATTTTTTAAGCATTCCTTTTATGTACATGTTTTTACCAATCCTGACGTCACAGATCCGTCATGAAAACAAAAGCGTGACAGTAAACAAACCATCATTCTTTTATTTTCAGCCACGGGGAAGTTAAACCAATAAATAAAATTAAAAGTATTTTGAAACTCAGTCCAAGATTTTAATTTGGCTTAAAGTCGATGGTTTTGGAAGGATTTTTTTTTGGTGGGTTGCGGGGGGGGGGGGGGGGTACGAGAGACACTAAATTGCGATATCCTTCTTTTCCCTCTCTCCTGCTCACTTTTCGTGTCTCTCGACGTAGAGGCCAACCACCCACTCACTACCATTTCAGAACTCTAGGAAGCGCTAGCATCGTTTCTCCTCCCCCCTAAGCCCCCCACCCCTTTTTCCAACCCCGACGCCACTTGTAAGCCAATCAAGGGGTCTCTTCTCTCGATCGAAATCCAACACTTAAAATTCTTCTTTGCCGCTGCTTTCAAAAACTTGTTCCTTTTCATTAAATTCTTCACAATCCCAGAATGTCGTAATGTTTGTTTTTATGACGTGTAATCATATTTTCTCTTTCTAGCTGCGTTATTTACAAATTCCAAAGTTGTTATATATTTCCTTAACGAACTATTATTTTCTCGAAATAGACTGGACTACTGATGACAGGGTTCAAATCCCGGTCGAGTATACAGAGGTTTGTTTTTAAAAGTTTTTCTACTCTCTCTCCACACAAATGCGTGTACTTTTTACGACCCGAACGGTTAACAATACTACCCGTTAGGGCTATACGCACGCATATGTACAAAATACACTAATGTATTAAGGTTGACGAAGGTTGAATTTAAAAGACGGGTGCCCCCCTTTTGCGTGGAGAGAGAGAGAGAGAGAGTGGAAAACTGACCGGGATTCAAACTCGAATCCCTCCGACGAGTGTCGGTGTTAGGTCGATCTCACGGCGATTTTCAGTCAATCGTCATTAAAAGTCGATCTCTTGAGTCTTTTAAGCTCGCAAATATATCAAGTACTTTCAAATAATATTTAAGGGCCGTGTGCAAGAACTTGAATTAAGTGGATGTTTTGTTGACACTAGCGTGGGTTTGATTGCATCATCATAGATTAAAAGTTGGAGCGATATTTTGCTCGTGACCATACTATCGGTCCAATAAGCATTCACTAACGTTCTTGCATACCGCCCTTAGTGTGACCAAAACTAGCTTGATCTGTCATAATAGCTAATGTTACAAGAAAATTATAAAGTTTAATATTAAAATATACATTTATTATTCTATATTTATTCTAAAATAATAGTATTGAAAATTTCAATTAAGTAATAATTAGTGATAAGGGGGCGGGGGGGAGCAAATAAATCCCTAGGCTAGGGATGAGGCAGGAGGTAATATACCCGCATTTTCTTGGAGGGTGAGTGGAAAACATTTAGGAAGACCCTCCCTTAGTAGACCTGACCGGAAATCGAACTCCGATCTCCCTGACAACATCAGGTCAGTCCTAACATGAGAGTCTTAAATAATTCGGCCACCGAAGCGGGCTTTAATTAATCAAATGGGCTAAAGATTAGGAAGGAAAAAAATTAAGAACAAATGCATTCGCATTTGCGTGAAGGGAGAGTATAAACAATTCAGGAAACCCCTTGGAACACCCGACTTGTGTTTTATCTTCGACCTCTCACAGGAAAACCAGACTGGACGAGCCTGACATCTAGTCCGCGTGTCCACCGAAACGCGTTAACTTTGATTATTATTTTGAAAACAGTCACTTTGGTAATAAGTTGTTATATTTTATTGTCAACCTCCCAATTTATACGTCACAATAATTTTTTTTCTGGATAAAATTAAATTCTTTCATCACTCCTGAGATGTCGATATGATTTAATAGGTCACAACGCTTTGGTTCGGAAAAGTGGTTTTAATGGCGAGCCGTGTCTAATCAATTTCAAAAAATATTTGATATAAATTAATCTGACGTTTCGCAAGAAGAAAAATAAATTTCGCTTTAAAGAGGGAATTCACTTTAAATCTAGACAGACCGTTCTTGTCAAACAAATTGTATAGACATTATTCTAAAGTTTGGCCAAAGGACAGCTTCACTCACGTAATGATTTGGTTAACAAAATATAACGTCAAATCGGTGAGATGTATAAACGACGAAGACAAGTTTAGTTTTTAAAAGACTTTTGAATAATTATCAAGTAAGCCATGCACACTAAAAGTCTAAAGGAAAGCCACCGCCCCTTGATATAGTGGTCACCGCAACTGCCTACCAACCTTGGGGTTCCAGGTTTCGATTCCCGGCTGGTATATGGTGTTTTTTTTCAAAGGGTTTTTCCAATGGTTACCAGTGTATGGTTAGTTAGGTTTAAGAGTTTCTACTGGTTCCACACCCTCATACTCTCCATCACCATCATATACTTCCCCTATCATCACCATCACCTCATCTCATCGGGACATGTAAAGAGCCTCCAGGAAAGGATGTACGATCAGTACATTCGGGCGCCCCTTGGACAACGGTACATTAGTACTTGCTAGTCTTTCCATAAACTGGGTTACGAGTTATGTGACCCAGACACGCATATTTACCTTGACGGACTACACTATGTCCTTATCTTATAAGCCACGCCATAGTAGAATCATGAAAGGTAAGCTTGCTGTCTTTCATTGTAAACGGAGTTAATTAATTTGACATGACTAGCGAGGCTTAGAAGATGGGAATGACCCTTATTTTAGTTTCGAAAATAGCTGCATCAAATTAATATCATATCTGCAAATAAAATAAATAAATAATTTGAAACCTAGACACGGGAATCGATAATAATAATAATAATATTTAGCACCGCGTCTTACTACCCGTTCGGGTTATACGCTTAAGTACTAATTACTCTAACGGATTAGGAAATGGGAGGTGAATTATGAGAAGTGAACCGTCATTTGCGTGGAGGGAGAGTGGAAACAATTTAGGACAAACTACCCAGTTCACAGATCCGAGATTCGAACTCATCTCCCGTCTTCGACGGTCGAGCTCAAATATATACCGCAATTACAACTAAGCAACCGTAGCGGGTACGGGAATCGAACCCGGGACCATTCGCTGGCGGGGGCAGCCACCATTGACTTACAACTGAACCATGAGTAAAGAATAATACTTAATGGGACGATTCTTTATAACTCAGTAGCAGATCATTGAATGCGAAGCTCAAGGGGTCCAAGCTTCGACCCCGTTATCATTTTTAAAATTTATGACTAAATTTCAAGCGGCTGAGATAAAATTTAGAGCTAATTGAAGTATCTAACTATTTGAATAGTATTATGGGAGTGGTTTTTAAGGCACACTACAATTTTGTGTTGAGGAAAAGGAGGGGGGGGGGGGGGGAGGGGAAAGTTACAGAGGGAAGTCGTATAAAATATGTTTGATGAATATTCACAGTTATATTTCTTTTATCAAATATATTTTATAAAAATAAATATTACATTGTAATACAATCTTATCCCTACGGCATTAGGGTAAATATGAGGATAGCCCAAACGGATGCTAAGACGCGGGGTGAGGGGCGGAAATAAAATCTAGTTTAGTGAAAGTGAAACATACAAAGATGGGAAAATCCTATTTCGACTTGCAGCTGTGATGCTCAATCGTTAAACGCCCCCATTTTATTTTTCTATCAAGAAACACGAATAAATTCAACTATTTTGTTACCGGATAGTCACAAATAATGTTTCGTTTATTTATAGAAAAGCGGGGGGGGATCAAATACTTTAAAAACATGATATCCGGATAAACATCACTTCTTTTTCGTTCGATACCAATATTTACTTTATTGTAGGCCTATTGTTTCTTTCGATACCATAGTAGACTATTTATACTTTTCTTTCGATATTGGAAGCGCGTAAAGTATCGATACTTTACTTTCGATATTGGAATCAGGTAAAGTATTGATATTTTTCTTTCGATACTAGAAATGTGTAAGTATAGACACTTTTCTTTCAATATTAGAAACGGATAAAGTATTACTAATTAAATAGCCAAAGCTATTATTTATGCTATTAGTGGGAATTACACCATCTAGATATCATATTCTGAAAATTGAAAAATGACACCTAGATACGGGAATCGAAGCCAAAGGTCCCGGGTTCGATTTCCGTGTCCAGGTGTCATTTTTCAATTTTCAGAATAGGATAAGGTATTGATGGGTAAAGTATCGATATTTTTCTGTCCATATTGGAAACGGATAGAGTATCGATGGGGGAAAAAAAAATCGATACTTTTCTGTCGATACCACTTCCCTTTGTCCACACCCCTGCGCAAGCCACCCTGGGAATCAACCCTTGTGTGTCGACTGCGCGCGGCCCACGCACGTGTCTCTCTCCCCTCCTAACGTCACCCTCCCCTCATTTCCTTCTTCCTTTCTCCCTTGTCACTGTCCCCCAGTAAAACTGCGTGGGTGGTAGCTAGGGTTGAAAACAGCTACGGTTATATTATGAAGGGTTTGTCGCCAAACGGCCAAAGTGAAAGTCTTAAGACGTCTGGTTCTAGCTGTATTACCTACCTAAGTTAGGTGTTATCTGTGGGGTCAGACGGGCTCTTAAGACGTCTGGTTCTAGCTGTATTACCTACCTAAGTTAGGTGTTATCTGTGGGTGAGACGGGCTCTTAAGACGTCTGGTTCTAGCTGTATTATCTACCTAAGTTAGGTGTTATCTGTGGGGTGAGGTGGGCTCTTAAGACGTCTGGTTCTAGCTGTATTACCTACCTAAGTTAGGTGTTATCTGTGGGGTGAGACGGGCTCTTAAGACGTCTGGTTCTAGCTGTATTACCTACCTAAGTTAGGTGTTATCTGTGGGGTGAGGTGGGCTCTTAAGACGTCTGGTTCTAGCTGTATTACCTACCTAAGTTAGGTGTTATCTGTGGGGTGAGGTGGGCTCTTAAGACGTCTGGTTCTAGCTGTATTACCTACCTAAGTTAGGTGTTATCTGTGGGGTGAGACGGGCTCTTAAGACGTCTGGTTCTAGCTGTATTATCTACCTAAGTTAGGTGTTATCTGTGGGGTGAGGTGGGCTCTTAAGACGTCTGGTTCTAGCTGTATTACCTACCTAAGTTAGGTGTTATCTGTGGGTTGAGACGGGCTCTTAAGACGTCTGGTTCTAGCTGTATTACCTACCTAAGTTAGGTGTTATCTGTGGGGTGAGGTGGGCTCTTAAGACGTCTGGTTCTAGCTGTATTACCTACCTAAGTTAGGTATTATCTGTGGGGTGAGACGGGCTCTTAAGACGTCTGGTTCTAGCTGTATTACCTACCTAAGTTAGGTGTTATCTGTGGGTGAGACGGGCTCTTAAGACGTCTGGTTCTAGCTGTATTACCTACCTAAGTTAGGTGTTATCTGTGGGTGAGACGGGCTCTTAAGACGTCTGGTTCTAGCTGTATTACCTACCTAAGTTAGGTGTTATCTGTGGGGTGAGACGGGCTCTTAAGACGTCTGGTTCTAGCTGTATTATCTACCTAAGTTAGGTGTTATCTGTGGAGTGAGACGGGCTCTTAAGACGTCTGGTTGTAGCTGTATTACCTACCTAAGTTAGGTGTTATCTGTGGGGTGAGACGGGCTCTTAAGACGTCTGGTTCTAGCTGTATTATCTACCTAAGTTAGGTGTTATCTGTGGAGTGAGACGGGCTCTTAAGACGTCTGGTTCGAGCTGTATTACCTACCTAAGTTAGGTGTTATCTGTGGGGTGAGACGGGCTCTTAAGACGTCTGGTTGTAGCTGTATTACCTACCTAAGTTAGGTGTTATCTGTGGGGTGAGACGGGCTCTTAAGACGTCTGGTTCTAGCTGTATTACCTACCTAAGTTAGGTGTTATCTGTGGGGTGAGACGGGCTCTAAGACGTCTGGTTCTAGCTGTATTACCTACCTAAGTTAGGTGTTATCTGTGGGGTGAGACGGGCTCTTAAGACGTCTGGTTCTAGCTGTATTACCTACCTAAGTTAGGTGTTATCTGTGGGGTGAGACGGGCTCTTAAGACGTCTGGTTGTAGCTGTATTACCTACCTAAGTTAGGTGTTATCTGTGGGGTGAGACGGGCTCTTAAGACGTCTGGTTCTAGCTGTATTACCTACCTAAGTTAGGTGTTATCTGTGGGGTGAGACGGGCTCTTAAGACGTCTGGTTCTAGCTGTATTACCTACCTAAGTTAGGTGTTATCTGTGGGGTGAGACGGGCTCTTAAGACGTCTGGTTAGAGCTGTATTACCTACTTAAGTTAGGTGTTATCTGTGGGGTGAGACGGGCTCTAAGACGTCTGGTTCTAGCTGTATTACCTACCTAAGTTAGATGTTATCTGTGGGGTGAGACGGGCTCTTAAGACGTCTGGTTCTAGCTGTATTACCTACTTAAGTTAGGTGTTATCTGTGGGGTGAGACGGGCTCTAAGACGTCTGGTTCTAGCTGTATTACCTACCTAAGTTAGGTGTTATCTGTGGGGTGAGACGGGCTCTTAAGACGTCTGGTTCGAGCTGTATTACCTACCTAAGTTAGGTGTTATCTGTGAGGTGAGACGGGCTCTTAGGACGTCTGGTTCTAGCTATTTAGATTACCCGATTAAGCATCCGAATGGTCTAACTCCAAGGCATCACTATCGTGTTAGACTGGCCTGCTGATGATGGGGACATCAGGATTCGAATCCCAGTCAGATCTACTGAGGGTCTTTTTACTAAGTAGTTTCCCACACTCCTTCCACGCAAATGAGAGTAGATTATCTGTACAATACTTTCTTCCTCCTCCCTACCCCCTTAGAGTAATTATCTTAATATGCGTACAACCTGAACAGGTAGTAAGACGCGTTGCTAAAAAAAAATCCCATTCCCGAATACAGTAATTTAAATTACTTTCCCAAATTAGCGAAATCTCTTTTATGTCAGCGGCTTGTAAAGATTTACTTAACTCGCTGATAACAAGATCTAACACTTCCAACCCCCTTTTTTTGTTTCGATGTACACATTCACAAAAAAACCTCCCCTTTCGCACCCCTTCGAGCCTTGAATGTTTTTAATGAGGTGTTTATTGTTAGAAGGGCTTTGTGTTAGATGGAGAAGGGTTATTAGAGTTTCTAGATTTGAAGAGCTTTACAAAGCCGTAAACAACCCCTTTTCTCTTACCCTTATCAGTTATATCACACTCAAAAACAACCCACGCTCCCCCCCCACCCCCTATTTTCTTTAACTATTTAAAACTCGCGCTGTGGAAAACATGTTTAATCAAGCCGGGTCCACACTTGTACCAGATACACGTACAGTAGCCCCATGGCTTCTTTGGTGCTGACTGACAGTTCTCAGCTGACTTCTGACAGTCAACATTTAGGTATATACCGAAATTTTGACTGTCAGAAGTGACAGCTGTTAAACACATGTTTTTTTGCAGATCATATGGTTCGGCGTAGGGATACATAATTTGGTCCGGTAGCTTTTCAAAGCCGTCAGCTCTCAGCTGTGAGCCGTCAGTCAGCACCAAAGAAGCCACGGGGCTACTGTATCTTGTCCCTGAGATGCGTTGTCTTGAACGCGTCGGTTTGGACATGACTTTGTACCCTCTATCTCTACCAGTGGTATTCACCCCCCCCTTTTTTTGTGCGCGTACCTTCAAATATAATTTATCTTCAACTATGTACCCCCAAAGTTATTGGTGCCTAATGCACGCTGTAAAAGTCATAGTCTATTAGTTTCTACATTCATTACTGTTTCCAGCCTATGGTCTGTAGTCAATTTTTTATTCAAGCCATATATTTTAACACTACCAGCTTGCTAGGCCTATCGTAGCTTCATATGTCTTATAATATTAATATATTAAATAATATTTAGCACCGCGTCTTACTACCCGTTCGGGTTATACGCTTAATTACTAATTACGCTAATGGGTTAGGAATTGGGAGGGTTGGATTTAGAGGAAGTGAACCCTCATTTGCGTGGAGGGAGAGTGGAAAACCATTTAGGAAAAACCACCCCCAGTTCACCCGACCGAGATTCGAACCTCGATCTCCCCGTCCTCGGTGGTCTGGCTCAACACGACTGGCGCGTTAGCCAACTACGCCACCGAGGCGGGTGTGATATCATAGAGTTTGGAGTCACGGGGCAATAGGTGCTCCATAAAACTCGCAAAACAAACAGCCATGCCGCATCGGTCCAGCGACCGGAGTATATTTGACAAGCACACATTTCCCACGTTTCACTAGGTCGTCAGTTGTGTTTATCAACTGAGATAATTACCCCGGGTTTGTTTCCCTGCAAGGCTGAAAATGTATCATTGGGGAATAGTCGGCCAAGGGATAATTAGTGAGTCATGGGCTGATATAATCAGTGGGCTCAAAAAGTGTCCTTCAAATACCCATGATATAAAATAGTAATTTAAAAATCAACTTACCCGTTTCAGTGGCCGCGAGGTATAACGCGCTAATCTCGTGTTGGACTTAACTGCCGGAGACGGGGAGATTGGGGTTCGATCCCGGTTGGGTGCATTGAGTGTAGTTTTTCGCTCCCCCTCCACGCAAATGCGGGTGCATTTCCTCTAAAATAAGACTTTCTAATCCCTAACCCATTAGTGTAATTAGTACATAGGCGTATAACCCGAACGGGTAGTAAGATACGGTCCTAAACAAAAAGTAACTTGGCTATAAGTTGAGATAATGTGTTTTATAGCTAAATCCATAACTTTGACGTAAGAGCCTTAACTCCAACTGGTTATATCGTCGACGTGGGTGGCTATATTCGGGAGGCTGTTGACAGGTAATTGATACCCATGCGATACTACAGTCCAATTTTCATAGGAAGAGCCTTCCTTATCTGGCAGCTTTACTGGATCTACTTTCACGTATTCATACGTCAAGTCATATAATCCGCAGATACTTGTAATGTAATTGATTTGACGCTAAGGAGTATTTGAAAGCATTGGCCATATTATCGTTCTAATTATTTATATATTCAAAACATTTTTTTATCATTCTAATTTTACATATAATTAAACATATTTTACTTTATTTAAATTTCGTAATCTATTACTTCGCGCTTAAATCACGTCTTCCTCTAAATTATTTACTAGTACGTGCGCCCTGAGGTAAGATGGCAGCACCTACTGGAACAACCTCAGTTAATGCCTTTTTATGTAATCCAACCAAGTTAAGATCTTTTAAAGTAATTTCCTGTTTTAGAAGAATGTTCTCCACGAAGGAAGTATTTTTTTTGAGTTTGTAGGTGTGTAATTCACCGTTAGAAAATGTCCCTTCTAGAAGCTTCTATTGAGCTGGGATATATACAGTAGTTTTGAAATTTCCCTTCACTGTGAAATCGGTCATGATCACAGACGGACGTGTGTTCGGTCTTAAATGGACATATTTTAAGCGCTCGGTGATAATTAGATGCTAGGCCCTCGACATGATCGCATTTCATTTTAAATAAAAACATAAACATGTTTTTTCTTTTAATGGAATAAAGTAACATTAAACTTTATGCAACGTGTTATCATTTTTTGTTTAGTGATAAGACAAAGGAGGCATCATAAGTAAAGCACACTGTTGCGCAATAGAAATGACGACTTACTGTGGGGCATAATATAAACTATAATAAATTACTTCCAACCGAGGAGCTATAAAAGGATAATATAACAAATGGCGTTCCAACGAGGTGCATTTAACATGCTACAAAAGGATATTATAACAAGTGGCGACACAATATTAAACTTGATACGTAACTAATAACACCTTCCACAAAAGAACAATAACATAACTAAAGCAAATGTTATATACTACTTTTGATAGATACTATCAATACCTTTGAAATAACACTAACAATAACGATAAATAATATCAACTTAGACTGCAAAAAAAAAAGTGTGTATTTTCTAAAATACCATTTCCTATGGAGATTGGACTGTATGCACTTTTAATGAACCTTCGAGTGCCCGGTCGAACCTTTCTTTGAATACCGAATAAACTTGGGGCCCCAAGCACACTGGTGATGTGTTTTGTACTTAATTAAATAGAGAAACCTGTATCTAAATACTGATAGCAATAACCACGAAATAGCTATCGAATTAACTACTACCAAAGTCCAACGCCTTAACTCAGTTGGTAGCGTGTCTTTCTGCTGAGTCAAGGGTACTTGGGTTCGATTCCTAGCACGGTTGAAAAATGTATCATAATTGATGAAATGTGGGTTCCCCCTTTCAAGGTGATGAGTTAATGGCCTGGGGGCTGGATGTTGTGTATGTTCTAGATTTAAGTTAGTTTTTTTTAAAGTCGTGTGCTGATATAATCAGTCGGTTTAGAAAGTGTACGTTGAATATCTCAAAGCTACACCCATGACTTACCTGCTGATGATGGTGAGATCGGGGTTCGAATCCTGGTCGGGTCTACTTGGGGGTAGTTTTTCATAAATAGTTTCCCACGCTCCTTCAAACGCAAGTTTAATTTTTTTAAATATCAGGTTCAAATGGGATTAATTTTGAATAATAAAAAAACTGGCCGCATTTTATACATTTTTTCACGTACCTCTAATAAACACGTCACGTACCCTCGTGTGTACGCGGACCACAGGTTGAAAAACACTGCTGAATAGTAAGGTTTTTTATTTAGCACCGTGTCTTACTACCCGTTCGGGTTATACGCCTATGTACTAATTACACGGATGGCTTTTAGGAATTGGGAAGGCTATATTTATAGGAAGTGTGAATGGAAAACAATTTTGGAAAAAAACACCTTCACTACACCTGACCTAGATTCGAACCTCTATCTCCCCGTCATCGGCAGTCTAGTCTACTACGCGTTAGAACCCACCTCGGTGGGGTAGTTATCTAACTCGCTAGTTTCGTGTTGAGCTATAGACTGTCGAGGACAGGGAGATCGAGGTTCTAATCTAGTTCCGGTGAACTGGGGGGGAGGGGGGGGTTCCCTAAGTGGTTTTCCACTCTCCCTCCACGAAAATGCGGGTTCGCTTCCTCTATATTCAACCTTACCAATTCCTAACCCATTAGCTTAATTAGTATTAAAGCATGTAACCCGAACGGGTAGTAAGACGCGGTGCTAAATAAAATAAACTTTGCGGCCACAAAAACGTGTAAGATTATTTAAAAAAGAAAAGGAAACTACCAATAAATACGAATAAATATTTTCCATTTCAGCTGATTATTAAAAAAAGTATACTGTTAACTCCCTTTGTGACGTGTGGGTACCGCCCTGTTTCCAACATGTTGGGAGTGACTGTACTGAGCTCATTAGTGAGGCAAGTCTTGTCCCGGTGGGTACAGGTTGGGGTTTTTTTTAAAAAAAAAAATGGGGAATCGGGGGTGGTTCCATACAATAACTACAATGTCAGGAGGGTGAGTGGTGGTTCTGTAAGAGAGAGAGGGAGGGAGGATTGTGCTAGGAACTCCCTCCTAGAAAACTCCTCGTGTAAGGGCACTTCTGTATGTACAGTCACGGGCGAAATGTTCTACCCTCTCTTGGAGGGGAAAGGATGAATTTTTTAAAAAACATGTAAATCTAGGAATAATTTCATTTTATTTAATTAGATTTTTAACTATTTTTTTTATGCACATAGTATTATTACTACCCGTCCGGGCTATCCATATATTTACTCCATTGGTTTAGGGAGAAAAAGTTATAGCTTGAGTAAAATGTACCCGCTTTCATTTACAGTGAGAGTGGAAAAAGAAAAATTTTGGGGGAAAAATTCCACTTTTATTCCGGGATTTGAACCTTGACCTTCTCGTCACCGGCTGAACAAAACAGGTGAGTCTGATATCTGGTACAATCCGCGTGACCACCAATGTGGGCAGGAAGATATTAAAATTAATCAATCTAGATCAACCAACATTGACAGCTTACAGCTGGCTGGGCGTATGGATACATTTAAGTAGGTTTACAGCTAGATTCTGTTTGGTAGAAACATTTAATTTTTTTTGACAGTTAAAAAAGTTAGTCAAACAATTTTCAATATATCCATACGTCAAGTCATGTGATCTGTAGCTATAAATATATATATATAAAATCAATATTTCTAACAAATTATAATATAATGAAATGAAATCGAAGTTGACCCTAACTGGCCCCGTGGTGTAGTGGTCAGTACACCTGGCTAGGAATCTAGGGGTCCCAGATTCAATTCCCAGCTGGTATCTTGAGAATTTTTCCCAAATCATGTTGGTGACCTGGCGGTCTAGGGGGTAAGGTGTTTGGACTTGTGTGCTGGGGGTCCGAGGTTCAATCCTCGGTCCCGGCACAGATTTATCTGATTGTCAAACCCTTCCTTCACCTCTGACAAGACGTGTATTAATCACAACTTGTGACTGTGTGGAATGCCAGGCCTCCACCGTGGTTTGGATCCCACGTTAAACTGTAGGTCCTCCATTTTCATCTCACAATCACCCTACCATTACGCATTAGCGTAAGTGCGTAAGCCTGAATGGGTAGTAAGACGCGGTAATAATAATATCATCACGTCACCTCATTACGGGTACGACGTGTAGACCACCTCCTAAGATGTACCCTGGGTACCGCTCTGTGCCACCAGATCGACTAATAGTCTACACTCTACACAAAAGACCCGCCTCGGTGGCGTAGTTGGCTAACGCGCTAGCCGTGTTGAGCTATACCGCCAAGAACTGGGAGATCGAGGTTCGAATCTCGGTCGGGTGAACTGGGGGTGGTTTTTCTTAAACGGTTTTCCACTCTCCCTCCACGCAAATGCGGGTTCACTTCATCTAAATTAAACCCTCCCAATTCCTAATCCATTAGCGTAATTAGTACTTAAGCGTATAACCCGAACGGGTAGTAAGACGCGGTTCTAAATATTATTATTCTACACAAAAAGCGTCCGTACCTGAATATCATGTTGACCGCAAATAATATGTTTGTATATTCTGAAATATTCATTCACTCTCTCAGAAGTCTACTAAGGTAAATATACCGATATTTAATGGACTCAAATCTTGGGTGGTTTTCTTACGGAGAATGTATACATAAAGCAACTTTTTTTTTTTTTTTTTAAGAATCTTGGGAAGATCGATTAGATGAAGAAGGTCTACTCCATTTTTTTTTTGACTAGATCAATGCAACAAGACTTCTAGATCTAAATCGATCCAAAGAATCGACTCAAGACCTATGGATCGAACAAACATCCCTCGGACTGACGCATGCGCATTGGAGAAATCCAAGTTGATATTAGACATCATGGACCTCCCCGCCCCCCCTCATGTGTTTAATGAAAATATCCAACCATTCGAAGACTCGTAGAGAAGTCGACCTGGCTCTTCCTCACATGGCTTTGTTGTGTATACAAGAGCAACTTTCCCCGCGGGGAAACACATCTCAAGTAAACCCATGGGTTACCCGCTTCGGTGGCTGCATGATCTAAGGCGTCACTCTCGCAGTAGACTATACTGCCGATAACGAGGAGATCGAAGTTCGAATCTCGGTTGGGTGTACTGAGGTTTTTTTTCCTAAAATGGTTTTCTACTCTCCCTCCACGCAGATGCTGGTACACGTCCTGAAAATATAACCTTCCTTATCCCTAAAACCATTAGTATAATTAGTACATAGACGTATAACTCAAACGGGTAGTAAGACGCGGTGGTGCTAAAAAAAATAGTAAATAAAGCCATGGAGGAAGTCGTTGGGTGTGGTGCGGCCCTTACTCCCCATTCCATCCACCCCCGCACCCCAATAACACACCTTTTTTTCTTTCTTTTGGGCTAGGTTCCCCTAAAAATGAGGCATTAGATGGAAAGATTAGGGTTTGTCTAGGGCTGTGAAGGACAAGAGGTTGGTTGGTCTGTCGGTCTTTTTTTATAAAACTGATTTTTAGGTGGGTGAGGAGGTTATTTCTTGGGGTTTCTGAGCCTTTTAGCGTTCCTCGAGAAAAAAAAAGTACTCAAGTAGTTCTTAACAGAACCGACCTTTTTGTGTTCTTAGCATAATCCTAGTCTTACTAATGTTTACTTGCACTTAGGACGTTTCGGGATTTCTTCCCCCCCCCCCCCCCCCCGGATATTTAGAGCGGTACATAAAACCCGATACCATAGCCCCCTTCCCCCTGCCCTTCTCTAACCACTAGCTGACCCCTTTGGTGACGGGATTTCAGTCTTTCCTGTTAGGGACGCTTGATTCATACGCCTTGAATAGATTCTCTGGATCGATACAAGGGGTCTTGAATCGATTTAGTCAGAGAATCGAGTTATTTATATATAAAAAAGGTTTCTTTATCTCAAATATAAATGGGCATAAAAAGTATTCCATGGCCATAAAAAACTGCCGTATGTTAGTGAAGATAATGCCAACATTTACGTACAGGGGTGTCATGTGGTCGACACAACGCACTCTTCGGTTGTTACTCTCAGTTTTCTAGACCGGAGCCGCTAATTTTTTTTTTTTCATTCAAGTAGTTCGTCCTCATGAGGCTAAGTTTTGACCTCGTTTTAGATCCACTGCTTCACATAAAATCTGTAATCTCCGGGGATTGAACCCAGGACCTCTGGATCTGTAGTCAAGAACTCTGATCACTAGACTACAGAGGTAAATGTGCCTATATTTTTCGAAAAAACAAAAACCCAAGTATTTAGCACATAAAAATTGGCTATCTCTTCAGATTAAGTTAAACTTAATGAACTGTTGACAGTCAATTTGTTATGTACCAGCTGAATCCCTCGTTCTTCGCATGGGATATTGTGTTATTATTTACTTTTGGAAGAAAATGGCGAATTTTTGTTTGAATCTTGTTATAGAAAATAATATTTCGAATTGAACAGCGCTTATCTAATATTTGATGTACATAAAGTCACATGTAAAGGGGAAAACGTACATAACATTTACATTTTGGTTATATCTGTCTCTCAAAGATTTTTTCAGTTTGCAATTAAATTAATGTCGTGTTGAGCTCGACCGCCGAGGACGGGGAGATCGAGGTTCGAATCTCGGTCGGGTGAACTGGGGGAGGTTTTTCCTAAATGGTTTTCCACTCTCCCTCCACGCAAATGCGGGTTCACTTCCTCTAGATTCAACCATCCCAATTACTAATCCATTAGAGTAATTAGTACTTAAGCGTATAACCCGAACGGGTAGTAAGACGCGGTGCTAAATATTATTATTAAATTAATTAAATACAACTTCACTATGCAATTAAATTATATAAATAAAACTTTAAATAAACATTATATTTTAACTGTGACTTTTGAAATATCATTTTATATAATTATGAGTTAATTGATGCTTATGACTCAAAAAATGACAATTTAAAAAAAAAAGTTATTACATTAAGGTGGATAGTATGATTTAGTGATCCAAAACGCCTGAGCGTTAGATAGTATGCAACTCTCACAAGTAAGTTAAATTGCGTCGTATGGGTGGTAAGGCTGTGAATCTTCGTGTGAAGGAAGATAACAGTTATTTTTTATATTCATTATCTTCTTCTAACTCACTGGCGTATTCTAGAATTTGTAAGACGGGGACCAGAAAATACATAAGAACTTTGTGTGTGTGTATATATATGTTTTTTCCGTGTCTCGCTTCTTACTACCCATCCGGCCTACATACATATTTACACAAATGGAGCTTACTATAAATTCAAGCTTCCTCATCCCCTTAACACATTAGCGTAATTAGTACATATCCTTATAAACCGAACGGGTAGTAAGACGCGGTGCTAAAAAAATAAAAATAGAAAAGGACCCTTACTTTGAAAATTGGACATTAGTTAACATAATAGACGTGATAGAGAGGAAAGGAAAGAGGCGGAGAATAGCCTAATATTGATTCTACTCCTTCTCTCGGGTTAGGGAGGGGGGGAGGGAGGGGCTACCAACAGGATACCTCCTCATGTCTCCTGCGCGACTGTTACTGCTGTCTCTACGATATAGCTCGAAATTCGAAGGCTAGTTACCAAAAAAAAAATCAGCTTGTTTGAGAAAATATATATAGTTGTCGCAGCTGTAGTTAAATAATAATAATAATAATAAATAATAATAATAATAATAATAATAATAATAATAATAATAATAATAATAATAATAATAATAATATATTTAGCACCGCGTCTTACTACCCGTTCGGATTATACGCTTAAGTAATAATTACTCTAATGGATTAGGAATTGGGAGGGTTGAATTTAGAGGAAGTGAACCCTCATTTGCGTGGAGGGAGAGTTGAAAACCATTTAGGAAAAACCACCCCCAGTTCACCCGACCGAGATTCGAACCTCGATCTCCCCGTCCTCGGTAGTCGAGCTCAACACAACTAGCGCGTTAGCCAACTACGCCACCGAGGCGGGTCTGTAGTTAAAGCTTGTGTGTGTGTGTGTGCTTATTATAGACCTTACAGAATGAAAGTTGTGTTGGGCAGGTATACAAAATAGTTAAGATGGATATTATAAAGAAAGAAAATTACATATATTTATTAAGGTGACCAATTTTTTTTACAATGAAAAGTAGGACGAAAAAATTTAAGAAAAAAGTACAACGTAAATAAATGAAACATTTTATTAATTCAAACAAAAATACACTAATTATGCTTACATCCCTTTTAATTATCTAATTAAACGAGTATTTTTCCATTGAATGAATATTTTTGGTTAATATATCATTTTCTAACAATATATTTGAAATTTCGGAGCAAGAAATATCTTTCATATTGAATTTTACGGTAAGTGCTGCAGCTAGAGTATCAACATTCAATCTTGATTTCTCACTTGTCCAAAAATCATTACCAATTGAAAAAACTCTTTCAACCGCTGCATTAGTTCTCTGAATCCAGAGATTAACAGATTAGTTTTAAAATATCGAAAAGGAGAACAGGAAGGAGGACATTTTTCGAGGAAGGACAGAACCTACAAAAGAAGGACTGTCCTCCCTAAAGGAGGACGATTGGTCACCTTATATTTATTATATTTTCTGTAAACTTTATAGTATTACTGGATTATTGGTCACACGTACAAAAAACCTTTGGTTTTCACGACTCTACCCTTGGAGGGGGAGAGGGGGATTTATATACGTTGATTTTCATTAATATGTATGGCCACATTAGTAGGCCTTTTATGGGCGTTGGGACGTTTTTTTTAAATATTAATTTCCCACCCTTATCCCAAATAAGAGTCTTTAATTAGCTTGTCAAGGCGCTAAATTTGGTATAATCAATAAAGTCTTATAAACAAACAAGACTTAAATGCAGGAAGTATGGGTGTGTGTGTGTATATATATATATATATATATATACTATAGACGGAATATTGTGTTGTGTTGTGTTGTAGTATTGTGGTAGGGAAATACCTCAAACGACTTAAAAACTACAGATACATTTTGGTCACGACTTGCTAAGGAGAAATGCACTATATGCTCAGTCTAGGTGTAATAAATATATGGTTCAATGCTTGATTGCACCTTTTATATTTGAAACTCTTTCTCAATTAACGATTTATAACTTTTAGAAAAAAAAAAAGGGGGGGGGGGAATCTAAGTTTGTGGTATTTTGTCAGGACAGATTTTTCGATTGTTGAAAGATTTCTTACACAGACCCCCGTGTAAACTTTATTTAATACACAGTGGCACTTTTTCAAATCTAAGTCCAAGGGATATCTAAAAAAAATTCGAATTAACAATTTTAATGAGTATCTAGGAAGCTGGTACACATTAAATCAATAATCTAAAAAAATATGCTACATATAAACACACACATTTTATATAATATGCTATATACTGTACAGAGCACACATAATTACAATATATACACACACAAAGAAACACAAAATATAAAAATTTTGAAAAATTTGCCTACGACAATTGCAAACTTAAATCAGAATTGAAGAAAGCCGAGCCAACATATCCCCTTTATTAGGCAACCCGCATGCCGCAGGTGCATAATTTCCCCGCTTTCTTTTATTCTATATGTCAATAGGATAACTCCAACTTTATTTGACATTCTAGACATATGTGTTGGTTTAGTAACGATCGTTAAGTTAGGTTTGAAATGATAACAAAGTCGAAAAAATTAACTTTGTATAGGCTCTGAATTATCCAAATATTTCCCTTTAAAATTAAAATTAAATATTATTTTTCACCATTGATCTAAACAGAAATATCATATAGAATCATGGTGGATTCAAACTATACAATTTCTCGAAATAACCAATGTCGAGTTAGACAAATCCTACTGTATAGACAATGTCATTGTTTTTCCAGATCGTGTACCAACAATGAGTTCAAATGCACAGACGGAAGCTGCGTGTCCCTCACCTGGAAGTGCGACCTGGAACCAGACTGTTCAGATGGATCGGATGAAGTTGAGTGTGGTTAGTAACTTTCTTTAGACCTCTCGGAGAGAGAAGTATTATGATGTAATTAAAAAAATTGGACTTGAGATTTTGATAAATGTCAACGTTTCCTTGAGATTTTGATAAATGTCGATGTTTCCTTGAGATTTTAATAAATGTCGATGTTTCCTTGAGATTTTGATAAATGTCAACGTTTCCTCGGAGATTTTGATAAATGTCAACGTTTTCTTGAGATTTTGACAAATGTCGACGTTTCCTCAAGATTTTGATAAATGTCAACGTTTTCTTGAGATTTTGATAAATGTCGATGTTTCCTTGAGATTTTGATAAATGTTGACGTTTTCTTGAGATTTTGACAAATGTGACGTTTCCTCGAGATTTTGATAAATGTCGATGTTTCCTTGAAATTTTAATAATGTCGACGTTTACTTGAGATTTTAATAAAGTCGACGTTTCCTCGAAATTTTGATAAATGTCGACGTTTTCTTGAGATTTTGATAAATATCGACATTTCCTTGATATTTTAATAAATGTCGACGTTTCCTCGAGATTTTGATAAATGTCAACATTTCTTGAGATTTTAATAAATGTCGATGTTTCCTTGAGATTTTGATAAATTATGGTGTTCCCTTTGAGATTTTGAAAAATGTCAACGTTTCCTCGAGATTTTGATAAATGTCTACGTTTCCTTGAGATTTTAATAAATTTTGACGTTTTCTTGAGATTCTGACAAATGTCGACATTTCCTCGAAATTTGGATAAATGTCGATCTTTCCTTGAGATTTTAATAATGTCGACGTTTCCTTGAGATGTTGACAAATGTCGACGTTTCCTCGAGATTTTAATAAATGTCGATGTTTCCTTGAAATTGTAATAATGTCGACGTTTCCTCGAGATTTTAATAAATGTTGACGTTTCCTCGAGAGTTTGTTAAATGTCGACGTTTCATGACCCCCTTGAAATAGTTTCTCCAGTCACCGACAGATCTCTCCTCTCTGACCTTACAGAAGTGGTGCCACCTTCCTGCAGCGAAGGTGAGTTCCAATGCGCGTACCCCAGATGCGTCCGTCAAGAGTTTCGCTGCGACGGGGATGATGACTGCGGGGACTGGAGCGATGAGGATGACTGTCCCAAGATAGGCGGCAGCTGTGCGTCGACAGAGTTCAGGTCAGGACAAGCTTCTCAAACTGTTGTGTTACAACTCTTCAAGAGTACCCATGTGGGGTTTTACAAATGGGGGGTGGATCGGAGTCCCATCTTCCGGGGGGACCCCCCTAATCGAGAGAAAATTTCAAGAATTTAAACTTGTGGAAGGGAATTTTAGACCATCTGAACATAATTCTGAGCTAGTAATTAAGTTTCATGAGCCAAAAAATAAAATTTCTGAAAAATACTACAAAAAAAAAAATTTTGGTTGTAGCTGAACACATTGAAAAGAGACATATTTTTCACAAGTTTCTTAAACAGAATAAAATTAAAAGAAAACTGTTGAAAAGAAAATGGGAGGAAATCTACATTTTATCATTTTTATCTCGGACATTGATGATTCAAAGTTGTTTTTAGCAAATTGCAGTCAAATTCTAAATACATGATTTTTATTCTTTCGTACAATTTAACAAAAAAGAAGAAGTAAATATTGCAGAGTGATAAGGAGGGCTGGAGCCCCTCATATCACTCATTTATGGGCACCCATGGTTGCAACCCTTCCAGGGGCCTCGAAAACAAGATTCCGGAGTTTGCAGCAAACATTGACAAAAATGACAACATTTTATTCTATACTTCTTTAGTTTATTTCTGCAATAAACCTCCTTCACCTCGATTACACGAAAACCATTTTAATAATCATCTTTAAAATTAACTAAGCTAAGCTAATGATTTCCATTAGCTATACCCATGTATAAAGTTTGTAAATTATAGAATAATATAATATTTAGCACCGCGTCTTACTACCCGTTCGGGTTATACGCTTAAGTACTAATTACTCTAATGGATTAGGAATTGGGAGGGTTGAATTTAGAGGAAGTGAACCCGCATTTGCGTGGAGGGAGAGCGGAAAACCATTTAGGAAAAAACACCCCCAGTTCACCCGACCGAGATTCGAACCTCGATCTCCCCGTCCCCAGCGGTCGAGCTCAACACGACTAGCACGTTAGCCAACTACGCCACCGAGGCGGGTAAATTATAGAAAAGTATTTAATAATATTAAATATAGCTGCACGGATACATTTTTTTGCAATAAATATTTTCACTATTTATGAATAGAGGATAAAATTCTTAAAACAAACTGATATAAGAGTCAGCTATGTAGTTCAATAAATGATTAATTTTTTTTACAGAATTTTGAATGCAATAGTTTACAAAACCATACCATAAGTCGCTATGGAAAATTACCATGGTGACTTAAGATATGGTTTCAGTTTCAATGCAGATATATGTTCTAAGGGCTATTTAACCATTTTCAAGTGAGGATATACGTGTTTTAGACACAGTAGAATGTAGTTAAAGAGTTCCCCTAACAGAATGCGCTGAGATCTCAAAATAATTTTGCCACCCTGTAAAATTAGCCTAGCGACTTATGGTTTCACATACACGGTCACATTTATATTTTTAATTTGATTCAAAACTTCTCGTAAATCAACAATAGAGTACTGTAGATATATAAAACTCAACTTAACTCAACCATTACTGCCCTGGGTTGCTAATAATTTGGTCTTACGAATAACGGTCAGGAATAAAAAAAAAGTTTATGAACCTGTGCTCTAGAGGTCTCCAAACTTTCTTCAGTTGCATACCCCCTTTGGGGCTATGGCGGAAACACCTTACCCCTTCCATCAATTCGTAAGGAAACAAGTACCTACAATCTTGTGGAATACAAACAGATTTTATAAATTTTAATCAAGCCCTAGACCCTCTTAAGTGGCCGCATGGTGTAAGGTGTCACTCTTGCGATAGACTAGACTGTGCTAATGACGGGAAGATCTGGGTTCGATCCTGGTCAGGTGCACTGAGGGTGATTTTCCCTTAAATGTTTTTCCACTCTCCCT